>VCAZ01000125.1:0-667500 GCA_005784505.1 Bagarius yarrelli
CATCTGATGAGTTTTCATAGTTTAAGGTCAGACGTTTGTGCAGTATAGTTAGAAAAAAAGTATTATTCACCATGGCTGCTGATGACATCACTATCTGTACTGTTGCTAGATTAGTTATGATTTTTATGTTCCACACACAAACAGCGTGATGTGATACAATAATTTTTAACATCCCAGTGAAGTTATAGTAAGTATAAAGAGTCTTGGAACAAGCCAATCAACTTTGTAAAACTAATTTATATTGACTGTACAATTGTATTTTTAGTTGTTTTACAACACACGTCCCGAATTATCTATATTGCACTGGCAAACAAATTGCTTACTGCAGAGGATGTGTGAATATTTCAGAGGGAGGGAGCATTTGTGACTTTGCGTCGGCTGACAGTGACCTCACGTGGTTGTGTATTTTAGGCCTTATTCTAATTTATGTGTTTGTTGCTGGTGTTTGTGGGATCAGTGGGGAGGAACTGCAGTGTACCTATTCCCTCAGGATGTGTGTGTGTGTGTGAAGTTTTCCCAAAAGGGCCTCCTCAACACTACAAGGAAATGCTTTTTTTATTCATCCCACGAAACCCCTTAGTTGCTAGATGCTTAAAACAGGACAATGTTACAGCTGTGATAACTACTCTAGACAAACCCCATTTTAGTGATTTTTCATGCATTATTCTGATATTCACGTAACACAGTCAGTGTTGGAGGTAAAAATGAGGGGTTGGGTTGAGTCATTTTTGGTTATATTACAAAACTAAATATTGAGCTGTTCAAGATCAGAATCAGAAAGAATCAGAAAGAAATAATTAGGTTAAAAAAAATCTTACTGTTGATGCTCCAATATCATTTTTAAGGCTGATCCCTATAAACTGTATGATTTGCTTTTATAAAGAACTATTATCAATTGTTCTTGTGGATGAAAAATTATTATGTATCAGTATATATTATTCTGATAATAAGTATATGAGGTATAATTATGATATGGAATAAAAATTGGTTAAATATTTTTTGTTAAGGATCCCTCCAACCATGACACAAGCATTCTATTTGGTCCTCTAAAAAGTGTAACAGGCAACCCCAACCCTAAATTTATAAAATTTGGGGGTTAGGGGGGGTTAATCACTAATAGCTGATGGAAACAAAATTTTTGGGTTTGGGTCATGAATTTGTCCTTAAATTTCTCTTGTGAGCTCTGACTTCAGCAGCTAGCTAGGTTAATTTCCCTAAGTTCATCAAATGTATTGTACATTTACAATACAATAATTATATCTTACATAAAGATAACAAACACATGATATGTTAAAACCTGTGCCTTTTTCCCAAACACATTTTTCTTACTGGCTGATCACGATGATTTTTATCTAACTTGACTAACTATTAATAATAAAACGTGACAGAGTGGAGAGTTAAAGAAAAACGAGTTTGGTATGCAAAAACAACTCTGTAGTTTTTCAACACTAACACCATTTTTTTACTCCTTGGAAACAAGACAATTCTTTTATTCATTTGTAGTTATACTGCTTTTACAAAATACAGTAGAGAGGCTTAATAGTTAATTGCCCCATACCTCTAGGGTTAGAAGTTTGATTCCATCCTCTCAGCTGTGTGTGCTGTAAGATTTTCTCTCCAGTCCACAGACATGTCTAAAGATTGTGGGTTCGATTCCCAGCGCCATTGTTTCCTACCACTGTTGGGCCCCTGAGCACTGTTGGGACTCTTAAATTCTAATTCCTCAGTTGTATAAATGAGATCAATGTAAACTATGATAAGCATTGGTTATGATAAGGTTGTGATAACCATATGATATCATCAGTGTGTGGCGACCAACCCCGCCTCAATCTATTTTCAAATATTTCACTCTTTGTAAACAAAAATGTAATATTATAAATGTATGTATTAAATTAAAAACATGGAATACTTAAATGGCATGTATGTAATAAATTACATGCTGTACTAAACAGTTGCATCCAAAATGTATGTACAGATGGGTGAGCATTTTCCTTGCCTTTAGATGTGAAATAGATCTGTGCGCAGTAGAATGTATTTAGATGTACAGGCATAAATATAAAGTAAATTCATTTATTAAGGTTATAAAAATGCAGCTTGTGATTGCTAAAAGTCTGTGATTTAAACAAATGAACATAAACCCTGTTTTACAGCAAGAATGTAGCTCTATTGCGATTCTACAGGTTCATCGTTTCAGAGCATTTTACCTTCAATTATATATCAACGATTGTTTGGGAGCAGGATTGATTTTGGCTCATCATAATAAATACAGTCTAAATTCACTAATGTTGTTTTTGTACTATCATAAATTATTTTAATATAAATTTTCTAATTTACTGTTGTGTTTTGAAAAAGTGGTCTGAGAGGGATCCATGTTGCAGTTTAAGGCTTTATTAAATGAATAGCGATAATTCAACCACGTAGTCGATAAACAGGTAAAGTTCGATACACGATAAACACTAATAAACCAGGCCAACAAATCAGAAACGCTAAAGCAGAAATCACAAACATTTAAGGCATTTGGCAGATGTTCTTATAAAGAGCGAGTTACATTTTATCTTTTTTTTTACACCTGAGCAAATGTGGGTTTAGGGCCTTGCTCAGGGACCCATTGGTGGTAGCTTTGTGGGGCTGAGTTACCACTTCCAAACAAAACAGAGCATAGATCTAAACCGGAAGGACAAGACAAAAACAAAATGCTTAGTATGTTGACAAGCAAACAATACTTCGCAGCATGAGGTCTGTGATGCTATCTTATAAAGCTAGCGACAGGAAGTGCTCTCTGGTGGTTGGGGGCCAGAAATTTTACATGCGATTCTCAGACAATATGATATTTTTCCAAATTTACACTGATGAGATCAGATGGTTGTGATAAATTGACTGAAATGCTGATCCAGGATTAACAAACAATGTTAATCCAGGATAACATCCTACTTGACATAATCACATTTACCCATGTTTATCACCAAATAAACAAAGATAACAAATTGCAAAATGGCTCTTTAGTTTAGAAAAAAAGTTTAGGGTTGAAGATTTTCAGTATTGCAGTAAATTTCATACGATATGTTGAATTTTTAGTAATGCATTTACAACATTTAATATAATCTGTCCCTAACCTTTAGAGTTTTAGAGACAGCAGAAAATCAGTCCACATCATCTTGCAGCACTTTCTAAAATGTCACATGGGCAGTGTCTTTTTTCAGCCCTTCCAGCTACCTCTCTCTCGCTCGCTCTGCAGTGTCCTAGTTTTGAATCTGCCAGTAGCTGCGCCTCTGTCTTTTCTGTTCATGTTCGTCATCCTCATTCTCTTCTTCCCTGTACTTCTGTTTTTTCTAATTTTACATGGGAGGCTTGCCGATATGCAATGTCAGCATCAATGTGCAGTCCCTCTTACACCCCGGTGGGCTTTTCTGTGTGGCATTACTGACGTGATACAGTCTGTTTGTGCAATAGAAGCACAATGCTTCAAACAACAGTAATAATTTGTGACACTAATAGAGTGTAACTTGTCTGCACAATGTGTGTTGTTTACAGCAGTGTAGGAATTTTAGTATATTAGTAATAAGTTAGGGGACACTGCCCAAAGGTTTTTTCCCCATAACAGCGGACAGTATTATATTCCTTTTATGTAGGAGATTAAAAATGCTTCATTAATTTTGTTAGTTTTCACTGAAAATAAAGCAGTCAATTCTGTTAGCTGTCATTGTTTTTTTTCCCTACAAATGCAGCTTGACATGTTTTACTAATAAACTGCAAAAAGCCCTGTAGCCCAATAATGTAAACTCATAAAACTTACAAGTTTACGTCTGACTCCTTTTATTCGGTTACAAAGCACTGACAGTTGAAAATTCTTTACCAAAGTATCATCTTAGAAATCATGAAATACTGTATATACCTGTTAATATGGAACATACATCATATAAACCGCTTCATAATTTAATAATTATGTAAAGGAATAAAAATGTGGTTGAACAAACGTGTTAATATAAACCTGTACCTATAGCAGCCACTCCTCTCGAAACTGTTTTAAAAATAAATTAATACATTATCACCAATCAGATTTGAGAATGAATTTAAAAGAATTAGAGACATTTAATTAATATGTGAAAACTGATCATCTCTGGGTTGAGAACAGGTAGGTGTGTCTCTTTTTTTTCCAGATTTCATAAAAAAAGAAAATGTTTTTTTCCAGAAAGTCCCAACCCTTGCTAAAGAATTCTCTATTCTTCAAAAAAAAAAACTCAAACCTTAAGCAAAAGATGTTTTTATATAATTGCTCTCATGCAGGGAATTTGAACTCTTGGCCCTTTATGAATATAAATTAATGCATTACTTCTGTAAAACATGATTGACATGATTCAAAAATTTGTATAATTAATGCTGCATTTTCACCTGCATATAATATACTGTGTAGTCATTCTCTCCTCAAGCCTTTACAGCGCAGGCAATTTTTAACACGAATCCACAGGCTTTTTATTTTCAAAAATAATAGAGAATATATATATATATATAAAAAAAAAAAAATTTAAAAAGTGTAATGAAGTATATTTTAGGACATTGCCAAGTAGTAAAAATATCATATCACAATTCACGGCAATAGGAGATATGCATTGCAATATTAAGTCCTGCTAACAGTAAAAAAACATACAATTAAAAACAATAAACTAAAAAATATCTAATATTCACAGTACGGAGAAACAAAAAAAAACGTTAGCAAAACTGTCCGATTAGGTTCATAGCAAATTAATGTAGTAGAGGATTCCAAAATTACGTAATTGTGTTGCAATAGTGAGGGGTTATAATTCTGGCCAGAAGTTAGTAGAAACTGTTGTATAGTCATGTAAATGTTGGACAAAGTCAAATCAATATCATATCATTATTTAACAGCTTTATAAATCTGAATTATGTGATAAACAGAAACTTGTTTTGCCAGATTTTTAACATTCTAAAATTAGCTTGGCTGGTGTAGAATTATTCACTTACAAAGTGGAAAAAAAATAATTTAGTAAAAAAGTTTTATTAAAAAAAAATACCTTATTTGCTTATTTGCCAGTACATTGTGCAGTGTGAAAATCAAATATATATGATGGTTTAACAACTTATTATGTAATATTTCATGCAAGCATCACCAGAGTAACTAAACCTTCCCTGCGTGTAGAATCAATGCTATAGGCAGTACCATAAGGTTTTAGTCTAAGGTTTAGTTCACTAAGCAACTGTAAACCACATCTTGCACATCACTATTACAGCTAACGCAGCTATATGCTAATAATGTGCATATTATGCACAACTGACTTTATATGGTGCTCAGAGCCTTGATCTGACTTGGTGAAGCTGTTTAGATTGTCAAAGCCAAAATTATTCCATGTCCATTGAGTTGGATTAGAAATGTAAACAAACAACAAAATAGCTTGCTGTGCTAGCTGTTAGCCACACATAGGTCTTATATTTGCAGTCTTTAAAATAATGCACAAAAACTTTTTTTACCTTCTATATGCAACAGTGCATCTTAAAATGCGTTTTCAGCAATAAAATCTGGTGTAGAGGTGCCGGCGACTGTGGATATCATTTACGTTTTACAGAGTTTTACTACTAAACCTTAAAATATGATTGGCTGATAATTCTGTCGCTAACGCTTATTACAAATCAGATGTGACGTGTTTTTTTTAGCTAAAGGCTTTTAAAAAGGAAAAGACTTTTAATGTAGGATATTTTAGTTCAACCTCAAAAAAACTAACCTCAGGCAATTCTTTGGACATTAAACCAATATGAAGTTGTGTGGTATTTGAGCTTGCATGAATGTTATAGGCCTAAAGGTCTTCACTGTCAGTGATGCATGATACAGATACTGTCTCACCCCCAGACACATCAAGTCCTTAAATAACTGGCACTGTAAATTAACAATTATGGCAATGCAGACATTGGATTTTGCTTGGCACAGGCATCATCAATTTCCATCCACCCTGAACTCTTCTTCCTCTGCAAAGGCCAGTTCAGTCTGTCACTACCTTATGGGTCTCAAGAATCTACTGCAATTTGGAATTAAAATGATATGTCTAGCTGACATTTAGGAAACTAATGTCCTCACATTCATAGCAAATAAGATGCAGATAAATAAACCTAAACTGTAACAAGAGATTTCATTGTGTTGATCGATTCAAGCTGTTATAGTGTGGGAAAGGAGTCTTCTTCTAGTGCACATGAATTGAAGTGAAAATCACTAACTGCAGATAATTTTTTTTTTTATTCATTTCGACTATTTTACTATTTAAACTATCCCTAACAGTAACCTTATTAAAGCAGCTGGGTTCTTATCATTGCTGCAATTCTAATTCATAGAACATACACTAGTTTTAAATCAGGAAATCTTAGGGACAAGACTCTTTCCTACTATATATCTGCAACTAAATAATGTATTCTAAAGGACAAGAAAAAGCCTGCTGACCCCAGGGAGACCTGTACCTCTACAAAAAACTGAACAGGGAAGAGTGAAAAAAAAAAGAGTGAACAAACCTTACAAAAAAGTAAGCTCTGTTTGAAACAAGGAGAGAGAGAGAGAGAGAGAGAGACAGACAGACAGACAGACAGACAGACAATAAAAAAACAGACAGACAGAAAGAAAAGATAGAGAAAAGAGCAGCAGACAAAAAGAGAGAGACAGAAAGAGAGACAAACAGGCAGACAGGGAACAGGCAGAAAAAAAGAACGAGAGAGAGACAATTAGAAATGATAGTAGAGAGATAGGCAGACAAAATGGAAACAATAGAGAAATAGAAAAAAAGAGAAAAGAAAGAAAGAAAGAAAAAAGAAGAGAGAGAGAGGAAAAGAGAGAGAAAATAGAGAGAGACAGAGAGACAGACAAGAAGATGAGAGAGAGGAGGAGGAGGGAGGCGACAGACAGACAGAGAGACAGGCAGACAGAAAGGAATAGAGAGGTGGGCAGACAAACAGACTGGCAGACCGAAAGATAGGGGAGAGCATTGAGTACAGACAACTGTCAGTGTAAGAGGACAATATCATGTGTCTCCTACAAACAGACAGAAAAAAAGAAAGAGATAGAGAAAGAGGCAAACAGAAAGAGACAGACAGACAGAGAGACAAATAGACAGACAGACAGGGACAGGCAGAAAAAAGAAAAAAGGAGAGAGACAGAATGTAAAAGATAGAAAAATAGAAGAAGAGAGACAGGCAGACAGGAAGGCAGACAGACCGAAGAAGGAAAGAAAGAAAGAAAGAAAGAAAGAAAAAAAAGAAAGAAAGAAAGAAAAAGAAAGAAAAAAAGAAGAAAGAAGAAAGAAAGAGAGAGAGAGACAGGCAGACAGAAATGAAATAAAGAGGGGGGCAGACAGACAGACAGGCAAACAGAAAGATTGAGGACAATATCATGTGTCTCCTACAAACACACACTACTGTAACATACACGAAATAATCAGTACAACTACAAGCTGAGTGACAAACCATTAAGAAGAGGAAGCTGTAAAACACAATCACTAGTGTAAGAAGGGAATAAGGAATGTATGTGTATGTGGCAGAAGGCTAAAGGACAGAGTGGCAGGGATCACTAAAGAGAGTGGGAGGAGGTACAGAGGACAAGAAGGCAGAGACAATTAACTTCTGATAAGAAGAGACAGGTGTGTTGGGAAAAAAACAGTATTCAATATGAAGGTGATGGTGGGAAAAGATTGATAAAAGAGAGAGTTGTGGGATTGAGAGATAGGACTGATTTAAATGAAGATGGCCATGACTGTAAATGAGAGGCTCCTCTTGGGATTCCAACTAATTAAAGCATCCTCTCTCAGGGAGACAGAGATCACATTGACAGGCAGCTGTTGGTAAATGCTCAGTGTCAGAGGAAATGTCCCACAATGCATTGCTTCCAAAGGGGCGCCGATCAGACCACTAATTACAGTCTGGCCCTGTCAATGTCATTTAGATTTACTGCCACAAACTAAAATGTGGCGTCAAAACCCTTACGAGCATGAAGGCGCATGTGCGTGCACACACACACACACAATTCTGAATACAGACACACTGATAGTAGTGTACACAAGCCTTGTTCACCATGTTATGATTCTTCATCTTATTTTGCTGACCTTTGCATGGAGTGGGTTCAAAAGGACCTGCACACAATCTAGCCCAATCTCGCAGTGCTGCACCAAAAGGGGAATTGGATCACCTCTGCACTGACCCAACCACAGTCATGCCCTCCTCTCCGTGGCCTCTGGTGTCGGGGTGAGCATTTAGGACGTCCAATCCTGACCTTGCATTTCACCTCACTCCTCTGTGCTGTCGCCTAAATTTCCATAAGTTCCTATCACAACCTGTTTCTCTCTCTCTCTCTCTTTCTGTCTCTCTCACACATCATAAAAGATGATGGGCTACACCATCATCTGTCCGGTTCAAATACACATTCGAGTAATTTGTAATATGTAGATGTGTATTTACACATGCATTACATCCTCCCTCATGTCTTATCACTTACAGACCGGTGTAGTATTTTATCAGTATCCAAACTCCAGATTAACATCTGTGTTTGCCATGCTATGTATTTGTCAGGCTGTAATGGATTCAGGGAAAGGATTTAAGTAAAAGAAAAGAAAAATGATGCACAATACCAATACTTGCAAAAATAACTAGAACATTTTAATTACAAACGTTTCGTTTAAGGACTGTCATCAGGTATATGCAAAAATACTATTGCGAGCCCAATCAGGTTGACCAAAATGACCAATCCCTGCAAAAAACTATTCATTACTAACAACGGCCAACAGATCCAACGTTTACCTTATTGTATACAAGAAATTATAGCAGAACGAATCACAGAAATAAATAAATCATAATAATAATAATACATCAAAACATTCAAAAATGTTTATCATAATTTAGTCTTGATAAAGTAAATTAATTAAGTCTATAGAGTAAAAATCCAAAACAGTTTATGTCTCTGTAGGAGCGATCCAACATCACCCTTCCTAAATGGCATATTAACCCTCTCAATGCCACAAAAAATGTTAATAACAAAAAATAATTTATAGACATTTATACAGAAATTACAACATATAGAAAGCAGGTCTTTTTTCCCACAAAGTAATACATTTCCTGGGGCCATCCTGCTGAGACGGTCAAACGCTTAAACCATACAGAGGGAAATTACTGATCACACATTTGTCATCCAGTTTGCACTCAGTGTTGGAGTGATAATCCCGCATGACTACCAACAGAAAGAACCATCATCCACCCAGAAACTATTCTGCAGTAATAATTTTAATAAGCAAGAACAGAATATGGTACAGGCAATACAGTTATCTTGGAGGTCAAAGCACTGTTTTATTTTACATATACCGCAAACCTTCTCTGAACGTTAGTGGCATAGAGAGATAGATAAAAGAAATGGAGGGGGGGCAAAAAGACGCATCTTTAGATTCAGTATTCATTCAAATGCCTATGAATACAAGCTATTAATGAGAAATAGACATCATTTGAAAAAAAGCCCAGCTAAAACCAATTCTGTTTTAAAAACAATTACAGCTTTAAATTCATGTGCCATGTCTGAGGTCGTAGATGCTGTTCATCTCTCCATGGTTACTGTCCACATGTGTTAAAGTAATTATGGGGCGTTTTAGGCCAGACCCCCGTATTTGTGTAAGCAGGCCCCAGTCTGTGTGTCTGCATGCTGCCATGGCTACCCTGGCGGTTTTGTCTTACTATGACCTGTATAATGAGTGTCACATTAGCAACACAACAAATCAAAACGCACAGCTGTCTTCCATATCGTGTCATCCGTTTTTAATTAATATGATAAGTAATGCTTATTAGACAAGCCCGCTTCTCTATCACTTTTCAATTTGCAAAAATTTAGGCTGGGATAAATAAAAAGCTATGGGGGGTTTCGATGAATGAACATGAATATGAACTGATGCTGCACACCATCTATTAAGCTTTATAAATAACGAACACATGCCAACATTAGCTCACATTCAGACCTTCCAGTCAAGTGAAGCCTCCCGTTTCCTGTAAATTGGGAATTTTTTTATGGAGCAGGAAAAGTTGCTGGCACTTATTGCTGCTCATTTTTTCTGGCTGACATCCTTATTTCTTTGAGGCAACGGAAATGCAATCATTGGCCTGTTTCACCTTCACATTGCCACCCAACCTTTCCCTCTTGGAGAGGAGCAGAGAGTGAAACCCCTACTGACTGAAGCCTATGAGCTTATGAGACTCTTTGATTAAGCTAACATCGCTAATCAATGGAATATTCAACGGGTTTCCTGTATCACCGCTTCTCTCCTGCTAGCTCTTAATTGGCCTATTTTGCTCTAAGTAAGAGGAGTTCACAAAAATTGTCTGTATCATACATACAAAAAACATACAAACAGATGTGTTCCTCTATTCACATGTCTACACCCCCTCCACACACACACACACACACACACATACAAGGACACACAACCAAGAAGAAAGAGAAAGAGAGGAAAGAAAAGAAAAGGTTATTTTCTTTAACGACCAAATTGAATTTGATTGACCTAAAGAAACTGAGAGCCGGTGAAAAATAACTACATCTGGACAAACAATAGAGAGAATATATGATCCAGTGTAAGGACAAAAAACCTTGAGTCAAATTAAAGCCTCCGGAAAATTCAATTTTATTTGGTTGAGGGTTAGATTATGTTCTATAATTGAGGTAAATGAAAACCTCTATACAAAAAGGAGTAAAAAAAACCCTAGCCACGTTTTCTGAAACACAGCTGAATAAAGACAAACTTAAAGCCAGTTAGTGCCACAGAGACCTGAAGTAGCTGTCGAGTTGATGTTAAAAAAAAAGAAACAAAGCTACACTGGAAACATAGATTTTTTAAAATAAAGCGTCTGGTTAAAGTTATTCCTAGTTTTAACCACTAGACCAGGCAAAATCCTGTAAATCCTGATGACCATGTCCTGTGATAGTGCTGACAAATTTGTAAGTGCCATTCAATTGAAGAGAGCGGCACTTCTGCCGAAATAGACGCCATTACCAGCCTCTCCATGAAGCACTACTGACTTGGAGCGTCCTCTCTGACAGGGCTGGAGGTGTGTGTGTGTGTGTGTGTGTGTGTGTGTGTGTGTTCGCTCTGACAGGTAGAGTGATAGCAGTACACACCTCCACTCCCTCTGTCAACAACACTTAGCAACTCAAGAGCACACTAAAACACCACTACAGATAAAGTACATAAATATTAGTGTAGCATATGACGTGTGTGTGTGTGTGCAAACATGTGTGAGGTTGTGTGTGAAGATGTGATATGGATGTACCACAGCCGAAAGGCACAAAACACGTTCATACAAATACATTACCAGCCCGTTTTACTGAACGTGCCCAGCACTATACCTGACATAATACACACACTCAACTGTTCTTGGAGTCTCATTAGGGTGAATAAGACAAACGTCAAGAATTGCTTACTTTACACACAAAATAGCATATCAGATAGTAGCATGTTCTGTTACTGAGAAGTAGAATTTAAATGCTTGTTTATTTTGCATTCATGTGGTATGGAAAAAAACATTAGCAATACAAATTTATCTAAATATTGTAATGTAGATTTATTAATAATTTCGCCGAACCTTAGTGTTGATTGGTCTGCAAATTTTCCCCACTTCAGTTAATTATGTGGCAGCAAAACAGGGCACAATATTACACATACAAATCAAGAGCTTTGATTATTGTACATAACTGTAGTGAGCTAAAAAGCATCTCAGCACATATAAAAAATTGTGGTGATTGAATTACAACAGTAAAAGAGCACATCAGGTTCCACATCCTATCAGACAGGAAGAAGAATTTGTGGCTATCATGTGCACAGACCCACTCAAATTAGACAACATAAATAATTTTTAAAAAAACCTAACCTAAAGGTCTAGAGCATGTGTTGGGGTGCTTTTTTTGCTGAACATGGATGTAAAAAGTGATTATTTGAGTCAGTATACTCTTCTTGTCAGTTCAGACCTAGTCTGAAGGCAAAAGGTCAGGAAACCTTTGAATGTCTAAGGCCCGCCCAGGCAATTGTATGACTGACAGGTAAAACAACCAACAATGTGTCGCTTTGTGCCGTTTCACCGGTAAATCGTTCATTCACAAACATCATAAAATGTAAAAAAATGAATCGCGCCCACTGTAATACAACAGCTTATTTCATGCATTCACGCATTGTGTTTAAAACTACTATATATATATATATAAAAATATATATATATATATATATATATATATATATATATATATATATATATATATATATCTATATATATATATATATATAATATAATAAATATAATGTATACTGGGCTAGAAATGTAAGTAAGTTTTTAGTCAATGTAAAGTTGTTAGCAAAACAGGCGGATGCATCAAAAAGGCATAAAAGGAATTCAAGATAAGGACAGAAAACATTATATGTGCACATTTTTTATCTGACCTTTGATTCTAAGCCATAAATCACTGTGGAAAGCTTCATCTGCATCATTGACTAGTTTTAACAATCTTTACCATCATTAAGAATAATTAATTATGCTGTGATTTAGAATCAATTACAAGCAGATGCCAGAAATGTTGAGTTTTATCAATTAAGAAAATGTTTAAAAGTGCCAAGATTTTTTTTTAAATATCTGATGTTTTACAGCCATCACGGTCCAGTATTTTTCTTCTCAGTAAATGTAATATTGGTTTACATGAAATTTTTTTTAGTTTTAATCGAAATTAAAATCAGATGATTAAATCCAAATTCAGCGTATGCATGAATACTGAATAAAGTAATCAGGTTAATATGCTTACAATCGGATTTGATCATTTGAACAGCTGTACGCCATACGTCATTACACGGTTTGTATGGCACTGCACATGCGCAGACTGTTCTAGTGTCCATTTCAATACAGTGAAGTGTTTACATGTCCTCTTGATCGGATTAGAAAAAAGCAGAAATGTTTTTTCCGATTGTCACGTCTACATCGCGTTATTTTCCTAAATCTGATTATGCTTATAGTCCTATTACGATCAGATATTTAGGGTCAATGTAAACACAGTTACGGGTATATCTCAAAAAGAGAACACTAGGGCTATGTATTAGCAAGCGCCACATGATATGATACACACATATACACGATACAATATATCTCAATATATTGCAATAAATACATATTGCAATACTTAAATTATATTGCAAGACCCTTCGGCTTTGTATGTGTTGTATTTGTAGCTAATTGTCTTACCTCCCTATTTTTTTTTCCGCTATGCTTGCTTCTGAGACAATGGCCGCATGTGTCAGCGACAAACTACAGGATCGGAGCAGGAAGTCGCTTGACACACATGGAGGGTTTTAATTAAATAATAAAGTGCAGGTTAAATCAGTTTAAAATGCAGTTTAAATATGTATCAATACTAGAGGTTAGAATATCGATACACTATCATGAAAATATATCGTGATAGTTCGCTGATATCAAATTTTTTACCCAGCCCTATAAAACTTAATTTATAATAGTGTAAATTAAAAAAAATACATGAATAAATAAACATGCAGGACTGTATTAAAAAACAGTATAGCAATGTTTACAACTTGTAGCTTGCCCTGGTTAAAGACAATAACTACATTTTATAAGCTAGAATACATTTAGGACCCAAAGGTAGGTGTGTTAGATTTGGTTTCTTTTAACATTGCAAGATGACTTTATTATGCTAAATCTATTTATAACTATGAGTATACAGGACTATATTAAATGATCATTTGGATCTATTCTGTGATATTCAAAGGAACCCAAAAATTACACTGTGCATAGAATAGAATGAAATACATTATAAGCTGGAATTATAAAAATGAATAGAAATGCATGACTATAAGAACTACAGTTAAACAATAGGAGTTATAATGCTCTCTTACAATGTTTAATAAAATCAACATTTTCCCTGAAATACACACGCGCTCAAATGATAAGCAAAACTCCATTTTACACACAAACTCGCAGAAAAAAAAACAACAATTGACAATCTCTATGCGCGCACACACACACAAGAACTGCAGGCCTCGTCACTAATCACTAGAATTAGATAAAACAATGGAGGTTAATGGTCCGTGTGGCCGAGCAGCACATGAAGAATCAAGATAAGAGTCAGGGCTCTGTATCATGGCCCTCGATAGAGCCATTACTCTCTCCTCTTATGAAAGAGAACAGAAAGGAAATAGCAAGCGGACAATCGATGCCGAAGAGAAACACTCCCTCACAGTTAAAGCTACAAAACTTATTGTAAAGTCGAACGCTGAAAGGGCGAGGGTTTCGTTCTAACCTTTTGTGTCCCTGTCACCTTCCCCCCCTGATGTATAATGGTCTATTACAAAAGTGTGAGGCCAATCTCTATTCAATTAGCCTATCAAATTCTTAATGGCCAGATCATGAATGGGTTATCAGCAATAGAGATAAAATGAATTTATAACCCTAATAATGATTCACAACAAAGGAGCTTGTTTGTGCTGAATGTCGCGGTTTCTTTCAGGACTCTGTAGAGTGTTACAAAAATGCAAAGCCCAATAAAAACCATGTGCATCTTGTTTTATGGTTATTCCTTAAGTACATGGTGTAGGACGCATCGATTATTATTTTTTTTTCTTTTTCTGGAAACTTCAACTCAACATAAATTTGATTTAGCGCTAACCTAAGTTTAGCGCATCACAAACTTCCATTACCGTTTCGAGTCTAAAAATCAAGACACCAAGTGCAGAATTTCCTTTGCTGAATTAACTTCGAATAGCAACAGGAAGGACTTTTAAATAAGTGCCCAAACTGTTCAGACTATGTATCAGAGCGCATATGCATTATACCTAAGTAGACAAATGGATACTGGCATGCAAGCAAGCATACAAACAAGGCTGCAATTAAAATTCATATTCAGGCCACAGAACAGGATGTCCAAATTTTAAATGACAAATAGACTGTGACGACTAGAAAATAGCGCGCGATTTCCTTTTCACTAAAGCAGCCAATACAATGTCACAAAGATCGATACAAATGCACTGTGAGACTCTGACCATTACTATGATTGAATCTTTTACTGTGATGCTCTCCTATGACAGAAACTCAGGTGCAGCACTCTACTCTACGGGCTGCGCAGATGGATTAATACAGTCCTAAAGCTAAAACTGATGGCCTGCCATCTCTGCTTCTATACAGAGCGCCCGTCGCTGGTAATGTGTATCAGTTCTAAAAGAGCATTAGATAAGTACGTGAATAAGCAAGTAATCAGGTCAGAGATGAAGTGAAAGAGAGACGGCTGGCACAAACACACACTAAAACACATGATTAGACAGAGGTCCTCTACTGTACCCGGAAAGTGAAAGGAAGTGGACAAAAAAGATAATAAAGATTGCTCACTTATAGGTCACATCTGGGCACCTGTCAATCAAATACTCAATGGCTGAAGAGAAAAAAGGGCAAGAGAAAGGTGGGGGTGTCATCGTTGATAAAGCTCGGGGGAAAAAAATGATTCTTTTTTTTTTTTTTTTTTTAAACACAGCTTAAAGTCAGATACCCTGATTTTTTCATTTGCTGTTTTAGAAATCCGGTCAGCCATCATGTACATTGCTGATTCCCAGCCAGGCAATCTATCTGTTTCTCTCTCACTCTCACTCTCTCAGGGACACACACACACACCTCGTGTAACCAAGCGCTACTTGTTGTGCAAATGAATAACAATATTTCTTCAGCTAAACGGGAAAGCTGGTAGTAAAGTCGAACAGTGAAGCTGGACACCCGAACACTCAACCTTTTTTTACAGTAACACTCACCAGATCACCAGATCTGTAACTCATCTTAGACTAGAGACACAGAATCTAAATATATTTGAGCACTATGAACATTGAGGATATAATGATAATGATGTAAGAGCCGATAAAGGTGTGTGGTTTACTTGGAAATTTACCCATGGTGAAGGTGGTTTAAAATGATTGAAAATACATAAATGAATTTGATGTGTTAAACCCTCATCCATCCTCATCCTTTTTCAGGTATAACACCAGTGACAAGCAAGGTAACGTTTATCAACCTTATTTTCTGCAAGTGTTCCCATTTGACCTTTCTTTCTCCCACCTAAAACCTGTATGCAATTATTTTTTTTGCATTTACTTGTGTTTCTTTAGAATATTCTCCAATATGAAATTATTTTTTATTAAATATTTAACCCAGCAAACGTAAGGTAGATCCAGAAGTCAGTATTAGGTTTAGCAACGTAGGTAATAACCTGAATAACCTTAGTAGCTTTAACTAGACTACTAATATCAATCTGGCAAACCTTTTATTAATTCAAGTAATTATAATATGTGCCATAGACGAACATAAAACCAGCATTTTGTCACCTTAATCAGCTTCACTTACATATAAATCTAGACCATGGAACTGCAACAATAAAAGTTTATCTGCTATTTTTTTTGTTTTAACTGCAGATTTGTAGCAATACAAATAGTTCTAATATTCCGGTACGTACTTTAGTTACACGTTTATTTTACTAAGGGTCAAAATTGTGTCCGGGTGAGAAAATTGTGTGTCCTGTCGGCGCATGAGCCAGAACGCGAACAAGTTAAAAGACTAGGAAAATGTTTCAAGAGCGCCATCTAGTGTTAACTTTAATTCTAAGGAGCGGTTTAGCAGCGGAAGCCCAGAGAACTAGATACTTAATGGTTACTGTTAAAAGCTCATTTCAGTTAAATTGTTTGGAAACTATAGAAAACACACATATTTGCTAATTCTGAGGAAAAAAACTTTAAAAAGTTGTAAGCAAACCGTTTTAGTGAATTTGATCTTGTTTTGCAGTATTATTTGCTGATCAATTATTTTCAGTACAACTCTGCCCTCTGCCGTCCAAATATGAACACTACAACACGTCGTCTCTGCTCAGGTGTAATCACGTCCCTTTAGATGTCTTTTTCAATGTTATTAACACATTTTATAAACCCTTCATATCTATCTAAATAATCTATTTTATTCTGATCTACCGCATAACAGCGACGGAGTTGGACCGAGAGACAATCCTTTCTAAAATAATAATAATAATAATAATAATAATAATAATAAATAACAGAAATTTCAATGTTTTCCTCTATAAAACCACTTACAAAACAACGCTACAATAATTAAAACTATAACCAAATGGTTTACATAAGTGTGTTTTGGGCCATATATAATGTTTATATACATCATTAATCACTATCATTAACACAGAAAAATTAGTATTAAAACATATGAAACATCTGGATGCTTAAAGAAAGCATTATGGTTTATACTGGTGTCCGGTGGATACCAACCTGCAATCAACAAGGTGCCAAAGATGTTCTAATAACACTTAATGAAAAGATCAGTAGAATCCACATGTCATCACATGGCAGCAATAGAAAGCAAACAAAATACCAGTTTAGGTAATAAGAAGGACCAATTTATAATTTCCATTATACTTAAACAATAAGTTACCATAAGGTGATTAAAGTTGTTACAATATATGTGATGGGATTTTTTTTTTCTCCAAGCTGTAACCCTGCGGTTATTGTAAGTTATTTTCCAGCTTACATTTTACCTGACTAATATTGACAAAACTTTTTACTGTTTTTTACTGAGTTTTGTTGGTCTTTAAAGAATGTCTTTATGTAGTATTATAATACTAGGCTAAGTATATGCTATCATTTATAAACTCAACAGATGCTGGATACTGACACGCTTTACCTGGTTTGGGCAAATGTTATTTAGTCAACTTGGATTTTTAGCATCTTTGCTTTTGTTTGACACGCAGAGAAGATAAAGAAAGAAGTATAAAGTCTCGAATCCTAAATGAAGAGTTAAAGTGTTAATAAAAGGCTTCTGACAAAATGACTACCAAAGACATGAACAATGAGTCTTCAGTAGAAGTATGAAATGATTTGTATTTTTGTTTGTTTGTTTTTTAAACATAAATATCAGTTTATACTAGAACATCGGTTCCCTGTCGACCCCTGGTGTAGGATATGAACAATGTACAAACAATATCTTAACAAACAAAACCTGGGCGACTCCAGATATATAAACACACCAGTTACTGACCAACAGAAAACACCATAAAAAAGGTGAAATGGTTGATAGGAATCACCAGCCAAAGTTGATCAGAAATCAATTAATTCTGCAACCAACAATTTTCAGCCTTAAACTAAAGAACACAAAACACACCCACTTACTTGTTCGCTGATTTATTGATGACATGCCAAACCTCCAAAAGAGATTCATTTCCAATAAAACTCTTTCCATTAAGATGGTTCTTGGAAGCTTATATCCTTTTTCTAGGGAGATCTCTAGTTGATGGCTTTTTGACAGCACCAAAAACTAAGAGTAAATTACTTCACATACGGTGGTACTGGATGCGATACTAGTCACAAGAAGTAATATCAGAAAATACTGAGAAGTGTCATCTCCTCACATGGGCTTCCACTTCATTGTGCTTCTTTTTATGTAAGCAATATATGCATTTTGACAAGACTTATAATTCCACCGGAAAGAGAAATTAAAAAACAGTTGATTAACAAATGTGCTCAGATGTCAGCAACTGTTTACCTTTTTTTAGCTTGTAAACACTTTTTGCTGAAGACAGCTACCAGCTTTCCATGTCTGTGAAATTTCTTCTTTAAAACATTAATTTAAAATCTTAACATCTCAGAGTAGATCCACAAAACACTCTGCAATAGAAAAAAAAATATCCTTGGCTTTTAATTCCATCTTCTTGCTTCCCTTTTCCGGTGATTCCATCTCCACCACCTGTTTCCTACCGTCATCGTTCCACCTGCTCTGTGATGACAGGCATCATATATTCCCTGAGGACACCAGTCACTCTTCTTACTCCTGCAGTCGTGTTAGTCCATTAAAATCCTCTGGGGAGAATAGAGAAGCGTTTAGGAGACAAATCTAGCACTAAATCTAACTTTGCTAGATGTAAAGAAAAAAACAGCTCCACTGACACTAAGAAAGGGAGGGAGGAGTGAGAAAGGTACACACCATAATCACAGACATTGCTGGAATGTTGAAAAAAAAGATGAATCTATGAAAAGCAAAAAGCAAAATCCATAAAGAAAGTTTAAAATGATAGAAATGGAAGAAAATGAGACTGGAAGCCTACAAGTAAAGAGAAGCAGTCACTGAGCAAGCTGTTTATAAAGTCCAGGAGTAATCCATCCCTCTTCTTTCCACGTGCACAGAGTCATAGTACTGCCTTCTAGCCTCTCCACAGCATGAATATATTACTATGCACACAATGACACTGCTTATTGTTTATGAATTACTAGCCTCCCCGCCAACAAAGGCTATTTTCATAAGAAAACTAATTCATTTCAGTTCCTATTTGATTAGAGGCAAAGGAAAAGAAGCCCTTTGGTCAAAGCCCCAAAGGACTGTTTTTATTCAGTCCTTTTCAATAGGGCTTTATTGCTCTTCTTTTCAAAGCTGACGGGGAAAGGCTTTTAGAGTTAAACATTGACGAAAAATTATTGGACGGCTGTTTTTTTGTGCAATAACAAACCCTTTCAAAAGGACACTGAGCTCTTATCCATCCATCCGTCCCTCACTCTCCTTTCTCTTTCTTTTTGGCAAATTGTAAAGGCTGGAAATTAATGACAGACAGTAGCAAAAAAAGGGAGAGAGCAAAAGAGGAAGACAAGCTCAGCCACAATGCATGTCAAATCTAAATGATCACAAGCTACTGAATAGACCCGGGGGAAGAAAGGAAAAGACAGGGTCTTAGAAGTGTGTGTGCGGGTGTGTGTATAGGTTGGTCAAAAGCTAATTGATTCAGTGTCCATAGAGTCCTGCTGTCCCTTTCACTCAGGTCTTCAAGCTATTATAGTTCGCTGTCAGTAACACTGGAGGTATAACTACCTGAAATGTAAGAGTCAAATAGAGCAACGTCACACTCTACAGGTGTTACCGGCCTTTTCCTTAACTGCCTGTTTTTAAGTTTATACCTTTAGTTTTTAGTAATACTAAAATTACTACTAAAGACTCAGCCAGAAATAATATTCACCGCTAAGGAATGTACACATAATACTGTTTCCTCTGTAATAACACTCTTGTTATTTGGTGTAGGAGACAGTTGACTTATGAATAATATGAGCATACTGGATACGGTTCTAAAAATGCAAAAGAATAGAAGCAAACAAAAATGAAAAGGTCAACCTGGCATTTATCTGCAGGTTTTATCTACTCGCTAAAGGATAAATCTGGATAAATCAAGGCTTCCACTTTATCAGGATGGCATTATGCCCCTTTGTATTTATGCAGGAATATTTAACACGAGACAAAAGGTGACTTTCTCCTCATTCATTGGCGAACAAGGCAAAGCTGGCATTCTAAAAAGGCTGACATTTGAGCTTTTTGCCAACACCAGCAAAATTATATCTTTTCCATTGTAAATCAATGAAGTAGAATCATCGCCCACAAAGGGACTAGATTGCCTTTTTAGTGTAATAGGTCCTGGTGTACGCTCAACCTTCATCCTGCGCTGTTGTACAGGTAATGAGACAAAGGCACAAAATCATCCTTATTCTTATCATTGGTTTCACTATCATGAACCATGTTTAAAATCCTGTTTCTCATCTATATACTATGCAGCTCCACATTTACACCTGATTGAAATGTAAAGAAACGTCATTGAAAAAGAATGGGCACTAAAACAGTTGTTTAAAACACAGACAGAAAACACAGGGTCTTTAAATCATTAAAAAAATCTTTATTTACAAACTATACAATCCATATTGAGTCATGTTGAGGTTAATCGTCATCAGTAAATACAGTGAAATTGTTTTGGTGAGGTAATTTTTGTCATGGCTGTCCTCAGAGAGCACACAGAGAGATCAGTCCACACATAAGTGCAGCTCCAAGTAATACAGAATTATGTTTTATGAGCTATTAGTCATATAATGCTCACCATCAATTTTACTACACTATACAAAAAAATCCTCCATTCCATTAATTCCTTTATGACTATTATAAACCATAATATAACCATGCATAATAACAATTAAACTGTTATTTATTATATGAAAAAGCATGTTGGACGAATAAGGTATTTTAGCATAGGGTTAAAGTTGGAGATTAGGAAATAAGCACACTACTAAACCTTTGGAATATTTATAAATTACATATTTAAAAATGTCTAAAAACGTCAGATGTAAAGGCCAAATATTTTTTTGCAAGAAAATTACACCCATTAATTAAATTACATGCTTTCACTGAGTGATGCTCTGACATCAAGTATGCAGAGATTAAAAGTTATTCAACACAATTAGTCAATAACTCATTGTACACATAGTATCATATAAAGTATCAACTAGTCACAAATAAATAACACTAAAGAGATATGGAGTTAGACTCCTAGATATCTTGAGATTGTCTCTTTTTTTAGTTGTGCCAATAGTTTATGGACACAACCCATGTGAACCTTCCCCAGACTGATGCCATAAAGTTGAAAGAACACAAATGTTTACACTGAATGTTGTGGCTCTAATAAAATACCTTTACTGGAAAGGAGAAGCTTAAACACTGTTCCAGAATGACAATGTTTCTGTGCACAAAGCCCTAAGCTCTATGAAGACATGGATCTCAATTGTCCTGCCCTGGATTTCTACTTCACCCCAACTAAACACCTTTGATATGAACTGAAACGGTGACTGAACCTCAGACCTTCTCACACACCAACGTCAAACTCACTTATACTCTTGCTGTTTATCGAACATGACTTCTTAAACCATGTTACAAAATCTAATAGAACACCTACCCAGAAGAGTGGAGGTCATCAATGGGTGCTTTAATTCTGGGATTGGCTGTTCACAGAGTGCATATCAGTCTCATGGTTAGGTATCCACAGATGTATGGTTGGTTATACAGTGTAAAGCATCCGAATAGTAACATATTCAAAGATTGCAGTGACATGCAAATGCATTAATTATAAGACAACAGGCTGAGTGTTAATATACAGGGTGTCCCATAAGTTTCCATACATAGGAAAAATAAAAAACAATTAACATTATTTCATGAAAAACATTTTTATCTATATAATATGCTTTACATGACTACCATTGTTTTTAAAACACATTTCGATGTGTGTCCTCCACTGCTGGAGTTATGCTTGTTATGGCGTTGGTGAAGCGTTCCTTATGTTTTCTATCTTTTCCTAATACACTATTAGGCCTTTAAATGCTTCCAAAGATAAAAATTAAGTTGGGTGAGATCTTAGAAAATGGTTTTCATTAAAAAATTGTTTATTTTTCCTTTATATGAAAACTAAGGGACGACATGTATTTATAACAGAATTGATTCTTAGTTTAGGGAAATAAAAAGTTTTAAATCCCTATAAATGCTACCAAACCTGTAAAAAAAATGTTTTTCATGTTCTTAAAAAGTTGTCTCATCAAAGGCTGGGTCATTCATATTCTTAAGAACTTTGCGTACAATCCTCTCCAGATCTTTACGAGCTCGCTGCTCCTCCTCCAGAGATCGTTTCATTTTCTTACCGTCCTGTTGATTAATTAAGTCATATGAACACACCAGGATACATAAAAAAAGGTAACAATCATATTACAGAGTTAAAGACAGAAAGGTGTGTCCACACGCACCTGCTTGAGTTCTTGAACTTCATCTTTTAGTGAATACACAACATCTACGAGACTCCTGTAAGAGTTAACATTTGTTATTTTGATTTATTATACACAGGTATCATTGCTTGATTTAGCTTCTTTTTTTTTTTTTTTTTTTTTTTTTTACATACAGATGTTATATAGCAACAGATAATTTTCTTACTTCTCTTCTATAACAGTTTGTCCATTGCTTTTGAGCTCCTCATCTGCAGGTAGTATAAGGGCTAGAGCTGTGTCTCTTCTCTGTCCTGTTCCAAAAGAAAAGTCCTGCAGTTGGGTTTTCACACGTTTACATGAAGCACTGATTGGTAAAAACAGATAAAAAGACACACATGCTGTAAGAAAGTTAGTCTCAGGTTAGAAGAACTGTGCAGAAGACTGAAGGTTAGTCATGCAGGAAGCAAACACCAAGCCAGGAAAATTTCAATTACAGCTGTCTAACAAGCAGTTACACATTGAAATAAAATGATGGTTACCCAAAAAAAGACAACAAAGTCTAACAAAGCCAATATTTATTGAAAACGTATATTACAGTGTCTGTTCTGTCATACTGGAATCTGTTTGTATACATGTATGTGTATATGTATATACATATGTAATGGACACATTAATTATATCTTAGTTTCGTACCACGTAAACATCACTGACTTCTGAATTGGAATACCAGCACAGTACAACAGACAAAAGGCCAGCAATAGTTTTGCATTTCTTGTCTATTTTTTCGCTTTACCACAGAAAGAGAACTTGGTCACGATGATTACAACACAACATGGAGAGTTATATTCTTATTCTTTGTTCAAGTACTTTTGTAACTGGCAATATGCGCCATCCTTCTGTCCGTTAAACAAATCATACATATGAGAAAAAAAGTTCATCTTAAAACAATACAGGTACTCACAGAGCTTTGAATGAGTAACAAAGAAGCACAAACCACAGACCTGGTTTAAAAGCAAAGTTCTGAAGGGACATTAAAATTCAGCATATTTTGGCAACCATAGCATATGTAGACATTATTATAAACATAAATGTAACATGTAAAAATCAGAACGCATGTACTGTACAAAACAAAAATAAATACATCAATAAAATAGATATACATTTGCCAATACTGTTCCAAATAGTAACTCGGTAATTCAAAGATTTTGTGTTTAACTTTCCTATTGTCATCCCGAATAAAATAAAAATAAAAGCTAATGCTTCCCTTAGATAAACCATAATACTTCACATTTAAAATTTATGACAATACTAAGATATTTACAAAGTTCAGATATTTAGCAGGACATGATCGTGTCTAAAAAGTCCATAACCCAGAATCCTTCTTTATTCTTACTGATGGAATACTAGTTAAACGCTGGAAAAATCTTATTCCCCAACTATCACATGATGGTTCATTAAAATAACAGGCAAGACAGGTGTCAAGGCAACAAGGACCAACTGAAATAAGTGCACAAAGAGGACAAAAAGTGAGGTTTAATACAGGCAAGTGAAAAATACATAAATATAATAAATAAAAATATAAATAAACATTAAAATAAATTAAATAAATAAACTAAATTGAATCATAACATGGAATCGTACAAGAGAGGGAGTTTAGTTCTGATGAGAGATGTAGGAGCTGCAGCTTTTACGAGAAACCGGCCCCATCCTGTAAGAGTGAGCCGTCCATATACTGTCATAGTCTGAGTCTTCTGAAAGATCGGAGCTGCCCTCGGGTCGAGAGATGCTGCTACGGCGGCCCATACACTCCATGCTTGACTGATCCAGCACATGGTTATGCATTAGATCAGTTCCTTGCCACGCTGAGATGGTCAAAGAGGAAAGCGTACCAGCCACAGCAAGGTAACGGTTCCAATTATGTGAATGAAGAGTGGGAGATTTTCCCATAACGCAATGGTATAACAAAAGATGGTGAATGGATTTAAAAAAAAAAAACGTAAAAAAATATATAACCCACGTGGAGACGTAGAAAACAGAGAAATGGTTTATGTAAATGTTAAAAAAGAGGATAAAAAGAGAAACAGATTAATAGTAAATGAAAAATGATGTCGAAAAGAGTGAAGAGGAAAGAGAAAAACAGGATATTGTTACCAGGAGTTCCAAGAGTGATTTTGTTAATATTAAAAGAGACACAGCGTTATGTAGCCGTAGTTCTATGACAGATACACAGACTTAATCTTACTTGAATTGAGGGTCTGCCGGGTTTTGGCACTTGTACAGTAGGCCTCAATCACTTTTAGAATCTGAGCATCCTCTTCCAGTGCTACAGTACCTGTTGAGTTACAAAGTTATTACGTGTGTGTGTGTGTCACCACAAGAACTCTCATCCATTATTTTCAATCATTTTACTTTTTCATCAACTTACTTTTCCTCAATGCAAACTCCTCATCAGATGGCTTTCTTTCAGGTTTTCGTTTTGGCAGCAGCTTCTTCATACTTTTCGGGCTTTTACTGAGATCCTAGACCAGTGCAAAGAATTGAGAGGGTCAGGATGAATGACAAAGTTTAAAGTTAGACAAAAGGAAAATTAAGGACGAGCTTTAAAGAATATCACATTTTTTAATTATTACAATTTATATTACACAAATTTATATTTTAAATTAATTCTTGGGGCAGTGGTGGCTCAAATAGTTAAGGCGCTGGGTTGCTAGGAATGCAGGAAGACCTGGGTTCAAGCCCTACCACCGGCAAGCCAACCACTGTTGGGTCCTTGAGCAAGACCCTTAACCCTTCCTGCTCCAGGGGCGCTGTATCATAGCTGACCCTGCGCTCTGACCCCAACTTACTAAGATGGGATATGCGAAAAAAGAATTTCACTGTGCTGTAAAAAGTATATGTGATGAAATAAAGGCATTTACATTTAAAGTTATATATCCAGATTCTGTCCTTCTTATCCTACACAGGGTTGAGGGGAACCTGGAGTTTAGGAAATCACACAAACCCATCACAGTACACAACCATACCCATCCACACACTACAGACTTTTTAGAGATGCCAATTAAGACTTTGAACTAGAAGAACAATCCAGAGGAAACCCCTGTGACAGATAAAGACCATCCTTTTATACCCCTATTTCAGATTTTCATTTTAGATTTTTAACCTTACAGGTTTTTCTTAACACTTTCAATCCCAATTTCTAATGGTGGAAAGATGGTTAAGCTCAGGATTGTAAACGGAAAGTCATGCATGTATGTAAATTTCATTGAAAAAAAAAATAGGATGTCACCTGTCTACTTATTCCTGAAGTGCTTAATTTTGTGAAATTGTGAAAATTATGCACAATTATTCATGCAAGACCCAAACTCTCACTGACCTCTTTATAACAAAGGGCAGCTGAAGGTCTGAGAGGGGGTGCTGGCCTCAGGCAACTCAGGCTCCAAGGTTTCTGGGTTTTGGGAGGTTCAAGAGGCCCCCACATGACAGTGCTGTGTGAAGCTCCATGAGAGGAGGAGTGAGGGAGAGTGTGGTAGGCAGGAGCCACAGTCAGACCTCGGCTTTCCGCATGCCGGGATGGAGTTAGCGGATGGGATGGAAGCTACATGAGGAGACGGAGAGATGTGTTACCGTAGAAACAGAACTAACTATGATGGTTTAAAACTAAATTTAGTGTTGCATAGCTGTACAAACAGTGAGTGGAAAAAATCCCTTGCTGATTTTGTACATTTGCCCACTGACAAAGGAATGATCAGTCTATAACTTTAATTGAAGGTTTATTGTAACAGTGAGAAACAGAATAACAGCAAATATTGTCCAGAAAAACACATTTAAAAAAGGTTATAAATTGATTTTTATTTTAAATAAATATTTGACGTTTCTGCAAAACAAGACTTAATACTTGGTGGCAAACCCTTGTTTGCAATCACAGAGGTCAAACGTTACTTGTAGTTGGCTACCAGCTTTGCACACATCTCGGCTGGGATTTTGTCCCACTCCTCTTTGCAGATCCTTTCTAAGTCATTGGGTTTGCTGGTACATGACCCTGTCCATCGTTCTTTTGATGCAGTAAAGTTGTCCTGTTTCTGTAGCACCAAAATATCCCCAAAGCATAATGTTTCCACCCTCCATGTTTGTTGGTGGGGACAGTGTTCTTGGGGTCATAGGCAGCATTCCTCCTCTTCCAAACACAGAGATGAGTTGATGCTAAACAGCTCAATTTTGGTCTCACTTCCACCCGCTTCTCCTCAGAATCATTCAAAGGTCATTGAAAATTTTCAGACAGGCCTGTACATGTGCTTTCTTGAGCGGGAGGATCTTGCGTGCATTGCAGGATTTCAGTCCTTTACGGTGTAGTGTGTTACCAATTGTTATCTTGGTGACTAAGGTCCCAGCTGCCTTGAGATAATTGACCATGATCATTAAAACTCCATGAGGTGAGATCCTGGGCATAGAGCTCAGGACAAAGGGAGGTCGACAATTATTTTGTGTTCCTTCCATTTGTCAATAATTGCACCAATGGTTGTCACCTTTTCATTAAGCTGCTTGGTGATGGTCTTGTAGCCCATTCCAGCCTTGTGTAGGTCAACAATCTTGTCCCTGTCATCAGTGAAAATCTCTTTAGTCTTGGCCATAGTGGAGAGTTTGGAATCTGATTTTATACAAGCTGAAATTAGGGGCACTCCAATCAAGACAGTCCCTTTAAAAAAAAGTGTTTTTCTGGATGTTGTTATTGTGTGTCTCACTATTATCTCACCTACTATTAAAATTATACTTTTTTTGTCAATGGGCAAACATACAAAATCAGCAGGGGATATAATAATTTTTCCTTCACTGTGCCTTTTTTGAGTATTTGCAGTTAATTTTACCACAGTTATAAAAGCATTATACTGTCAATATTATTTTTAGTAAAACAATAAATCTACATACAGTATAATGAAAAACAGCAGCTGTCCACACATTAAGGTAGTTTGACAAAGGTAATTTACTCTAAAATCTGGTTACATCCACCAGGAAGTTAGAAGCTGAAGATGACCTTAAGCCAAAACCTTTGTGTAGTTATTCTTCTTATGTTAAAACAATTTTTTTTAATTCAGATCATTATTAATTGGCCACACATAGATTTTGACCCCAAAATATGCTAATTATACATACAAATTTTTACAGACACTGATGAAGAAACAAACTATTTGTTCTGCATTACCAACAAAGATCACACGTGCAAACCTAGAAATACAAGCTAGCCTACAATGTTCCCAACCCTGAGTTCAAGGATTCTTTGCTTTTGCTTTAAGAAGGCCCAATTCAGACCTTGTAAACCAAAAATTTACCGTGTGACAGGGAACTGTAAGTGGCTTCATGCTTGGTGCAGTCATGGCGGTGTGTTTTGTCTGGCGGTTCAGATGCTCCAGCCAATCCTGTTGATCATGCTTATTAAAGCAGATAACCTGCAGCCTCTCAAACATACAACCTGCAGAAATAGATCACACACACTTAAACCATTGCAATGTGTTCACCTTCAACCTGTACATTATCAGGTAACATTTTTACCTGAAAGCTCAAAAGCATTTTTGTAACTTTCACAGTCTTCTAGAGAAGTTACAGTCATTCCACTCAATGGCAACTTGCCCTGGGTGAAAAAAATCCCAAATTGGACAGTTTAATATTCGACAGCAAGGCTGGCAAATCAAGCCAAACTTTAACAACCTGCTAATTATGTAGGACAAAGCATGGTGGCCAGATTCTGACCTGATAGATAAAGCCACTCATTCTTGGGCTGGCCGAAAGAATAAGCAGAACATGAGGGAAAAGCATGAGGTACCGTTCATTCCTTTCCTGAAAAACACATATGTTCCATAAAAGAAGCTGCAATTCACAAATTGGGGTGTTTTGTGTGTTTTTTTGGCAAATTAAGAAAACAGAATTACAACAAAAAAAAGACATACAGTTTGTTTGGTTTTCAAAGATTTTTGTATTGTTACATGGAAAAAAAATCAAATAGTGTACAGTCCAACATTGATATATCCTGTCTAAATATAAATATATATATACACACATACACTATTAGATGACAAAAGCCCGAATGTAGCAATTGTTTATACATCTAATTTTCATTTGCGCTTAAAAGATTTAATCAGTCAAGGACAGAAAGACAATTTTGAGGAAAACTGATCTAAAATTTGTTTTAAAATAAGTTTTAAAGCCAATCACAATAATATTTGTTGTGTTATTTGAGTTATTTGTGACATAAGTACACGTTTTTTGTATTTATAAGAAAAAGTGAGCAAAATCTTCTCCAAAAGGATGTGTGAAACTCCTTGCTGAAGGCGGTTGTATCTATTACTGAATTATAAAATGTTTTTCTTACATCATGTTTTTCAATGTAAAGAAAAAAAAAAGTTTCCTTTTTTTGTGTATTTTTCATTATTTGTGATTATTTGTTAATTAAAGTTTAATTAATCAAAAATGTCAATTACATTAGTAATATTTTATTAGCGATGGCACAAGATCCAATAATACGGTATTATGTTGTTATAAACATACTAAAATCTTGTCTGTACTTGTTTTTTCTTTCAGTAACGATGTTACTGGAATTAGTGACTAGCGTGGATGTTGGGGTTACAGTCAGTCCTCAAAGGGTACAGGAGAAAATAAAAAGCACACAGACGTACATACTACTTTGACTTTGTACTCCATTTGTTGTTAAGAATATCAGTCTAAGAGTATGTCACAGTGGGTGTTTGTGTGTGTACCTTATCACCTGTAGCCTTTACCGTTATTAGTCATGGTAAACTTGTGCCTTAAAAATGGTGACTTTATTGATTGCACATCTTTTTTTGTAATGCTAAACTGTTTAATTTTTTTTTTCCTTTTGAAGGCCAAGTGCCACTAATGTGTTTTTTTAATGTTAATGTTTAAGTATCATTGTTTGTTCCTCTGATATCATGAACTTTTAGTGGTGTCAGTACTGATACTGACTACTAGATTTTTGGTATCATGACAGTCCTACTAATTATACTTTTTATGTATTTATTTGTTTTTCTGTTATTTTTTTGCATTACTAATACAAGACAAATTTATCAGAAATCACCACTGTCAAACACTGCAAACCTAATGACTTTTCAGCCTTTATAAAATTGCCGTAAAACTTCAAACTCAACACTAAACATTTCAGCCCTACTGTAATTTTAAACTAAATATCAGCAATGTGAAAAGGCAACTTTTAAAGTGTAATTAACAGACTGGCGCTAACTACGGGTCTCACCTCACAGCCTTGGTTCGGTACCATGACCTGGCTCATGTAGATCACAGAACCAAAAGTCTTGATGTCTTCACCCTCCCACAAACGAATGGATTCAGTGAGAATTTGCAGCTCCAGCTCCTTCCGTTTTCGTACCTCCTGACAGTGGGCCTGTAACCAAAAAAACACTGTGTAGAAGATTAAAAACATTCTAGACCCGAGTGATAACGCAGTGTAATGTGGGCCGCTGGTGTGCATCAAGTGTATATAGCTCAGTAATTTGACCCTGCACACGAGTGTATAATCTATTACACACATGGAAGTAATACCCTGATCATTCCTCACATTCGAGGGATTAACATTGATTATGGCTTTAAAATGGCGCCTGTAAAGAGGTGGAATAGATCAGGTGGCATCAAACAGTCAGAACAGTGTTAAAAGCATAAAAAAATAAAGGTTCTAAAATTGTTTCACAAGGGCCCAACTGTGATATCTGGATGACTGATTATCAGAGCATCTTTACAGTATTTAGTACCCATAATAGACCAACATCTTGGTGTCAGTTGCCACAGCACACCATCATCGTCCATGCCACAAATGTTCAGAGGTGTTTTGGTGGTATGATGGCTGGTGATTTAAAGTTATTGCTGATACAATTTTTTAATTTGGCACCAAGAGTTAGCATTAGATCCGTCTCTGTTTTTACATCATAATCATCATTAACTTACAGAAAGATTCTTGAACGCAGTCATGCACTTTTGAATTTCAGTCCGATCTGGATGACCTTCCTGAGAACAAAACAAGGACATTTTTTTTGTTTGTTAATTGAATTCATTTATTCATGTTTAAAGGAATGATTGGACATAGTTTTCTACCTCCATATGTCTTTCAAGCTCTTTCAGTAAAGTTGGGTACTTGTCTAGTCTCATGAAAGGTTTGCTAAGGCCTGTGGTCAAAAGGAGGATACCAGGAGAACTTGCTCCTCGACTCTCCATGAAGTCTCCTAGCTCCTCACTATAGGACAGAGAAATAATTAGCATAAACATTATTTTATAGTTACAAATGAAATGATTTTATATAAAGTAAGGAAAAATTACTGTAGCGCACCTATGAGCGGTGAGAATGCTAACAGCTGATGGATGGTTTGAACAATAACCTGTATACAACGCTCTGGTTTTGGGCAAAAGATTTAAGAAAAAGCCTCCTACTTTCTGCTGCAGCTCTGGAAGTCTAGAACAGCAAAGTGACAAAACAACAATAATAATAATAATATTTAATATTGTTTCAAATTCATTATAAGCAAGAAACAATAGTTGTACAAAGAATAAGAAATAAGTTATTTCTATAGGCAAAATGCTAGTTCAATGCTCATAATGTCACCTTTGTTTTGGAGTAATTTAATTGTTAAAGTGAAGTGAAAAGCGCTGCTTTTTTACTTAATTATTTGCATTCTGAAACGTAAATTGTCTCATTCTAAAAATTTAAAAGTGGGTTAAGACTAAATTATTTCCAGTGCCAGAGATGTGTTTCCCGTCCCCAGTAACCATCTTACTGTGTAATATAGTATAATTACAGACATCATATTCTTGTTGCTTTTTTTGAGAACATATTAACGGTTAAAATATCTATACATTTGATTTTGCTTGAGTCAAAATTTACTGACTAGCACAGAGAACAGAGTGGTCAATTAATGGCACTCACTTTGTGCAGTCTTCCAGTGACTGGACAAGAGTTTGTTGAAAGGTGCTGATTTCCTCCAGGTTGCCCATGATGACGCTGATGTCTGCAGAGCTGAGTCTGAAGCAGAGGGAGAAAAAAGCAATTGCATCAGTGTATTTTTTAAAAATATTTTAAGGGCATTTTTGTCTTTATTGATAGGACAGAGGGATAAAATGAGAGAGAGGTGGGTCGCTGGAGGGCAACAACTTGCGTTACTACTAAAATAATGCTGTTTCGAAGTGTAACATCGGAACTTAAATAAATAAAAAGAGAAAGGACGTCATTTACTTAAAAGACTCACTTATCTGTGTTCTGAAGTGGCCTCAGGTAGTTGCTTAAAAGATTCTGAAGCTCCTTTGAATACTCTGTCTCTGTTTCTAGAATGTTTTGTAGCACCTGGTCCGAAATGGAGAGGGGAAGTTCAAAAAATTAAACTAATGAAATACTACAATAATAACACATAAGAGATCCGCATTTTCACAGTAAAAGCAGATAGCCTTTATTCGGGCACACTATATTAATCATTTTCATATATGAAACATAGCATTTAATTTGCTTCTGCCTACAAGTATAAACAAACAACAATAGACTAACACAATAAAAATAAGGTGATTAACAGGATCATTTCTAACATAACCTGAATATTACCATTGTGACAGCAGGCTACATAACATCAGTCCTTTTAATACATTTACATTAAAATACCTAATAATACTAGGCGGTGCCTAGGTTGCAAGCATAGCCAGTTTGTTCGGTCTTGTAGAGACATGCATAGCTACAACAACCAAAGGGGTTTATGTCTGTTTTTACATGCAAATAAGAACATTGTGTGGTTAAAATACATTTAATTGAACAATTATAATAGAATTGTAATATAATAAGGAGTGTGAAAAAATTAGGACAACCTTTGGAAGCCTCTGTGTTTTTTTTTACCATATTTGAGCATTTAATAACTAAACCCTTAAAACTAAAGAAAAGACTTTTAAAAACTAAAATCTACTGTAAAAAAATGTTGGTATAAATTAGGACATGCCAACATTTATTCCCACTTAAAATGGCTAACATGACGCGGGTGTATCACATCAGCCACACATGAATAGAACATTGTTATTTAGCTCTTTAAAGGAGGCTGGCCCTATTTAAACCTCAGATATTTAGTTTGGTGTCCTTTTGACTGTTGAAGTGATAGTGAACACTATGGTGAGATCAAAAAAGCTGTCTGAGGCCTTTAGATTGTAGCAGCTTATGAGACTGGAAAGGGATTTAAACAGATCTGAAGAAAATCAAAAGATTTGGAAATCAGCTATTCCACTGTCCGCAAAATAGTGAAGTGAAGGACATTCAAAACAACTGACAACATGCCCAGGTCTGACTGACCAAGCAAGCTCACCCCGAGAGCAGACCACAAGACGCTAAAAGAAGTCAACATAAACCATAAAGAAAGCTCTTGCTACTGTTGAGGTAAAAGTGCATGACTCTACAATCAAAGAAAACCTTTGCTCTCTGAGAATTACACAAAGACCAGGACTTCTGGAATAAAGTTCTTTGGACAGATGAGTCTAAAATTAAATTATTATGACCCTGCAACAGAGGACATGTTTGGCATAAAGCAAATACAGCATTCCAGGAAAAGAACCTCATACCAACTGTGAAACATGGAGGTGGAAGTGTCCTGGTTTGGGGATGCTTTGCTGCAGCAGCACCTGGCCAGCTCACCATCAAAAGCACTATGAATTCTACCATGTATCAGAGGGTGCTTGAGGAACATTAAAGACCATCTGTAAAAAAGTTAAAGCTGAAGCAAACTGGACCCTGCAACATGACAATGACCCAAAACATACCAGTAAATCCACCAAGGACTGGCTGAAAACTAAGAAATGAAGAGTCCTGGAATGGCTGAGTCAAAGCCCAGATCCAAAAACCCATTGAGATGCTGTGGGGCGACTAGAAATGGGCTGTACATGGAAAAAAAAAAAAACCTCAAACATCTTACAGCTGAAATAACTAAATATTTAATGAGGTGTCATAATTTTTTACACGAATGATCAGATGATATACAAGTCTAACAGAACTGAGTCATTCCTGCATATTTTTATACATATCCATCAGGCAACTGAAACATCACTAAAGTGCCAATTGATTCACAAAAGACTTCTGAAAATATATATTGTAATGTTATCAGTTACTCGGTCATAAATTTCATTATTCAACCATAACACAATACATGTTTAAAGGTTTGCAAATACTCACCAGGTTGTAGTAGGTTTTGCTGAGGGCAGTGTTGTCAAAACCTTTAGGTGGGCTTTTAAGAGTTCCAGATTTGGGGGAAACTTGTTTGTCTGTTAAGAGCGAGAAAGAAGAGGTACAAAAATCAGTCTAGCGTACACTAAAGCTCACTATTTGGTAAACTTTTTTAATAGAATTAATTACATCAATAACACTTGCCACAACCTTTGACCTCTCTGACATAGTTGCTTGGAAACCAGCCAGTCTTTCCATTGAGGTTTCCCTCCCACCATCCTCCCTCTTCTGTGCGGGTGACAGTGATGATGTCACCCTTGGTAAAGGAAAGCTCATCCTCATTGGTCTGCTGAAAGTTGAAGCGAGCTTTCACAACCAACTGATTGTTACTGTTCTCTGTCATATCCTGAAACAGGAAAGATTACAGTGTAATACACACTGTAGGTCAACGCACTTTATTGTCAATAAGTGGCATCAGTTGAATACAAAGAGCAGAGCTGTTAGTGTTGGCTATAGACAAGTAGAATCTCGGTATCAATATGAAACCCAACATTTATTTAGTTTTTAAATTTATTCGATAAATTGCACAGTTTGTGGTCTTTGTTATATGTGATATTTTCTGCACACATGCTAAAAGTAAACAGTGTCCCATTTTAATATTATCACAGTATTTCCTTTCCTAAAGTCACATTTTTCTCTTTTTACAAGCTGTGAGGTTGATGACATTAAAGACCTTTGTCACAGAGAGAGTAAGAACTAGCATTTGCTCCTCCTGAGACGTTAAAGACACCTTTTCAACCTGCTGGACAGATTCAGCTTTATTTAGCTTATTTATTTTTGGTTGATTTTGGCTTATGGTTAGGGCTGCACAATAACTTGAAATTGTCACAATATCCAACTCGCATATCGCAATGGTTTGCGATAAATGTTTTTGTTAAAAGTTTTGGGTCGATAAGGATAGTAAGACATTTGGCATGTGGTAGTAAGTTGGGATATGTGTGCAAATGCTTTGACCACATGCAGACACAAGTTCTATGTTAAAGGTGTAAATCTCGAGTGGCAACTTAAAGGGGAAACACTAAAAATCTTTACAGTCACATCAACTCCAAGCACAAACTGTAACGGGTGAATGTGTTTAAAGAAACATATGTCGGTTATATCATCTTTTAAATTTGCATTATTTCGCATTCTATTGCATATTGCACCTTCAATTTCGTGCAGCTCCACCCTTGGCCACAAATTGCTGTGGCAGCATAGTGATTAAAATTCACAATAAGATCAAGAACCAAACATTATAAGAAACATTTAAAAGTCTGAGTAGATTAAGTTTAAAAATTAGACTAATAAGTAAAAGTGTCAAAAATGAAACTAGCAAATAAAATAATGTTTGTTCACTGTGTATATCACACCACTTTTATCATACAAGACGCTTTATGAAGCCTCCATCTACTTACCAGGCTTCGGAACTGGTTATGGAGGAGTTTGGACGATCTGCCCAGTGAGGTCTGCGAAACCAAAGATTCAAAGGATTTGATGCGATGGGCGGTAGAGTAACGGGTGCATACAGAATCACTGCCAATGCCAATATCTGGGGAGATGCAGGTAAACAAACAAAAGAATGATGTCCGGTTACAGTATAGTCAAAGATGATAAAATACAATAGTTAATATTTCTCACAACAATACAGAAGCATGTTTTGTTTGATGTAGATGCAAGACATTAATGTTGAAATTCCTATAGCTTAAGAAATTATGCGGAACTGTTTAGCAAACATAAGGAAATGACGTGATATTTATGTTCTTGCCATCAAGCTGCCATTAAACCTAATTTGTTACTGGTCATTTTTGTTTAAAAACAGTTTAAACATGTATATCTCCTACTCTTCCAAAGCTGCTCGCATATTCAACCCACCTGCAGTCACTTTGTTGAGAGCTACCAGTGTGGTGAGAACTTTATTGAAGTTCTGGCCTTGCAGGAGGTCATTCGCCTCAAACGGCTACGAAGGTAGAAAACAGGTGAAAATCACTTTCAATGTAAGACATATTTATACAAAACTCATCACATCGAGTACATATAGATATCACACAAATTATTTTTTTAAAAATCAATTATTATGGTTTGAAACTTTAATTAGTATGGTTAATAAATTGGGAGGACATTAAACAGCATATGCCTCAAAATTATCCCGATAAACAGTAACCAAAAATAATTAAAGATTCAAAATTTTAAATAAACAAACCATTAATAATAAATGAAATTAATTAAATGTATAATATATACATATACGCATATACATATACAGTCAGCCCACTCTAAATGGTGCACCTGTATCCTTTTTTGATGGGCCACACTATTCTGTCGCCCATCTTGATATTTCAGACCTGGTAGTAAGAACTCCAATTTTAATATCATATTATGAGCTTAATTTGACATTTTAGCTTTCATGTAATGTGACCAGATGAAGCAGAATGCAGTGTCTAGTAAGAACAAAATCACAAAACAGCCGAGTACCAGCAAACTCCACTAACTCAAACGTAGATGTCAAATGCACTTATTGCTAATAACACATTATAGGGATCAGGGTAAAGCAACAAATCGTATTTAATTCAGAGTATATGTGTTAGAAGTATGTTTCTGCTTTACTTGCAGTTACGTTTAAATAGTTGACTTTCTGTGTTCAGGGCAGACTTTTATTGCCTTGAAGTTACTTTTAGGGCAAACTGTGTCCAACCCAAAAAAATGTTATGCAGTGGTGCAAAAAAAAAAAGCCTCCATAACATACATTAAACAAAAACAATAGACAAGCAAATTTATTGTAGTAAATAATTTCAAGCAGTACAGCTAATGTGAGAAATGCTTTATATTAGAGCCTACATGGTCCATGCAGCACAGAAGCTGCATTTTCAGCAGACCTGGGTAAATAATTTAAGGAGAATAATCTAATCTATGCATCAAATTAATCAGTCAGACGCAGGAGACGACTCAGCCAATTCTCAGGTATGCACCAGACGACTGATTCAGGGAATGACAACATCTGCATTCACACTATACACGGCAAAACAGCCCAAGGTAGACGATCTGACAGAAAAGAAATGGCGGCATAATCAATGGGTGCATTGAACTAAGACAAATTAATTTAGTATTGCGCAAAATGATATATACTGTATATCGCTGTTGGAGTCCAACTGAGTTGACATCATGCCCCGCTGTCACTTATTCAATGGCAGTTTGACTCGCATTGACGAGAAAATCCAATCTGTCTGCTTACATGGCAGACGCTAATGCGCGAATCTGATTTATATCCGATTTACACACAAATGGGGCCTGAATCTGACCTGAAAATATCGGAATCCATGTGCTTTTTTCTTGCTTACACGGTCATTGGTCATATCTTATCTGTGCCACATTGGAGGAAAAAAATCTGAGTTGAGTCACTTTACATGCAGTGTACATGCGGCCTTAATGAAGTATAAAGCTCTATTCGGACGGGACTGGATTTTCCAACAATGTTTGAGTTATAATTCTTTTCAGCCGACAGCCAAAGTATAGGAGTGTTTGTGTTTTACATGTAGGTATTGCAAAAAAGCTGTCATAAAAAAAACTTAAATGTTACATTATTTTATAGAACTTGGTGCTTATAATAAAACCACTGACATTACAGTAGCAAAGTCTTAAGAGTTTACGTGTTTGGCTCTTCTTGTATATTTAATTTTTTATTACATTGCATGATATCAAACATGTCTACATCCGTTATTGGCGCGCAGAAAGCAAAACTTAAAAACCGGCACACTAGAGAGAGATTGCCCGGTACTTCATCGACTAAAACACACAAGAAAAAGCCTTTTGAAATTTTGTTAATTACAGACATTTGCATAAGGACAGGATTAGATTTCTCAGAGGACCGCCAAGTTCGCCGGGAAAATAGAAGGTAATTTGCTCTGCCATCTGCCTGTGGGAAAAACACTAACATGGCAGATTCGGACAGAAATTCTGTGAAACTGAAATTACGTTGACGTCATTCTGTAAAACTAGTGCCGTCTGAATAGGGCTCAAGACGTGTTTGTTAAATAATTTCCATTAATTTCAGTAACATAAGGGAAGTTAATCTTAAGAAATGCTAGGACATCACATGCATTCAGATACACGTGCTCTGTATCAGTACAAAGTTAAAGGACAGTTTAGCATTTTCTAGCAATTCTAGTCGACAAGCTGCATGATGTCATGGCACCCAAGTACATTTCACACACAGTAAGGCACAAAAAGTTAGCAAATAACAAAAGTCCAGAATTTAAAAATACTTTTTTTATGTTTAATATTTGGATAGTAAAAAGGTTTTAAAAGTAAAATAAACAGAATGCGAAGATCTTGAAAGGGATTTCTCCATTACGTTCACCAAAATCTAATTAGTTTATCTACTGCTTACTAAGAGAACTCCTACTACAATAAACTACTTTTTTAATAACCCTAAAAAGACGCATAGATGATTAGACAATCCTAAAACATAATGCAATCCACCGCTTTGTAGCAAACAAATAAAAACCATATAAAAAAAGGAAAACGCAGCAGGACCATAAGAAATTAATCAACATTTTTGTGACTAGCAGGTGTTAAATCTCCTTACAGACCTGACTTTTGTTAAATGTTGTAATGTTTGTTTAATATTTCAGGATAATGAAAAACATATACTAAAAATCATTCTGGTACAAGGGTCGAGCAGACAAAACCAGGCAGATATAAATCAGAAAATAAGTAATGACCCTGAATTATTTTCAATCCAATTAACTGCGTGTATACACCATAAATGGGGAATAAATGTTACAGCAAGCCATAATCTAACACGACAGCAGTGATGTGGCAGAACGCACTGGCCTCTCAAGCACAGCTTGTCATCTTGGACAAAGAGGGGCTTGTGTGTGCATGGCCCCGCTGGTCATGACCAATGCCAGTGTGTCAGCACTCTACATGTGCGGGGAGTCCTGCAGCATCCCGTACAGCTTTGAAAATGCAGCGGGTACACACGAACGAAACAACAGCACGCTATTGACAAGCAGTGACAGTAACGTCATTTGTGTCCAAAGCGGTCGACTGAATCAACATGTGCAGTTGTAAACGAATCTCCATCTCCTTCTAGAGCTCTTTATAGAAAGCAAACCAAAACAACTTACCGTTAAAAACCTCTTTAAATATTTACAACCTGCTTTTTTTGTCATTACACGGGTTAGGAGATGAGCTGCTGACTGACTAAACGCTTGTCTTTATTCAACACACTCAAAGATATGGGCTCTGTACCAAACCCATCTGGCTTCTTAATAAATGCGCATAATTCAGTACACAGCAGTCGGACCCTTTGTATTCCTGCTTAATGAATCATATGGACGGATAAATATGTCCTGCTAACAATAGGAGAAGGGTTTCACCTGGCACGCTATAATATAGAAATCTTATAAAGTGAAAAATCCAACCACAGATTTGAAGCATAAAAATAACGGTGTAATATTTGCAGCAGTTTACAGCACTGTGTAGCTGGTAGCCTGTATGTGGGGGAGAAATAGTGTCTAGAAATTATTATTGTTTGTACTAAATCAACAAATAATATTTACTTACTTATGAATATTTAAATAATATAGACTATATGGTACATGTACAAGCAACAAAACAAAATAAGGGTGTAAAAAAAATAGGTTCAAATAAATAACTTTTCTGCTGTTGTTTCGGGAAAAACTACACAGGCACTGAAAATGAGTTTTATTCGAAGACAAATAATAAATAATAAATAAAGTGTTTTCAGGGTCTCAGCGAGCAAAAAGCATCACATGGATAAACAAAGCAGTGATGTGATTATCCAGATCGCTGTGTAGAAATGATTATCAGTATGTAATGTTTATAAAGCGAAAATGTATTTTTATATATATTTATTCTGTAATTCTGGGTAAATAATAAACATTTTAACAGCAACAAAGCAGTTTATTTATTTGGCGCTCGGTCCATGGCTGTGCCTCCTACTGTCAGCCTGCGTCCTCAAGACTCCTTTGTTATATTTTTTTACGAACCGCTATTTATTATCATAACATTTTAACCGCTTTAAAGCAAATATTTAGCTGTGATTATGTGCCATAATGAACTCACCTCGACCCGGAACGCAACACAGCCTTTCAGGAACTCCTTTATGTTGCTTAGACACTCGCCGTCGTTTTTAGGTTCCTGAAAAACCTGAAAAAAAGAAAAGAACAGCTAGGAGAGTGAGTCGAGTTTCTTCCCCTTTCACCTGGCGGAAATCTGACGCGATTAACACTTTAATCAATCTGTTCCTCATAAGTGTCCACAGAAGACTGGACTCCAGTGTGTCCAGCGCTAATCCCTAACTAAATCCCCACTCTAGGAAGTCAGGAAAAAACCCGGAAGTGACGCCAAGTTGGGACGCGTCCATCAATTATCAGGCGGGCAAAACAAAATGAGCTCCCTGATTCACCTTGGGTTAAGATATATGTTTAGACTTTATACAGATAGACTCGCGAATAAAATGTACAGCTAATAACCATATATATATAGTGTTATACAAATTGTTTATGTTAAGTTTAATATAACTCTTGATCAAAATTGTATTTAAAAACATCTCGAGTCATACCTTGACTATATTTTCACTATAAATATATAATACAAATTATTGTAAAGTCACAAAAGTTATTTACTTCTTGCCCTTTTTATAATTTACTTCTTATTATTTCCTTATAACACTTTTTTTTTCCTTATAACACATTTTATTTAAGCACTGGTAACTTCTTTTAACTGTTAATTACACATTCATTGTTTTAAAAACATATTTTGAGTTTTAAAAAATCTATGTTTAGACTTAATACTTGCATATTTCTCTCTAAATAGCACACTTTCAAACTTAGCAGGTTAATACCAGACAGTGGGGTGTCCGTTTTGGGTTTTATAAAGGTGCTCACGAACGACCTCTAGTGCTCAAAAACTGCTTTTTAATTCATCAAATCAGACTCATCTGGAGACTCTAATTCTAATTCTACTCTAACCCTGATTATTTGCCAGGGCCAGCCATGGTAAATGTGTTTGTTAAAAAATAAAAGTAAGACAAATCAGACGCAGCAATGTTAAAGCCAGTGATTAAAAAATGTTTTTATTAAAATTACAGTGGGCTCCTAATCTTACCAATAAACTGTGCACTCTTTAACAGAGGTCCACAAAAACAGTTCAAAACAGAAAAACTTCTACTCATCATGATTTTTTTGTTCAAATTATTGACAGGATGTTCATCATACTAGATTTAAAGGGCTAACAAGGTTCCTTAAGGTTTCCTTCCTTTTCCATATGCCAGCCACATCACTGGTTCACGGTGTGGTTCTGTTGGCTTTCCCAGATAATTGCAGCTGTTTCTATAAACAGTTCATAACGTCTCCGTGTTAGACTGCACTGACAATTTTGTGTCAGTTAGTTATTAGTATTATGATGACAGGTGAGACACTAAGCCATTATTAACTGGAATAATAGCCCTAATGAGTGGCATCATCTTTTAATAAGAAACCGCAACAGTTCATATTGAAGATGCCAGTCAGTAACACTCACATTCACGGCATTAAACATACCAGTGAACTAAATATATATATAAAGATAGAAAATGTACTTTAGTACCTTTTCATATTAGCTGAATAAATAGCTCGTTCCACCAGGAAACACCTGACTTAAATGGTTCCAAATGTGTTTTATTATTATTTATATCACAACAGACACATGAGCTCTGACTAAAACATGTATACCTTCAATCCAGAGCCCTGTGTTCTTTATTGGCCACTGGGAAATCCTCCCTTATCTTTTCTATATTTTTCTGACAGAATGGGCTTTTAATAAAACTCTTTTAAAAATGACTACCATTAACTACTAATAGTTTCTTTTTTCTTAAAAGCATTTGCCAAGAAGTGGTAGTGCAGTGGTTAAGGTGTTGGACTGCTAATTGGAAGATCAGGTTCGATTCCAAGCACCACAAGGCCCCCTGAGCAAGGCCCTTGATACACATATATATATATGTCACTCTGGAAAAGGGTGTCTGCTGTAAATGTAAAAGTGTCAATTTATATGCCCTCAGTCTATGTCTTAGTGCACCAATGGGATGTATAAAAAAAATAACAAGGTGTCAGATCTCCACAATGTGCATAAACCACATGCAGAATATTTGAAATAGCTCACGGAATCTTTCCACTTGTAACATTTACATATGTCGACAGCATCTGGCGTCAAATGGATGCTGAACTGATGTTATTATTGAACGTTTAAGAGCAATACCTATTCCTCAAGGCTACCTTTTATTTCAAGCTAAAACTGCAGTCCAGAACATTTTATTCTCTAAAGGTATGATACTACTCAATATCAACAGACGCCATCTAAATACGGGGTTTTTCTAATACAAATGTAATCATATATATATATATATATATATATATATATATATATATATATATATACTATATATATATATATCCTAAATTTATTTGTCTTTATACCTTTTACAGACGATCTGCCACGAAGCCAATGCAGGCCTGTTTCTCTCGAGAACAAGACTATAAGGGCAAACACGAAGGCGTGCACCGTACGATTTTAATATCATTTAAAGCGTTGCTTCAACACGTCCGCATCATTTACTCATATCTGGTGCTGTTAAAAACGGGTTGTATTAAAAATATCGTATCGAAAGGTTTCATGTCATTCGTATTGGCCAAAAAAAGAAATAAAATACGATGCGTTTGTATAGGAAGGTGTGATTATCAGCGCGAGCATCACGGCGCTTACTTGTTCGGTGGTTCCGGGGCGCAGACGCTCGATCAGCCTGCAGAGCACGACTCCGTCCTTCAGCGCACACTGCAGAAACGCGGCCGGGTCCGACACGCTCTTCTTGGGCGATTCCATGACACCGAGCGTTATAAGCCATGTAACCGTTTGTTCGGCTGGATTCATGGTGAAACGCCGCGATTACCCTTGTTCCCAGGCGTTAGTATGAAGGGAAAATGAATTAAAGGAGCGGTTATCAGCCGGCCGTTGAATTAAGCGCCACCATTTTCCGTGCAACCGCCAATGTGTACGATGCGCATCGCGTTGTGCCTCTGTCCCTCTGAGCTTCGTAAAGCTTTTCTAAAAAAACATTAACGACGTGGCTGTTAAAACGCTTTTAGTAAGCAAACACTCATCTCCACCTGCCTGCCTTGTCTGCTTCTTCACCTTCTGGCAAATGACATCACTGAGAGCCGTGTGTGTGTGCGGGGGTGTGTGTGTGTGTGTCAGCGCACCTATTTGCATGTTCACTTGGACGGTTTTAACAATATTTTACATGAGCTTGACAAAGACATCTAAGGTAGAGTTTGCTGTAAGGTGGGTATATTGTATCCCGTTAAGGCTCTTATAGATAAAAACGATTAGACTATGGCATATAATGCACTATAATATTTCATATCTAATGTGCACCTCGTTCCACTCAAAAGGCCAGCCTCGCTCCTCCTACAAAAAAATATTCTATAGGCTTCATCTCATACTTATCTCTGCTTCTCTAGATGACCTCAAGGAGGCGCTATTTAACCTAAAAAAATCGAGAGCGACAGCCACAGAGACAAACACACGATATCCGATACTTTAAAAAATAATAATTTTTATATTAGTCTTAGATAAGAGAACCGATACTTATATTTAAGATAACAGATTTAACATTCTTTGCTGGAATCTGCAAAAATCTATATATTCCAAAATGAAATAAATAAACATTATTATTATTGCATACATTGAAACGTTGGATTCATGTAAATGTATGTTTTATTCTGCGAATGTCTACAGTACTCCCTGTTTCTATTTTCCACAATCCCTGATTACATCTATACCTTTTACTGGAATCTCTGTTGGTAAAAGCAGACCACAAACTCATGAGACAATGTGCATGCTCCGTGGCATCACCTCAACCAGATACCTGGAGGAATCTAAATTCCCAGTGGGTCACCATGGATACCATGGACTCTCAGGGGGGTGTTATGGTAAGAGAGCCTGCACTCCTGTGGATGGGAGTGCAAAATAGCAGGTATTAACAGGCCTGACATGAGAATACTCATAATCCCCCAGGTCAATCAGCAGGAGTTGTAACCATAGAAGCTTTTACAAAGACTTCCTCCTACTATATTTCCTATGAGGTCGTTTTCATCTTCATTGTTTACCTACACTTTTTACATTATATTTGCCCCTTTTTTCCGTCCAACCCCTATGTCTTTTATTTAGCATTTAACTGCCATATAAATCATGTGACTATTATTACCACTTGTAACTGTAACTGCAGAATGCTGGAATGTGCTTTGGTTATATATGAGAATCATTATCTTTGCAATAAGTGTGTGTGTATGTGTGTGTGTGTGTGTGTGTGTGTGTGTGTGTGTGTGTGTGTGTGTGTGTGTGTGTGTGTGTGTGTGTGTGTGTGTGTGTTCAGACATTAAGAGGTTTGTGAAAGCAATGTTATTGATTTTTTTCACTTTATCTCTACTGATTTAAGACAATGTAGTGGACACGCATCACACTCTTCACCTTCAAGTGTGGGAAATATAATAATGCCATAACTCAGGATGTCGTGTTAAGCTATGACATCATATAAACAAACCGTCAGGCATCATTAAACACAAATGCATGGATAACACATTACCATTTCTGGTGCAGTTGTGTTACCCCTGTAAATCCACTTTGCATTTAAATGAGTTTCTGTTTTCAAGTCTCATATCTAAACAGTTTAACCCTCCCCACACACACACACACACATCCTTTTTTGCTCTTTCATAAGCTCTCTCTTTTTCTTCCTGTATTATATTTTCCTGGTATGCGCTCTCACACTATTGTCTGTTATGCACAGTTAGATTCTTAGTTTCAGTCTTTATGTTCCCGACCAGGTGTGTCTGTCTTCTCACAGAATACAAACATATCTGCATTAATAGGTTATAGGTTCATAAATCTGGATAATGTCTATCAGTATATATAGCATAAATTGAGGTAATAGAATCTAAGTAACAGAAGTAAGATCATTAAGGATAGCATCTTTTAAAGGGGGACACAGTAAAAGTCTTCTGTTTTCTTTATTTTACATGCATAAAGTATCCACTAGTATGTGGCAGGAAGTGGTACAGTAGCTCAGTGGTTAAGGTGTTGGCCTGGTGCCCTAAAGATAATGGGTTCATTCAATTCCCAGCTGCCACCACTGGACCCCTGAGTGAGATCTTCAACTTCCCTACTGGATGAATGCAAGTCACTTTGGATAAGGGTGTTGACCAAAAAATGTAATGAATAATTTTGTTTTCCTAAAAGTCCCAAAATCACAATACATAAGAAACCCTGACATTTGTAGTAAAAAAATATGTGCAGTAAAGGTATTATCTTTAACAACAACAAACTAAAACCTTGTTAGTTAACAAGGCCACAAAAATGTATGGGAAGTGGTGGCTCATGGTTAAAGTGTTAGATTAGAAAACCTGAAGAATGTGGGTTTGATTCCCAGCTCCACCAAGCCACCACTGCTGGGCCCCTGAGCAAGGCCCTTAATCCCCAATCGCTCAGTTGTATAAAAATGTAAGTTGCTCTGGATAAGGGCGTCTGCCAAATGCTGTAAATGTAAATATATTCTAGAGACCATTTTAAGAATGCTTCATCAACATACTTTTCTGCACACTATAGTAACTGACTTTCTATCTGGTTCACACTCCAACCGTTTACAGCTTTGACACAGCTACCGCACAGGGACTTAGTGGAGTGTATCTGTGGCCCTGCCCACGCGCTCCCCGGGCTCCGCGTGTGTGTGTGTGTGTGTGTGTGTGTGTGCGCGAGTAAACCGCTAATTCTGTTTACCGCGGAGCAGCGGAGCGCACCAGCACCGTGATGGATTACTGAACGGATTAAAACAGAACCATGCATACTGTGCTTTTCAAAAAAGAAGAAACTTGTAGGAATTTTTGCATGCTTCGGTACTCATTATACGTAAGTTATGCTTTTCTTTTATTTAAAACTGTATGCAAGCCAAAAAATTTATTTTTTGCTGTTTTTATTCTGAAATATATAATAATAATATTTATTATTTTGCAATAATTCATTAGGTTGTTGCTAAACATGCTTTAAATCATTTTTCATACAGTTTTAATATGTTTTAGCTAAGCTGTTGCTTCACTACATCAGATTGCAAGAGCGGGGTCGGATTTGCAGTCTTTACCGCAGTTTTGTCAGTTGAAAGCGTTTTCCGGTTGATGGGGGGGCCGAGCGCAGTTTTTGTATTTTCGGTTTTGCTCTGTGGCCGCGCGCGCAGATGATTAGGTGAAATTTGAAATATTCAAATGTAAACATCTAAACAGAGACTTCCTCTGCTGTGTCACTGCAGGGCTGGTGCACTCCGTCCTCCGAGTCTCTCTGTGTCCCAGCATGGCTCTCAGCGCGTCTCCGTGCTGCGTTTGGAGCTCCCGGTAAAGCGCAGAGGAGCTGCTGGAACTGTGGGGATCTTAGAGGGTAGCGTTTACACAGACAGATGTCAACAGCTGGATATGCGAATACATCAGCATCTGTTTGGAGGTAGAAGAGTTTAAAAAAGCCTGAAAAGGTGGTTTATCAATCAAACCACAAAAGCTTTTTCTGGAAGAGGAGAGCAAATCTTCTTAGATGAGTAAGTGGTTAAATAGCCATCAGTGAAATGCATAATTTCTTTTTCTTTCTTACTCTTTGCTCTCTATCTTTTCCCCCCTCTTTCTGTCTCGCACTTACAGTCTCCTACTCATAGCAGCAAAGATGAGTCACTCTCAGACAGGAAGACATGCAAAGAGGTGGATAAAGGCAGCTGTTGGGTGTTAATAGTTTTTTTTACTATTATGGAAAGAGTAAAATGATGAAGTGTTGTGTGAATTAAGAAACATGGGATACTTTCAAGTGTTCCGGTTTGACTTTATAGTGCTTATTATATTTAGTTAATGCTTTTCTGAGTCTGCTTTGTGTGTGTGTGTGTGTGTGCGTGTTTGAGTAAGACTCATTTTTATGTGCCACACTACACTGTAATTAAGCCTACACATTGTTTCGCAAAAAGATGATGCACTGGTTTGTTATTCAGAATTTTAATGACAGACACAGAGACTAGCCTTATGCTTCTGTTCATGCCCTTATAAAATCATGTTTATTTTTATTATTTACCACAACATTAGATGGAAAAAAGAGCCTTTATTGTGAATCACTTTTTCTGTATTGGCTAACAAGGTTGAAAATATTTGTAGATGTATTTTGGTCCACTTCTCTATAATTAACTGAAATGTCAAAAAACTAAACAATTAAGCTGTTAAACTGCAAGTCACTCTGGATAAGGACATCTGCCATTTTGGTTACAGCTTTTTACAGTTATATTTATTTCAAAACTACACCGATCAACCAGCACATTTTACAATTTGAATCAGCCGCCTTGTGGGAATAACCACTCATCAACACCAAACTAAATGACCTCATCTACCCTCAGCACATGACAGCAGGTGTGGTTAACACTTTTAGAATGTTTATTGAGATCTTTTTAGGAAGGCTTTCTTCATTACACCATTTTGTTATAAACTTAACTGTGGAATATCTTTAACACCTGGTGGACAGACTTCCTTAAAAAAACACCACACATTAAAGCTCAGTTATAGTCCTACCTTCTTATGTAAATAACTTATTACACAAATCAACAGCTATTTGTTGCTGTTGGGTTGGGAGTTTTCGGGTTATTTCCCCAATAGTAAATGACATAGATGCAACTTCAAAAGGTTAGATCATAGCTCTGAAGTTATTACACCTCAACCAGAACAGGATTCACAGGAGTCCATCCTGCAGCCCCACCCACAGCACGCTCCTCAAGACTCACCTGCGTGTGACCTGCCAGTGCTGTCTACTACAGTACACACACAAAAACATTCTCACTTACCCTAAAAGGTAACTGCTGGGGCTAAGACAGACAATGATTGAAGGATAATGACTTAGAGATGCTAATGATAGGTGTTCCTAGAGTTGGAATTTGGATAACATTTCTATAGACAAGAATACACCGCCTTCATGTTTTTAGGCAGTAAATTGAACAACATTGCACAACTAATGACATGTTTTAGAAACACGTATCGTGTTAAGTCCTGTTATAGCATCCCCTGAAGTTGATATTTGTTGCACACAATGACATGAAGGAGTTGAGTAAAGGTGGAAAATGTTTCCGAATGTTATATTAGTGCTTTATAACAAAACAAAACTTGCATACTGAGTAAATATTGGTTTTACATTTGAATGATTGGGCGCACTGACACTGAGATCCTGTTTGTATGATAACATTGCTGCAGTTGATGTTTTAAAAAACTGTTAAGACTTACTGTGAATAGCATATAACTACTTTATTAAGTTAACACTAACTTTGCGTACTACAACAACTAGTAAAAGTATTGGTAGCGCAGTGGTTAAGGTGTTGGACTGCTAATTGAAAGATCAAGGTTTAATTTGTAGCACCACCACAGTTGCCACTGTTGGGCCCCTGAGCAGGACCCTTAACCCCCAATCGCTCATTTGTACAAGAGAGATAAATGTAAGTTGCTCTGGATAAGAGCATCTGCCAAATGCTGTAAATGTAAATGTAGTTTCAGTAAAACAGCCTGAAAATTAGACATGTACAGAAGTAAAATTTCATTCGCATGCTAATCGTTGTGTGTAACAATCCTAAAGACATTTTAAACTATGTTTAGTCAATAAGTCATTTGGACATTAAACAAATCAAACTGTATATGACGTCTAAAAACATAGTCTGTCCTTTTAAATACAAAATTTAAGAGTTTGATTAGTATCTAATTTAGCGGCTAAAGTAATAGTAGTTTCGTTTAGTAATTCAATTCTGATTCAGTTTTACGTGTATAGCGCTTTCAACAACATTGTCTTAAAGCAGCTTTACACAAAATGCAGTAACAGTAAAAAGTGAAAAGAAAAGTTTGTCCCTGATAAGCAGGCCAGAGTCGAGATAAGCAAGGAAAAACTCTCTAAGATGCAGTAGGAGAAACCTTGCAAGGAACCAGACTCAATAAAGAACCTCATTTGGGTGACACTGCATGTTATTGTTGATTACAGCATATTGTAATGATCAAATCTAATGTAATCTGTAGCCTTAGGTCAGCGAAACAGAGTGAGTCCCAGTCCATTCTCGAAGCTTTTCAAAACTGAGGAAAGGGGGGGAACCTGGTAGCAGGTACCTCAGGGTAAACCCACTCCTGAGAGAGAGAGAGAGAGAGAGAGAGAGAGAGAGAGAGAGAGAAAGAGAAATATATTAATTCTAAAGTGTATTGTTGTGTAAGACTTGTGTAAAGGTTAAGGACATTGTGTAGGTTGGGGACTTCGGCAAGACTAGCTATGGCTGCATAACTAAAAGGGAGAGCCAGAAAATAAAACAGACATAAGGGATCTCGGGGATAAAGGCCGGCCCACCACACCACCATCAGTAAACCTGAGTGAACATGTAAGAGTGGAAGAACGACAGCATACAAATATCCCAGTTCACAAAACAATCTATATCCATGATCCCTCCAGTTCTGCCCCTTTACTTAAAGACAACTTCAGATTAAAGGCTTAGCTAATTAAATGCATTTTCAGCCTCGATTTGTAGTAAATTAATGAACAAACAATTTTACTGCGTAGCATTAAAGTGCAGTTAACCTACCTGAAGATAAATTAGAAGTTTTGATCAGTTTTTCGAAACAAGTCAGACCTGCTACTAGCTATGATGCTTGGGCACTGCCCCAGTAGTTTGGAAAGTGTCTGGTCAAATTCCAGCTCATCCCTGTTGTTCCTGAAGTCACAATGTAAAGTTTATTCAATGAGTGTCTATTCTTTTTATTGAGTTAAGACCTATTATAACACAGTGAGTCTGTAATATAACTATTGGTGGGTAGAAATAAACTCTTGTTTTTAGCTAGCATACCACATTATATGAAAATATGTTTAGGGTTAGGTATAAGATAGCATATGCTGGCTCTACCACATAAACATTATTGTCTGGTTAGTCATTAATCATTGCAAAACTTCTACATAGATTGTTAAAACCTCTGGTTGGTCCATGTTGTCCATGCAGTTGTTATTTGCAGGAAAATGTGCATAAAATAAATACTTGTACTTATAGGAAGCTAGGATAAGGGGATACCTTAAAAAGTGTAATCTTTCTGTGGCGTTTAGATAATAAGGTTAAAAAATACACATTCATTCATCTTCTATACCCGCCTACTCTCTAATTTGGGGTCACAAGGGATCTGGTGGAGCCTATTCCAGGCATCTCTGAAAGGGCAAAAGACAGGAGAGATACACCCTGGATAGGTCCCCAGTCCATCACAGGGCCACTCACCCCTATGGGCAATTTAGAATTACCAATCAACCTAACCTACATATTTTTGGACTGTGGGAGGAAACCGGAGAACCCAGAGTAAATCCACACAAGCACAGGAAGAACATGCAAACTCCACACAGAAAGACCCCTGCCCGGGAGTCGTACCCAAGCATTCTTCCTGTGAGTCAACATTGACAACCACAGAGCCACCGTGCTGCGCAAAAAAATACACATACTTTATTTAAATTAAATCAAAGACACATTTGCATACAGTTCAGCCACAGCAGCAATCAATATGGTGGCAAATTACATCCCAAACTGCAGTTCTTCATTTCTGGTTTAGAGTGAGAACTACTGTGATTTGGACACGGACTATACTTTTTCCGTCGTTTAGATAAATATTATCTAGCTTAATTACTATAATAAGCATCAGCTTCTACTGCTTCTAAATGTTTATGACCCAATATTTAATATTATATTATTAAGTCCCAATAAAAACAGGCTGGAACTTTTATTTGGAAAAAAATTGGAATTAAGACCACCTTGTGATTGCGCACACATTGTTCAGTTATGAAGATAAAGCAGTTATTGAAGAGATGTGAATAAATAAATGAAGAAAGGATATTCAATTTGGAGGGAATTTGTAGCTCAGTGGTTAAAGTGTTGGACTGCTAACTCAACTGAAAAATTGTGGGTTTGATTTCAGTACCACTAACTTACCACTGCTGGGCCCCTGAGTAAGGCCCTTACCCCCAATTGCCCAGATGTAATGTCGCACTGGATAAGGGCGTCTGCCAAATGCTGTATATGGAAAATCAACTGATAATTATAGTTTATTCTGCCGGCTATATGGTAATATACGCCTGGAAACAATAATAGATTTTTAAAGCTTTGCTGCAGATTGCTATTGATAATTCTTTATTCGGGTTTAAAATGGTGTCCCCATTCGAACTGTATGGCATGAGCTTGAAAGTTTATTATTTAATTTTTTTTTTTAATAAAAAAAATCTAGATTTTACTTTAACCAAAATATATTACAAATTATATTTTTCAGGGTCAAAAAAACATTTTTCTACACATTAACTTTAATCAGCAAACATAAACAGAAGTGCAACCATATAGGCTTGATGTAAAAAAAAAACACACTTTATTGGATTTTATGAAAGCTCAAACTGCCGGAGCAGTATTGGTGCGATTTGGATATTTGTGAAATAAAAAAATTAAAATAATTCTGAAATATGTTGTCAAGAAAATGCAAAAACTGTACTTGTAAAAATTGTATTCATGTAAAAATATTTTAAAATATATTAAAACGATTTTTTTGGATATTTTAAAATATATTCCAAAATATGTTTAAAATACATATTTTTCTAAACATATTTTTACAGTTATCTCACAGGGTGTTGAGATACAAGATTCTAAGGCATATGTGAAGCTAAGTGAGTGTAAGGGTGCATAGGTGTTGCTGTGCTAATGTTCTTGCAATCAGCTGCAGCCAGTGAGCGCTCACCTGCATGAAGTCATCTTTCCTCTGTTAAGCTGTGTATGTTGCATTTTTAGCTACCAAAAGTTTCTTAATTTGGCCTGTTTCCCTGTTTCCACATCTTACATGGCATCATTCTCCCTGCGCTTAAAATCAATCAGAAATCAGAGCCTTTTGTGCAAGGTTTCCTTCTTTCAACTATACAAATATTAGGCTGTCTTTATTAAGCTTTGTATTGTGAGTTTCTCACCTTTAATGTAAGATGATCAAACCTATGAGTGATTTTCGTGTACACAGTCCGACTTTAGTAAAACAGCACATAGTAGCAGACTCACCTGGGAAGCCTTGTTGTTAGAACAGGGGGACGCGCTGGTCCTTAGTGACTGAGCAAAAGCAGAGATACAACAAAGCCAGAGGACAAGTGGAAAGAGGAAAGCTGGTACTCCTCAGGGAGGAATGTGTTTGTGTGAGAGATGCACTGAAAATAAGCTAGAGTAGGTAGGAAGAAATTAGTTGGCTTAACTGGGATCAATATTAAGTGTTTTTTAATCGCAGAGTGTCCTTGTCAAATGGTTTCAACATCTGTACATCTAGTTGGATACACATCTGGATACGCATGTATATCATATCTGTTAATTGGATGACTGTGACCTTTTTGTCCTAGTGAATGTTTCTAGAGTCCTTGCTGACTTGATGTCCAGTACATGGTACAGGCAGGATTCTACTTTGTTCTATCCTAATGTCTGCACTATCACACATCCTCATCTGTTCCTCTGAAAAGCTAGGACTGTCAGAGCAGATAACAATTGACCTTTTCTGCAATCTACTTCCTGTTCATTACACACACACGCACAGCAACACACAATGCATGCATGAAAAAGATCATGCAACAAAGTGTTATGTTATTTTTTTGCTTACAGGCAGTCATTCTGATTTACAACAAGCCAAAACACACACTTACACTTACGCTGCACCGCTTACTCACTCAAGGATATCTTGAAACAGTTTTTTGCCCATTATGAGAATAACTATGTCCATTTAATCTATTATTATTATTGTTATTATTATAAATAGGTCCATTAGCTCTTATCCACTTATTATTATAAGTATATTATATTATATTATATTATATTATATTATATTATATTATATTATATTATATTATATAAATGTTTATATTGTCACAGACAAACCAGGCTCTCTTAGCACCCTGTATCAGCGCACACCATCCCCGGAGTCCTAATTGGACACACCTGATTACAATCGCCACTCACTCTCTTTCTCTCTCTCTCTCTCTCTCTCTTTCACACACACACACCACACATACACTGTCTTTCAGAATGGACTCTTTCCAAAGTACCTAGATTCCTAAAGACATTCTGTCTAATTTTGCAACAAACTCATCACTCTAGCTTTTTTACTACTTTCTCCGTTCAGCTCCATTCTCCATCCACTATTTCTCAGGACAGTATTTACTATTTCCTTTCTAGCATCTCTTTTGTTTAATGCTCTACTTGTTATTTCTATGCTGTAAATACACTGTGTTGATCTACCCCCTACCCCTTATTCTATTACATATATCATATATTATATAAATTTTAAATTGGATATATGCTATATTCCTTTTTTTAACAAATAAACATTTGTAAGAGGTTATTTTGCAAATAAGCCTAGAGTGATTCGATTTCAAGCTTGCATGGTGTAAAATATCTAGAAATTACAATGATTTGTTGCAAAAGATGTAATAAAAAAGACATTTTAGAAATCTGTTTATTTTATTGCTGTTATATTGTGTATTTAGTAACTTAATTAATTGCAGTTCATTTACACTAAAAAGGGAACATGGAATATTTTTTAAAAAGCATTAGATAACTTGTCATTTGGATTTTTGGATTTGTTGCTAGAATTGCTCTGTCGTCCTTGTGGGTTTTTCTTTAGTAGCTTGCTATGCTATCTGTGCTTGCTATAATCAGGATCACAGTCCAAGTGAAACTGGCACATAAACAGGATAATAAAATAGAGAATACTTTTTAACTTATTGTATTTGTTTATTTAAAACTATAAATTAAGATTATTTTACATTACTACTTCTATTAGTGGTTGATAAAAGTTTCTCACAATCCTTATATGTATATAAGGACAGATCCAATACGGTAGTGTCTCTATTACAAATACTCTGCTCAAACTGAATTGTTTAATCAAACAACCTGGTGTGGCCTCTAGTGGCCAATAATTATAATTACAATGTGTAAATAAACCAAAGCTAAGATGTAACAAAAACATAAAATGTCAATCGGTCTCACACCTTAGAAAGCAAAACTTCTGCATTTTTATGCCATGTGTATTTCACTCATGGCCTGACCCTTTGAATCTGACCTTCCCTACTTAACCTTTCACCTTTTCACCTTTCCTCAGCAAATGACCCATTCCTGGCCTTCCCAGAATCCCCCAGGTGGAGAAGGGACAGAACGCTTTCTGTATTCAGATTTAAAAGTGAGTATAAGTGATGATAGTGCTTATTAACCCTGCATTGGACGAGACACACTGTCTTACCAGACCGCATGGTGTTTGTGTGACTACCCGCTAAGAGAATAGTTTTTTGTTGCAGGAAGGAAAACGCCACAGCACTCAGCACAAGCAAGGTAATGCTACATTGTCATGTGTAATATAAATTTTATTAAGTACTTGTAATACACTTGCATGTATTTGTAATAGTGTACGTGTAATGACCGAATTTTGTCAGACACTTATTTGTTTTCTTCATCAGTAAGGAATGCTGCCTCTATGAGAATGCCACGCATGGCACCTCAAAAATCGTAAGTAGTACACATGACACCTGATCTGGCGGCATTCAGACATTAGCAATACACGCCAGCATTGCCCCAGACTGTGAGCTTTATTGGATCCACACACTCATATACCCGCACATATATATCTTCCTATCCTTGTAAGGACCTTTTTATTACCAGATAATTCATTGCTCTGCTTCCTAAACCAAAGCTTAACCTTAGTAACCCCTTTTTTCTTTGAGGGACTGATGCTTTGGTTCCTGCCAAGTTATTTTAGTTATTAGTGTCATTGTCATATATATATATACACACACACACACACACAGGAAGAGAGAGAGAGAGAGAGAGAGAGAGAGAGAGAGAGAGAGACAGACAGAGATAAATGACATAAAAACAGATAGGAAGGGAAAGACAGAAAGAATTTTACAGCTTGGGACCAACTGCTGGTTTATGGTTGAGTTCATCTGCAAGCATAAGGTATGTACTGTGGCTCAATCCTCCCCCAACTTCATGCACAAATCATAAAGTGCATAAACCCAGTGAAGATACTAAAGAGGAAGTGAAGACATGCAGAAAGTCTGGTTACACACACAAACCAAACCACAATGCCATAAGTCAAAAGGGTGTGTTTTGGGACTGCACTTATTATTCACACTCACACTTAGATTCACATTTACACACTCATACACATTTTTCTAACCAATTTCCCCTCCTTTTTTCAGCATGCTTGCTGATGACCTGAAGCTCAGTAGTGATGAGGATGACACTGATAAGGTATTGGTGTTTTTTTAAAGCCTACAGTTTTTGGTATTAGAGTTAGGTTCATGTGTCTGTGGGCCGGATTTTTCACTGCACCGCCCCAGTCAATAGGGGGCGATTGGAAAAACATTAGTAATATAGCCTTTATTTTTAAATCAGATTGTCTTAAACTTCTAAATAATTAAAATGATTCTATTGATTAAAAGTTGTAAACCCATAGTGAACTCAAATTCACACATTTATCATAAATATAATGCATTCTTGCAGCTTTAACATAAACATTTATAATATTTTAGATATATCAACACCATTGGCTACTTACTGTCCCAAATTATTAAAAGTTTGATTCTTGAGTTTGTTAGCTATTCTTGTTCCACTGGCCTTTGAGTTTGATTTGATAGTTATTTGAATATATTACTAATCATTTGTAGACACTTTACAAGCACATCAATAACTATAATAATTTTCTGGCAGGTTCTATATGCCAGGAGTGTTTATGTCTGTAACTGTGCAGTGGGGCCGTGGGGTCAAGTAACGTAGCATTTGTTCGTTTATTTTTTTGGTGCATAATTTCTTGTAATTGTTGTCCAAATATTACTTGATGAGAGCGGAATAGTAAAAAATGTGAGTGTTTCTGTTTCCCCTGAGCATGTACAGGGTCAATAGCAGTTCAATTGCAGTAATTTTATGGGCTGTCTGTGAGACACAAACAGTGTCCTTTGTATGGAAATACATAAGATCTGACTCAAATGTGACTTGACACATGTTTAACGTGTTTGGGAGAAGACTGTATGTATATAATGTATTATTATTTTTATTTTAACAACATGGATGATTATTTTTAAATATCTGTGTGTGTGGGCAAAGGGGGAATTTTTAATAATAATCAGACGTGTTATAGCTGGGTACATGTGCTTTAAGGCATTGGACTCTTGGCAAATACGTTATAGCAACCAGACTCACTGCTAAATTATGCCCTAAGTTGTGACTTTTCTTTTAGTTGTTCTGTTGGCTCAGTTTTCATAAATCTTTAAAATAAATGTACTTATTTTTTTCTTTTAGGGACCTCATCAAATGTCCTGGTCTGAAAATCACAAGTAAGTATTTGTGCTTTTAAACAAGAATATAAATTCATATGTTATGACTTATTAACTAAAAAGTTTAGACACAATTAATTGTTTAATTTGTTTTGGATGATGCATGCAATTTTTTTTCTTAACTTTATATACATAATGGTTTATTATTCATGCCTGTGTGTATGTGTACTGTATGTGGGTGTTAAACGACAGTCTGTCAGGGCAGCGCACACACACACATGGCAGGAGAGCAAGACATTCCAGCTCAGGCTCCTCAGGATCTGAATCCTCCAGTGAGTCGGAGAGCAGTAGCCAGCAGTCACGCAGTCCAAGCCCAGAAGCACAGACTCAACCTGAGGTCCCCAGCCAGCAGCTGCCTCTCACCTTCAGCAAAGAGGTCATTTTACATTTTTGTTTCTTATGTCTTTGTCTTCTCTGATGGTTTATTTGCGTTGTATGTATGGATAGTGGTAAGTAGAAAAGCCATAACTTGGAGGAGTGAGTGGGCTATAAGGAATGTGAGTAAGGGGGGTGAGGGGTGGCTGGTGGCAGGCCTGGAGAATTTAGAGTTTCAGTGTCATGTCAACATGTGGAATCTCCTAAATAGGTATAGGATACCAGAGCTACAAAGTATCAGACTAAAGAGTAACTGATGACCATTTATATCACAAGAGCAAATTCTGTATGCATTTTGGCACGCAAAGCCAAAGTGTATACTTGTACTGTTCAGGTCATTATTTTAGACGAGGGGGAGTTAATTGTCAGAGGGGGTGGGGCAAAGAAAAGGGTCGGTTACACTGCATGCTTTGGGAACAGAGACCTGCACCACTGTATGAATGAAAGTGCCTGTGTGACATAGCTCCCTTTAAATGCGGAACACGGTATACGGTAGCCTGTGGAGAAGAAACGTGGGGACACCATATGTTTTTCATCTATGCACCGCTATAGAATGTCTCTGAGGAGAAAACCTTGGAAACCGCGTGCTGTTCCAGGTAAAGGGTAGTTGTAGAGGAGGGAGGGGGGTGAAGTAGGAGAGGGCACAAGAGATGTAGTGTCTTCCCTGGAAAAAGAGCGAGGGATGAGGAAGGGGGGATGTTTGAGTTGAGCAGTGGACGTTTAAATTAGCACAGGTCGGCCACCAAAGCAAAGCAGAGAAAGTAGACTGCCCTCATTCCAGTGTATGCCTGTGAGTGAGTATTGACCTATTATACTCAAAAAGCTTAATTGTTAAGTTATGATTTACAAAGGTTTATATAAAACATGGCCTTAAATTGCTATTATATACGTGAGGTTTGTTTTGCTGTGTATGGAAAAAAATATTTCAGGTGTAGAAGCTAGTAGAAGTCTTTTTTTTTTTCAAAAATGCTGGTGTAAATCTATTTTTTATATTTTTTATAAAAAGAGTGATAAAATGATTGGATGGCTGATGTTCTTGCCACACTAACCAGATATTTTATTCATAACAGGCCTGTAACCATAAATTTAAAATGTATTAGATAGCTTATCGAATCAGTTTTCAAGCTAATGAAATGAAAGTTAAGATTATGATAAGCAGATAAACTTTAATAGTTGACAAACTGATGAGGCAAGTAATGTCTTTTTTTTTTACAATAAACTCTGAAGTGTCTACGTCCATTTTATTTGGATACGAATTTTTAAAAGACTTTAAAAGACTTAGTTCACTTAAAATGATCATTTTTGTTATCTGACCTGTATCCATTTACTTACCCTTTAGCCATTCCAAATGCAATTGCTGTTTCTTGTCATAACATAAAAAGTTTTCTGCTCCATTCTATTAAAATAAATAGTATTAACAAATTATAAATATGTTAACACATAAAGTGGTATTTAAAAGACCATATACTCCATCTAGCTGGAAATGTAAACAACAATGAAAGCAGATAGATAGATAGATAGATAGATAGATAGATAGATAGATAGATAGATAGATAGATAGATAGATAGATAGATAGATAGATAGATAGATAGATAGATAGATAGATAGATAGATAGATAGATAGATAGATAGATAGATAGATAGATAGATAGACAGATAGACAGACAGACAGACAGACAGATAGATAGATAGATAGATAGATTCAAATTTGCAAAGATCCATATCTATCAATCAATATCACATAGTTCATGCTTTTAGGTCAAAAGATTCATTTTAGACACTTTCTTTTCCTTACATTGTGCCAGCTAGTTGTCACATACAAAAGCATGTTGTTACATACTATTAAAATGTGGTTATATTTTCCCTATTTGTTATAATATGCTATTCAAGGCAAATATGACATGACATTAGTTATCACTAATAAGTTTTATATTACCATTAAAAACATTTGATGTCAAAAATATGCTTTTATTTTCAAAATTGTAAACTGAATTTTTTTTTTTTTTATCCTTGACACAGTGGCAGCTTGATAAGTGGCTAGGAAAAGTAAAAAAAAGGCGACAATCAGATCACGACCCAGGAGAAGGTCACAGCTCTGGTGCAGGCTTTGATTCTGACAGGGGACCATCTCCAGGAAGATACTGGGAGAGAGATTCTGGCCTTGGGACAAGAGAGAGCTATAGCCCAGGCCACAGTCCTGTCCCAAGCCCTAAGTTTGACTACAGTCCCAGGCATAGTCATCGATCTAGTCCAGGATATAGCCCTTGTCCAAGCCCAGGAATAAGCCCTTTGCCAAGTCCTGTACCCAGTGTTTGTCCAAGCCCAGGTGCTAGCCTAAGAATAAGTCGCAGTCCCAGTCCATTACCTCTTCAACCACCAAAAAGCCCTAGCCCTAGCCTTACGTCAGCTCCTGCTTCTCCAAGAACCACTTCCTTTTCTCAGCATCAGCAAGAAAACTCCAGACTACCTGCACAGGCTACATTTATTTCCAGTCCTTTGCGTCAACCTAAGATCAGACCATGGTTGCCACCAGACCATAACAGTCGACGTATTGCTGACTCTAGACAGAAAGATTCTAGACATCCTGCCAATGCACAAAATAATTTCAAACACAAGTCGAAAACCCAAAGCGGTGAATCTGGATCAAAATCTCGGTCTAATGCTGCCCCACAACACTCTCAGTCTATCTCCAGATCCAACCTTAACCCTAAAACGAAAGCTAGGCACTTCACTTCATCCTCCACTGACTGTAAGACTGAGCATAGCCATAGACCCAGTGACCATAACAGCAAATTAAGCCAGAGTTTAAGTTCCAAACCAAAGCCAAACCCCACACCCAAACCTAAGACTGTGACTGAGAACCCCGTCCACAGTTTCAGCTCTAGACGGACACTTCAGTCTGCCCCAGAGACATCAGGTACGTCCCAATCAAAACCTCTCTTAAGACTTAGCCAAAGCACAAAACCAAAATCAAAATCCAGAGAGGAAGTTGAGCCCAGCACAAGGACTTCTCAGAAGGAGCAAAAGCCAAGGGCTCAAGAGCCAGATTTGCATAGCAAAGGGAAGGCCAAGGGAAGATCCCTGGTCCAAATTACAGAAACTCAAAGACACGTGAGACTGGCGGAGGAGCAGCTATTGAGACACCGCTGGGTCCGAAGCTCTGAGGACGAGGAGGAGGAGGATAGGAGAAGAGAGCAAGGTGAACGAGAAAAGAAAAGGAGAAGGAGGAAGGAGCCTAATGCTGAATGGCAGGCGGTGCAGCCCAAGCAAAGACCCCACACCAACAGTCAGCATCAGCCCCAAACTGAATGCAGTGGACCTGAGCACGAGGTCCAAAAAAGAAAAAAGAGAAGAAGGAGCAGTGAAGAATACTCATCTAACCCTGGAGTTATAGATTCCAACCCTTCACCTCCATTATCCCCACCTTCTCCTACTCCCATCGTCCGAGCCACACGCCAACCGTTTACCTCTTCTTCTTCCTCTTCCTCTTCTTTTTCTTCTTCCTCATCTTCCTCAGAATCTGACTCTGAGCCCAGTCCACCCCCAAATGTTGCTAAAGTTCCTGCAGACTCTACATCCAGCCAAAAATCTGCTTCAAAACAAAGGCATCAGGAGCAATGCGGATCCTCTCAGTTGAGATTAAACGATTCTTTTTCAGATGAAGGGCAACAGCGGTCAGGCAAACACAAACTCTACACACTTGTGCCATTTGGCCGTACTGAGAAGTCCACTGCTGTCTCTCATCGGGGACTGAGGAATCTGGTAGTGAGGATAGACCTCTCACTTCTGGACAGAGTCCCTAACACAAGTGAGGTCCCATACAGTGGATCTTCATCATCATCATCATCATCATCATCAGCTAAAGCTAAAGAAAAGATATCCATGAGGCACCACCAAAACCAGCACACTGGAGATTTCAAAAGCAAACGGAAGGTTAGAATAAATCAAATTTAATAGATAAAAATGATTACAATGAAATAAAGTAAATAAAATGTAAATATCTCTGATGTGTGCTTCTGTTTTTATCCAGGCTGAGAATGGAGAGACTCAAAGGGAAAGTAAGAAAAGCCATGTTTACTCTGAAAAGCTCTCAGCTTCTATACATAAAGCTGACACTGAAAAGAAGGAAGTTCATTCCAACAACAGGCAAAATGAGTATGCGTAAAAAGAAAAACTAATTTCTATACTGCATGTATTATATAAAACTTCCAGACCAGTTTGTAGCCGTTTAACAGTTCTTTATTTGTTTGACTTAATATCAAATGACATCTTGATGATTAAACAAGGAAGGCTTAAGTTGTGGTTTGCCAGGCTTAAAATAAAACTTTTTGCTTACTAGGTCTTAGAACAGTAGTCAATATATTGTGTTTTAAGTTTATCAAACCTGACAAATTCTTTTTAATTAAACAGCCAGCATAGCCATCATGTAGATTATATTTACACGAAGAGGCCATTGTCCCCACTTTCTCCTTCAACTGATTCAAAGATGCAGCATTCAAGCCAGCAACATTCAAATCCACCAAGAGACAGAGACTCCATTGTAAAAAAATCACAGGTACACAAAGTGAATCTTGACTACTATTGCTTGGTGCTTAAATGTTGTGTCTTTTATATATAACTATGTATATATGTGTATGTATGTATGTGTGTATGTATATATATGTATGTATGTATGTATGTATGCATGCATGTATGTATACATGTGTATGTATGTTTGTATGTATGTATGTATGTACGTGTATGACTTGGTGCTGGTGTAGTATTAAGGGGTTGTTTCCTGCTGGTAAAGCAGTGTAATGCCTTGTCTCTTTATTCTGGTGGTCAAAGTGTGCTGTCTGTGGTGTTTGCCGTGGTATGACTGTCCTTATAGCCAGTGAGTGTTCTTATCCCTTGCCACATACCTCTGGATTTGTTATTGTTGAAGTATTCCTTTATTTGCTACTTGTACCTGTTTTTTGCCTTTCTGATGCCCTTTCTCAGGTTACTCCAAACCTCGTTATAGGCCTGCAGATCCCCAGATTTAAATGCAGCATCCCATGCTCTAAGCAGGGTTTTTACCTTGCTGTTAAACCATGGTGTTTGGTTAGAAAATACTTTCACAGTTTGGTCCTTATGGAATCCCAGGCTTTGTACAAGAAAGAGCCAATCACAGATAACAGGAATCACCAACATCAAACCAATCAGGACAAGAAAGCAACTTAGAAAGCTTTCTATCACCTCAGATCTTTAAGACATTCTAGCATAGACAGCATATGTTTCTGATCTTTGGGATATAGCTAGAGTAGTCTATGAATTAAACAACTGTTTTTGTTTGACTTTTTCAACACATAGTTTTAGCAAGTACCTTTATATTCTGTTTTAGATCCAAAAAGCTTTGCCCAAAACTGAAGCGGAGTGTGCTGGATTGTCAGGAAACACACAGCCCACTTCTGGAACCTGGGCTTCCTCTGCAAAGGAACAATCCTACAGAGGAACTGTGCCTTACACTGACGTGTGAGTTATTATTATTATCTATCCTGTCTGTTTTTTTGATGTCTATAAATAATATTAGAAATATCAAAGTTAAGACCCATCCATAAAAATCATAAAGCAATTTTCTTCTATTTTTTATTAAGCTCACATCATGCAGAGTACTACATGCATGAAGCCAAAAGATTAAAGCATAGAGCTGATGCTATGGTATGTTTACAAAAATTAACCCTGTGCCCACTATATAAAAGGACATTATCATTCACACTTTATTTGACATTTTACCATGTAATTCCCTTATCCTAACCTGTTATTTTTGTTGCTGTCAGGTGGATAAACTAGGAAAAGCCGTAAATTATGTGGATGCTGCTTTGTCCTTTATGGAGTGTGGCAAAGCCATGGAAGAAGGTCCTTTGGAAGCTAAATCTCCTTATACCATGTATGCAGAAACTGTGGAACTCATAAGGTGATTAATTTATCGTTTTGTTTCCGGTTATTTTACCATTACAAATTAACACAGCCTGTAAACATAATATACTCTTGTTTTTGGTAGATATGCCATGAGGCTGAAGAGTCACACTGGCCCTGGAGTCAGGCAGGAAGACAAGCAGCTGGCTGTACTTTGGTAAATACGACTCTGTATTTAACTGGATCTAACTGTTTGATCTGTGCCACTGAGTGGAAACAGCACCAACTTTCCAGAAAGATGGTTTCCTTATGCTGTCCTCTAAAGTGCCTCACATCATTACCAGCCATCCAGTATCAAATTAGATTAAAACTGTTATCTAGATTCTTACTAACATGAAAGGGGTAAACGAAAACTTCCTGAAAAACAATAAAATACTTGATATATATTATCTGTGTGTAACAAGCAATTTAATTTGTCTGGTTTGTAGTTTCCGTTGTCTTGCTCTTTTATATTGGCAAATGTTCCGGCTGAAGAAAGACCATGCCCTGAAATACTCCAAAGCTCTAACAGACTATTTTAAGGTAGGCATTAGCATGCAGAATCATTACTAAAATGTAATGCATAATCAGAAATCCTCAGGCAACTGCTGAAATTGCTGATCACTTTAAATTACATCTTACCTCACCACCTGCAAGTTTTCCTATAATAATTGTCTTGTATCTGGTTGTACAGACTTTACCAAAAGTGCCTCACACACCACCTCTCTGGAGCGATGGCACAAAGTATGGCTTTGTTGATTTTTAATATTACATATATACAGCAGGCACTAAATTAAATTGATACAAGGTGTTGTAAGGGTGTTTGTATGGGTGTGTGTTTCTCTAGAGGAAATGGTCCTTCATCGTGCATATCCCCTGTTGGTTTAACTGGGTCTCAGCCTGGCAGCTCAATCACCAACCTTTTCATCAACATTCCCCAGCGTATCCACCAGATGGCAGCCAATCACCTTAATATCACCAACAGTGTGCTTTACAGTTATGAGTACTGGGAGCTGGCCGACACTTTGGCCAAAGAAAATAAAGGTTAGTGAAACAAATTGAAAGAACAGCACCCTTAATTTAGATTTTGACATTTGGTGATCACATCATATATAGTATTTATACATTTATACTTCTCTTTATACACTTCACTGAATGCTGAAATCTTTGTAATTGTATTAAATTTTGTATTTTAATGGTGCATGTATTGAATTTGTAGGAACCTGATAATGTTTCGATCTAAAACAGTATGTAAATTTGTTCCTATTTAGATAATCTTTTTAATTAAAAAAACTTTATTAAATTTCATTTAAAATGTATTTAATACTTAAAAGGAAATGGCATTAATATTTATTTATTGAGCAGAATCACTTGTATAGGTATACCTACAGTATACTCACTAGCATCTTGGGATAAATGAACTAAATAAACTGGCATTTGGGATTAAATAATCATCATCATCATCATCATTATCATTATAATCATAATATGCATCAAATATGCATCAAATATAAACATTCTTGTTCCTGTGCGGAGTTAATATACACATCACATTTCATTAGTAATTATTTTTCTCTATTTGTCTTTCTGTCTCTCTGTCACTTACTCCATCTAGAGTTCTTTAACTACCTGAACACACTGACTGGACCTCTGACCCTACACAGCAGCATGGCTCATATAGTCCAGTATACAAGACAGGGGCTACAGTGGATACGGATCAGTGCCAATTTGTCCTAGCTTTCAGTTTCAGTCACCACATCAATAGCTCCAATGTATTACACACTGTAATCTGAACCCGCATTCAGCTTTCATCTGCTTTACCTTTAATCTGTTTAATCTATTTCTACAAAAATCCATATTTACAGTATAGCAGGACTTAAGACTCTCTTGTGGAGACGTTAAACAAAATGCTGGTTTAGATAATAATTTTCTTGCCTTAATTTATGCTTCATCAGGGAAGAATGATGTCTTTATAAGATAACAGCATACAATGAAATTCAGTAATTGTGGGGATTTTTACTGTGTTTTTTAATGAAGTTGAGAAGGGTGTACTATAGTACAAAGAACATTACTTTGCCAAATATGCCACATTTTTATAAAATGTGGTGAAGAACCTATTTACATCTATAATACTATGTGAAATGACCAGGCTTTAAATAGTCCAGTGGGTTTTTTTTTTTCATTTCAGTAGCTCCTGGCATTTGCTAGCATATGTATGTAAACGGGACACATTTTAAGTTATCATATTTTTGTATTTTTTTATATGAGTTCTTTTGGATGTCCTTAACGCACTGTGAATGTTGTCAATATTTTCTAAAAATGACTTTTATAAAAGGTTTTCTGTGCTGTGTTGTCTGTTTTGTGCTGAAGTCTTTTATTGTACAAGGCAAAGTGCTGATCTGAATCATAATATGACTATAAATATTTAGGGCCTAAAAAATCCAGACAGTTTAAAAAAATAATGGAATTCAATAACTAGGTATCTGCACTATTTATGCCAAACAGTGCAGCAGTTATTTTCATTACTTGTACAGCTATTTTATTTTTACATTGTACACATATATCAGTTTAAAATAATCAAATTAATTACAGTAAAAATATTAAAATAGTTTGGCCAGGCAAGCGCCACATTTGCAAGTTGTTGCATTCCGGCAATCCTGGTTTGATTCCGGCTCGAGTCCTTTCTGGTCCCACCTCTCTGTCTATCTCCCCCATTTCATCCCTCTGTCCTATAGATAGGCAAAAATATCTTTTAAAAAAGCCAATCAGCAAATGAATGGTAAGTCAACCACAACTATGCAGGTAAAATTGTGTTATTAAGTAGTAATAGCGCAGAAAAGGTTTTGGGGTGTACCCTACAAGAACAGAGAATGAAACGACAAACATGATGCAGACAATTTCAAAGCATGATATAAAATGCAAATGAAAAACTACCTGAAAAAACGAATGCAAATGCAAATGAAAAAACATACTGCAATACTGCAATCTTATGAAAATTTATACTATATATATATATAGAGAGAGATAACTTGACTTACAGTCTGAGTTGAGTCAGAGCTACTAGATAATGACAATGGTATCTGACACAATGAAAGTCTTTTTGTTATAGCCTTTGATGTCATGATGTAGCTTTTTAAAGTAAATCAGATTATTTGGCTAAGCTTGCTAATCAGAACTGACTCTTTTGACTCCCAATCGCCCCAATTGCTCAATTGTATAAAAGAGATAAATGTGAGTCGTTCTGAATAAGGCATGCCAAGGCATCTGCCAAATGCCGTAAATGTTCATATTTTTAGACCACTGAATATTTTTTTAAACCTGACCCGTTTTTTTATTTTCTAGTTAACTAAATAACATTACACTGCATTGTATATAACTATTTTAATTGAACTTGTAAAGAATCAGCACAACACTTGTTAGCCTGCTTTATAATATGTTTTAAAAAAAAAAAAGATTAGTTTTAAAAAAAGTCCACTTCTTCTGATGTATATGATACCTAACTAAGAACTAAATAATCATTATCAGTAATATAACTAATTTTATTCTGAAAATAAAAAAACACATCAAGTGCAAGTCACAAATCTCTATTACACATACAAGTCTTATATTATACGTTTCTAAATCTTTTTTAAAGCAGTCTTGTGTAGAGTAATAAATTCATTGGCTTCTCTTTCTAGTCCACAAAGTGTACAGTTTAGCTACATAAAAGGTTTCGCTTATTCTTTATTTTACAATCTATGTTACTGTTATGCCACATTAAAAAACAAAAGTGAAGTAAGTTAACAATTTTATTTTTTCACATATACTTTTTTACAGCACGGTGAACGAGCTTTTTTTGCATATCCCATTTTAGTAAGTTGGGGGTGAGAGCGCAGAGTCAGCTATGATACAGCGCCCCTGGAGCAGGAAGGGTTAAAGGTCTTGCTCAAGAACCAAACAGTGGTGGGTTTGCCGGTGGTAGGGCTTAAAACCAGGCCTTTTCTGGTTTTAAGATCAACACCTGGCGGTGGGGGGGCTTGAACCCAGGACTTTCTGGTCTACAGATCAGCAACTCAGCGCCTTAACCATTTACCCACCACTCAGAAGATAATTACCAGATTTTGAGACTGAAAAACAAAATTGCGAGAATATTCGGTTAATTATTTTTCTTAACGTTCTCTTGAAAAATTAAAGATATTAAAGATATAAAGAAAGAAAACCTTTATTCGTAATCGCGATGTGTTTCTCTCTCGAGTGAGGGTCACTGGGCGTACAAGGCGATGTAGCCCCGCCTCCAAAGGCTCGTCCCCGCCTTGCGCGCCCCCGCGTCCACCTTAACCAGAACAGCTTCTGCTGCTCTCCAGAGGAGTATGTACGTTAAGGCGAGGGCTTTATATCTAATGCTGTTTTTGTAGCAAGTTACGAAAGACAGGCTTTTTTACTTTGTACATATAAAAATGAATCCCGGTGCAGAGAGAGCGGACCCTGGAGACAGCGAACAGGATGAAGAAGAGGATGTATACGAAGTGGAAAGGATTATTGACATGCGAATGGAGGATGTAAGTGCTGGCTAGTTGGCTAGTCCCTATCATACTAGTCAGGATGCCATCTTGTTAGCTGGCGCAGCAGCTCTTTCAATGTTAAACGCGACCCAATATTTAAGCTATTTGTAATTTTTTTTTTATTAAGAACATTGTTAAACTTGTGCAGATAACCAAGCGTTGTAAAAAAAAAAAATTACTTTTTACAGTAAACAGTCATTGTAATTGTTGGAGCTCTACACTAGCTGTTGTAGGGTTCGCTTAGCTAACGTAAGCTTAGCTAACTTTCTTTAGCGTTAGCTGCAGGCTAACTTCAATGGTCATTTCATTGGTGTCTGAATGTAGATTATTATGGAAACAACTGTGAAGAATCTATTTTTGGTTCTGTGCTCCTATATGTAGCTTAACATAAACACGCAGTACTTGAAAACAAGTTTTATAGAAAAAAAAGCAAAGGATTTAAAGAAGAACAAAGTAAAAGATTTAACCGTCTCTTTGGCTTCTTAACTTTCCGGTATGTCGTGATGTGGTAATATTGCCACAGAGCTAGTTGAAGGATTGATTAGGCGTTACGTGACGGGGGGGAATGTTTGCGACACTCTCCTAGGTAAAGATTTGACGTTGCTGTCTATGTTTGACTTGTTTAAACGATGACCAGTCGCAGCGGCTGTGCTGTCCAGAAAGCTGTCCACTAATCTAAAATACGCAAAGCATTAACCTGCAGTTGCCCCCAGATAGCACGTGCATCAATGGAAACATGGTACAAAAACAAACTGCTCCACTTTTATTAAGCATTAATCTTTCCATTAACCTCCCCACATGTTTGTACACGAACCCGTCCTATTTTTAACTGAGAGATCGGGGTTCGATTCCCAGCACCACCAAGTTACAACTGAATTAGGCCCCCAACCCCTAATTGCTCAGTTATACAAGATATAAATGTTTGAGCTCTGGATAAGGGCATCTGCCAAATGTTATATATATATGTAATGTATTTACGTGAGTAGGATAGATTTGCTTGCTCGCTTTGTCTCCTGGCAACATTGACTTTTATGTGAAGAGGTTTTATGGCCTGAACTGAAGCTCACATTACGGCACAGAGTAAGAAGTGCTGGGTTAAAATTCTACAGTAGCTACTTTGCTTGGCTTGTCCTACATTACTTCAGCTGCCATGTGAACCCTTTTAAGTGTGTAACTGCTTTGTGCACAGCGTTACGATGTTTTTCACTTTACATCGACTTTACAACAACTATATATTTTTTTTTTTTTGCAGTTTTTTTTACATATGTTCAATAAAGTAAATAGGGTATGATAGGGTATAAGTTAAGTTTACAGGTACCGCTAAACAGTATGAGGTATAACAATATCTCAAATAACATAAGACGTATTAGGCAATAAGGTAAACAGTAAACACCGGAGCTGCGCCCGAACTCGTATGCTTCGTTATTATATACGCAAAGTGAGTATTACAACTGACTTAAGTGCAGTAGCTACTATTAAAGATTTTGGATGGAGCCAGTGTCATGTGATGACATCAACCTAGCTGATGTAGTGCATCTGAATTTCATTCGTACTATATGGAATGATATCATTTCTGTAACATAGTTAGGTTATATGGTGGTGTAGTTGAAATGAAAGGAGCGTGAGATGTTACAGGGGTAAGGTTACTGATGATAATAGGTGATTTTTTTTTTTTTTTTTTTTTTTTTTTTTTTTAATTATTTTATTTTATTTTTTTTATGTATCACATGTAGATCCTGCTGCATAAACATTGCTGCTTTGGAGCCATGTCATGTGCAAGTCGAAGTACAGTGACAGTACAATCCAATAGTTTGCACACGGCACTAATACTCTTCTGTGTACGCCCCTTTTTATTGAGCCGGTGTTTATTCACAGGCTTTGACTGGGAGTCACTGGCTGTGTGTGAGTGCGTGACACAGGTCTGTGTTCCTGATTTAATGTAAATCAGGTTGCAGACAAAAGAACCAAAGATCTTTTACAAAACATGAATGCACTAAATCTGTATCTGTGACATTATTGTCATTTAGTTCTATTGTTAAGTGCTCATAGAATGTATACATTTCTAGTCATTGTCTGTTAAAAAAAGAAAGTTGGGGAGTTAAAAAGGTAAATGTATGAGTCGGCATACCATGTGACATAGATAGGGTCTTATGCTATCTGCTCTCTTTTTTTGTCAGCGACCTGGTCAGCTCTTAAAACAGAGTGGTTGAGTAATAAAACAGGAGACAGCTGCTGAGGCAGTTCAGCTATTCCAGGTTCCACAGGCTGATTGTGGCCAGAACTTTGGCATTATGTGACTCAAAACACGACGACTGTTTATTTGCAGGACATTTAGTCCATCTTTTAAAATAAGGCTTCTACAAGCCAGTGCACTGTCTGAGGTAATATGCCTAAAATGTAAGTATATTACTTTAATTAGGTGGTAAGTGTTGTGGCTTACTTTGACAATTAAAAGATGAGACTGGGTGCATTTATTTAGAGTTAATAAATCAATATCGAAGCGCCAAGAAAATAAATGAGACTGGCAAGATAAGCAGAAAGAGGAAACCGTGGTGCAACTGCCAGAAAAGCAGGCCCACTCCCTCCCATCCAAATGAATGCAGAGCTTTGTGTTCAAGCTGTAGTGAATATTCAAGTGCTGCCCTAAAACACGGGCAGGCAGATGAGTAGTTCAATAGGTTATTGTTACCAAGCAACATGGCGAATAATATAAACATCTATGACATTCACCTTGTGTCTCATAATGTCTGCATTAGGGATGGGTATGTAATAAAATTTATTATATCAGTATATAATCGCTACTTTTTAACTAATATTTGTGTGTGTGTGTGTTTTTTTTAACAGTTTTAAGTTAAATTAAATTTTTTATTTAGTCATTTTAGGATTTCACAGCTCTTTTTGTTATTTGTTAATAAAGTTACTAATTTTACAGCATCTTTCAAAAAAAAAGGGACTCACGTTGCAATGTTTTTTTTGTTGCAATTAAGTTGCAGAATTATATGCAAATTTCAGCCCCACAATGCACACTGTCTAAAACAGTTTACCTCTGCTTTCTTGAAGATCATAAGGAAACTGGTTTGCACGCTCTCTCGTTGTTTCAGGCTTGTGAAACTCGACTTGCGCTTTATTGTCTTTATTTTCCACTTTTCAGTGTGACTACTAAAACACACTCACACACATTCACACACACAGATCTTTGCTTCATTTTCCAGCAATGTAAAACTTTGATAAAAAATGATCAATTTATTTAGTTAATTTTAATAATTGACAAAAACCCCTCAATTATGGATCATCAGTTAATTATGCCCATTCCTAATCAGCATACTATTGATTTGCAGTTATTAAAGTATGACACATTATACAACTTGTTAGAGTTTGATGAAAACAAATGCTGCTAGTGTTTTTTCTTTGATTTTAGTTAAATATCTGTGCCTTCTGGATTTTTTGTTTCAGGGAGAGGTGCTATACCGTGTACGCTGGAAGAATTATTCATCCGATGATGATACCTGGGAGCCCAAAGCTCACCTGGAGGACTGTAGTGAGGTGCTGCTGGCCTACGAGAGGTCTATGGCTGAGAAAAAACTTAAGAAAGACTCCAGCATGGTGAGGCTTATTAGATGTTTTATTAAACATCCCCAAACATTCTAGTGCTTTGATCAATTTAAAATAACTTTAGATAAACAAAAAAATGTGTTGCATAATAAAACACGACTAAGTGTAACATGGCTGTTGTTTTTGACAAGTAGCTGCCGATGAAGAGCGACTTATTCGATGCAAACTCTGAAGGGGACAGCGATAAAGATGAATCAAAAGAGTCCCCCAGTAAGAAAAAGAAAAAAAAGAAGAAACATGGCGAAGACTCTGACGATGAGAGGTCTGAGAAGGACAAGAAGAAAAAGAAAAAGCAGAAATGGAAGGAGGACAAACCGTTACCTGCTCCCGAGTCTGACGAGGAAGAGGACAGGGTCCCGACACCACCACCACCATCTAAAAAGGAGAAGGCCACAGATTCCAAAAAGCGAACCATTGAAAAGGAAGAGGACGATATCGATGATTCACCTGCAAAGAAACTCAAAAAAGAAGCCAAAGCTAAAGCTGTAGGGAAGGAGAAAAAGGACGTCATTGATGAAAAGAAGAAGAAAAAGCCCAAGTCAAAAAAAGAAATCGAGTCCTCAGATGATGAGACAGACAGGAGCGACGCGCCATCAGAATTATACACCGATGACACATCTTCAACCGGCAACCTTAGTGTCACAGCGAAACCTACAACTTCCAAATCCACAGAGAAGTCCGCCCGGAGTGAAAGTGGGAGTGAGCCTTCTAAGGCAAAACAGAAGAAGAACAAATCGGAACTGAAGCTGCAAGGTTTTAAAGAGTTGGTTCAGGACAAGAATCCCAAGAAGACAGACACTTCAGCGCTGCTCCTCAAAGAAAGTGGCCTAAACAAATTAAAGAGCCTGACTAGCAGCAAAAGCAGCTGCAAGTCATCTCGCAGTGAAGATGAGCCTGACTCTTGTGAAACAGGGACCATAGCTAAAGCAAAAAACAAGTCCAAATGTCCAGACCTGAACTTGGTTCCTCAAAAGGATTCTTCTGTATCTTCCTGCTCTTCCTCTACAGTTTTAGCTGTTCCCAGCAAGCCAAGAGAGGAGGAGCTGAAAGAGCTAAAGGAGGAAACTGGAGAGAAAGGTGCTGCTCCTAATCTCTTTGAGAAGTTTTTGCTTAACTGTGAAGCCAAGGACCGTGTGCCTAGGAAACAGGCAGTTCACACAACACCAAAGGTACAGAATATAATTTATTTATATGTTGATTAGTGTGTTAACAGACATTGTGTTAATTTAAGCATTGGGGACCCTTTGCAGAATTCAGTAAAGCCTGACAAAAAGTCAAGAAAGGAGTCTCCAGTGCAGAAGTCTGAGTCAGACAGGGCAAAGGAGGGTAAGTGATGTTCCTCAAATTTTAATTTAACACACTGAGCAATTTTTCTAACCAATGATGTTTTGTTTTTTTTTCTGCTTACCTTTAGGCCCTATTGCCATGGAGACAGATGAAGGACAAGAAAAAACCTCACCGGAGTCGGAGAAGAGCGACAGGTCATACGAACCAGTTGCCAAGACGAAGGAGGATCTACAGCGTGAGCAGAAAGAAGAGGAGCAGCGAAGGCGGAAAGAAAGGCTTGAGGAGGAGGACAAAAAGCGAAAAGAGAAAATTGAGGAGTTCCAGCGGGAACGCAAGGAGAGGATGGAAGAGGCCCAGAAAGAGAGACAGAGACTGGCAGAGGAGGCCCGTTTAGATTGGCTGGACAGGCGGCCTGCGATGGAGACTATGGCATCTGCCGAGTCTACTGAAGACTCAAGGTGGAAAGAAAGGAGAAGGAAGAGGCGGGAGGACAGTGAATCTCGCCTCCTTATCACCTGCGATGACAATCAGGACTCTCAGGACCCACTGGAACGCTCAGACAAAACGCCTGGTCTGTATCGACAGGGTTGCATCACTTTATTACCTTTTCACTTTGAGATACAGAATTTGAATAAATGCCCCTTTTCAATTGGGGCCACTGTCTCAAACAGCCGTATAAAGATATGACCAAACATTATATCGTCTGAAAGAGTTGCAGTGTGGGCAGAAAGATATTTAAAGAAAATGTCATTTAAATGATCCTTACATGTGTACTGTATCAAATTATATTAAAATTGGGAAATAATACAACCAAATGATAATTCCAGTAAAGTATAATAAATAGAACAATGTGTGGCCTGGAATAAAGCTGGTAGCAGTGGCCCTCTTATGATTCCAGGGCTGCTGGGTCAGGCCAGATTGGCTGTGCTTAAATAATCTCCATTAGACGCTGTCCATAAACAGAAAAAAGTGGCAACTGAAGTGGCATTTTTTTTAGATAGATAAAACAAAATGTTGCCTTTGCCAATCAGTTAGTTTGTAATATAGGGTATTGCCTAGCTTTCCAAACTGCCTGTGTTTGGTATTTCAAATCCTTTATTTGTATACGCATCCTGGTGTTCTATGGTGCACTGTAAATTTGGTCATTTTCTGGCCCTACGAGCTTTTCCTTTAGTCGTCCTTTAATACTGTAGCTTTGTGTACCAGACAGGGGCCCACCTTCTCTCAGTCTTGGAGTTGAGCTGAAGCTGGACTGGATGACACTGGAAGATTTTCAGAAACACTTGAATGGAGAGGATGAGAATCTCTCTCCCCAAGCCTTAACTCCCAGTGAGTTTTCTGGATTCCTTTGTCCACACCCCAACAGAACACAGACACTTTCAGATAAATATTTGAATTCTCTGTCAACTCCTTTTACTCTTTTTCTTTTGTGATTAAACGCAGCTGAGTTGCGGGACGCTGTGAAAAATGGGAATTATATGGCTGTGAAATGTGCACTCGGTTCCAAAGAGGACTACAATCTGGACCAGGAGGTAAAACTTCTAAAGACTTCTATTTTTTTAAGGTATATTTGGGGCTATTTTGCCTTTATTGAGTGGATGGGACAGTAGGTAAAATGAGAGAAAGAAAAAAGGTATGGGATTGGGAAGCCAGGAATGGAATCTCAGGCCGCCCTTGAGCGCAATAGCTACCCACAACACCACAGCGCCGCCATAATCTTTTAGTTTTAATAACAGAAATTTGAGTCTTTAGCCATGCCATGACTTTTTAGAAACAAAATGGCCATTAAATTAGTAATGTAGAGGGAATGGGGGGCGGTTGTTGTGGTAGTTAATAATTAGTAGAGGAAGTGGCTGCTTTGTGGTAAAGCTGTTAACCTAGTGAGCGGAAGATTATTGATTCATTTCCCAGAACAAACCGGGCCCCTGAGCAAGGCCCTTAACCCTTAAAAGTTGGATAAATTAAATGTAAGTCGCTCTTGATAAGGGTGTCTCCCAATTATATATATATATATATATATATATATATATATATATATATATATATATATTATGCAGATAATCCTTGCGAATAAGGCACGAGAATCGGCACACTCCTATTAATGAATAAATAGTCTTTTATTCAACTAAAAAACACAATTATATAATATAAAATTGTAAAATAAAAATGAAACTTTTATTTTATTAAATCATATGCTGTGATTAACAACATATAAACATTTGATTTGTTGACTATCTAATTTTTTTGATGACCCGCTTGCATTATCTTTTAAAACTGACTCATATTCAATATCTGCATTTACACGATACATGGCAAAATAACCCAAGGTACTGACCAGAAAGGAAAGTGCCGTTATAATCAATCAAAGCAACGGGACGAAAATGTAATGATTATTTAATGTTAGTTTCACAGCAAAACAACGCTACAAATCGTATCTCACAATGTACGTTGAATTTTGGCGACTCGTGTTATGAATGACGTCACCACGTTGCAAATATGTGACGATCTCAAAACATCGTATCTCACAATGTACGTTGAATTTTGGCGATCTCGTGTTATGAGATGACGTCACACCCGCCACGCATTATTATATTGAATGTTTATGTAATTCAAAATGTTAAAGGTCCGATCTCTTCAAAAGAGCCTGCTGCATTTGTATAAAGCGTTTTTTTTTTTTATTCAGCTCACACAATCAAATCATAAACAAACTAGTTATGTTGCAATATTGATGGGTTGCTAAGAGACGTGTGTGTGCGCGTGTAAAGGTGCAGAAGTTTGTACAGTTTAAATGCAGCACAAATATGTAGAATTACAATCATTTTTCTGTTTGGTACAGGGAGTTTTCTGCAGGTGTTTTTATTGCTTTCATGCATATTTGCAATTTATTTTTTTATTTATTTTATTTATTTCGAACCCACAATCTTCCGATTAGAACCTAGCTTTATGTTTGTGTATTGCAATTGCTATATTATGCTCAAGTATGCATATGCAAGTTACTGCAGTGTAACATCATTTTAAGCAAACCAAGTGTTTATATTAACTGTGTATGTGTGTGGGCCCTTCTTGTCCCCTAAAGGACTCCAGTGGTATGTCTCTGTCCATGCTGGCTGCCGCAGGTGGACAGGATGATATCCTCCGATTGTTGATTAAAAAAGGAGTAAAGGTTAATGGGCGGCAGAAGAACGGCACCACAGCCCTTATGCATGCTGCTGAGAAGGTAATTATTGCTTTGCTGCTAAAAGTGTTTTGCAGCTGTTCTGCAGCTTTACACTTACCACAGATGACATCTGTTCATATCACTGTCTTAGTCATTTGGAAGAAAAAGAAGGTCTGCTTTAACTTTATAATTATTTCTGCCTCCAGAATTTCCTCACCACTGTGGCCATTCTTCTTGAGGCAGGATCCTGCTTAAATGCTCAGACACTGGGTGGAGAGACGGCACTTATGAAGGTTATGCATCGTCTCACTCATTGTTTAATGAGAGCTCTGCTGATAAATGAATTGTTTATTTTAGACCTCTTTGTTGGATTGTTTTTCTTCCTGCTTTTATAAATTAGTCATCTCACATTGATTATTGTTGGCCTTGTTAGGCATGTAGGAGAGGAAATGCAGAGGTAGTGCGCCTCCTAATGGAGTATGGAGCTGACTGCAACATCCTCTCCAAGCACAAAACAACAGCCTTGCACTTTGCCAAACTTAGCAACAACATGATAATGTACGACCTCATCAAAGACCATATCCAAACGTGAGGATTTTTTTAACAACAAAAAATATTATTTAAAAATGTTTTTAGATTTAAATATTACTTCTAAATTGACCTTTTTTGGTTGTTATTCCCAGGTTGTCGACAGTGGCAGAGGAGACAATCAGAGCATACTTTGAGACGCGTTTGGCTGTACTCGAACCCGTGTTTCCTCTGGCCTGTCATCGCCTATGTGAGGGACCAGACTTTTCACTGGAATTCAGTTATAAACCCCCGCAGCACACACCTGGAGAAGGTAACACACAAACTAATATGCTGTTTATGGTTTTGCCATTTGTTTGGCTCTATAGTGCATGTAGTGAAAATATTTAATTCTGTCAGGATCTGGTATTCTTCTCTTCATCTTCCATGCTAACTTTATGACTGAGATCACTGCCAGACTCTGCGGCCCTTGTAGCGTCCACGCGGTCGTTCTTAACGACAAGTTCCAGCTGCCGATCTTCCTTGTAAGTAAATTCATTTTAAGAAAGTGATTTTGGTTTCAACTTGCCATTTTTACCTGAAAAGCTGGCCTTACAGTGTGCAATCTTTGCTTGTCAGACTGTATGAACATGATTCCCATGTCACGCTCTAGGATTTCAGTTGTTAGACTGTACGACTGTATGAAAAAAGACTCGTCCAGAATTTTAACATCGTCAGTCTGTGATGCGTTCAGTAACTTTCTGTCTCTAGCTAAATAGTAGCTAGGTAATTTAAAAGTCCGGTTCAGTGCTCCTATTGGTTTTAGGTTTGACGGTCATTGCAGTGAAAGTGTCTAAAATCATCTGACACTGCAAGACATTCATCAAAGTAAAAATTTTACTACCACTACTTCTAGTGCTACTACCACCACCTTTCACTGCTACTATAACTACTGATACTACAAAAGCTGCTTCTATTTCGTTTTCCTCTTTCCTCTTTTACTACAGCAGTAACTCCTTTCCTACTCAGAATGCTATCTCTATTATTATCACAACTTACAATAATTCCACATTTATATTCTATTCCAAAAGAGAATCTTTCACCATGTTTTAAGTCGCACAGAACACTTGGTAACGCCTGTAAACATGTTGTATTGTATTGTTTCATTTTAACCAAACCCTAAGATTCGCTGACACATGACGTCATTGTTTAAGATCGCAATTCGGTGAACATGAAACTAGCGATCAAAGACAACAGTTTTTAGTTTAGGATTATAGAAATCTTTTAGGATTAGTAAAATTTGTCTCTGATGATCAAATCATGGCCGAAATCCCACAGTGTAAACCCGGCTTCAGATTACCTTTACAGCAAAAGACTGTAAATATCTGCAGTCCGTCTGATTTTGTTTTTTCTCCTAACAGGATAGCCACTTTATTTATTCCTTTAGCCCTGTTCAAGGAACCAACAAACTCTTTATTCGCCTAGCCGAGTCGCCCACAGCAAAGGTGAGGGCATTTATAGACACACAAAAAAAGCAGAAGGCCTTATTAGAAAGACGTGTTTAATTATAAACTGTGCCTTGGTGTGTTTTCACAGGTTAAACTTCTCATCGGTGCATATAGAGTCCAGCTACAGTGATGCCCTGCCTTTCCTTCAAGGTCAAAGTTCAGCCGAGAATCTTTACCATGCTAATAGCCACAAGACATTTCCTAAAGCCGTCCTCGATCTGTTGTTAGACATGCAAAGAAGAAGGGATGGTGGTTAAACAGTTGAATGGCATGGAAATTAAAGCCCAGATACACTAGCCAGTCTTTACATAGCAGACATCGGAGTGGGACTCCAGATTACACATTCACTAAAGTGTTTTACAGGATTTCTGTTGTCATTTTGTTTTTTCTTGATTCTTGTAGGCATGGTCAAAACAAGAAGGAGGTATCAGCATTTTGTAAAGGCTCATTTGTAAATCTTGTTTGTAAAGGTTTGTCTTGTTTTAAATACAATAATTTATAACTTCAGATTTACAAAAAATTCTTTTATGTAATCAATTCATCACCATGTCCTTGCCTTTTGTGTGTGAAATAGAGAAAAAGGTGTTAGTGTCAGGTTTTGTTTTTTGGGGGACCAAGATAAACCTTGAGCATTCAAATAAAAGAATTGCTTTTTCATTCAGCTGTTTTCTGATGAACTAATATCTCTAGGGCAGATTGTGAGTGTAGGGGTATTTGGGTAGTTTATCTAAGTATTGGATTTGTTTAACAGTATAGGGGATTTGTAGTTTAAGCAGACGTGTGTGTTGGGGATGTCTGTTTTTAAGGGCTATTATCTGCTCAGTGACTGGAGGAACAGGGTCTTATTGCCTCCATCTCTCATTAGGCTTGTAGTGATTGCTTCTTTGTATTAATTTATGCGTTCTTGCTCCTACATTTGTTTTTTACAATGCATTCGGTTAGATGTTTAAACTGCTAATCGTTTACCTGGGTTGTAAAACTAGTTAGTCCTGCAGCAATAAAGGAAACTAATCTAGCAGCAGAGGCGATTGCCACATAATTTATTAATTGAGTTAATTGTCACAGTTCTTTTAGAAGATTACAGGTAGATCGGTACAACCAGGACCGAGTTACCATATTAGAGATTTCTCTAAAAACTGTGAACAACATGCTTTTTTTTTTAATTGATTTTCTTTCCCTGACTGTTAAGAGCCCCTTTATGGCTGGATTTTTGTTTGCTATGTTACGGTATGATAAATGGAAGAATGAGAGAACGCACACAGCTTGGCTTCCACTACAAATAAACGTGTACATATGTTTCCATAACATTTCGAAAAGAAAGATTTTTTTTTTTTTTTGTTAATAGTTTTGATTTTGAAAAAGTTATGGTCCTAATATATATGAATTTATTTTGTTTATATGAATGATTTATTTTGATATGATTCTGACTTGAGCATAATTATATATGTATAATTTTTACACTTCAAAAACTTGTTGAATTGTCCTGTTTTGGTCCAGGCCTAAACCTGAGACAAATCTGTGTCAAAAAAATGCATCTAAAGTTAATGTGATCTAGGCCGACTATTGGAGGAAAGCAAACCAAACTATGCTCTCGTTGAACAACTTCGGTAGGGACTCTTTTGGCATTTGAAAGACGAATATAAAATTCCAAATCCTGATCTAAATCAATTTTTCATGGAATTAATAAGAGTCAAACGGAATCCTTTAGCAGTTCTTTGCTTCATGTCAGAGTTTTACTGGTTCTCTGGACTTTAATAGAGTCAAACAAATCAATCAAAATATTACTTATAACAACTCAACAATACAATTTTTATGGTTTGTATATACAAAATTACAGCCATTGCTATTTAATTCTAGGTATGATTTACAACTGAAGAATCATTTAATGTTTGTGTGGTTGTTTAATTTTGTGCTAAATGTTATATCTAATTAAAAAGATAAATATATGGACTTCCAAAATGCGTGGCTGACAGTAATGATGATAATATCGTTTGAGATTCGGTTCTGTTGACTCCGAATCGACTCATTAACTCTTTTTCAAACGAGTTCTTCAGAGTTTATAGTTGTTTTATAGTTGTACTGTGAGCAGTATTTAACAAAATAAATTAAGGATTAATAAACTTAGATGTAGTCATAAATAGGGAAATACAGAATGTAACTGAATCCCGATAAAAACATCATATTTAAAATCAGCATTGCATTCAGCAAAGGAAAGAAAAGGCAACGCTTTCGGGCTAAAGTAACAGAAGTTCACTAAACTGAACCCAACGCACATAATTCAGCCATCACTATCACCGAACCGTGAACCAACGTGGACGCGCCCGGAATACGACTCAATCCCCTGTCAAAATAAAAGCTTCAAAAACCTACAGTGACAAATGTTGATGGTTCATCTAGCTTTGCTGTTTAATTACATAATGTATTTACAAAGTAGGCCTTTAATCAGTATATAATCTGTTTAAAAGAAAACAAATAAAACGATAGGATATTCTTATTTATGTATAAGAAAACGACACATGGCGCCATCTTATTTAAATGTACTTATTAACATAAAACCTGTAATGTGGGTGATGTTAAAATCGATTCGGGCGTTAAAATTTGCTTTTGTCTATTTTAGAGTAAACATTAGCTTGTTATTCATTATATAATAATTACCATGGACGGTTTGGAACACATACTGAAATAAACAGCAAAGTGTGTACATGGCCGGCCAAAAGTGGCACACTGAATTTAATTATTTATTTATTTTTGCATTTCACTTTTTCCGTGGGCCGCCATATTGTGAATTGAATCCTGCTGACAGGAGTTTCCCAAGTCATATGTTTTATTCGTGATTTAACCACATACCCCATAATATTAACTGTACTTTTTAAAAACTGTTCTTTTGTGTATCGTCTAAACAGTTGGTCAAGTATAAGGCAATGTGAGTGCACTTGTGGAAATCTTTAAATAAACAACAATAAGCAGATCATATACAATTACACAAAGTCTTTGGATAATTAAAACAAAGCCTTTCAGATCTGTAAGTAAAAGCGGATTATTATGAGTTTATTAGACGGTAATGTCTTTGGCATGTAAAGGACCCAAGAGATGCTTCCCTTTGTTTTTGTTTTTTTCATTAAACAAATACTGATGTACAAACAACATGGCTTTACAATATAAATCATGTAATATCAGTACACTTTTACATTACAATATACAACCTAATTATTATGTACCTAATTATTACCTAAGTACCTGGTTTTTAATTACTATATAAAATAAATGTACAAAAAATAAATAAATAAATGACTAAATAAGGGGCTATGGGTTTTCCTATTGTTCTATATAGGACAAACGTTTCATTGCATTTTTCTTTTTCATCACATTGAGGGCTTTTGTACTACAAATAAACTCAAAAAATGCACTAAATGTTGGTTTTGCCATTGTGTATATAAAATTCCCCCAGATGTTAGCCAGAAAGTCATCTTTGGCACTGTGCTTATATTGCAAGTCCATCAATAATGCCTTTCACATTGAGGATGAGGTACAGATGCTTTCCTTTGTTGGGATTTCAATTTTTGAGTTGATCGGATAGCAGTGCGCATGCGCGATAACGAGCGGCAAGGACCTCGTTGGCAGTATCCTCCTACGCGCCTGGAACGTACGTACGTTTTGGCGCATGCGCGTCTGAATTTATGTCAAGGCACAAAACTGGCGCTATATCGTTTCCAGCTCGACTCCGGTAAGAATTTTCACTGGCGGTTTTGACGCTAAAGCTACTGGGTTGAATTGGCCAAAGTTCTCACAACTGTCTGTAGTGTATAGCACGTCCTACAGACAAGATTCTGGGTCACCTGTGTGGTTCTTAAATCTAATTTAACCAGGGGAGAGAGGCAGGCAATTTTACCCCGCCTGAGATTTTTCTCCCCCTCTCTGCCGTGGTAGGGTGCTGTTGCCGCTGCGCGTCCGCGTATTGTTTCTTTGGTAGTCTAATGGCGGACAGGAGACTGTACTACCCACTGTGGGGTGTATGGGGGTAATTACTGCTTAACTAGCGAGGGCTTTTGACTTTCCTCCCTGATTATTATATGTGTCTAAATGCTCTGTATCTTTCTTAATAGTCTGGTCGATTTTGTACATTTGTGTACCGTTGATGCTCTGAAGTGCACAGCGCCCCCTCAGGTAGCCACGTGCACGTCCTTTTGATTGCCCGGGGTAAAAGCTCAGGGGTAACTTCCGAATTAAATGCTCGGCCAAGAATTTGTTGACTTTATTTCAATAAGTCATGTACAATGTGTTATGACACGAATATTAGGCGCGATTGATGCTTATTTATATAATAGCATTTTATTAGTAATTGTGGTCTAACATGGCGAGGGTAGTATAACAAAGAGGCCAAATTGATCGTGGTTTGTGAACATTTAGTAACTTGGAGTCATTTGTGGACTTGATAGATGTCTTGATGCTACGATTATTCGCGAATAACTTACGACGTTTTTCCGTAGCTAATAACAATGGCGCAGTCGAACAGCCTCTCCTCCCTCCACTTCTACGCTAATCCAATGGCTGCATGCGCCACAGAGGCCAGGGGTGGAACACCGCGAACTGAAACACAGCCGCGCTACCCAAAAAAAACTGTACAAACTTGACTAGAGTCGGTGGCTGTATTTTTACTTGTGATGCGATCAAGAGTGGTTTCTTTCGTTTTTAGTGTTAAAGACCGGTCTTTGATAGCGCGTGCTGTCGGGACCGTAAAACTGCGGCCCTGGTCCATTCCCAAACCCCAGCGAGCTGTACACGAGTGCACATTGAAGGGTACAGCTCTAGTGGGCCTCACTCTGTTTCCTCTTTAGTCAAATCTAAGCCTTTTCTGAGATCGTCTGATCTGAACTTTAGAGAAATCAGAAATGAAAATCTTCTTTGAAATCACACTGAAACACGTCACTGCTGTTGATTTTTGACCTACTCTGGTTTTGAATGCTGATTGTCACCTTAAAGAGCATATGTAGGGTATTTTCCATACCTATATTTTCTGCAAGCAACATTTTGGATCAGTTGGGTTGTCTTTAAAACCCTAGAGGTATTTCAAGCAGTGACATAGCTGGGGGCGGGGGCAACATCTGTCCCCATGCGCAGCATCTGGGGCGCCAAATTGATGTTATATAATTACGATTGAATTTCAGAATGAAATGTTTTTCCCAGTTATACCTCCGAAGTGCTATTGTTGCCTTAATTATTTTCCCTTTTTTCTTCATCTTTATACCCTAAAAATATGCCACCAAATGCAGGTTTTCATGTTCTAAAACTCAAAAAATTCCAGGAAAGCATGATGGACCCTCTTATGGCTCACATCTTGTCAAGTAAGGCTGACAATTATTAAATAATCGCATGATTGCAATTCTTTGACCTACCCGCGATTGTTGAATCCAACCACAATTATTGCACACTTTTATTAGCCACAAGGGGAAGCTGTAGTACCTGCAGCACCATACTTTCCACCAGTGAGTAAGTGAGTGGAGCGATGTGATTTCAAAGTTGGGGCATTGTGGTTTTCTGACGCTCCAAGCGCACTTAAATAACACTCCATCACAAGCTCAACTGATGTTAACAACCCATAATGCAACTGCATAGAGTTTGAGTGAATTTATATGTTGCTAAACAGATAAACATCCCTGACTGGACCAGAATATGAATTTCTTTAAAAACTATTATCTATAATAAAATATTTACAGTAGAGCGGTAATATGGCAGAAATTGGAGCAGTTGTCAAATGCTTTGAGTTTCTTTTTTTGAATGCTTAAATGTTACCCACAAGCAATTGTTGCCCTCAAACAATTGCTAAAGCCAGAAAACAGATAATAAATCATTATAATCGCAATTATTTCTTTGACAATTAATCGTCACCCAAATTTGATAATCGTGACAGCCCTAGTCACAAGGGGGCCAGAGAAGAAGTATTTGTATTAGAAAGTATGCAATCGCGATTCATCATCTTGCACGGCTTTGGACAGCATAGCTGATAGAAGCTGGAATTGCTGCTGTTCAGCAGGTGGTGCTATTTTGTTGACTAACAAACACTTGTTCTCATTGTTTCACACACTTTTAAAGTAGTTTCAGAAATACAGTTAGTTAGTTATAGGGTTTGAATTTACTACAAAATTTGAGCACACACTAGCAATAACAGTAGTAGAACTAATCTCTTGCCGCTTTTCCACTGGGGCCGGAGCCGGTGGCCAACCGGGAAGTCTTAATGATCCCAGGCCCAAACTTTTCCAAAACCTTGCTGGTCTTTGGACAGATGACACCAGAGGGTGGAGCTTTCACTACAGATCACAGTTTTAGATAACATCAGAGGGCGGAGCTTTCACCTAAGAACGCAGTTTTAAATGACATCCGAGCGTGAAGCTTTCAACAAAGATCATAGTTTCATAGTTTCACTATAGTTTCAGGGCACACTGGAGGGGATAGTGGGTTAACGGCAACCATGTGCAAACGTGAGCTGGTTTGGAGCGAGTGCTGCCCTTGGTCAAATGTTAACAAGTGAGGTAATGCAGCGTCTGCTGCTCTTCCTGAAGTCTGTCAGTTTAAAAAATTAATTTTTTTTCCAAATTTTGGATTATATCACAGTGATTCACCAGTGATTGAGCTTTTTTTTTTCTTTTTGTTTATTACCCACCTGTTTTCATTATCACTTACATTATGACAGCAATAAATAACATTATATCACCGCCTTCTCTACTAGCGACACAGGACCTATACCATGTCAATTTACAGAGAAGCCAGGAAGCTTCTCAAGCGCTTTGTCCGGACTTTCCTTTTTTGACTCCTGACTTTCCTGTGATAGAAAATGTTTTCACACAGTCTCCTCCCATTCCACATTGCAAAATTGTCTTCTTTCTGGGAGTGTAGAAAACATTGTGTGTCAAAGTCCCATATGAATCAGTGTCTTCTGACCCAACGTGCGAACCCAACAGTGCTGGGATACAATAAAGTCGTACTGTATTTACTACTCTTTATGTTCAATGCCACAGCATTGTTTACTTCTCACATCTGTTCCGGTGGTGTTTGTTGGATTCCTAACGTGTTGCTGTTAGCTGGTTTAAATAGAGTATAAAAGCTGTTATTTGTCACATATACATTACTTTTGATAATATTTACTTTGATCGATAATTTGAATAATGAATTGTTACCTGTTAACTAATCATTTCAGGATTTTTTGGCCCTTTGCGTTTGTTGTGGGCAAAAAATTACTGAGTTTGTTCCAACTTTTCAAAAGCGATGTAATGTATCTTAATGTTTTTTAGGTGTGTTGTTGCAGTAAAATTGCCAGTTTAAGTGCAAGTTGCAGCACTGCGTTTCACGCTTTGTAAGACATCTTACCTCTGCTTTTGTGTAGTCACTCAGTCAGTAATCTCTGCATACTATTATTTGTATTATTTAATCTGATTTGTGTTTCTCTAGACATTAGCTCACAGCCTAAGATTTCTTTAGTTGCCACTGTGTAAAGCAGGAATTGTTGGCAGACGATGTGTAAAATATCTCCTCCATATGCAATGTATGAAACGTGTCACCAAATCGGACTGGACGGCTTTGACTGACGTTCTGACTGATTCGATCTTAATTTATCTGGCTGATGTTGGAATACCCTTTGGGCTTTTTTTTTTTTTCTTCTGAGATTGTTTTTAACGTTTTGTTATTCATCTTTGAGATGACAATCTTGCTTTGGAAATTCTGTTCTTTAAACGATAACAAAGAATGTTTGGTGCAAATGCAGATCATGGAGAACTTATTGTCTAAAATTGTTTGAGTAGCCCCATTGTAGGAGTTGGTGCATTTATTATGGGGTGACTGATGGAAGAGTTTGTTTGGACACACAGGATGCATATTCAGTTTGGCTAAATCAGATATGGTCTAATATTGATAGTTAAATATTGACATATTTTGCAGACATATAAAAGTTGAGTTGTTGACGTGCACACCAGAAGATTGTGGCTTCGATTCCCAGCTCTACCAAGCTGCCACTTTAGGGCCACTGATCAACTGTTTGGTTGTCTAAATGACATAAATGAGTCACTCTGAATTCGTGTTTGCCAGATATGTAAAACGGAAGACAACCTTGAGAGGAACCAGACTCAAAAAAGTCCTTATCTGGTAGAGTAAGATGTATGAAATATGTTCTTTCTCCAACTGTATATAATTAAGTGAATAACTTAAATAACTCTTTGCGCAACTTACAAGTCAGCACAGTTTTTGGTCTCTGAGTTATTGATTAAACACTAATTCCTTAGTCATCAGATGTTCAATTATGGACACCTAAGCAAATAAATGACCATGTTAAGAGCAGTTTAAAGTCACTGCCATGGTCTTTAAGTGGTACTATCCACAGCAGCCTCATGTATCTCCAGGTAGTCTATGTGATCCAGCTGCAGTGAACAACTCAAATGATGCTTCTGTGTCGGGTTGGTATAAGCCGGCTCATTTTTGCACAGACAGGAAGCACAATCCGCTACATCACCTACATGTGACCAGAATTGCTCTTATCTTTTACTTTTGGTTCACATGTAAGTTTTTAAAAAAAAATTTTTTTTTGACCACTTTTGGTAAACGCCAAGGTTGCCATTTCCCCACTATCTCCTCATATACACTCATATTCCCTCACATTACTCTCTAATTAGACTTGGATTTTTCTTATCGTCCGGATGATGAATAGAGCGTCTTTTGACCTCTTTTGACCCCGGCTAAACAGACATTTAATTCTTCTTCATTTAATCTGTAGTTGTTACTTGGCATCTCTCAAACTGTGGTCTGTGGTGAAAACCCTGCCCACTAATATCACCAGATCCCGCTCAAGACCCGCAAGGTTTTTGGGCCCGCTTCAGAATCTGAGCCAGGATCTGGGCATTGACCCAGGACTTTTTTCCAGTGGAATAGCACAGCCTGATTCCTGATTGGGCACTGGCTCCGGCACTGGTGAAAAAGCTATATACAGTAAGTAATAACACTCCAACCAAAGTAGGGCATCAGGATAAATCAGGCAGGTCTGGACAAAAGAAGCAGCTTTGCTATTAGAAATCTTTTCTGTTTAAAGTCGATCCTAAAAACATTATAAATGTTAGAAATGCATTGCTTAAAATTTTACAAAGGCTCTGTAGAACTAAAATTGTGGTACTAAATTATGGACTGTTACAGTTTCTCTCCATTTTGTGGTTAGTATTTTTTTGGGTGGAGCTAAAATCAGTCACATAGCATAGCAACTTTGGCTTCCCATAATAAAGCTCTTGAGCATCGGTTGTTCCCCCCACTCGATCGCAATTATCTGTCATTAGTTATTTACAGCCTACTGTTTGCTAGCTAGTTATGCCTTCTTCATGTAAATGCATATTTCAATATTTTAACCTTGATGAATAGCTGAGAGGTGGCAGCTATCCTGCGAGTGAGTGGTTTTAGCGCCACCAGTGGACACGTCCCTAGCGTTAAAAGCAGTAAATACCAGTTGTTGTTTTTTTTAAAGAATTTGATGAGAAACTTTATTTACTTAGCTGCATTTTCTGTCAGTTAAATTTGGCCGGCTGAATGAGAACACATTTTCCTGTAGTGTAAAAAAACGTACACTTTAAAAATGATAAAAGTTTTTAAATGAATTGAGGATTTTAGTTGTCACATGCAAAAGTTATGGATGGTTAACCACCAGAATGAAATGAAAAACCAGGGGTGAAAAAAAAAAATCGATTCATCTATGCGTCACGATTGCTTTATTCCCTGACTATTCCTGAATCGATTCTAAATAAGATCACGACGGTGAGGAGATTTTGGAATTGGAGTGTGAGTCTCAGACTTGAATTGGATTGTAAAGTACCTAAAGATTCCCACCTCTACTGTGCACTTAAATGTAGTAAACTATATTAAAGCATGATAATTCAAAACACAAACTATTCCGTTAAGATGATTTTAAATTGGTTAAAACATGTAACAGCAACGAATGATACGTGAAACACATTAATACCTAGCTTATATACGTACTAGCTAATAATACTAGCCTATCTGTGCTCAATACTACAATCAGGTTCTAATAATTACAATGTGGGTCTGGTAGCTGAACTAACGGTTTCGTAAAGAATGATTAACCAGTTGTGGCTTAGCAACGGTAACCAGGTGCAGGCAGCCTGTGAGTTTTTTTGCAGTATACTGCAGCGTGTGACGTGGAAGTGAAATTTTCTATTTATTTCCTTCATCCGAATCAAAGGATATCTGGATTAAATCATGTGTGTAAATTACATTTCAAAATCACATGCAATTCAGGGCTCGCCATTCAGGGTTGCCATGTGTCCGCATATCCGCATATGTCATATTTACAGATTTACTAGATTCTTGCATAAAGGTTTTTTCGGGTTTGGCCGCATCGGGGAAAAAATCACTATAGCTGCACTGCTTCATAGACCTATTTTGACCAAAACAGTGTACATGTTACATTAATGTCTTCCTATACACTTGCTATAATGAACACTAGGTACATCACTAACCTCTTTTATATACACACAAAAAAAAATAACAACATACAAATACTACTGTTATTCACTGTCGTTTATATACTTCAACTAATATATATATATATATATATATATATATATATATATATATATATATATATATATATATATATATATATATATATATATTTTTAATTTTTTTTTTTTTTTAATATTTATTTCAAATATATAAATATTTATTTTAAAATATTTATTTAAAAATATATATATAATTTGGATTTTTTTTTTTTACTTTTTCAAAACTATACATAATGATTTTTCCACCAGTGCTGGTGCAGGGGCCGAACCCGGGGGTCAATCGAGGGTGGCACTCGTACCAAACCAGTTCACATTTGCATTGACAGTAAACTGAACCTTTTACATCACAAAGTGGGGGTGGGGGGTAGCTTAGAGTTTAAGTCGTTGGATTGCTGATCAGAAACTCATAGGTTCAATTAACAACAAAGCGGGTGTCCCGACTCACAAGGGGGGCTCACTTAGAGAGCTCGGGGGAGGGCGGTCATATTTTGTGCAGTGAGCATTAAGGGAAACGATTATATTATATATACAAATTTTAACCATAATCCCCTAGTTGATTAAAAAAATAGACAAATTTGTATTTTGTCCTCCACAAAAAGGACAGAGTCTCACTGATTCGCCTCCAGCAGCTGATGGAAATGACTCAGGAATACTGGACACAAGTGACGAAGCTCTTACCAATTCGGGTCGCAGTGCTAGCAATACTAGAAACACAAAATGCAGGAAATACCAAGAGCCGTATCGTCATTAAATGTAAAGAGGGTCCTAAAATATCTTTTTTGGGGAAAAGGGGGTCTCAGACAAAAAAGCCACTGGGATAGAATCTGTACATAAGTAAAAGTACTTATAGAAATGTTTACTTAAGTGAAAGTAAAAGTAACAATCTTAATAGTTACTCAAGTAAAATGTGATGAAAAAACTACTCAAGTAGTTAGTTACTAGTTTCCTCTTATCTGATTGACAGAAAGCAAAAACTCTGAATTTCAAAAGACTAAAAATCTCTCTGTTCAGCTTATATAAAAACAGGTAAAGTAAACCTTAAACTAAACTAAATCTCGGTCCTGGGATGGACATTAACAGCTCATCACTCAGTTTTTTTTTATAAGCAGCTCATTTGAAAATTTATTGTAACATTTTATGTTCATGTCAAGCATTATTAAGGTAGGAATAAAATAATAGACAATCCCCCTTTGATTTTGTATGGATGTTCTTTAGTGAGGTGTCCGGATTGTTGTATAAATGCAGAACATCCCAGTTTGCTGTTCCAATTGGATGGAAAATGTGCAGCTGTTTAGAATGAATGTCTATGAATCTGTGATTGTTTGTAGGGTTCACAGAAAATTTGTCATTGCTTGCACGAGAACGCATTTGAGCAAAAATATTCGGACAGTGTGTGAAAAATGGTCTTACAATAAGGTCTAAGTGGCCATAGATACCGTATGATTTTTAATACGGTTTAAATTTTTTTTTTTTCAGGTTAAAGCTGAAATTCTTGTACGTTCTGATGTCAGTTTGTTTGATCACACAGCATGCATCGCGTTATAAAACTATTCTTTTTGACATCTTGGTGTGAGAATATAGACTTTAGGACACTGGTGATAATCTGCCTTTTGATAACACACACACAGACACACACATGCCCGTCTTCCTGTGCTTAATCTTTCAGCTAAACTTAAGCAGGAAATTCGTAGCAGCGTCTACGAAATCTTGCAATACTTGCAAACAATTCATATAAAGTAATTATTTTAAAAATCTCATTTATTATAATTGACAGTAACGGCGGACCACTGCCAAATTCAGCAAAGTCATTGTGAAGTTTTTTTTTTTTTTTACTGAAAATGTACCCGAGTAACAGTAAAAGTACACATCAATAAATATACTCAAACACCACCAATAAACTGCCACTACTGGGCCCCTGAACCAGGCCCTTCAGCCTCAACTGCTCAGCTGGATAAAAAATGTAGATAAATACCTAATCACAGATATGTAAAATGTGACAGAAATCACTGGTGACGCTTTTACCCATTTACTCTTTTTGATTCCTGAAATATTTTAAGGTTTTTAAGTTGCTCGATTGGAAGATGGCTTAAACCCTGCTGTTGCCATTTCCTTGCTTTCTACTTACAAACAATTATTAATTTGTCTTGAATTTCTTTTGTGGACCAGATGGCAAGTAGTGTGTTGCTCTGTTCTGCCTTAGCACTGCTAAATTTACCTGAACTCTTTTTAAATATCCACTTTTTAAACTACGGTTTATACTGGAGGCTCCTCTTACTGATGTCATAGTTTCCTTGTCTTTGTTGTTTCATCGTAATCATAAGTAAACCACTTATCTAAATTAAGAAACAGTCTGGGAGGTTTTTATCAGAACACACCCAGTCTGATTTAGAAACACATTTCTGTTTCTTCCTATTTTTTGATCTTCCTATTAGAGTTTGATCCTCGATTGATTGTCATGTTTGTATTTATGTATTTAGGAGTTTTATCAACCCGAACATTGTCCTATTAACATATTCGTTGTCCTAGTCAAGACGTTTTTTGAATTTTTTTTTTTTGCCCAAAAAACACTCACTAACTATTTCAACGCTGTTCCGTGTGTCTGATTAGTGAAATGGAAGATACAACAGCAAATAGATTCATCAGGCAGTGTGAACAGTTGATCTATAGGTGTTGATTGGCATACATCTACATTTCTGGCATGTAAATGCCAGACTTATCAGACATCCTTATCCAGAGTGACTTACATTTATCTCATTTTATCAATCTGAGCAGTTGAGGGTTAAAGGCCTTGCTCAGTGGCCCAGGAGTGGGGCCAAGAATTGAACGTACAAGCTTCTCATCAGCAATCCACCATCTCAACCACGGAGCTACCTCTTGCTAACAATGTTTGGTATTTATGGATAAGGGGAAAATATCACTTCAGGTTTTCAAATAAATAGTAGACAATCTGTTTTCCTTTTATTTCAGATCATAGCCTTGTTGGTCTGTTTGTTGATAAAAACCCTCTGTTGCAGCCATTTTAGCAGTCTGTCTTGCCTTAACATCTGAAATGTGTTTGAGGTTGTAGGATCATCATGGATTATTTCACTGTCTGTTAGTAATAAATCAAGCAAACAGTTGCTAATCTTTTGTCTCTAGTACATAATACATAATGAATGCTGTTCCAGATCACGTTCACAGAAACTGTCCCTTGATGCTTCCATTACCATGGTAACCATGGATGCGAAGTAACCAAGATAGATGCTGTTGGGGTTGCAGCAATGATCTTTAAAACAAGGTCACAACAGCATTCAAAATATGAAATGTGAATGACTGACTACATGTCTGAGACAATATTAAGGCCAAGGCCATGTTGGTCTGATTGGAAACACAAGATTTAAGGAGACTATTAAGTTGGTGCTTAAAATAGGTTTAATTTCATCAGGTGATTTGAATAAATTAAACCATATTTTTGTGGTTGACTAGTTGCTAGGTTTTTTTCTATTTATTTGATAGAACTCTGTGTGTGTGGACCAGTCATCTTATTCTGTCATTTGCTTTTGATAAGGTGACTGTTTCTTTATTTGTGGTAACAGGTGGTTGGTTACCTAAGCGATGGATGGAGAGTTGGAGCCCAGGACAGATGTGGAGGAGGGATTAATCAAGAAAAATGAGCCCGTGGAGACCACACCCTCAACAGAACTGTGCTCAGATGGACAGCATCAAAGAACTGGTGTCATGACAACAGACATATCTAAGGCTCCAGAGGATAACGATGATGACGTCGTGCTGGTGGAGGGGCCTCCCTTTCAGGAGGGGAAGAAAGCAGAAAGCCCCTATAACAACCCTGCACCTGCTGAGACCACAGACGGTGCAGAGCCTGATACCACAGCAACATCCTCCTCCAACACTCCTGCTTCTCCCTCCTCCACAGCTGCAGCAACCATGGCTCCCAAAAGCCAGTCTGAGCCCATTGTTATAGATGATGAGGATGATTCTGAGCAAAGAGACTCTTCCTCCTCCTCGCTGACAAGAAGTCGGACGAGAGAAGCGTTAAGCAGCACAGAACCAGACTCGGAAATCAAAATTGCCAGCGTCACTACACTGGGAGGGGCGTGTTCGTCAGAGGTGACCATGACTACATCGGCCGAGACACCCACAGCAGCGTCTGACACAGAAAGCATGAACCTCAAAATCACGAGTGTGACATCGTTGATGGGAAACGAGGAAGCAGACGCTGACGAAGAGATGGAAGCTGCAGAAAACGGCTTGCAGATCAGCAGCACATTTAGCTTAAACCCAGACGCTCAGCAGAGTCAAGGTTCAGCCAGCAAACCTTCACCAACATTCAACCCAGGACGTGTTAACTCAACTACCCAGCCTGTTCAAAACGGCGAGACAGGAACTCACCAGAGATCTGGTAAAGCATAGAAACTACACCTTCACCCTTTGTTTGATCAGATAAAATGTTTACTTTTTATAGGCAGAAAGTTTATGAATTGATTTGAACGCATTGATTCCACATTGTGGGTTTCATTCTGAGCCATTTTAAATATAGCCAATTAAACTATATTCCTTTTTTGTTTTGGCATCTAATTTTTGAATGCAAATCATACTACCTTTATGCAGTTGAAATACAAGGAAAAATCGGAAAGTTTCGAGACCTGCCAACAGCCTTGTCCTGCCGGTCTGTTGGCGTGACTCAAAACCCCTTTTGTAGGCTTTTAACTAATTTATTGTATGCATTAGCATTGTGCTTTACTGCCGTTTAGTGATTTACCAATTTAAAAAATTACTACCAATTGTCCTATATACGTACTACCTACTTGATATTTTATTCCTAGCAAGTTGTAAACCCTGCATCTCAATATATCAGTGCCTTTAGTTATATAATTGTAAATTGTAGAGTTTCTTGTCTCAATTATAAAGAAAAAAGTTTCACATTTTTCTCAGATTCCTGGATTTCGCAGTCTGCATCTTTCCCCCGCAATCAGAAGCAGCCAGGAGTGGACTCTCCCTCACCTACAGCATCTCTTCCCAAAGCTCCAGGCCAGTCTTCCGCAGGCTCCCAGCAGCCACCGCGCACCATGAAGGTCACCTGTGCTAACTGTAAAAAGCCTTTAAAGAAAGGTCAGACTGCTTATCAGCGCAAAGGCTCTTCCCATCTTTTCTGCTCCACAACCTGCCTCTCTGCCTTCTCCCACAAACCCACACCCAAAAAGAGTTGTACCATGTGCAAGAAGTAAGACTTTTTGTCCACTCTTTCGAGGGACCTTTTGAATTTTATATTGGTTTTTTCAAGGGACTACTGTATTTGCTAAGTGCCATTTTTCATTTAATCTAGGGACATTACTAGTATGAAAGGAACAATTGTGGCTCAGGTGGATTCGAGCGAATCGTTTCAGGAGTTCTGCAGCACCGGTTGTCTGGCTGCATACGAAAATAAACAGAATTCCCCTAAGAACACCATCAAAACTAAGTGTACTGTATGTGGAAAGCTCACCGAGGTCAGTGGAAATGTCCTGTGTTGCAGTGGTGTTTTAAATTCATATCTAATATTGTTAGGGCTTGTATGCAATAATATGATAGCGATTACCTGTCTGTCAGTTGTTGTGCCTTAATGCAAAAATCTGTCCATTTCTCATTTCTTTCATTAGATTCGTCATGAAGTCAGCTTCAAAAACATCACCCATAAAATCTGCAGCGACGCCTGTTTCAACCGTTACCGTATGGCTAATGGCCTGATCATGAACTGTTGTGAGCAGTGTGGGAACTACCTCCCCAGCCGGGCCACCGCAAATCATTTCTTACTGATTGATGGGCAGCAGAAACGGTTCTGTTGTCAGAACTGTGTCAGGGACTATAAGCAGGTAAAAGAGTTAACCAATATCTCTGAACGGTTTTTCTTTGATATAAGTGAGCTTCTAAAGGTTCTCCGTTTATTATGAAGATAACAAGAAAAAGGGACAGAGAAGTTACTGATGATAAACAACTAACAACTAACCTGATAAACATGTTGCAACTCGTGTATCCAAAATTTTGGCTTTTCCTTCATATTTGACCACTAGCTTTTCTTCTGTGGAGGTAAAAACTGTCTTCTAATGCGTCCCTGCTGTACCCCTTTGCTTAGATTATTTCACTGAAGGGTAGTTTAGTGGTTATGGTGCTGGAATGCTGATCCAAAGATTATGGCTTCAATTTCCAGCACCCCAAAGCTGCAACTGCTTGACCCTTGAGCAAGGCCCTTATCCGTCAGCTGAGGTAAATGTAAGTCAGTGTGTATAACGCCGTCTTTTAAAAGCCATAATAAGCCTCTGGAATAAGGAGAGGGGTAGAGGCTTTGATTAAGGGCCCAGCAGTGGGAGATTATTGGTGCCGGGGTTCCAACGCATTAACTGTTTGAGCCACCGCCGCAGCTTGCAAGTGTTTCTCCATTCAGTAATTTCATACACTGAAGTTACCCATTAAGTTGACATTGCATCACGTGTTTTTTTTTTTTTTTTTAATGCTTGTCTTAACTGTGTTTTTTTTAAATTTGCATTATTTTCCCCTAGACACATGGAAAAATGACACAGTGTAGTGGATGTAAAGTGATGTGCAGGTCGTTCGATGTTACTCATGGTATAGGACCCAGTGGAGTCATGGAGCCTTATTGTTCATCATCTTGTATGAATAAAAGCAAAATTACATCTGTTGCACAGAGTAAGTACCTTTACAGCTCTGGGGCTACCTACTTATTGTTACTCACTTATTAAGATTATAGCCATTGTCACTGGACAATAAAGCTACAGACTAGGAATGTTTAGGGAGAAAATTATGTGCGTTATGGTTAAAACTAAATTCTGCATGTTATCTTGAATGTCTAGAAACATTTATCATCACTGGTATAGCATGAGGATGAAAGTGATGGCAGAACTGAAGCTGAAATCCATTAGATATTTTTATGATTTAAAAATATTTTCTGTGGTGCATTAATGCATTTTTATGTAAAATGTTATATATTATGAATGATCACCAAATATGCAACTTCTGTACCGAGCTCAAAAACATCATTTTATGATGCCCGCTTCTACCAGAAGCATCACGGATTTTCGTAGGCTGCTAACAGCTTCTACACTTTACCTTTTTTTTTTTTTGTAGTCACCGAGCCTTCCTGTCATTTCTGTAAGAGAAATGCATTACCTCAGTATCAGGCAACTTTACCTGAAGGGAAGGTCTTGAACTTCTGCAGCTCTCAGTGTGTCACCAAATTCCAGGTACCTGCACTGCAAACTTTGTTAAACTGTAGACATATTTGCATGAAATACCTTTTTATGGCACATCCTTAAAGCAATTTTTAAACCTTTTTTTATTGGCTGAAAGTATCAAATGCTTCCTGTTTTACAGAATGCCACTATACAAACATCAGCCAATGGCCAACTTCCATCCTCAGCTTCCAGCAACGTCCAACTAAAATGCAACTACTGCCGTGGCTCCTTCAGCCTGAAACCTGAGATTCTGGAGTGGGAGGTAGTGTTATCCACCAAGTCAGTCGTGTCATCCTTACTTTATCCACTCGGCAGGGCATCTAGATGAGTGATTTTTTTTTTTTTTTCCCCCCTTTATTACCTGGTGAAATGATTGTTGTTTATGTTCTTGATTATTTGTTTCAGGATAAAGTCTACCAGTTTTGCAGTAAGACGTGTTGTGAGGACTATAAGAAGCTCCATTGTATAGTGACCTTCTGCGAGTATTGCCAAGAGGAGAAGACACTTCATGAAACTGTCAAGTTTTCAGGGGTTAAAAGGCCTTTCTGTAGTGAAGGTACCTTTTGTATTGTCTTTTACTTTGCCTCGGATAACTGCCTGTTTACTGGCTTGTGATTACAGCTGCAAATTTAAATGAAAAGCAGAATTTTTAAAATTGTAGTTGTAAAAAATGTTCTATATGCTTGAGTTTTCATACAATAATACTAAACATAATTCAACTCTTTAAATATTAGTTGATTTAAAATACTTTGAGAGTGTGTAAAGCATTTCCCTGATCATCTTTAAAGTGGAACTGTTTTACACAGTGTGCATTGTGGTGGTGCAATTTGCACTTAATTCTGCAATTTTCTGCAATAAAACACTAAAACCATGCATAACATTAAAAAAAAAAAAATCAGTAATTGTAACCCACAAAAATCACAAAAGAATGGTGGGAAATCCTTGAAAGACTCAATAGATGTTTTATTGCAAAGATAAAGACATGCTTTGTTTAGTGTTTTCTGCTAAAAGTAATTGAAAATTGACTGTTAATTGTTGATTCAAATGATTTAATCGAATGCCTTTTCCTAATCTACACTAATAACCAAAGTCAGTAATGACTGTTATTTTGCTAATTGTGTTTTCTTTTAATTCATGGCCCTGAGTCACTGCCGTATAGATTCCTTGATTAGTGCCGGAACTGTCTATTACCTTTTTTTGGCTGCAGGTTGCAAGCTGTTGTTCAAGCAGGACTTTATACACCGTCTGGGCCTCAAATGCGTAACCTGCAATCACTGCACACAGATGTGCAAAAAATCAGTCACAAAACTGATCGATAATGTGAGCAGAGACTTCTGTAGTGAAACATGTGCAAAGAAGTTTCACGACTGGTACTACAAGGCATGTGATTTATTTTTTATTATTAATTACTTTAGTTTTTTAAACTGTCCTATGATTATAAATTTATTGCTGTTCACATTCTGAAACATAGTGTGGATTCTCTGTTATTATATGAGGACACGGTACTTGGCTTTATACCTACGTGTGTTCATATGCCAAGTCCTGTTATTTCATTCAAGCTTCTCTTGTTTGTCCACTAGGCGGCGCGCTGTGACTGCTGTAAAGTGCAGGGGAACCTGACCGAGTCTGTGCAATGGCGTGCTGAGATGAAGCACTTCTGCGATCAAGAGTGTCTCCTTCGTTTTTACTGCCAGCAAAATCAACCCAATTTGGCGACTCAGAAAGGGCCAGAAAACACTGCATTAGGTAATAAACAATTCGAATAAATTGGAAAAAAAAATTTTTGGTTTATTTTTTTCCTGATATTAAAGTAACTTTTACTGCTTTCTTTAATTAGGACAGACAAACGCATCAAAGTTAGCCGTGAGTACTAAAGTCAATCACATTTTCTCATTTGATGATTTTTTTCACTGATTAAAAAATAGAAAGAAGCACAGAGACATGGGGCTCTATAATATCTCCACCTATTTAGACGTCAATATGTAGCTGCAATCTCTTTTGGCTTTTTTCCCCACACAGATGATAAATCAGGGCCCGGTATCGTATGCTGGTGGAGGGATGATTAAAGATGTGAAGAATAAAGCTGTTCTTTGTAAACCTCTCACCATGACTAAAGCCACATACTGCAAACCTCACATGCAGAGCAAGCCGCTGCAAACGGGTACGTTGTTTTACAAACACACTGACTCGGTATAATCGAACATTTGCATCATACTTTGTCTTTCAAGAAAGTAAGCGAAGAACTGATTGTTGAGTCTGTTGTATCAGACAGTAGAGGAAAGCATTATTGTAGCTGTCTGTAGGCACTCCAAAATGTATGAATAAAAAACGAATAAAAACATTGTGTGAGTGACATGAAAAACATTCTGCAAGTAATCTAGAGGAAGTGGTCCACTGTGCATATTCGCTTCATATTTGGTGGGAACACAGAATAAGGCTAGCTTTAATTCCAAACAAAAACTAACATGTATTCCGTGGCTCTACAGACGAAGATGGGTTGGAGGGCTTGGTAAAGGAGTATGTCCCTGTTCCAGTTCCTGTTCCTGTTTATGTTCCAGTACCTATGAATCTTTACTCTCAGGCCACACCCACCCCTATTGCTATACCTGTACCTGTAAGTTTCTCTCTGTTACTCAGACTTTCAGAAATGCTATGAAGTGGGCTATTATTATTATTATTATTATTGTTCATTTATATCTGATGTATAATATGTATAATAAATGTATAATAAAATGGCTTTGATGTTTGCAGGTACCCGTACCAGTATTTTTGCCCACCACACTGCAAAGTGCAGAGCAAATTGTGAAGAGCATAGAGGAGCTCAAGGCCAAGGTGCCCAGCAATCCTCTGGAAGCTGATCTAATCTCGATGGCAGAAATGATTGCAGTGGAGGACAAGAAACCTGACTGTTCAGGTGTGAAGCCTTTCCTGATAAGAGCAAAAAGAGATAATAGATAAAAATAATAACAGGAATAATAGGAAATAATAGATAAAGAGTAACAATTAATCCCTAACCCTAACTGTCAATTTTCCCAACTAAATTTGACTGAATAATTAAATTAAATTAAATTAAATTAATACATACATTTTTAGAGCTTACAAAAATCTCTAGCCTGATGTCCCCTGGCTATTGTGTCTTCCATCCATCCAGGATGGACCAAATATTTGTAGTATTTGTAATCTAATTATTTTATACGACTGTTATTTTGGTATTAAAAATGTTTTTGATTGAGGTTTTGTCTCCATTTAAAATATTCGCCCTGCCCAAAGGTCTACCAGAAATGTAATAATTCTGTGTGACCTTATAGTACACCTTCATTGATGTTATTGTTTTCTTGTTTTTTTTTTCCTCAACTACATGAGTGATGTCATGGATTGAACAGTTACACTGGCTTTACTACAATTTTCAAAAAGAAGGCATGGCTTCCTACAGTTATTTCCTCACTTTAAAGAACTGTATTTGTAATTGTATTGGGGGAGGTGGTAGCTCAGTGGTTAATTCCTGGCACCACTAAGCTACCAATACTGGGCCCCTGAGCAAAGCCCCTAACTCTCAGCTGCTATGTTGTAAATAAGATAAAAAGACTTTGGATAAGGACGTCTGCTAGCAATTTATATGTAATGTCAATTTATTTGACTTTTGTCTGTTTTAGATGTCAAATGTGAGAAGGAGATTGGAGAGCTTAAAAAGGAGAAAGTAAATAGCTGTAGTGTTGGTAGCGATTCAGAGGAAGAGGAAAAGGAAGACGAGGAAGACAAGTATGAACCCGAGCTGGACCTAGAAAAAGATCTTCCTCAAGGTTCCAAAACTGCTCAACAATTTTATATAATTAGCCATGTTTTGGCTGTGTTCTTTAAGCTAATTGTTTATTATGTAAAAAACTACAGTTTGGTATTATTCTCCTCAGCCTCGGAGCCTGTGCCTGCGTTAGAAGGGATGGACACAGAGTTGGGTTTCACGCTACCACCCGTCCTCACTGATGAGCAAGAGGAGACATCCTGGACACGAACCAGGAGGAAGGTATATTTAGCCTACATATCATAAACTTAAGTGAGTGTATCCAGTGATTATAAACACTATGCTGTTCACATGCTGAGTTGCAGTGATTGCTGATGTGTCGTTATGAGGACATTACATAAGTAGGATGTTTATATATTTTTGTATCTCATCTGTAGTATCTCATCTTTAGCACCTATAATTGTAATATCAATCTTGCTTTAGGGTGTCAAGCGACGTGCCTTGCAAGAGGATACCTCTACCGAGTCGTCGTCATCGTCATTATCGGCAGAGCCTTTTGCAGCAGATACCCCCTTCCCTCTGAGCTCCAGGTACGGTCTGAACGCTTGGAGGAGATGGACTGCATCATCAGCTGCTCAGTCTGTAAAAGACAAAGGTGAGATAACTTTTATCACTCGGTCATGAGAGGCTGATCCATGTTAAATGTGTCCAATGATTATATCTTAACTGCTGTTCACATCCTGAAAAACTAGGTGATGATTGTTAAGAGTTATGAGGACACAAGCTTGTTCATAAATGTTTTAAAATAAACATTATGGAAATATTATTCTTTTTTTTTCTCAATTAACACTTAAATTAAATTCGATTTTATATAATGGTTATTTTTTGCATGTTTTCAGTGACTCGGTTGAAAGACAGTCTCATTTCTCTAAGCGCATCAGATCTAAGCAGGTCTCTAACTCAGTTTGTCAGAGAGGTGCGTCGGCCCAGCAGTGAGCGCTACGCTCCAGACAGCATTCTCTACCTTTGCCTCAGCATACAGAAGGTATGTGGAACTGCATCATATGCTTGTGGATTTAGTGTTATTGTGGTTTAAAATATTTATTTAGATTAAATTGCAACATTCTGCAACTTGGAGATAAAAAAAAAACCACCACCAAATTAAGTAAAACATGGCCGGTGCAGTGTTGTAGTGGGTTGAGCCGCCGACACCCACATGCATGGTTGCGCTCCAATGACACTGGGTCAATTCCGCCCCTCTCTCTCTCGTTTCATCCCTCTCTGTCCTATCAATAAAGGCAAAAAATGACCAAAAATATATTAGTTTAGTTTTTAAGAAAAACATCAGTTTTAGTTAATTTATGTATTTATACTGCCTTTCTGTATGTGCAGTGCGATTCTGTATTTGGTTGTTTTGTGACTTTTGTGATTTTCTGTATGTATGTTGTTAAACTGATTATTAAATTTTTTAATTTATTGATGTTTTTGTTTTATTTGCATGTGTTTTCTTAAGCTGCAGTGCATTGAGCTGTCACAGCCACTGTACGTTTATCTGTCTATCTTGTTAATCTAAATGTGCTTGTTCAGGGTGCACATACAGACCTGCCCTTGGACTAATTTAATGCTAGTCTGTCCTAACAAGTATTATGCGAACAATTTATTATAATAATTGCTCTAATTTTAATTTTAGCTTCAGGCTAATTGTATAAAGCAAAGAAAACTTGATTAGATAAATTTCATATTTAAATTTAACAAGACAGGTGAGCAAGAGGGAATGTAAATTTCCAATTCACTACTGTAACTGATAAAGAATAATTTAGGGCAGGGTGGTATGACTGTATTTATAACGTTAGCACAAAATAAATTGTCAACTATTTTATAACTCCAGAGATTCCACGACAATAAGTCGGCATGGCTAACTCGCGTGCAGCAAATGTGTGAGCCGGAACAAGATGCTGCATGAGAGACTTTTGAAGAACATTTAACATGCAGTGGACTTTGTTGTTATAGGAGGAGTAACTTTATTTATCAAGACTCACATAAAGAAAAAAAATTATTGAAATAAGGTCCTTTTCATTTCTGAAGTATAAATGTCTCATATAACGCCCTTTTTGTTGATTTTACTTAAAGAAGTACCTATTTAACTAACTATATCTTAAAATATATCATCAACATAAAGTAGAGTTGTGATCATACCGCCTAAAAACCCCCTAGCTCCATACTGACCGAAGTGATGCCTTATAGCAGAAAATCTCGTTAAAATTCTAACCGAAAGCGTTACCTCAATAACTATAACACGTCTTCATGGAGTTCACTGTTTTTGTGCATGGAGATATTGTCATGCGGAAACAGTGTTTGAAATGTCGGTTCCAGCGAAGGAAAATCCTAACGTCACAGCATATAGAGACATTCTAAAAAAAACTGTATGTTTCCAACAAGACACAGTTGTGTTTGGGTTGATAAGGAGTCACAAACCTCTTTGCCGTATAGTGTATATTTAGGTATTATTATTGTGTTGTACTGTTGCAACCTGATAAGCTGATTGGATAACTACATAAATGAGCAGGTGATTTTATGAAAGTGAAATGTAAGTGTGTGTCAGATGTTCTTTGATTATTTACAATCTTATCAACGGTCACAATCATTCCTCCTGACGTTCTATTGGTTTACTTAAAGTATTTACAGGAAAAAGGAAGGACAGACGACCTGTTCAATGATCCCTGCTACAGTGCATTTGAGGTGGAACTTAACAAAGTTCTTAAAGGCTGGCAGCCCAGCGTTCTTCCAGATGGTAAAACATTTGGTGACAATTTGTCTTTTTTGTCAGTTTGCTGTTAATTAAGTGTCCGATGATTAGAACCACTGCTGTTCACATCCTGAACTAAATATGTTGACTGACAACTATGAGGACATTTTAAAGCTATTATTTCACTTTAGAGGCTTTTTGCATTTTTTTTCCCACTGTATTATTATTATTATTATTGTTACTACTATACCTCTATGTCACATTAAAAATCTCATGTCCGTTTGTTCAGCATAATGTTGTAGACGGTGTTACTGTGTTCAGGTTCTCTATGGGGTCGTGTGGAGGAGCCACATCTGTGGAGCAGCAAACTGCTAGGAGAACATTCCCCATCGGTTCTTTTGCGCTCTCTCGTCTATCTCAACACAAAATACTTCGGCCTGCGCACTGTTGAGCAGCACATGCGCCTCTCTTTTGCTAACGTCTACGGGCCCAGCACTTCAAAACCTCATAGTCACGCCACCACTGTCTGTATTCGCATCCCTTCCATCTCTCAAGATCAACACGGTGCGTTTCGCTGCAGTCACTTAACACCCGTTTAACGCAAACGTGATAATCTGCTAATTCATTTCTGGTTATATCATTGGTGCATTTTAATTATTTACTGTGTTTCCTTGGGGTTATTTAAAGTTATTATTAAGATGTTTGCTTGTCTTTATCGTTCAAAGATTAAATCCTTACTTTTGTCTCTGATTGTGTCCCCATCTCTCATGAACAGAACCAACAGCAAGTAAGAGACGGCGTAAGGAGGCCAGGAACCCAACCATCGACCAAAACGATAGTTCGGGAGACTCCCCACACTGTCCTGTTAAAAAGCATGAGTGTTGTTTGTATGAACTCTACTTGACGAATTGGTGAGTCTTAATTAAATCCAGTTGTTTGATCCTTTTGTAAAATATTTTTAGAAAACTCTGCACACTATACACTAATAGTGTTTCCATAAGGCTGGTTAACTATAGGGGCTTTAATTCTCTATTAAAAATAGTGAACTGGTGTAAATTTTATACACGTCTAATGTTCGCCAATTTGTGTATCTTGTTTTTTTTTTCAGTTCCTTAACCTGGAATGTTCTTCACTTATTATCATAAAGTGAAATATTTCATGTTAGAGAGACAAAAGAAGATACAGATACAGTTTGGGGGGGATTATTTGATCCTGTTCTAATTTTGTATATTTGCCCACTGACAAAAAATGGTTAATGATAGGGGAACCTAATACTTATTTCAGTCTTTAAAATGCAAATCAATTTATAACTTTTTTTTTAAATGTGTTTTTCCTGGATGATTTTGTTATTCTGTCTCTCGCTGGTAAAATAAACCTACTATTAAAATTATAGACGGATGGGAAAACAAACAAAATCAGCAGGAGATCAAAAAAAAAAAAAACCAACCCCCACTGTACCAGACAGACAGAACTTTCTTTATTTTGGAAGCATACAAAATTCAGGACCAAGTTTCAGATGCAAACTAAGATTTAACCCATCTTGTACAAAATGTTAAAATGCTGCTTTTAAAAACTAACTTATCAGGTCGATATCAGGCGAGAGCAAGATATCAGGTCGGTATATGTGTGCGATTGTATTAAAAGATAAGTCTGTCAGTATATCATACATTTTCTGCTTGCTTTCCCCACACAGCCCCGAGTCTGTAAGGCAGAGGACAGATTTCTTTTATGTGAAACCAGAGGCTACCTCTACATCTGACGGTCCCCTGTGGTTCAGTTCAAGTCCTCTGGAAAAGTGTGTGTTGGAGAACCTACTAACTCAAGTCCTTCTAGTAAGGGATATCTACCGAGAGCACGGACATGAGGATGAAGGAATTTAGTGGAAATAGAAGAACTGAGGCTTTCAATGTCACCATAGCACCCTCAGCATTACATGTCACTTTCCCTTTAAATACACTGATCCCATTACAGTTCTAAGCAAAATGAATAGTGTGTGTCAGGACTTTAAAGGGGTTTGAGGCTTAATACTGATTTATGAATCAGTGTTTCCAGAAGACTTGGTCTGCTGATTGGTGCTTTACGTGAAAAGCAACCCACAGACTGCTGCTCTTTCTTTCTTTTTTTTGTAAATTTATTTGTTTATCATTTGTTAGGAAATTGTGTGTATGTGATGTAGCATTACCTACGATGCCCAGATTGGGCTGCTGTGGTCTGTAAATATTTCTGAAAAATATTGTTAGAGAGGGGAAGTGTGTTGAAAATGAAAACCATTGAAATACTATAGATAAATAAACCCGGAAGAAATCATCCTCAACACGAATCCAACAAGCCTTCTTAAGAGAAAATATTTATTTATTGCGCTTTGTGATTTTTTGGAATCATTTCGACAGAGAGAGTGCGTGTGTGTGTGTGTGTGTGTGTGTGTGTGTGCGCGCGCGTGTGTATACACGTTGTGCCATTTCTCTCACCCTTATTAAGAGCATTAAAGCCTGCTGCAGCCATTGACCACCCATCCGTGTCTGTCTGTCTCTCTCTCTCCAGCTTGTCCTTTGGAGTTGGGGTGTTTGGGTGGCAGAGCAGGTTTATTTAAAGCAGGCTTTGCGTTGGTATTAACTTTTAGTGTGACGCTATTCTTTTGAGCAAACAATTTGCTAAATCTTTATTTTTATGCTTTGTGTATTGTTTTTACCTTTCCACCTTTTCCTGACATTTGGATGTTTCTTTATTACATGTGAAATAAACTAAGCACTTGACGAGAAGTGCAGTGTTGATTCCACTCTGGCATGTTACTAATGGTAAATCAGAACATTTGTACTGTATTTGGGGGGGGGGGGGTTGACTGAACAGCTTGATTATCTACAATGGACAGTTTTGATCCTTAAAAAGAATCATGAATGACGAAAGAAAGGAAACAGCTTTATATGTTAAATGGTTTTGTTTTGATTGTCTGTTTTTATAAATTCTATTTTTTTACCAACTAATTAAAAGTCATTTTCTTTATTTTTACTCATCCTTTTGGAATTGCACTGGTTTACTGAACCTCCTCTTGCACAGATCGAATGCACTGGTTTACCTCCGGCTTTGAGGAACCAACATTTTCTCAGCTGTTTTTAAACCGTGTAGTTCAGCAGAACCTGCATCCTTAAAGTGACTGAATTACACTGATCATTTCTGGTTATTTTCTAAGGATTTTAAAGAAGAACAAAATATATCCCTCATTCCGTTTCACTGGCTAGTGTGTTTATTTAGTTTACTAAGTTGTTCTCATTTTTCTGTGTAATGGAAGCACACAAGCTGCTACTGCCCACTTACAAGGTAAGTATGGAATCAACGGCCTGAAGATCTTGATTAACTGTAGTCACAATTAATTAAAAATATTATTTAAGATTTGCAAATGTTAAACACTATTGCTTATGTTCAATAATTGTTTTTAGGATTCTTTATTAAACTGACCCTGGCTGCCCCAGGGATAATCTGATGATATACTGCATTCTCTAGAACTACAGTCATGTATAAAAAATATTACTCAAGTTAAAAGTATCTGTGTTTAGACTTTATTCGTCATAATAAAGTATCAGATGATAAGACTTTTAGTTACTTTAAAAGGGAAAATCCAGAAATCTGTAAAAAAAAAAAAAAAAAAAAAAAAAAAAAATCAGCTGCGTAAAATACTTGTAAAAAAAAAAAAAAGAAGCCAAAAAATGTGTGAGATTTCTTTATGTAATTTACAGTAAAGTTAAATCATCCAGGTGGATTAACATTAATCTCTTTTATACTGATTTAGTACTTTTAAGATGAACAACTGGGGGTTAAAGGCCTTGTTCAGGGGCCCAGTGGTGGCAGCTTGGTGGTGCTGGAGATTGAACCCCGATCTTCCAATTAGCAGTCCAACACTCTAACCCCTGTGCTACCACTAGTCATATTTTTTATTTTGCTGCTGTTGGAAGGTTATACAAAAATTCTAGGATTTAAACACCCAGACCCAGGTTTTTCAACACTTTTTTACTTTTGTACATTAATGTAAAGAGTGAATCTATTCGAGAAAGAGACATAAAGCTTGATTTTCACTTGTTTTACCCATAAACAATATCCGGGCCGTATGTAGGTGGTAATGACTGACAGGTCATCTGGAATGTTTTATTACCCTGCTCATATTTATATTTCTATTATAATAGTGTCATTATTTGATTGTATGTTCAATACTAACATTTTGCCCTGGATAAAAAAAAATTGGTGTCATCATGCACACATTGGACCAAAATGATCAATAACCAGCTTCCCCTACATGTTAAATAATATTTTGACCTGTAAGTTATGTCTATATTGTATTCCAATACTATAGTAGTTAAAACAAACACTTTGGTTACATGTGTGGTGTTGTGTGTTGCCTGTGTTATTTATAGATGGACATGGAATGCTGAAGTGTGTGTGAAGATGGAGCAGGAGGTGTGGAAATGCTTTTGCTGGCATGTGACCTTGATGTGGTGTGTTTAAGTGACCTCTGAGACGTTTTTTTTATGCACTGACCACTGAAAGGACGTTGTGGCTACTGTCCTTGCTTTACATTTGCAAACTGTAGAAATCCTTTCATCACAAATCAAAACGTCCCTCCTCATTAAAATCACATCTTGGACTGAAGCTTGTTTTCTCTTCTCCTGGCCTGTGATCCAGTTTTTTTTTAATTATTATTTTAAGATAGTCTTGTGTTACGGGTTTCATCATCTATTATTTGGACTGCTAATTTTAGGATTTTCACTGTGGGATACCGTCATGGGGTTCCAGCACATTCAGTGCACTACACAAAACAGACGCATGCCTCTGGGTGCAGGGGGTCGGGGCAGGGGGGTGTTTGAGGTTAGGATGATGGGCCCATGTACTTTGTGGAGATCTGTTTAATTAGTAGTAACGTGTGGTGGTGGTGGTGGTGGGTATCCAACCTCATATTATTTCATAGAGGCCAAAATTGCTTTTAATTTTTTCCTGTTTGTTTTTTCGTATGGTCGCATGTGTCAGCGACACCTACAGGATCGAAGGAGAAAGTCGTTTGACACCAATGAAAGTTTTAATTAAATATTAATGTAAACAGAAATGCGTCTTATTTATATATACTTACGTTATAAATATACGTACGTTTATATATGTAATAATACCAGAGATTAAAATATTGCTGTTAAAAAAAATCATTATATTTAGCTGTATTGATATTTTTACACAGCGCTAGAAACTATGCACTACTATGGTGATGTCCACAGGAGGGAGCTCTTTATTGAGTGTGTATGTGGATGTTTAGGGGTGGAACTGGGATAAAATAGTAATATTAATTGAATTTGTATCTGCTTGTGTGTCCTATAATAACTACCACTCGTGTGTGTTTGACAGGGAGGTCTGGATTGCCTGCTCTCTGACACTGAGGTTTTCTCACAGTGAGAAAGAAGAGCAAAATGAAATAATGAGTTAAATAACTGTGTTGTAACAGTAGTAAACATTTTTGGTTTGTTTTTCTTGTATGTCTCTTGAAGAGACAGCTTTTTTCAGTCTTTCCATAACGTGATAACTTTTATTCATCGCTCCAAAGCTAAAACAAGCACACAGCCAGGTTAGAACAAGAGCAGGTGGGTGTAAAAACACTTTTTCACCCTTGTTGTTTGGGATCAATCCACAAACCTTTCATGGTGAACAAAGAAAGTGCCTCACTCAGCAGGGTCAACTGGGATCGAACCATGGCAGATAGGGGGCGATTAAGCCTGGTAATGTCTGATGAATCCTTTTTAAAATCACATGATATGAACAAATGTCACCATTTAATTATAAAACAACAGAGCATGTGGGTGAGGGAGGGGGAGATGCAGTGCACGTGTCTGTTCACAGAGCAAAAAAGAGTTGATCTGCACAGAACGAAGGAAACAATAATGGATGACAATCACATTGCTTACATTTTTTTTATTTCACACACTTTTGGTACTAACTTTCTGGGTATATGCAAAGCTTTAACATGTTTAGAACTAGCTATCACAATTTTTTATTGCGATATTTTAACCTCTAATATTGATATATATTTAATTACATTTGAAACTGATTCATTTACAGTAATATTTAAATAAAACCCCTTATTGTGTCTCAAATGATAATACGGTAAACTCTGGCTGTGTATTTGTTGTATTTTGTTTAAAATTTTTGCAATATATCATGATATATTGTATCGTGACCCATGTATCGTGACGTAGTGTATCGTGAGGCCTTGCTAATACACTGCCCTATTTAGAACCCAGAAATGATTATTGTGCTTTGGTGTTAAGGTAAAATGTAGGATTTAACACATGGAAATGTGGACATAGGCATATTACATTACAGATCTGATCACAAACTGTGTCAATAAATTTAAATATAAAAATAAAAAGCAGCAACAGCAAAAAAAGTCATCATTTTATCTATATCATATATCTACATTTAGGTGACAAAATCCCTAATCATCAAATTATTGTCCTGGTCGTAAAAATACCTCTCACCTAAACTTTCCCACACAAAATCTACCCCATAATCATTGTTCATGGATTAAATGCTGTAGGTATTCTGGTTAAATCTGTTTTCTACCAAAAGTGTTTTTTGTTTTTTTTTATTAATTCCCTCATTTATCTTCAGTGAATGATACTTTCCCTGTCAGTAATACAGTTTTTATGCTCTTTTTAAAAGAAAGTCTGATATTAAATTATGTATATAACAAATAATTATTGACAATTAAATAACATTTAAAACTGTATAGCTAATAAGTTTAATATATTGAAAAAACAACTTGGGGTAAACACTAAGTAAATGCTGGGGGACTGGATTGAATTTGCTTGGTGATTATAAACTATAAATAACCTTAGTGTGTTTCATTTTAGGGCTGGAGCCACACAGCCCCACATAGACACTTCTTTTCATAGCTATCACTAACAGACAGGCCATCGCATAACACACTGCAGCCACTGAATACAACACCCTCTACTTATCATCAACTATCCTCAGCTCAGGTCCTCATCCCCCCAGCCGACCTTGATAACTCCGCTTCACTGTGCTCTTCCTGAAAAAACTCTTATTTTTCCCCCTTTAAATATTGTTTTTCAATGTTTTTCGTGTTTTCTATTTATCATTTAAGTAGTCTAAGATCTATCTACAATATATTTAAGGATTTCGATTAAACCTACAGTATTTCACATTTATTACTGTTTACTGTGGACATTGCCTTAACCCATTATACCTAAAATAACTGTAGGCACTTGTTCTTTCCTGGGTGTCTAGACACTGACCATATGAAACATGGGCAAGAATGGCTAGTGCTTTTATTTAAAAGGTTAGAAACACTGAAAGTAAAACATAATAATAGAAGTATATACCTCACTTTGCAAACGTTCTGGCTGCATGCAGATCTCATCAAAGATGATAGAATTAATCATTTAGACACTATATAGGCAACGCTTGTGGACACATCAATGTTGGAGCCGTATGTTGCAAGCTCGTGTCACAAATTTAAAAGCACACAACTTGTATAGGATCTCATCTCTATATGATGTAGCACAGGAGTCACTAGACTTGGTCCTGGAGAGCTTAGCTCTAACTTGCCTAAACACACCTGCCTGTAAGTTTCAACCTAGCAGGACACTGATTATCTAGTTTAGGAGTGTTTCATTAGGGTTGGAGCTAAACTCTACAGGACACCAAGCTTAAATCTTTACCCTTAAACTAGCTAATTAATAAACTGGTTAAGTTTAATTAATATGAAAAAATACTTTTATGTGGGTGAGTCAAAGAGCACAGTGTTAAAGGGGGAAAAACATACATGCGTTTTTGTTTTTCACACGTTCCAGCAAACAATAACTAGGTTGCAATAGTTTTAATCTTAAAACCTAACAAACAGATAACCCAACAAACTAGATCATTCCTGTTTGTTAGGTTTTAAGATTAAAACTATTGCAACCTAATTGTTGTCTGCTGGAACGTGTGAAAAGCAAAAATGCATGTATGGTTTTCCCCCTCTTTAATTATGTGCTCTTTGACTCACCCACATTTGCACATGGGAACTAGGGCTGTGTAAAAATATCAATACAGTTAGACATCATGATAATTTTTTTATGATAGTATATCAATACTCTAACATCTAGTATGGATACATATAATTCTAAACAGTTTATGTTTACATAATATTTTATTAGAACCCTCAGTGTTAAATGACTGCCTCCTCTGCTCCTTTAGTTGTCACATATGGCTATTACACTGTAAACAGTAAATGTTATTACTCAGCACAAGCATACCAAAAAAAACTTCTTGTATGTTATCCCACTATGCTAATTCTGATTCTACATCCTTTTCAATCTTTACAATTACCCTCACATTTCCGTGTGGAATTTGAACTCATGGGAAGGAAAAACAACTTAACCAACATAGCAATTAAGGGTCATAGGATAAGTGTAAATTACTTTAAAGTATGTTTTTTGTAATGACTACTTTTTTTAAACTAGGCTTTCTGGTTTCATGTGGAGAATAACTGAATTGCGGTTGGAGAGGAGGACTATGAATATTCTTATTACATCCGACTGTGTGGCTGCTTCTCTCTCTCTCTCTCTCTCTCTCTCTCTCTCTCTCTCTCTCTCTCTGTATTCACTGATAGAACAGACTTTTCTCTCTTTAATAGCCTCGTTTTATTGAATCTATCCTTTAAAGTCTTTTAAAGAAGTGTCATTTCAACCATCATTGTTTATTGTACAAAAAGTTTATTCGGTAAGAGTTTTGTAAACAATTGAGGTAAATAAACATTTACATCAACGTGTTTTACAGAAAGTACTGTATATCAGAAGGCACTTCTCTTAAGACAGCATTTAAACAGGCTGCTGTTTCCTTAGTATCTTTATGTGCTTCATTGGACTGGTCAAAGTCTTGCTCTAAATGACATCATTCAATAATTCACAAGATGAATGTTAAAGTGAAATGCTGCAGCTAAGAACATTTTGGTTTAAAATGCAGACTGGTGGTAAGCCATGGACAATTGTTATTGTAATCTATAGCTGTGTCTTTTCTGTGTGCCTTTCAGGCTAAGAAAAAAAAACATAATAAATCTATACCTGAAACCTGCAAGTTATTTCTATATCACATTTCATTTATAAAATACTGTTAATATTATTAAGACGTTGTCCTTTAAGGATCCTTTTTTTTTTCACTAAACAGCACATTTTATTTATTTGTATGTGCAAATCTATTTTCTAAAATGTAAACTTTTAGGACCAAAAATAGCAACACAGTGCTTTTTACAATAAAATAGGAAAAATAAATTACATACATCTGTAAATACTGTGTTTCAATAAAAGTAAAATGCTTTAAGTGCAGTCACAAAGCTGCAAAATCTGATCAGGTGTAGGAGGATATTCAATTGTGTAATCGCTGATACGGATGTAACAACATTTTTTTGATTGATTGTAGATTCTATACTAAATGTTGTAAAATTACTGTTTGGTCCTTTCATGGTTTTGTATGATTTGGATAACTGAAAGCAAAGAGAATTTCTTCTGCTTGAAACAGAATTATTAATACTGCAAACGTGCTCATGTGACCTGCAGCATCTTACATGAACGTAAAGCAAAGACATTTTCTTTCAATCACAAGAAAACTATAAGTCGGTCTAATATAAAATAAGAAAACAGTATTTTTTTTTGTTGTTTTTGTTATCAACCAATTTTGCTAAAAACAGCATTCATTTCATGAATTAAAAAAAAAAGAAAGAAATGAAAATGGCACACGGACCATTGCATTCACATGACATTTTACATTCATTAGTATCTGATGACAAATTAAAAGATGTTAAACCTCTCCAAAGTAAACTAAAAGTGTAGTTTAAAGATTAGTTACAGTGTGCAAAATAAATGTGTTTTTCAGACAGAAAACAGAATTTCATTAATACTGTTTTTAATCAATGTTTCTATCAGAGATCCTGTCTTAACTGTTCCGGTCTTAAATTCAGAGGCAGATGCTGGCTTGCGTGGATTTTTTTTTTTTACTTAATTGAGCAGATCTGTTACGTAACAAATTTAAAAGCAAAAAGCTACACTGTCACTAGACTACTATTTAGAAATTAAATACTTGTATTTTATGGGCGTTTTCAACCTGCTGCTGATCTCCAGACAAAACAAATAACAACTTTGTGCACAGTGTGCAGGAGTAGCCATTAAAGAAACTGTTCTTCAGAAGGGCTACAATAACTCAAATAAACACTCTCTACAACCGTGGTGAGCAGAAAAGCATCTCAGAACTCATGTCCAGTGTTGAGTTATAACAGCAGAGCCTGTTTATCTAACAGAATTAAATGGTGTTGAACAAAAAAACCTGCAGCCTCAGATACCTGCTTTAGTGCTATACAAATAAAATTGAATGGAATCGATTGTAGAAGGACACCCTAGGGCTGTGTACAAATATCCAACTATCACAATATTTTAATATTTTTATTTATTTTTTTTACAATAGTGTTTCGATATTCTAATATCTAGTATCGATACTTATTTAAATTACGTTTTAAACTGATTTACACTTTTATTAATATTTAATTCGAATTCTCAGTGTGTCAAACGACATCCTCGTCCGATTCTGTAGTTGTCACTGACACATACGGCCACAGCAAGCATAGAAGAAAAAATAAGGGTGTATTTGTTGTATTTTTAGCTATTTGTTTACGAAATGTATTGCAATATGTATTATATTGCAATATATCGAGATATACATGATAAAAATAAATATAATATAGGCCACTCTGCTGGAGATGTTTCTCATCTACGGCCTGGGGATAGATTACGGAGCCACACAGGAGCTTTGAGGATGGAATGGGACTCACTCTGCTCCACTGACCAAAGTATACAGTTTACAATGCATTTGATTAACATCACTGCACACTTCAACATTGATTAACTGTAAGAAACAGACATTAGGTTTCTCCCAGATGAAGAGGTTCCTTCTTGAGTCTGGTTCCTCAAAAGGTTTCATCCTTATTTCATCTCAGGGAGTTTTTTCTTGCCACAGTCGCCACCGGCTTCCTTATTAGGGACAAACTTACGCTCGTAAAGAACAATCTTTCATGCATTGTGTATAAAGCTGCTTTGAGATAATGTCCACTTAAAGCTCTAAACCAATTAAAATTAAATGAATTGAATCAATAGTGACCCATATCGTAATATGTATGTAATATTGTGATACACAGCCCAAGGAAACCCAATATGGTTTTCTATTGCATATAATTCTTCTTAAAACTCTCCTATCAACCTGCAACACTACCATGACAGGAGGTTTCTATGCCAAATCTAAAACGTTCCTTATAAAAATACCAGATTATCCATTAAACCAGGGTGACATCAACAAGAATGCTATGTCCAGAGTCACTGAAGTTCTCCTTTATTTATAAACACTAAGTCTCTTCTTCTGTTGCCACATTGCATAATTAAATAATTGCATAAACGAGAAGATGATTAATGTTGAAAGTAGAAACACTCAACATGTGAACCGATTATTACATCAGCCACCGTTCAAGTGCTATGTATCAACACTACAACTCGCTGATTAGACAAAGGTTTTATGTATTTTCACCCGACCCCCACCCCCCCAATCCAGAACATCCAGCCACCCGATTTACATATTTTTCACATTATGTTTTGGCATTGTCTAAAGTTTACATGATAAAATTGATGTGCAATGAAGCTTATTATATAGCTAAATCATTGTGCTTTGCCCGTACACTACTTGTTTTACTTGCCCTGCTCATGCAACGGAGGTCAGTAAACACACTAGGTGGCTCATGCATTTCCACCGTAGTTGTGACATGACTCTCTTCTGGCTCGCACTTCCCACTACTCAAAATGGCACCACTTGAGCTGGGAATGCTGGTAGTAGGAGCAGTGTCTCTGGGCCGCTGGTCATTATTACAGGAGGAGGCGGAGGAGGAGGAAGTAGATGGAGCAATGGCCTTCTTTTCCAGAGTTTGCTGTTCTGTGGCCAGATTGACCCAATTCTGCTCCGCAGCCAGTCTGTGATTGTTGCTGCTGATGTAGAAAGAGTTTGGCTCCTCATGCAAAGGATCAATTTTGAACTCTGTTGTTACGGAAACTGACCCAGGCTGCAGAAAGGTTGTGCTACCCGCGGTGTATTTGGGAGGATAGCTGACGGTTGCAGGGTCAGTCCTAGGGGCTGCAGGCATGGCTCCAGTGTCCGCCGTGTCAGTATGCGACTCATGGTCAGGGATATATTCACTGGTTACACCCTGCTTAATTTTTTTCCATCCTAGGTGATAAATCTCTAATAAATTCAGCGCAAGGGACACGCAAGCCACCACAAGCATGAATAGGATAAAAATGGTCTTTTCAGTGGGTCTGGACAGAAAGCAGTCCACAGTGTTGGGGCAAGGCCACCGTGCACACTTATACAGTGGCCTTAGCTGAAAACCATAAAGAAAATACTGGCCTAAAATAAACCCTACCTCAAAAAGAGTCTTGAAAATGATGTTGAACACATAGGTGCGCAACAAGGCACCCCTGATGCGGATTTTACCGTGCTCATCTCTGATTGACAGTTTCTCTTTTTTCCCACCTTCTGTGCCACTTTCCTCATTTCCGTACAAGAGTTCTTTCTCCTCTTGGCGTCTCTGTACTCTTTGCAACACTTCCTCCTTCTCTTTGCGCTTGTCCTCCATACGAATGATGTGCAGTATGTGACCAAGGTAAATAAGCGTCGGTGTAGACACAAAGATGATCTGCAGCACCCAGTAACGGATGTGTGAGATGGGAAAAGCCTCATCATAGCAAACGTTTTCACAACCAGGCTGCTGAGTGTTACAGGAAAAGTCTGACTGTTCATCACCCCAGACTTCCTCTGCTGCTGCTCCCAACACCAAGATCCTAAAGATGAAGAGAACCGTCAGCCAGACTTTGCCGATGACCGTCGAGTGTTCTTGCGCATTTTCCAACAGTCGCCCGAGAAAACTCCAGTCACCCATGTTTCCCGATTAATGACCTAAAAAAATACAGTTTGGAGTGAACATACCCAGGAAAACGGGAAAATAGTAAGTAAAAAGAAAGAAGATAATATAGTGTTAAAATCTACATGGGGTAAACAAATACAAACAAGAAGAAAAGGCAAGATATACTAAGCAATGTTATGCTAATTTAGTGAAGTATAAACATAATATGAATGTACATAATATGAATGAATATACCGAGAATAAACACTGCCCGTTCAAAAATAAATAAAATCACCACCTGGATTTAACTAGGCAATTATTAGTTAAATCCTATTGGATAATTACTACGTGAATGATTATGTTGTAGCTGGCAACAAGTTATTCAACCCAAACTGAGGTAATGAGTAGCTTCTCATTTCTTAAACAATTATGAAGGAAGAAACATCCTCTGGTCATGGAAAAGATGTTAATTTGTTTCAAAAAGAATCAAATTATTGGCCTGCATCAAGTAAAGTAAACACCCAAGGTGACTGCTAAATTAGGGAACATTATTACAAAATTATTACAAAATTACACTCTGGAGCAATAAAAGGTCATGTGGTCAAGGTCAAGGGGAAGTGGTAGTGCAGTAGGGTACTGGACTGCTAATTGGAAGATCAGGGTTCGATTCACAGCACCACTAAGTTACCACTGCTGTGCCCCTGAGCAAGACCCTTAATTGCTCAGTTGTATGAAAGTGTTAAATGTAGGTCACTCTGAATAAGGGCATCTGACAAATGCTGTAAATGTAAATGTCTATTGAGTCCAGATTTACCCGGTTCCAGAGTGATGGGTGCATCAGGGTAAGAAAAGAGGTGGATGCACTTATCCTGCCTAGTGCTTACAGTACAAACCTGTGGGGGCAGTGCTATGATCTGGGGTTGCTGCAGTTGGTCAGGTTTAGCAATGTTACGTGCCAAAAGAATGAAGTCAGCTGACTATTTGAATATGTTAAATGACCAGGTTATTCCATAAATTTCTTTCCCCCAATGGCATAGGCATATTCCAAGGTGATAATGCCAGGATGAAATTGTGAAAGAGTGGTTTAGGGAGAATGAGATATAATTTTCACACATGGATTGCCAACTACAGAGTCCAGACTTTAACCCATGTGCTGGAAAAGACTTTGCGCAGCAGTCTGGCTCTACCATAATTTGGTACCTGCGCCTTCTTCAGTGGGGACTTACCCGAACTGATACAACTCTTAATACCACTTATCATAAAAACCATCGAGACTACACAAAAACGCAATATAGGACGGTGTGGCATTACAGACAAAGACATTTTACCATTTTTATTAAAGCAAGACTCCAAACATTACGTTAAGACTCCAAACCTCTACACTTCAACCGCAACTGTATCACGTACATCATCTGGAGCAGTTCAGAATCAATATTTATCTTAATATTAATATAATATCACAAACACATAAAAAATCCAATAAAATTTATAATACATTTAAAGACTGTAAGCCAGTGTTACCATTTGCTGGAGCTGGTCTGGAAGTGGTGAACAAACTCTTTCCCGGGCTGAGACAAGCTAGTTATCTTCAGGGTTAACCGACCTTTCAGTATGTCTGAGTCAATTTCTTCCACACAACTGTACAGACACATGTTTTGCTAGTCTGTGCGCCACCATATATATATGGTATAATTTTATATATATAAAAAAATTAGGACACCCTATGAAAGGCTGTTTTTTTAACATATTTGGGCATATAGACATTTAATTTAAAGAAATACTGAGAGATTTAAGTAATATAACTAAACAACTAAAACTGAAGAAAAGATACTTAAAAACTGTAAAATCTGAGAAATTAAATTAGGACATCCCAACATTTATTCCCACTTAAAATGGCTAAAATCACACACGGGTGTATCACATCAGGCACACACGATTAGAACATTGTTATTTAGCTCTTTAAAGGAGGCTGGCCTTATTTAAATCGCAGACATTTAGTTTGGTGTGCTCTTAACTGTTGAAGTGATAGTGAACACCATGGTGAGATCGAAAAAGCTGTCTGAGGCCTTTAGAAAGAAGATTCTAGCAGCTTATGAGACTGGAAAGGGATTTAAACAGATGTCATTTTGAAATTAGTCATTCCACTGTCCACAAAATAGTCTACAAGTGGAGGACATTCAAAACAACTGACAACATGTCCAGGTCTGACTGACCAAGCAAGCTCACCCCGAGAGCAGACCGCAAGATGCTAAAAGAAGTCACCATAAACCCTAAAGTTTTATAACGAAACCTACAGCAGGCCCGTGCTACTGTTGATGTGAAAGTTCATGACTCTACAATCAGAGAGACTACACAAGTTTAACTTTTATGGATGGTGTTCAAGAACAGACTGTTTGCCAAAAGAACGCCAGACTGAAGTTTGCCAAAGAGAACGTAGAAGACCAAAACTTCTGGAATAATGTTCTTTGGACAGATGAGTCTAAAATTGAATTATTTTGACACTTCAACAGAGGACATGTTTGGCATAGACCAAATACAGGCTTCCAGGAAAAAAACCTCATACCAACTGTGAAACATGGAGGTGGAAGTGTCCTGGTTTGGGGATGCTTTGCTGCAGCAGGACCTGGCCAGCTCACCATCAAAGCCACTATGAATTCTACCCTGTACCAGAGGGTGCTTGAGGAACATTTGAGGCTATCTGTAAAACAATTAAAGCTGAAGTGGAACTAAACCCTGCAACATGACAATGACCCAAAACATACCAGTAAATCCACCAAGGACTGACTGAAAACTAAGAAATGAAGAGTCCTGGAATGGCTGAGTCAAAGCCCAGATCCAAAAACTCATTGAGATGCCGTGGTGCAACTTGAAATGGGCTGTACATGCAAGATACCCCTCAAACATCTTACAGCTGAAAGAATTCTGCATTGATGAGCATTGAGAGCAAACTTTCCTCTGACCGATATCAGAGACTGGTAGATGACTACAAGAAGCGTCTCATTGAAGTCATTTCAGCCAAAGGGGGTCACACCAGCTATTAAGGGGTAGGGTTTACTAACTTTTTCCTCAGTTAGAATACACATTTTTGTTGAAATAGTTTGTTTAATGAGTAAAACTATGTTACTTTTTGTTGTTTACCTGCAATTAAGTCACTGTCTTTTCCAGAAAAAAATTTTAAACAAGATTAGCCATTGATATGTTAACATTTCTTAATAAAGAACTGTATATGTATATATTATCCAGAAAAACATGCATTCAGACGAATATATTATAGATTATGTAAACACAGCTAAAATACAAAACCTTTCATCACATAGGACCTACATATTCAATCCACAATCGTTCAATATTATTTTACATCACTGTATTATAGAATGCAGCTGTGTTCATACAAACAAAGAAAGATTTACAACTCCAGTAGTTAGAAATATACTACAGTATTATAATAATGCGCTTAATTTCAATAGCCTCTTCAATTTTTTTTTCTTTCTTTCTCATTTACACACAAAAATATTAAATCATCACACTCATACATACACTGCGCTCGTCTCTCACCTTTTCACGCCACTGCTCTGCAGGTATGTGCTGAGATCGACACTATAATGTTCAAAACATGCGAGTGCACTGTGTGGACACTGTGGTGGAGGGACATGAGGTCCTCTTTTAATAATAATGCAATAGTGGAGTATAGTTGCATAAATGTATCAAGTACATTTAAAAGAAAAATATGGGGATATAATTTCAGCAGGAATCATGGGAGAACCCTATCCCTAACTCTCACTGTTATTAGTTATAATGTTATAACATTTTTAACATCATCCACACATTCGCCAGCATCTAAATTTAGTTCAGCATCTGTAAGTTAAAGTTGAGAAAATATTCAAATAAAATTGGTAATACATAAAAGGATCTGATCATATGTCCAGCAGGTTATCAAGTGTTCAGTTTAGTTTATGATAGTCCAGTTCAGATAAAAAAAAAAAGGAAAAAAAGAAAAGAAAAGAAAAAGAAAAGAAAGGCAAGACAGGGCAAAACAAAACAAACAAACAAAAACACGCTGTTAATTGTAGATAATCCCTAGAATGTTATTATTATTATTATTATTATTATTATTATATGGTATGAACTTGGTAAGAAGTTGACATTACATTACATTGTTGCCAAATGATTTTGAGAAACTCTGAAAGCAAAATTTAATAATTTAGTCATTTAAATTTAGTCATTTAATATTACTTGTGGTATTTTTTTCTTTCTAGTTTACAGACTAAATGCATAAACAAATAACTTCAAGTAGTATGACTACTGCTACTACTACAGTTAGTAATAATAATAATTATAATAATACTGCAAAGAATTTAACAAAAATCACTATAGATGACATAGTCACTGGCAGACTAACTGTGTTAGACTTCTTTTGGTTTTTTGCTGCTTTGCTGTATTGTTTATTAGTGACATTCCGCTAAACCTGTGGGGTTTAAATCATTTCAAATGAGCCCAGGTTTAATTGCGCCATAAACTGTTCCTAATGTTAGAGCAGATACCCTCCCCTGTCCCCTTTCCATACCCTGATTCTAAACCCAGCTTACCAAACGGGTTGAAATGAGTCGCTCAGTTCATTCTCGGGGCCAGTCGAAGGAGTCGGTGATTAATGAATGAGTCCTGCTGCAGGCCATTGCGCCTTTCTCTTTTCACTGAACACCAAGAGATGTGAGGAAGTCAGAAAAGAGCCCCGGTGCCCACGACGACCCCCCCCCAGCGCGCGCGCGCACACACACACACACACACACATGCACACACACATGTACACGCCTGTCTTTACATTTTCCTAAGCATTTTATATGTTAAAGTTTTACATCAGTAGACTTTTACTAATTTAACAGTTGAATTTCAATAATTCATTTAAAAACAAATAACGGGTCACAATAATTACACACGTCCTACATAGTATTTTTCCCGTCATATTTTGAAGGACATCGCCCCCCATTGGCTTTCCTACAGACAGCATGAATTTCACCGCAGTGTACTTAAGTTTCAGAAAATGTATCCTTGAATAGTTTACAGAAAACTATGTTGTAACCGATTTGTTAAAATATACAGAGATCATATTTTTTTTAATGATACAAGTACATGTTAATGTACAATTTCTACGTTTTAAAACACCATTCGGATCAAATTTCTGCAACTAAATTTGCAACTAAATGCAAAATTTGATTGCATTTAATTTGCACCTATATGCTATTCTTTGCAACAGTGCAGTGGGTGTGACAAGTGCTGTTGTTTTTTGGGAGTAATGGAAAGAGGGATAAAATAGTTAGCAGTAGTCTGTTGTCAAATAACATTAAAATTAAATACATTTATTTTGGTAAACATAGAAATATTTACAATATCAGAGCCGATGTTCAAGGCGTAATCAAACTAAGATGCTGCTTAGTGCCAACATGGCTACCAGGTGGCCCCCAAGAATACATGAAATGACAGATAGGGTTTTTTGTTTTTGTTAATGTATATTTGGTCAATGGGAAATGGCAGTTATACGAAAAAGCTGTATTAAATGAAAAAACAATGGTGCAATTTTTATTAATTTTAACAGGATGTAGCATAAATAACTGTAAAAAACATTGGTATGTTGTAAGCAACACAGCTACAACAAATAAAATTGATAAAGGGTGTGTTAGATTTATAGTGTGTGAGTAATGCCACTGAGGGGCCCCCAAATAAAGTTGTGCTTAGGGCCCCCTAAAGGCTTTGGCCGGCCCTGTCTACAATACACTGAACCATTAAAAATAATTCTGGACACTTGCTTAAACCAACAAATGATGAGCCAAAAGAGATCTTCTATAGTTGAAAGGGTGTGTTAGAGCAGGTTAAATATCAACATGGGCTCTGTAGTCATGAAAATAAATAATAGAGACTTTTGATGTCTGTGGTAAAATGAAAGAAAACAATATGGTTTGGAATAAATTTTACTGTACATTAAATCTCACACACAAGAAACCAACACATCCAGTAGGTAAGTATTTATTTATGCATTCATTTTCACTTTTGTACAAAAAATTTGAAAAAGTGTTCAAATGCCTTGCATGTAGAAAAAAACTCCCCAATCATACAACACATAACATGATTAGATACAGGCATAAAATATTATTTCCTATTGCAAACTCTGTTCTTTATTGCCTTAAAGTTTCAGGTCTGCCACTCATTTCAGTTCTGTCCCTCATTTTAAACACACCATCAAATAATGAAAGCTTGATCTGGTGTTTTGAAGGGACAGCGTTTAAATACTTTTGCCAGACTGGAAGCGCCTGTTCATTAGGAGTCTCTGTTAGCTGATCAGTTCAAACTGCACAAAAGCTTAAAAACATCTTACAATATACAGTATCTAGCCATCTTCATCAGTGAAAGCAAATTGTAAAAAAAAATACAATTGCTGACAATCTTTTTTTCTGTAAGTCAATAAAACAATTACAAAAATTTCAAATCATTTACACACAATCGCAGTTTTGTTAATAAATTCCTACCGACTATCATTAAAATGCACTGTTGCAAAATAAAGCACAATATTATTTTACTTAAGCTGAATTTTGGTGCTACAATTTGATGCCAAATTTTGATCAAATTGTATGTGTGTTCTAATTAATTAGGCAATTAAATCCATCATGATGATTAATTAAATAAAACAACTCCTTTGCATCAAATCACTGTGTTAGCAGTCTACAAATGTTATGCTGTCCATTGGTAAAAAGATCCTAAAGCATAAACAATTTTCTGTCTTATTATACAATTTAAAATATGGTTATACACAAAAAAGGGTAACTTGATTGGTAATTTTTTCAAGGTATTTGGCACTCGGTGTCATTTATATTTCTTCAGTAAGAATACAGTAAGAACTGCGAAACTGTGAAAAACAAGGCCAGACAATAATTGGTACTGGTTTTGTATAGACTTTATCATGACCAAGTGTCGTGTCTTGTGCTTTTATTTCACCAGAAGGAACTACAATACTACTAGAGTTTTACAAATAGCATCAAAGTTCTCTTTTCTCTTTTGCAATGTTTATTCAAAGGGAAAAATAAATCAAGGTCAACTCGACAAATCATTAGACCTCATACAGATTTGCTGTTACTGGACTCACAGACTGATGAAAGCAAAACCTCATTCTTTTTGTTCTGCAACAGAGCCCCATCTTTAGGCATGTCTGATGAGTGGCTATACGAGTGTCTCCTCTTGGTTCTTGATAAGCATCTCATCAATGCTTTAACGATCAGATAGACCAGCTCTGCCACATTGAGCACAATGCACAAAGCTGAAGATCCCACCATAAAAATGGTGAAAACGGTCTTCTCTGTTGGCCTTGAAATAAAACAATCAACTTTATTCGGACAAGGCCACTGTTCACACTTGACAAGGCGCGGCATCTGGAAGCCATCATAGACAAAGTAAAGAGCATACATAAAGCCAGCTTCAAAAAGAAGCCTGAAGAACAGGCTGGAAGTGTAGGTCCACCACAGCGGGCCTGTAATGGGTAAGCGGCTCTTTTTTAGACCCTCCAGGTCTTCCTCTGTTGCTTTATTGCCACCTTTGCATGCAATGAGTTCTTTCTTGACGCCACGCTTGCGATATGCCACATGCATAGCCACCAGGAGAGCCGGGGTGGAAACGAAGATCAGCTGTAGACACCACAAACGGATGTGGGAGACTGGGAAAAAGTGATCATAGCAGACATTTTTACAACCTGGCTGCTGTGTGTTGCAAGTAAAGTCTGATTGTTCATCTCCCCAGACGCTCTCGGCAGCCAGCACCAGGATGGTGATGCGGAAAATGAAAAGAACAGAGAGCCAGATTTTTCCCAGGCTAGTGGAATGTTTGTTCACTCCTCCTAGCTGGCTGTATAATGCGGCCCAACTCATCTTGCTTGCTTCTGATCACTAAACCTGCAAGCAACAAAAAAAGTCAAGCAGGCACCACAGTGTCGCCCCCCCCCCACACACCACCACCACCACCACCATCTGTACAACGGCTGGCAAGTTAGTAAAGGTGTGTTAACTGTACAGATCATGTATATACTAAAGTTTCATATTGAGTGTGTTTTTGTTCAGGTGCTGCTATACAAATTTGGACAAAATGGGGCAATATTTTTCAGGACAGTCAGAAAGACTTTTCAGACTTAGAAAAAAAAATTCTTTTAATAATGTATTTGTATACATAATTATAGAAACCTGTTTTCACCACAGTTGAGAAAAAAAAGAGTCTGTATATCATATTAATGAGAAACTTTCACATGATAATGACAATCTCTTTTAAAAAATAAATTAATTCTCAAATGAAAAACTTTCTCATAATAATACGATGACTTTGTTTCTCAAAATAATGATTTTACATCTAATAATAAGAATTATTGGAATTATGATGCATTTCATTACAGCCTCATTAATATTCAGATTAGCATACATGAGTTGCTTTGTATTGAATATTTATTGTTAAAAATGGGCGTGTACAGGGCGGGATATGAGGCTGATTCACGTACACACAATTGCAGGTGGACTTGAGTTATAAAGGAAACATTGCTTTAAAATGTGCGTAAGTAGCGTTTAATTAATCTAAATATTTTTTGACGTGTGTTATTTTTGGCTTTCGGGCGCACGGACCCTTTTAATCAGAATTCTATGCATAGTTTTATAAATGCGACCTTTGCTGCAACATCAGTTTTTATATCTGAATCAAACGGGCTGCTGTAAATAATATATATATATATATATATATATATATATATATATATATATATAGTGTAGATAATGTTTTGTCATGACATGTATATTCCTTTGTGTTGTGCTGTGCTGCTTTGTGTAAATAAAACTAACTGGTCACGTCAGTAGTCTGCATTGTTGCAGGTTTACTTTTTTCAATCTTTTGATCTATAGAAGCTAAAGTTAGAGACAAAGACTTATACAGTCCTAATGTAGCAGAACAAATAGAAATAGTTGAGAACTGGTTAAAAATCGGAGTAGATTAAGTATTTCCAAATCCAAGGTGTCATATTGCTATTTTCAACAAAAGAAGGGAAAAAAGTATATTTTCATTCTTTAAGATTAGTTCACATGTTGGAGATTTGCGCCGAGTTGCTTTAAAGCTCTGGTAGAAATTTTGGAAAAAATTATTTAATCTAGACTTTAATTATTATTTCTATTTTCCGATCTGTTTCAGATTGAATTAAGGAAGTGAAAAACAAACAAAATCGAAAACAGAAAGTGAATTTAAAAGCTGAAATAAAATAAAAATGTATGATGAATTGATTTCTCCTAAAATGGTTATGGCGTTACAGATAAGTCATTTTTAAGCGTTGGTAAATTATTATCAGTTTGTTGCAAGCTGTATAATTGTTTCGATCTGAATAAAATTGTGTAAAGTGTTGGGTTAGAGAGGTGTAAACAGCGTAACTTCCCGCTTACCTGTGTTTAGAGGAGGAAGCAGCGCGCGCCCATGTTCAGTAGCGCAGAAAGCGGCGGGATTGAGCGGAAGATTGAGACGCGCAGATTTAATGGCTCGAGGAAGCTGCACCTGCGCTCAGAGGGCGGAGCCTCGGGCTTTAAAAGGTGTGCACGAGATTTGCGATAATATACACCATTTATCCCATCTGTACATCACAACACACCATGCAGATAACACTGAACACATCTCCAAAATATATACAATATTAGCGAACCCAAAAGTGTTCGGTAATTTAACTAAAACCGCAACGCCAAGAAAAAATCTGACATTAACTATACCAAAGCAGGGATTCTAAATTAATTTCCTAATTAAATGCGACAGTTTGGACAACAATGCTAAACTAAACTGAGTGAAAATTTGTATAAAATTTTAAGATTAATAAAGTTCAAAATTAATATTACACAAATAAAATTGCATTTCCACACATTTTTAGTTTAGCATTGTTGTCCAAACCGTCACGTACGTCTGTTTAGGAAATGAGCGTGGAAACCTTTTTTATAGGTAATGTCATAAACTAAACAATTTTTTGTAAACCAGTATTTATGTTAACATTCCAGTTTTAGTCAGGGTTTAGTTTCCTTTCAAGGTTTCTTCCTCATATTTTCGAAGGGTTTTTTTTCCACAGTCACGCCAGGCTTGTTCATTAGGGATCCATAAGATAACATAAAGCCTTTCTCATTTGGGTGACAGTGTGATTATAAATTATTATAAGCATTATAAATATCGTTCTTTTAATGGTCAAATACAGTCACTTGGAGTTGTAGAACAGGAGGTCCTGAGCAGCTTAAATTAGCTGAAAAGTTAGATTAGCTCAACATCTGATTACGTTCCAGATGCAACACAAACTCGGTCATTTCACCTTCTCTTTAAATGGCCGAATTTTATAGAGCGAATTTTAACTAGAGCTGGTACATCTTTGATAGGCTGAAATCTTCACAATACAGAACACAATAGTCTAAAATAGTTTTTTTGCTAAACAATAACTAAGATCTGAAGTGATTTTGACTCTTGATTTTGACTCTTAACCTGGTTTGACTCTTGTCAGATTTGTGGTGATAGAATTCCACTTTAAACTTGCCATCTCAAGTGTTTTTTTTAAATAAACTATATCAGGCTGTATTAGTGCCAATGAAAATGCATTCACTGCGATGCACAATGAAATTATAAGTGAGTCACGAGTAAAGAGAGATAAACTATAGCTAAGCTAACTCGCCATATAACACAGAACAAAAACACTTTACCCAACCCCCATTTGAGTTGTTATTTAATAGGGTCCGGCTTGCTTAATAAACACATCAAAATGTCGGATTAAGTCTTTTAATAGTAAAAGGCTCGTTATCAATTCACAATCAAATTTACAGAAAACACAGACATCCCGGTGTTAATTAGGGTATTACTGGCTCAGTTAAACTTTAAATGTGCAATGATCAAGTAAATTGTTTTGTTTTGCATCACTATAAGTAATACGCCAGAAGTCAATCATTTCTTAAGCTTAGCTAGTCCCAAGAGCAGCTGATCTCTTCTCTCTCTTCTGGAAGAGAGATGCTCCTGGTCACTGGGGATAAACTCACAGATCTCCTAAATGGATAAACAGACAAGGATACAACAAAGCTCTTATTCATTTGATTATTTTAAACATTAATTTATAAAAACTTATTTGTCATTAAAACATAAGAATGCACACACTTTAATGATTCTAGTTGCTGCTTCTCCATCAAACTCAGGAATGGGTCCAAAACTTGACAGAACTCTTCTAATGCCCTCCCGATAGCGACCAAGGTAGTCGTCAAGGCCTGGAGATACAGATTACACATGTTCCACAAGTCAGGTTAACTTTCTGCATGTTACCCTAGTAAATGCTTTAAATGTTTATTAACCCAAGCAGCTCCAAGCTGTTGATCAGTCTCATGTCTAGAATGACTCAGCTGTTATACAAACTTAATCCTGGAGTGATTAGTTTCGGTTAGTTTAGCTTTCCTTTAAAACAGAATCCTTAAGTGCAGCTCAAAATGTTATCAGATTGGCCTGGGTGCTTCCAGGAGACTCTTATAGAGACAGAAGAATGCAGGTGAAAACCTTAGTTCTAAAACTTGCTGAAGACCTTTTTGGTCCATATTAATAATGGACACATCAAAATCTCACTAACATTTGATATCAAGGTTCCAAAGACTCACTGAATGAAGCAAGAACTGTATTTAACTGTATTTAAGGCATCAAAAGGGGGCCTTCTTTTCACACAGCCTTACAAAGCAAGGCCATTCTGCATATTTCACACTGCCTTCTGATATTCACCATGAACATGTGGCCTCCACAACACACATCTTTCTTTCTCCCCCTGTGGGCTTCTTTCTCTGACATAATTATTAGTGCAGCTAATTCATGTTATTACCTATAATCTATAAACGTTTTTACTGTTTTTTTTTTTATTACAAAAATGTTCAAGAACAAGAAATGTTCTTTAAATTCTTATTTTTCCCCAAAAAACTTTGAGACCCATCTAGATCTAAACACCCCCCCCCCACACACACACACAAAAACTTACGCACACACAGACCATATAGGTCACACAGTAATGTACATAGTCATGTGTTGTCTCATGGAAGCCACAAATTCTGACTCAAGTGCCTATATGGGTTAAACACAAGCCCTTAGCTTATTATAGAATATGGCTATACACATACTTACATATAAAGAAACAAATGCATGCGTACTTGCCATTTGGTGCATTAAGATGCATAGTTTCAATTGGACCAATGAAAGCGTAGCGCATGCCGAGCCCCTCTGACATCACCAGATCAATATCCTTTACTGAGATCACATTATCCTAAAAACAGAGAAACACCACAAGTCAGTTAAAAGTTAACCTCCATTTGATAACGGCATCATTCAAAAAGGGTCATCGGATGCGACATGAACTTTTACAAGTTGTTTTAACTAAAATGTGTTAGTAGTGTTTATACACAACCACTCTATAGAGAAAGATCCACCCAGTGGTTTTTAATATCACTAAATCATTTCTTCTTTCTCAAATCAAGCAGTTTTCAGATGCCTGTTTTTGGGACAGCACACAGACCAGTGCCTCTCCCATGATTGTTGATTGACACTGCCGTTTTAGCATAGACCCGTCCTGAGTGTCTCCCATCGTTTCGAGGCTGGAGCATAATGTTTCCCTCCCCAACAACATTAATTTATCACTAAACTGCTTTAAAAACTTATAGTATAAACAGGCTTGCTAAGAAGTTACTCTCAATCCAAAAAAATGGACGGGTGCCAACTATTCATGTTCCTGCTACACCTCCAGAAGAAGTAAGTGTCATTTTTTTATTTGAATTATTGCAAATGGCCTTTTCTAATAATGTGCTACAGTTAACAAGTTTACCAATGAATGCGGCTAAAGTGTACAAGTGTACCTCAGAGCACATTATGTCGGGTGCTGGAGCTTAGGGCTCCCAATAAAACCGGCGAATTAGGCGAGCAGGTCAGTAGTGGGATGCTAACAATTAGCGAGCGGCGTAGCAAGTCTACAAACTGTGTATGTTGTTGGTAAAGAACGGTTGATAAGGATAAATGGTAACAATACAGTGTCTTAATAATTTATAATGACCCTTTACATATGACTTCACTGATTTAGTAATTATGTAACAGTCATTCCTTTCTTTATCTGGGTCTGCATCATGTACTTTTAGATTTTCTGGGTCTTTTTTCAGTATGTCCTGCTCATTTTCTGTATAGCAAATGTAGGCTGATCTCACAGAACAAGCAGAAACAGTGACAGGCCTTTCTTTTCATCCCAACAGTAGAGCTTTAAAACAGGTCCTGATGTATTGGATTTCCCTCATCATCTAATTCTGTGCCAGGAAACAATGAAACGGTATCGAGGGAAGCGTGGTAATGCCAAGGTTTGGGTCCACTCTGCACTCAGATTACCTCAGGCTACAGATACCTGCTTCAAGGCCGGCTTGAAATCAAAGCTTGGACACAGACCTGGTAAAAGTTAGAGTAAGAGAGACTGGAAGGGGGACAGGGTGGTCTTTGTTCATTTCCTGTGTGCAACAACGAACCTGTTATATCACGGTCACCAGGCGACGGAGTGGCTGTGGGAGTCAAGAAAGGGGGCCTTTCCTTTACAGTAATCACCGGAGGCAACCGGCAGCTTTCTCAGCTGCTCCACTTTCCAGTACTGGCTCTCTCTCAACAGCTCTTCTTAAACTCCTCATGCCACCCGTACAATTGTGAATCCGATGAATTAACCAGATAGCCACATGAACGGCTCTTAAAATGTGATTTGTTCATGCAAGTTATAACAAATAGGCTGTTTTATTAAACCATAACAACACATTTCATTGATTATATACCAGAAAAGTGTGTAACCAGTTTTCAGTGTTGCATACATTTTACTGACCAATAATAATACTGACCTTTAATATAATTAAATTAACTGAATAACCAAAACACCCACCCTTATTTAAAATGTGTTAAATGTTGTGAAAAACTTTTGGAGCACAAGGGATATGTTGGAAACCACACCAAGACAACGACGAAGCATGGTGCTGGCAGCATTAGCTTTAGGACTGCTTCTTTTCAGCTGGTAGTTGGGTTCTACTCAGGCTAACATTATACAACTACATATAAAGAGATTTTGTTACCTTTTGAAGCACAGTACATGAACACTTTTTCTATCAATTTGTTTTGTAATTTTGCACATTTACAATTTTGTAAATTTTCAGGAGATTTTGTGTGCGTTTGCACGTGCATAAGACCGGCTTCAATGGTTCATTAGGCACAGAAAGAAACAATGTAAATGTTATAAACAAAAAAAAGATTGTTTACCCAATGCGGTGCTTGACAGGTTTCGAAGACTTTCAGCTAGAGACTGCAAGCATGAAACCCAATTGCTATAACCTCCTGCCTAGAAACTTTCCAATACACACATACTTCAAATCTGGCTTTAAAGACAACACACATTCCTCTTAGGGTAATCTTCAGTAAAAACGCTAGGTTTTCCTGCACACCATCAGGCTAAACCAGATTCCATACATTCCTATTCAATGCAAATTCTGACAAATCTGTCAGATGTTTCAGACAAACCATCAAAAAAAAGCTAATTGCTAATAAACACTGAAATGTCATCAGCTTGTGTAACAGTGGTGTATTTAAAATAAGATATTTCTAAATAAAAGCCAGACACTATGTAGCAAATTGTAAGAAACACAACACAACGATCATAAAAGCCAAGATGTAAGATATGGCAGCTAATACAATCAGTCAAACATTTTATTAAGTAGCCTGTAATTGTATGTAGCTACAGACAGGATACAGGTACTCATCACTTCCTGCATGTGTCAAATTATTTTTTTAAACTTGACATGCCTGAGCTACGGTGTAGGGTGATTAAAGGAAAGCCCTTTAGTCTAATTAAACAAACTGAACTCTTTAAAATGTGTTATATATTGTGGCAAATTTTATATGTTTGGAGCATAATTTTAAAGGTTATGTGACTGTGTTATGCTGACTGTATAACCTCATCACACCATACTAACAATGAAGCATGGTGGTGGCAGTATACGCTGCAGGGTTGCTTTTCTTTAACTGGGTAGGACTTTCTGTTATACAACTACATATAAAAAAAAAAACTTTTATACTGTCCAGCACACTAGTGTTCTAAAAGACAAATTGAGAAGCGGTGGAATGACAGTGATATGGCTAGGCACAGAAATTCATTTCTCACTTTGGAATATTCTTGTAGTGTGCACTTTATTAGGCAGGCCTTTGTAACTGTTTCTTTATTGTTTTTCAATTAAATTTTGTTTGCTGCTAAATCACTTTACAATTTTTAAATTTTGCTTTGGTATTATTTTCACCAATTGTTAATGTTGTATAAGTTAGTACTAATATCACGACGGATCAAAAAAGCCCTCTTATTTCCAACACCAACATATTTTCACTCGTCCTAGTACAATACACACATTTAAAAAGTATTCTTTTCACTACATCAAATAATTTCATCAGCATAAATGTTTTATTCGCAGTACCTGCCTTTCATTATTCTTATTTATGTCTAACTCATCCTAATTTTTAATTACGGAGTCATTTGATAAATTTATTTGTGAGTTACATACAGTATGTAAATTTTGAGAGCCACACAACTGTGTATTTGTAGACATCTTGATTACATGTAACCACACATAATGAATACTCCTTATTGCTAATTGATTTTGAATTGCAGTAACCACCATATATAATACTATATAAGTACTGGGGTGTGGGGTGTAAACCCTGGCAATGTTACTTTTTATCTCAGGAAGCACAATTAAAACCTGTTTATTTAAAAAACTAGATGCAAAAAACTCATTCACAAAACAATGACATGGCATAACAGCAGAATAACAAGAGAAAAAATATACTCTGACAATCTCACTTTATCTTTTTTATAACCAGAGAAGGCTTAGACCAGTAAAACACTAAACTTTACACAGTCCAAATGTGAACTTCTAAATGGTGCTACTGGCAAGCAAACACAAGCTCGTATTCCACTGAGTGATAACAAATTATCACAGGTCATCACCAAAGGACACACTGTTTTTTGAGCAGCATAATTACAGCACAAAGTACCCAACTTTTGTTTTAAAAAAATATAGGCTTACAAATAGAATACTAAAATAAAAAAATGGTATAATCCTGCAAACGGAAAAAGAAAGTACAACCTGCTAATGTTTTTTTTCTGTTTATCTGTTTGCAAGACTCTCAGGTCATGTGACTACTACAAATCCAAATCATTTAAAAATTCTAGTATAAAGTGTTTGTAGTATTTGCCATTTGGTGGAAACTAAAAACAGGCAGCTTCAAAGGTTTTTTTTCATATTTCCAAATATGCGGTCGGACTTGAGCGTGCACTTGCTGTCCAATAGGAAAACTGACAATCATGTGTCAAGCTTTCCATCAGTAAACAAACATTATTATTGTAGAACGGTGAGTTTAAAAGGATTCTGAAATGTTAAATTTTGGCATTTAACATTGTATATTCAGGACCCATGTAATGGTAGCTAAACTTTATATCTTTGATATGGAATCAATAAGGGCAAGACAGTAATGATGAACATTTACAAAGATTTTCTATTTATATATCTCTACACTGTTATTTCTTTACTGTTTATATCAAGTCCTTAATATATATATATATATATGGAGCGAGACATGATGTCCCAGATGTGCTCAATTGGATTCAGGTCTGGGGAACGGGCGGGCCAGTCCATAGCATCAATGCCTTCGTCTTACAGGAACCGCTGACACACTCCAGCCACATGAGGTCTAGCATTGTCTTGCATTAGGAGGAACCCAGGGGCAACCGCACCGGCATATGGTCTCACAAGGGTCTGAGGATCTCATCTCGGTACCTAATGGCAGTCAGGCTACCTCTGGCGAGCACATGGAGGGCTGTGCGGCCCTCCAAAGAAATGCAACCCCACACCATTACTGACCCACTGCCAAACCGGTCATGCTGGAGGATGTTGCAGGCAGCAGAACGTTCTCCACGGCGTCTCCAGACTCTGTCACGTCTGTCACACATGTGCTCAGTGTGAACCTGCTTTCACATCTGTGAAGAGCACAGGGTGCCAGTGGCGAATTTGCCAATCTTGGTGTTCTCTGGCAAATGCCAAACGTCCTGCACGGTGTTGGGCTGTAAGCACAACCCCCACCTGTGGACGTCGGGCCCTCATACCACCCTCATGGAGTCTGTTTCTGACCGTTTGAGCAGACACATGCACATTTGTGGCCTGCTGGAGGTCATTTTGCAGGGCTCTGGCAGTGCTCCTCCTCCTGTTCCCTCCTTGCACAAAGGCGGAGGTAGCGGTCCTGCTGCTGGGTTGTTGCCCTCCTACGGCCTCCTCCACGTCTCCTGATGTACTGGCCTGTCTCCTGGTAGCGCCTCCATGCTCTGGACACTACGCTGACAGACACAGCAAACCTTCTTGCCACAGCTCGCATTGATGTGCCATCCTGGATGAGCTGCACTACCTGAGCCATTTGTGTGGGTTGTAGACTCCGTCTCATGCTACCACTAGAGTCAAAACATCAGCCAGAAAGCATAGGAACTGAGAAGTGGTCTGTGGTCACCACCTGCAGAACCACTCCTTTATTGGGGGTGTCTTGCTAATTGCCTATAATTTTCACCTGTTGTCTATTCCATTTGCACAACAGCATGTGAAATTGATTGTCAATCAGTGTTGCTTCCTAAGTGGGCAGTTTAATTTCACAGAAGTGTGATTGACTTGGAGTTACATTGTGTTCCCTTTATTTTTTTGAGCAGTTTTTGAGCAGTGTGTATATATATACACACAGTCTTATGCAAAAGTTTAGGCACCCCTTGATAAATAACAAACAGATTTTGGTGATTTTCTAATCACCTTGAACCTTGAACATCTTGAAAAGATGTTAACACAGTCTCTCTTGGAAATGGAAAAAATGCCCAATATCTTCAGCAAACATTGATGCATAGTTACTTTTTATGCCATAAATTGAACAAAAATAAAAAATAAAAACATTTTTATGGCACTGTGCAAAAGTTTGGGCACCCTAAGAATTCCAAAGTCTCAGATTCTTTTTACAAGGTTTCAGACCTTAATTAGCTTGTTGATGCATGCATGCAACAGCTGTCATTAGTAAATGCCAATTTCAAAGCTTTACAAATACTTTGACTCTTCAAAACCTTGGGTTCAACAACCATGGGTTCCTCTAAGCAGCCCCTTATTTATCAAGGGGTGCCTAAACGTTTGCATAAGACTGTGTGTGTGTGTGTGTGTGTATATATAAATATATATATATATATATATATATATAAAACAATCCAGGAAATTATCAGGAATATTTTTTAAAATACTTTCAATTTATAAAACATTAACTAATCATGTGGCAGCAGTGTAATGCATTAAATCATGCTGCTTCTGGTAACAAGCTTCAATTAGGACAATAACATGAATATTTCAGAAACTACTGAATCTTCTAAGACTGTCAAAGAAACCTGACTGCCGCATGATTAAACTATTTAGATAATGGCATGACTGAGCAGGGGTACAGGTTGAAATTTCTGTGATGTACATAAAGATGCAGACACTATAGCATATCTGTGTGATGTAATGTTTACTACAGTTTTGATCAGACTTACCTGAACCAGTCTCCAGCACTCTGCTATAATGGCATACTGGACGCGATTCAATGCGAAGCCATCAATCTCCTTCCTGAGGCGAACAGGTGCCTGCCCCACCTCAGTCATTAATTCAAAAGCTGTGTCTATAGTCGTAGTCACAGTCGCAGGGTGAGGAACCAGCTCCACCAGACGAACATAGTAGGGTGGGTTTACCTATAAAAGGGCCGGAGCACCCTAATGTGATTATAGGCCCTCAGGGAAAAATGCATTTGAGAAATAGTTTGTTTTTCTTAAAGAAACGATGCTGCTGATTTGTTTCCCCTCCAGCTAATACTGAAAACCTGCTTTAAAAATTTACCCAGTGAACGAAACTGACTGTATGGTCAGACAAACAGACAAAGAGATACAATTTGACAGACACAGGGCACAAACAAACACAGGGTTAAGTCAGACACAGGTCAAAACAGGGACAAATCAAATACAGACACAAGGCACAGACAGAGTACAAACAGGCACAGGGAGAAGAAAGGCACAGGGCACAGACGGGCACAGACGGGCACAGACGGGCACAGCAATACAATAGAGGCCTATCCACTTCTCTGTAAATTGCTACACACAACAAAGTGTTACAGTGTAAACCTCACTGACCGGGTGAGATATAATACAGCGTTTGGGGTTTTGGACTAGAGAGAAGACGTTGCTGGGCAATAGACACGAGGTGGAGCTGCTGAGGATAGTGTCCTCAACCACATGATTTTCCACAGCCTGGAAAACAGTCTGCTTGGCCTGTAGGTCCTCAAAAACACATTCCTAACAAAAAACACAGTGAAACAGTGAAAATAATAAACATTCTAAGATTTAATTTAAAACATTAACTCAATAATATACAACATCAGATTTTTTTCCGAAGCATAAATAAAACCATACATACTGATAATGTTTAGCTGCCTAAAGGTTTATATTTCACATTCCAATCACATTTCTCCTACTGTTATCAGCCTAAGGACTGATAACGTAAACGCGTCCTTGTGTGGTTAATATGTTAATCATCAAACCACACCAACAGATGACTGGAAATTAATAGACAATAGGAGACATCATTATTTAAAAGCGTTTCATTTTCTGTTAGAAAAGATCTGATCCTAATACTGCACACAGAACATCCAACGGACTAGTTTTACAATAAAAGTCCCTTCCTGACGTATAACAACATGTAAGCAAAAATACAATGCTTAGCCATACAACCTAAAATCTTTTTTTTTTTCTTTGATAACCAGTAAACAAAGATACTGGTCACTGACGGTTTCTTTTTATAATTAATCTGGATGTCATCTCCAATATCCTTTTCTGTCTTCTTAAAACATTTTATTTTTAGTTGACAACAAAGTGTACTATTATATCGCACCTCATATTCAACGCTTTGACGAACCCACACTTGCACATTTATACAATATCATTTATCTAATTTTTTTATAGTATTTTGTTGCTGTTATCATCAAGCACCAGCATACAAAGACAAAATTCTTTCTAATTCAGATTTTTTTTTGTATTATTATATAGTTTATAGGTTATAATACTCACCCAACAGAAAATGTCAAATATCAATAATAACAAAGGTGATGACTGACTACAAGCTTAGAAATGACACATTTACAGTGCCTTGATAAAGTACTCATACCCCTTGAACTTTTTCACATTTTGTCACCTCACAACCACAAACTTAACTGTATTTTATTGAGATTTTATGTGACAGACCAACACAAAGTAGCACATAATTGTGATGTGGAACGAAAATAATACATCGTTTTCAAAATTTTAAGCAAATAAACATCTGAAAAGTGTGGCGGGCATTCGTTTTCTTCCCCCTGTACTCTGATACCCCCTAAATTAAATTCCAGTGCAGTCAATTGCCTTGTGTGTAATTTAGTCTCATATAAATACACCTGTTCTGTGAAGGCCTCAGTGGTTTCTTAGAGAACACTAGTGAAAAAATAGCATCATGAAGACCAAAAAACTTACCAGACAGGTCAGGGGTAAAGTTGTGAAGACGTTTAAAGCAGGGTTAGGTTATAAAATAATATCCCAAGCTTTGAACATCTCAAGAAGCACTGTTCAATCCATCATCCAAAAATGAAAAAAGTATGGCACAACTGCAAACCTACCAAGACATGGCTGTCCACCTAAACTGACAGACCGAGCAAGAAGAGCACTGGTCAGAGAAGCAGCCAAAAAGGCCATTGTCACCCTGGAGGGGGGGGGGGGGGCTGCAGAAATCCACAGCTCAGGTGGGAGAATCTGTCCACAGGACAACTATAAGTCGTGTACTCCACGACTCTGGCCTTTATGGAAGAGTGGAAAGAAAAAAAGCCATTGTTGAAAGAAAGACATAAGAAGTCCTGTTTGCAGTTTGCCACAAGCCATGAAGGGGACACAGCAAACGTGTGGAAGAAGGTGCTCTGGTCAAATGAGACCAAGGTTGAACTTTTTGGCAAAGCGTTATGTGTGGCGAAAATGTAATACTGCTCATCACCCTGAACACACCATCCCCACTGTGAAACATGGTGGTGGCAGCATCATGCTGTGGGAATGCTTTTTTTCAGCAGGGACAGGGAAGCTGGTCAGAGTTGATGGGAAGATGGATGGTGTTAAATACACTCATGTATTAAATAAGGCAATCATGGAAGAAACCCTGTTGGAGGCTGCAAAAGACTTGAGACTGGGAAGCTCTGGGAAGCCAGAGCTACAATGGAATGGTTTGTGTCATAGAATATTCATGTGTTAGAATAGCTCAGTCAAAGTCCAGACCCAAATCCCATTGAGCATCTGGGGACTGTTCTTATTTAATCTGGCTGATCTTGAGCTATTTCGCAAAGAAGAATAGACAAAAAATTTTGTCTCTAGATGTTCAAAGTTGGACTGGAAGCTGTAATTGCACCAAAAGGTGGCTCTACAAAGTATTGACGCAGAGGGGATGAATACAAAAGCACATCAAACTTTTCAGATTTTTATTTGCCTAAAACTTTCAAAACTGTATATCATTTTCGATTCACTTTACAATTATATGCTACTTTGTGTTGGTTTATTACATAAAATCTCAATTAAAAAAAAACATTTAAATTTGTAGTTGTAGGGTGACAAAATTTAAAAAAGTTTTAGGGGTATAAAAACTTTTTTAAGACACTGTAAAAGTGTCCAGTGGTATGCACCTTTTTGTACTTATCTACTGGTTTAATAATACCTGTACAAAAAATGCTCCCTCTAGTGCCTGGGCAAGGTCATCATGACTGCTCAGCAGACTCAACTGCTCTGAAGCACTGAGCTTTCCCCGAAGCATTTGAGCTTCTTGAAGCTCTTCAACTTGCTTTCTGCTCAAATATGAAGAAAACAGGTTTATATTAAAATATATTATTTATTATTTTATATATTTATTATTGCATAAAAATAAAAAGGCATGTGCATCCTATGCTTTGTCACCAGATCATAGACTGACAGGTTTGACAGTGCAGTCAACCACAAACACTGTCATAAAACCACTGGAGACAACGTGCAGGGATGTGTGGCGTTTATCACTCCAGTAGTGTTCCAAACACTTGCCAAAGACTAGCTGTTCTGGTGGCAACATAATGTCATGGTTTATAATCTTTCACTTTAACACACGTCATATTTTTTTTTTTAATTCATTCATCCATTCCTGTGACCACTCTCCATCATGCCTACTTTAAAGGGCAGGGAGTGGTAGCTTAGCGGTTAAGGTGTTGGACTGCATGTTCCATTTCCAGTCCCACCAAAATGCCACCACTAGACCCCTGAGCAAGCCAATCAACTGCTCAGGTGGATAAATAAGCTTACTGTAAATTACTCTGCCAATAGCTGTAAATGTGAAAGTACTGTAATGCAAATAGTGCAATTCTTGACCTAGACTAATATGACAATAATTATCCTAATGTATTCTGCAATGCATTTCCTTCACTATTCATCGTAAAAGTCATACTGTAATCTAAAAGCATGTTGTGGTTGTTGGTAAAATCATAGAATTAGTACTCTATATATGGTATAATATTCTGCTACCCTCTCTACTGCCAGAAATCTTTAAATTTCTTATACCCTACAAACTTACTGTATATGCAATGGAGATGCTCACCCTTGTACTAGGTTAGGTTAAAAACTGTAAAATAATTATAAAATATATCTATTTGCACCAAAGTACAGGGATAAAGTAACCAGGCCAAAAAATGTAGTTAAAATAGTAGTGGGTTGTGGTAAATTATATACTCACTAAAGTTTAATATTAAAGCCAGTCTAACCTCACTGTTTAAAGATATGCTGCCACTTTACAGGATAACAATTAACTTTAAGCCATTTTCTATCGATCTGTCACAGACCTGATTTCTGTGATGGCGTTCGATGCTTGTCCTGGCTGATTGTCATAGATTTTAACCCTGTATCCTCCACTTACGAACACCATGGCCCAGGAGCGGCCAATTAGCCCACTGAAAGAGAAAACCATTGAATCCTATGTTATACAAATCAGTATTACCATCTGTGTAAGATCCATGGATAAGAAGTAAGGGTAGATGTATGGACTTTATGAATATTAGTAATATTATGTTTTGATTGGTTCAGTCTGATTTGTTGACAATCAATTAAACAGTTAGAGCAGAAAAATAACCTACTTTTACCAGATCATAACATTAGAACAACAGATAAACCGACCAAACACAATATTAGTTGCTAAATAATCTGGTAAACAGTCATACATATCAAAGGTCGAGCAGAAACTCAAATAAGACTGCTGCAGGAACTGAGCTCGATAGTTTTTAATTTTTACATTTCTAAATATTTATTTACATTCATTTAACTTATCAACCTGCTCACCTTCCTATAACTGTAATTATTTTCCCTTTGGAGGCTGACATGATGTACAGTTAACAGCAAGTACAGTTTTAGCTGAAATTTATCCCAAACTCCCAAACCTCGTGAATCATGTGCTTATAGGCGGTAACTTCTACGGAAGCCTACAAGTACCATAATAGGCACGTATTTATTAAAGTACACGTTTAAGGGGTGTTGTAGTTAGTTGGTTGTTGTTGTTGGTTTTTAAATGTTCAATATGTATTTATTTTAAAGACGTGGTAAATGCTAAGAATCAAACAGTAAGATTGCTAGAGTTAGATCTGCTTACAGCGCGCGCACACATACAGGTATCCTAGCAACAGCAGCTTGTATCCTGTGTTAGCATGGTGTTTTGTTCCGTTTGTTAATAGGCCCAAGTTATTTTATAATAAAAGACTAAAGCTGAAGTAATTTATAAATAAAACCATTTATATAGGTAAACCGAGCATCTCTGGTATGTTGTTTAATATTTTAGCCTAGCCAAATAAGCTAAGCCATTCTGTTGAACTAAAGCAGCTAGCTTATATTATAACTTCTAATAATGTCTAATTAGCACAGCTAGCGATGCCTACTTGGTTTGTGTTTGTTTTTGTTTTTTTTGTTGTTAAAGTACTTTAGGTAAATGATTTATATAGTACTTTATAGTGAAGTCATTATGCTTATGACATTTGTACGATAATACTGTCATGCGGTCATTTGGTGCGTTAGCCTACTTAGGTTAGTTATTACATCCTTTTTATAACGTCGGCCTTTATTCTGCTTTTTGTTTGGTTTGCATATATGGGCGTATTTTCATTTCCTAATACAACTTTGTGCTCTTTTTAAAAGTATATAATGGACAACGTTCATCTTGTGGCAGAGGAAGAAGATGATTTGTATTCAGGTTACAATGACTACAATCCCACATTCGACTCAGAGGTGTGCAGCTACACCATCCTGTCTGCAGAAATCGATCAAAAGTCTTGCCTCTATTAATGCCATATAAGCCATTATTCACTTATATAAATTTTAACTCTGCAGGAGCTGAACAATGATGTTGGTTTTCAGCAAGCTGTGAGGACGAGTCATGGCAGACGGCCTCCTGTAAGATCTACGGTTTTAATCAATCAGCTGCATACTACAATTACATACTACATTCGCTAGGATTTGCCATTCTGATAATACTTTGCCATTGGCATTTCTAGCCATGCCCACCTAATTATGCATGCAGTTTTGAAGCTTTCTCTTTCCTGAAATGTTTTACAACACAGAATGTTGGGTCTTCTATGTTACTACTACATTATATTTCACTAACTATACAGTATGCTACCATAAGAAAACACTCGCAGAGCACTTTATTAATAACACCTGTGCACCTATTTATTCATGCTACAATATAATTAGTCAGTTCTTTGGCAGCAGTGCAGCGTATAAAATGCTGAATTTAACAGATCACATCATTTTCGGAATGGGTTTTCCGATGATTTCAGTGATTTAAAAAATTTCTGACCTGGTTTCAATATTTCTAAAACTTGTGGACTTTCAAACATGACTATCTAATTTATTTACATTTCTGGTACTTGGCAGATGACCTTACACAAGGCAACTTACAATTAAAAATTTTTATAACCGCCTGAGCGGTCGATGGTTAAGGGCCTTGCTCAGGGACCCGACAGTTGCATTTTAGTAAGGCATTTGATATTTTTATCAGCAATCCAACACCTTAATATCTTACCTAAATATAAATATCTCAGTCTTTTTACTGCACAAAATCAATAGGAAATTTTTATTATAATCCCACAGACACTTTAAGTATCATTGCTGAATATGTGCATTCCATTGCGACAAGTTACCATCTAAAGGCTACCTCCAGCATGGCACTAAGTTAAAACTGATCCTAATCCTAGTTTATGTAAATGACAATGTGTTCCTAAGTAGACTTTTTAGTAACCTTGTCTAAATCTATTAGAACTTAATATATGATAGATATATATTAATCGTTTGAATTATAGATGACTGCAAAATTTCCCAGCACTGCTGTTGGAGGAAGACCTATAGGAACGTCCTATGGTGTAAGTAGAAATTAATATTAACTGGCATTTCATACGCAATTTGTCCAACTATCGTAATTTTTTTTCTCTATCAACAAAAGTTCCTAAAGAATTCACTCATGGTCCATCCATTGAATTCGACCCTATAGTTGTTTTTGTTCATGCTGGTTTTTTTTAACATTTGTTGTTCATTAGCTGCGAACAACTATTGGTTCCTCAATGGGGAGGCCTATGACTGGGGCAGTGCAGGTAAGAACATCACGTTCAAATGCACTGGGTTGTAAAAAACCTTTGCACAGGTAAACGGATAAGTATCTTTTTGTTTTCTTAAGGATGGAGCTGCACGGCCCATGACTGCAGTGCGAGCAGCAGGATACTCGTCCTCTTTGACTAGAGGTAAGTGTGCAAATTTTATAATTAAAACTAGTATAGAATCTAATTTTATTTACAATGGGTTTATAATGGTCTACAAATGTCAGTCATAACATGTCATATGTTTTTTACTTGGCAGAAAGGTTGTAAGTGATGTTGCAGAATGCAAGTGTTTTCTTTTTTTAGGCTCTACTTTTGATCCACTTGGCCAATCAAGAGGACCAGCTCCTCCATTAGAAGCCAAAAATGAAGACACGTATGTTCTGTTCTGTTTCATTATGAAAACCTGGCATTTTGTATTATAATAATGTAGCCTATAGTCTGTCACATTAATGAAATAATTGTCTATGTAATCCAGGCCAGAAGAGAAGATTAAGATATTGGAAAAGAAAGTGAATGATTTGATTGAGGAGAGCTGTATGGCCCATGCAAATGGCGATTTACAGCTGGTAAGTAAAATGTTGTCTTAATTTAACTTAGTAGATTGTGTAAATGTACATATGTACATGGACCAAGCTTCTAAAATACTGTGAATTCACTGAAGTACAGCCGTCTTATTTGTCTTTCTGTGGTTTATTTAGGCTCTCCAAAAGGCCAAAGAAGCTGGTAGAAAAGAAAGGCTGTTGATGAGACAAAGAGAGCAAACTAGCGCTGCAGATAATATCAATTTGGATTTAACCTATTCAGTGAGTTCATCTCTTGTGAATCAAAGCTGCTTAAAATTAAATTTGATTTAATATAACAGATGCTGTCTTTGCCTTTTAGGTGCTGTTTAATTTGGCAAACCAGTACGCTAATAATGACATGAACACAGAAGCCTTGAACACCTACCAGCTCATTGTTAAGAACAAGATGTTAAATAATGCAGGTGATGTGATTACTAAAGTTTTGACATGTTACCAAATAATATTTAATTAGCAGCATGACTGTGCAAAGTCAGTTGGGACAATGACGTTTTAAACTAAACCATATTTTAGCAGAGTCTACTAATAGTGGGTAGATTTTATATTGATATTAATAATAACAGTATCATTTAAAACATGATTAATTCAAATAATTTATGATATTTTAATATCGTATAGATTTCTAATAACAGTATTTGTTTTTTTCTGATACAGGACGACTGAAAGTGAACATGGCTAATATCTACTTTAAACAGAAAAACTACCCCATGGCAATTAAATTTTATCGTATGGCTTTAGACCAAATATCGAATGTACACACAGAGATGAGGTAAGTTTCCTTAAATATTAGTTAGTATAAATGCAATATATACTTATATTAAGTTATGTATAGTCGCTATATAATATTTATATACATAATCTGGGTGTGCGTGTTGGTTTTGTTTGCTAACTGCTTTTGTTTGTGTTAGGATAAAGGTCATGCAGAACATTGGTGTTGCCTTCATACGTATGGGCCAGTACTCAGATGCCATAACCTCTTTTGAGCACATTATGAGTGTTAGTCCCAACATCAAGACAGGCTTCAACTTAATTCTATGCTACTATGCCATCGGAGACCGTAAAATGATGAAAAAATCTTTCCAGAAACTAATCAGTGTGCCCCTTGGCATTGATGAGGAGGAGAAGTACATCCCCACAAATGTAAGCTTAAAGGATATCCTGCACCAATTTTGCTACACATTTCAATTTCCGCTTATAAATGTTGTACAATTTTTCAATTAAATTATTTACATTGGTTTACTCTTTATGGTAGGATGACCCACATGCAAGCTTACTGATTGAAGCCATTAAAAATGATCAGCTGCATCAAATGGAGCGAGAAAGGTATCAGGAAATCCACCACAGTGAATTATCTGCCTCCACCCAGCCCTATTCTCTGCATAAGATAATTTTCAAATAAAACTAGTTAACAGTTTGAAAAAAACAAAGAGGAGATACTGTTCAGTATTTAGGATGCTGCACAATTTCTTACAAAACAATTACTTACATTTAAGCAAACTAGTTATATTCTGTGTTTTTTTTTGTTTTGTTTTTTTACAAATGGTCCGATTCCCTACGAGACATTCAGACAAAATGCCAATGAATTTGCTTATAGATAATCAGGTTTTATACAAACTGTATAAGATTCAAGTTATTGCTGATAATATAATAATTTGTAATAAGATTTTTTGCGTTAAATTGTAAAACAAATACCAAACTAAACTCTTAGAATCACACTTGTCTGTATTGCTAATAAATGTTTTGATAATTTTATAAATAATTCTCTATTATAGAAAAGCCCTGGCTGAAAAGTACATCATGACATCAGCAAAGCTTATTGCTCCAGCTATTGAGTCCACTTTTGCAGCTGGTTTTGACTGGTAAGTTGTCAATACAATACAGGGCCTTGAAGAAATAATGTATACTAACTTATTAGCTAAGATAACCAATAATAAACCTAATAATAATAATTATAATAAAATACCAGGTATGTGTAGCTAAAGGCAATCAGACAGTAAAAATATATTATCATCATTATGCCTGAATGTTGAATGTAGTATTATGATTTTAGGTGTGTAGATATGGTTAAAGGTTCGCAGTATGTGGAGCTGGCCAATGATCTAGAGATTAACAAAGCCATCACCTACCTGCGACAGAGAAACTTTAACCAGGTGAGAGAGGTCATAAAATAAATGATATGCATGAATGAATATGCATGTTACATACTATTCCACCTGTTTCCTTTTTCCCTTGTCCAATTATTTGTCTCTTTACTGTTTCACACATTCCCATTGTTTTCTTTCTCTGTTTTACATTTGCTTGCCTGTTAAGGCTGAGGTATGTGTGTCCTGTCACAGGTTTTTAACAAGTGTCGTTTGTGGTATTTGTACATGTCTCACTGCCCCTCTCCTTTGTGCTACACAAAAAAATTGTAAACTCAAAATCAGGGTGAAATTGTAATAGACTAAGCAGTTATTTCAAATGCACCAAATATCTGACGCACTTGTCATGCTGTACAGGCAGTGGAAACACTGAAAACCTTTGAGAAGAAAGACAGTCGAGTGAAAAGTGCTGCTGCCACCAACCTTTCCTTTCTTTACTTCTTGGTATGTACAGACATGTAAACTTATAGTTAGACATTCTGACATTGCATTTAAAATGACTTAGAGATTTTTTTAAATATAGTTCAGTACATTTTAGATTTTAGTTTCGAAAATCCCTTTTCAGCAAGTATTTACACCCTTGAAATTCAACCAGTATTTGCGTTAACTAATTGAAGGCAGTTATATATTCCAAAGTCTGCTCTTAATATTCTTTTTTTAATTGATTTATGGGAGATTTATATACGTGTGATAACAATATGCAATATATATTACTTTGAATATTAAAATAAACTTGCCATTGTTATTCCTTACAGGAGAAGGATTTTGAACAAGCTGATCGCTATGCTGAACTGGCCATGAATGCTGACCGCTACAATCCTGCTGCCCTCATTAATAAAGGCAACACAGTGTTTGTAAAGCAAGACTATGAGAAAGCAGCTGAGTTTTATAAAGAAGCACTCCGGAACGACTCATCCTGCACGGAGGCCCTTTATAATTTAGGTCTTTTTTTTTTACTTCTAAAGACATAAACAGCAGATTTGCTAATTGTCGTTCTTTTATGCCTCTATTAACCACTTTATTTGTACACTTTGGTTTGAGATGCCATTTTAATCTAACAATTTTTCACTGCCACATGTATTTTGTTACATCCAGCTGTACTTTCTGTTTACCAGTGCTGAATCTTTCTTTACAGGGTTAACCAATAAGAAACTGGGGAGACTGGAAGAAGCTCTTGATTGCTTCTTGAAGCTCCATGCAATCCTAAGGAACTGCCCTCAAGTTATGTATCAGCTGGCCAACCTGTATCCTTTCAACACCTACCAGAGTTTCAGTTGTATGTGTCAGTTTCTGTTTAGCTAGTTTGTGTTCTTTAACAGCCCTTAGATATGAGATGTTGGAGGATCTTCCCCAGGCTATTGAATGGCTCATGCAGCTGATAAGTGTCACCCCCACTGACCCTCATGCATTAGCCAAGCTGGGAGAGTTATACGACAGCGAAGGTGACAAGTCACAAGCCTTCCAGTACTATTATGAGGCAAGGCCTTTTTTCAGATTATTTTCTTATAATTATTAGTATGTTTGATGCACTGTTTTTGCAAACAAATCAAAATGTTTAATTTCTTTTTCTTAGTCTTTCAGATACTTTCCTTCAAACATTCATGTCATTGAATGGTTGGGAGCATATTATATAGACACACAGTTTTGTGAAAAGGCAATTCAGTATTTTGAAAGGGCAACACTCATCCAGTAAGTTGCTTTCTGTTTTTCTTAATATATAATCCTAGATCAATCAGTTCCTCTAAAGTTTTTGGGTTATTTAACTGCAAAATTAACACTAAATTAAGCAAACACTGCGATATTCAATGGAGCTTGTTTTTTTGCAAATTTGGGTCAAGATGCATTTTGTGATATTATGTGTATTCAGCCAAAGCTTGCTTAGAATCACAGGGGTCAAACATAAGTAAAAGTAAGTAAGTAAGAGGATAAATAAATTACGAGGGGGGTATCAGAAGGTTTCGAGACATGACAACAGATGGCAGCACAGAGCTGCATGCACACACAAAGGAAGCACAGCCTTCTACTGCCATCTGTTGTTGTGTTTTAAAACATTTTGATTCCCCTTGTACTTTATACTTGGTTTACCTGGATTAATCTTCAATTTCTGGTGTTGTAGGCAATTTAACTGTATATGATGAAGTTTATTATATAATATTTTTTGTGAATTCTTGTGACTTTCAGGCCGAATCATGTTGTATGGCATTTGATGGTGGCTAGCTGCTACAGGAGAAGTGGTAGGACAATTCTAAAATAATTTTGTTAATTTTAAGTTACCAGTAATTTCAGTATTGTTTTTAAACTCATAAATTGTGCCATTTCTTGTCTCATTCAGGAAATTACCCAAGAGCACTCGAGACCTATAAAGACATTCATCGCAAATTTCCTGAAAATGCAGAATGTACTTAACACAACCGTTTACTTCTTTTTCTTGTCAACATTGTATACTAAGAGTTAATGAACTTGACGTGACCTTTTGTGTTGGTCAGGTCTTCGATTTCTTGTGAGGCTGTGCACAGATATGGGGTTAAAAGAAGTTCAGGATTACGCCACCAAACTTAAAAAAGTGGAAAAGATGAAGGAGATCCGGGAACAGGTACAGTGTAGTTTTTTTTGAGTCTGAGAAGTCATGTTTTAGTACTGACTTGAGCGAGAGTAATGTGGAAAAAATGTATTTGAATGAGAAACAGCTGTATTCAAATCAACTTTTGGATCTGTAAGTTTGTTCAAGAAAGGAGTTCTGTTCAGTGTCGGCTACTTTCCTGATGAACATTCTGTTCCATTTGTTAGCTGTTTTATTGTAAGGCTGGTATATTTATCCTGTTCACTTTACATTTTTATCTTCAGTAATGTATTAGTTATACTTTACTTTTTTATTGTTCTTGTTTTACTGCTATAAACGTGTGTTTTTCCTCTTTTGCAGAGGGTGAAATCAGGGAGGGAGAACAGCGCTCGAAGCCGAAGAGAAGGCAGTGCCAGCAGTGGTAATTGGATTGCACGTTTTTAAAATTCCACACCAGTTTGTTTCACAGGGTGAAATATTCATTTTACTTTCTTTGATTTTTTTTTTTAAATTCTGCTGTTCAGTAAATCAAAAAGAGAGTTGTCCAAAGGCCATGCGCACACCTAACAAAGTCAGTGGTATGACATTTTTAATTAATCATTATTATGGCTTCTAGAGATCTGGGAATATTATTGTAGTTTTGAGGAAAAATCCAGATGAATAAATCTTTAACCATAACATACACACAGTAGTTTTCCAGATTATAGCAGCAACCGTAGTTCCTTTATTATGTTAATTGTAGAATTTTAATTTAATTATAAATTACCCCAATCTATTTTTAGTGTCTGTCAGCTGAAAGATGTTTCTGCCTGTACATTTCTAGATTTACAGATTATTATTTTGTGTTTTGTGTTATTTCCTGTAGTAGTATTCCTGTAAAGTATTTTTTTAAATTGTTCCTTTTTATTTGGTAATTCTTGGTTGTTTATGTGACATCAGATATGGATATTAAGTCAGGTGAGCATTATTTTCTATTCAGAGGATTTTAAGTAATGTAGTTCTTAAAATTTCCCCCAATATGTTACATGTGGAATGTTTTCCACCTTAAATAGATTTTGTTAATTGCAGAAAAAAAACATTTGATATTGTTTATGCTTAATGAATTATTCAAACATTTGAAGTTGTGCATATTGTAGATGAACTGAGCTCAGTCCTCATCTTCCTTTTATACAAGCCTTTACCCAAATTTCTAAACAATGCAGTCAGGTGTAAACAATAATTTAATAGTAGTCACAAATCTAAGAAAAACCTTAAAGTAATCTATCCATCAGCCACCCACATTTAAAGACCTGTTGGTCTGTTAATAATCTCATAGAAACAGCTGCAATTAACTCAATTACACCACGAGACCCAGACATGCAGCATTAACTAAAATGACAAATAATACAAATGATATAAATGAGAAATTGACAAAATAGAAATTAAATTAATGCAAATACATCTTTGAAATGGTTGATTATTTAGTATAATAATTTTTTCTAAGGAGTTTGTTCATCTTAGGACAAAAACATACAACAGTACACATTACTGCATTACAGGTCGGAGTTACAATAGGTAAAAAGGGGGGGGATTATTATTATTTTTTTTTTTTAAATTCTTATTATTTTAAGGATAATTTACATTTCGTGAACTGTGGGTATTTTGTAAAGTCCTGCCAGGAATCGAGTAACAGCAGATGCTGGGTAAGATTTGTGTAGATAAGCTTGGACATTGGACGACACTTAGAAATAATACAAAATCCAGCATCTTGTATGTAATGTTTTTGCTTCCCCCATTTCTCTGGGTGTGTCTCTTAGATAGTGGACAGAGCAGCCATGGTGCAAGTGCCAAGGGAGAGAGGCTAGGTGTCAAGCTGAGGTCACTTCCAGGGGCTCATGAACCTTATGAAGCGAGTACCCAAGGGGACATGGGTAAGCAGTAATATCTTTTGATCATCCGGACAGATTTTTATGTTATTTTATTGTGTGACTTTATTAGAGGACATACTATTTCAGTGATACATACTTAGTTTAGGGGCCCCCTCACATAATTGCATTGAGTTATTTCTTCCCCAGGTGCACTATACTGTACATACTGTATACTCGGTGAGGCCCCCCTTGATATCGGCATATGCTTATAAATGAGCATTTTGATTACCCGTAGCATCAATTGCTTGTGTGTTCTGATTAAATTGACTGCAAAGGTGATGTGAGTTTTTAGGTTTGCAACCATTTACTTTTTTACCCAAGCTGTCTGTAAATCCATTACGCACTCCTAACAAAGACACTAGAATTTCTTGTTTAAGTCTATATATTTTGTCAGCCTGGCACTTATGCCTATGCCCCAGCTAGAACACATTCCTTGTTACATTGCCACATTTTACAGATCAACGATAACCTGTTAACATGTGTCTGCTAGATTTTCATAGTATAGGTGTGAGCTAGAGATCACCTCAGTACTATGCCAAGGCTATTATTACTTTTTCTGAGAATCTACAAACACACTACTGCCATCATATTTCCAGATGCTTCTTATGTTGACCCTTTGGGGCCACAAATGGAACGACCAAAGACTGCAGCTAGAAAACGAGCAGAGGAAGACGAGTTTGCAGACGAGGAGTTGGGGGAGGACCTCCTGCCAGAATGAAGATTCACATGCTGCACTTATATCATATATATGATATAAGTTTTCCTGTGGCATGTAAGCAGAATTTTTTTATTCATCCTTTTTGTATGATTGTTCTTGTGTCCGTTGACTGAAAGTACTGCTGAATACACAGATACAACATGGACAAATTTATTGGTACCCTTCCAAAAAAGGCTGACACTGCTGGGCCCCCAAGCAAGAGCTATAACAGTTGCATTAAAAAAAGCTACAAATGTAAGTCGTTCTGGAAAAAGGCGGCCTGCCAAATGCTAGAAATGTAAATCTCAGATGCAGCAAAACAGCTGCAAAACACACCTGAGCCTCCTCAAGAGTCCCCAATAGTCTCTTCAATCAAATTGGACACCTCTTCCTTTGTGTTCTCTGTTCCATTTTCGTTGGTTGGGGAAGTGGTAGCACAGTGGTTAAGGTGTTGGACTGCTAATTAAAAGATCAGGGTTTGATTCCTAGCACCACCAAGTTACCACTGCTGGACCCCTGAGAAAGGCCTTAAACCCCCAATTACTCAGGTGAATAAAAGAGATAAATGTAAGTCGCTCTGGATAAGGGCATCTGTCAATATGCTGTAAACGTTATTGGTTGCACACATCTACATTGAACAGTAATCAACTACTTTTCTTTATTTAAATTTTCTTTCTTTTTTTAACGCTATGCCAGCATCAAGGCTATTTTCTTGGCTATTACACACTTGTACTTCGCACTCGTTCAACTAACATGTTTTTGGACTGTGAGTGGAAACCGGAGTACCTTGAGTAAACTCATGCAAGCACAGGGAGGCCCCTGCTCGAAAATCGAGGCAACAGTGCTAACCACTAAGTCACTGTGCTGCCCCTTTATTTAAATAGGCTGAAATGTTTATAAAACATTTGACATGTGATACTAATTTAAGAAAAGTCTGTCCAGTCTATTCTAATATATTATATATACATATATTGTCTGTGTATATATTTTACTATGGACTGGACATATTTGTTGCAATTTCTTATTTTATCCTTTTTTTGCTTTAATGTGTGAATCTCAGATTATTGATAAATTCGTATCTGTGTTTTGTAGAGAAAATAAATTTACTTGAATATTTTGACGATCACCGTTGTTGTGCTTTTTTTGCTTATATGCTCATTTGTTTAAAGATCTACTTGGTTTGGATGAACTTAAGGGGGAAAAAGTGTTGTCTCAGTTTGTTGAACATCCCAGTCTGTCTTCTCCACCTCTTTCAAATATTCTCCTGGCAGTGAGGATCCTGCTGACGCGTCTGACAGAAAGTGACGGCAGGCTGGAAGTTTTCGCGAAGCTTTATGAGAAAACAGCAACTTTTCTTGCTTAATTTACTAAATAATGCAGAGATTTTAGAAATATCCCACGCGCGCTGAACCACACGATCATTACCGCGCCATATCGCCTTATAACTTTTGAGTGGCTTTAGGAGCGCTGAGCGGAGTCATGTCCGCAGTCGTGGTGATGCTGCTGGTGGTTGTGGTGAGCTGTGCGGCGCGGGCAGGGAAGGGGAACCGCAGGATGTGTGCAGATCTTCCCGAGGAGATTCTGGAGCAGAGGTTCGGTCGCCTCTCTGTCGGTGTGCTCAGCGCTTTCCATCACACACTCCAACTCACTCCAGAGCCTCAGAACCTCAGCTGTCCATCAGCGGGGCTCCTGCAGAACATCAAGAGGTCCAGCATGCCGGTGAATCTTCTAAGTCTTTCCCCATGGGCGTACAGGTAGCTACTACTTACATCTTTATTTAAATAAATGAATATTAAATGAGTCAATATATAGCAGGGCAATTTCTTTAATCCAGATTGAGACACGACCCCTTGCGTTACCCCCGCTTTATTCCTGAAGCCTACTGTCTGTGTAAGGGCTGTCTGACTGGGCCGAGCGGTGAGGAGACTGAAGATTACCGCAGTGTTCCGGTGTTTGTGCCCACCGCCGTGCTGCGCCGCTCAGCTTCGTGTATTAATGGCCGCCGCTCTTATACTGAAAGTTACGAGTCCATACCGGTGGGCTGCACGTGCATACCCGCGCTTCCGACGCACAACAGCGTGTACAGGAGCGCGCACAGGAGTGGCCACAGGAGCGCGCACAGGAGTAGCAAGAGCACACGGGGAACCGTGCAAAACTCCAACACAAGAAAGCAAAAAGTCACGAAATAAACTCCAGGGGGCGCTGTTGGACAAAAAAACCATGCCCAAAGTGCATTTGTTTAAAAAGTATTCTATTGGTGAGCTAATGTGTAAACATTTTATGTTTTAATTGATTACAGAATATCTTTACAGGTGATGCAAACAGGTAAGCTTATCTTGCATATCCAAAATAAAATGATTTCATTTGTGTACTTGCATGAACATTAAATAGTTTTTATAATTATAGTTTGTAGTTATTTTTATAACGTGCTTGAGGCAAAAAACCTTTTTGATTCTTAAACAAACAAATGGGATCAAATGTACAGTTATACAGCAATGCAATATTTGCCATATTAAACATTACATACCTGTTTGATTTCACTGAGCCAAGTTACTATTCTTTTTAAAATACCGTTTTAGTTGATTACTTGTTAAAATATCACATGACCCATGTTTAGTAATCCAGACAAATTGATCCTATATTTTATTTTCTTGACTCTCGGCAGTCCAAGTTTTACTGGAAGGTCTTACTCCCACGCCTAGAGGAGACCTGACTCATAGTTAACATAACACCTGAATTCATTAGCTAGGTTGTGATTATGTTTGGGTAAATAACTGCATATCTTTACATCCATAAGCTTCCGTGCATGCTCTTCCATTATAGCCCCTGAAATTGCAAAAAGATTAAACAGAAATCAGGCCAAAATGTTCTTGTGGAGAGATTTTGTAAATTCTACTTTGAGCTCGACTCCACTGACCTGTACACAGCAGGATTTTCCTCTTGGTAAGGTATTTTACCGTTAGTGCCACTTTGCTCAGGCACTCCTCAGACAGGTACGGAGGATCTGCCACGACCATATCGAAACTCTGCGGGAGGACGTCTTCAGGTAAACACAGCGGGTTGTTGTAGTCATAGAAAATAAAATCATCACCATATACAGCAAATCGGCGGTCAAACTCAAGCAGTACGGCCGACACGCAGGGTGTCTCATCTACGTTCTGGGATTCACGCTGCTTTAGTTTCTGGTAGACGCTGGGTGCACTGATGCAGGCTATCCTGGAGGTCAGAAGAAACGTAACAGACATTATTCATTTCAACAGCATGAATATAGTCTGAGGCTGCACCCGAAATTGCATACTTCTTAAATATATAGTGTGCAAAATCGAGTATAAGAGGAAAGTAGTATGTCCGAATACACCTTAGGTAAAATACAGTAGGCAAAAATTTCCAAAAAAGTAAAAAAGTACTTCAGGAAAGTTCCTTGTGGCCAAATTGCATTTGTTTAACATAATCTAACGTTCTATTACTTATTATATCAACATGGCAGATGTAGTTTGTCCACATTTTATCCATACTATGGGTAGCCATACTATATACAATGTAATTGTTTAACAATCAGGAAAGACATACTAACTCAAATGTAGTACCTATTTAAGTACTATTCAATTTCAGACACAATCCGAGTATCTGAATGAGACAGAAAACCATGTACGAGACAATAACCTTGCTGGCTGCCAGAGGATTGTGTTTTTGTGAATTTAAATGAGAAGTCTAGTCAGAGAATAAAATGCTCCTACCTTCCCTGTTTTCCTGCTTGCTGTATGGCTTCCTCAGCCAACCGTGTCGCCGTCTCATCACTGTACCAGAACTGACTCATCCGCTGGACACAGATAAACATCATAACGATACAGCCATTATAATTCATAAGAAACAATTGATGGATTCTTTATAATAGCAGCTCTGGTGTCATCATCAATTTCATTGTAACTCCTTACACAATGAAAGTGAACATGCCAAACTGACATTTTAATGTTGAGCTGGTGAGACATTTATTCATTTATTAATGTGTCCTAGGGTCAGTAAGTCTTGGTGTAAAGACAGAAAAATATACTGGCCAGGGGACGACTGATTACAGCTGTATTTTTTGCAACTGATAGTGTTCTGTTTATTTTCCACGACATGAACTGTACATTAAAGCGACTTACATTTAACTCATTTATACAGCGGAGCAGTTTTAGGTTTGATCAAGTTCCCAGCAGTGGCAGATTTCTGGTGCTGGGAAATGAACCCACAACCTTTTGATCATCGATACATTACTGAGCTTTTACTTATTGTAATAGTTCACTCATTGTTCACTTATTGAAAAATGAACAGATTAATAATTTAATGAGTGTTATAAGAGTAATAAAACACTCGTTGATGTGCTGTATTAGTTAGTGTTATTACTTCCACCTCCCAGTCAGTGATTATTACTCTATAGGATTTAGGTTATCGAGCTGAGATCAGAGCACAAGGTCAGTTATCATACCGCATCCCTGGAGATAAAGGGCCTTAATCAGGGGCCCAACAGCGGCAGCTGGGACTTGAACCCTGATCTTCTGATCAACTGAGCTGTAGGTTTATATATTCCTGACTACTTTTCTGTGAGATGAAGCGTTGTTGTTGTTGTTGTAGTGATGATCATGAGAGTAATAGAAGGTTTTGCACACACCCAGTCTTCCTGTATGGCCCCTACAGTGTAGCCGGATCTCAGCGCTGAATCTCCCGCTTCATTCTCCGCGTAAAACTCCTGCAGAGCCGCTAGAGCAGCAGCAGAAAGCTGAGGTACATCATCATCCTCCTCCTCCTCACGATTTTCCATGAGAAGTTTAGAGGAAACTCTGCAGATAATAGGACACTTCCGGAACAGTGCTGGGCTCGCGATCAGATAGTTAGTTATTTTGAGCTCTAAACACTCAATAAAGTCGCTTATTTTCTCAGAATTCTACCGATGAAGAGGAGAAAACCGTGATAATTAAAATTCGACTGTCACATGCTAACTCCGGAATCACAGCATGTTAGCTGTTTGTAGCCTACACGCGTATGGCAAAGTACGGCACACGACAAGGGACAAACCAGATCGTCTGATTGACCATGCGGTAAAAATGTATGGCTCTGTCCCAATAACCGCTTAATATAGTGTGGGTATTGGAACAGAGCCCTTAAAATCGCACACTTATCTAATATATAGTAATGTCTGAATTATTAGTGTGCGAAAAACATATTGTCTATTTATTAGGGGGGGGGGGTATAAGTGAAATTCGAACGTACCCTAAATCCGCCATGTTGATAGTCACTCGACATATGACATTTTAACTCAGATGATGTTACACATGATGTACTAACTCAAATGTAGTATATATATATAATATGCGTTCTTCAGACCAGCTGTGTTGTTCTGGTGCCGGAATTTAAAATCTTACACACACACACACACACACGTTTTTATTCGTACAATCTTTGTAGGATTTAATTAAGCAGAACACCGTATGAATTAATGAAACATGCAGAAATCCAATAAGTGCTATAGTGTTATCTTAAAAGTGTCATGGACACTTCCCAGGAGGGTGGGAAGTGGTGGCTCATGGTTAAGGTGTTGAACTACCAAGCCACCACTGCTGGGCTCCTGAGCAAGGGACCATAAGAGAAGCCTGCAGACAGATCGCAGTGTAGGAAGCTTGACATGAATAATAAAAGTGGATGTTGAGAGTGAGGATGAGGAGATTTTTCTACTCGAGTCACTGAAGTATAAATACTGTTTAGAGCAGTAAAAAGCTCTTCCATCATTTAGAACCGAATGTTTATTAACCATAACTAGTTTGCTATTAAAAGAATTGAGAATCTTTATGAAATATTGATAAAACCTGCCATATTCCAGCCTGTTTACATGGCTTTGTCATTAAAATGTATAGATCAAGCAACAGACTGAAAAGAAAATAATGAAGTGACTGTGTCTATGCACCCAAAATAACTCCACAGAGAGACTATATTTATATAATAACTTTATGTACATTTTACAATACATTTCTGGCATTCCAAAAGAAAAAGAAGGATTAGTGCTCTAACAAAATGAATACATGGGTCTTTGTTTTAAAAAAAAACATTTTTGGTATTTTATTGCTATAGCAATGGTTTGAATGTTTGTTTGCTAGTGTGTGTATGTATGTGTGTGTTGCACCATGAAGATAGAAGTGTAAAAAAATACAGGTAAATGGCATATATCATTTAGTGACCCCACAATATTTGCTGAAAACATCTGCTGTCTGTTATCTATAATAACTGATCAAAATAGCCTACACATCTTTATCCCATCTTTAACCCATTTACCACTGGGTAAAGTCATAAAAAGTTTCAATCTCTGTAATCTACAATATTATAAAATGCCAATCCATATTTTCTAATCATCCATTTGTTTCCTTTTTGAAAATATATGTACACCCTTGAGGAACACAACGTGATTTGGTTTCTCTGTTTCTGCTCTCCACATTTCAGCTTCAGTGAGAGGGGAAAAACGCTTTTTATTTTGTCATATCAATGACGGTCATAGACAACAGTCCTAAGGCTTCTCTGGCTACACTGACTGAAATTCCCTCTATCAGTGGGGACTGCAACTCAGCTTTTATGCTACTGATGATGTCTTTAGGCTAAGAACAGAAGCAGCGACTCCCACACTCTCTTACATGCAGCATCGTTTGGACATGAAGGGTTTTTACTAGCAAGCAGCTGGCCACGTTAATGCACTGTTTGACTGTACCATGTCTCACAAACTTATTATTTGTTGGGACAGACAGAAAGTAACTTATGGGTTTAGGTGTGTTTATGGTTTCGGCAAATCTGTGTTCCTATTTTCTTGCTGGTGGTTGGTTGGTTGGTTGTGTGTATGCACTTTAAACAAACAAGCAAATTTATCCAAGGCCGTACAGAAAAGGGACTGTTAAACAAGACAATCCAACCCAATTCCGTCAGGAGCCAATATCAGAGTTGAGAACATGGGTTGTGCAAAAAAAACAGTTCTACCCAATGCTGTACAAACAGCTGGATTCAAGACATAAAAAGGCACTCAAGGAGAGGCATTGAGTGTGTGTCTAGAGCGAGGGGGAGAATTTGCCCCCAAACTCTTTTTATGTCCATCTGACAACCTCTCACTGGCCACTGATCGACTTGCAGTGAGATGACTGTAATGAGTTTTATCCCTCTCTGCTTTTTCCAATCTCTATCCTCTGCATCCGCAGACTTGCTGGCTACAACGGAGAGAACCAGAGCAACATTTAAAACAACCTCAAACACACCGATGCTCCTCTCCAACAGCACAGTTCTGCTACAATTTTCCAGAGTTTATCGGGGCAGAGAGATCATCAGAAGAAAAGCTTTTCTTTTAATGGTAGAGAGGCGATTGGAAAACGAGGGAGCATCCGGAACGCTGAAGAGGATGCTGGAGACAGTGGTTATTTGACACACAGCAGCCCTCCGACATTGGCCACAAACTCCTCCAGGCTCTTGAGGAAGGCCACCTTCTGCTTTCGGTCCATTGTAGGAGGTGTGCTGCTGGCCGTGAGTGTGTTGAAGGCGTCGGCCAGGCGTTGGTAAATCACAGCATCTCTCTGACTGGACAGCAGTGTCTCCACCAGCTCAGAGTACTCCACCTGACACACAAAGAAAATCATTTTTACCTGACTAAATCCTGCCAATTTATCATTTCGAGGTTCTGATCGGGGGTTTTTTTTTTCCCTGTTAAACTGCAAAACATTACCTGATGCAGGCAAACAAGTGTATAGAGAGCTTCTCCAGCTGCTACAGTCATTTCAGTGTTGTGCTTTTGCAGTACCAGCATATCAAACACCAACTGGAAAAGGACATAGAGGTGAGGTGAGATATAACAAAATGTAAAGAGATTAACTTTAATCATCAGACCAACACTGACCTTCAAGAAATGTCGAGTTGCAATAAATAAGGGGGTGTCTTTCTCTTGGGTTTTGGCACACTGCTCTGCCAACGGAGACAGAGATTCCAGACACAACTGACTAATCTCCGAGCTCATTCTGCACAAGGCAGGTCAAGGAGAAAACGTGACAGCTTAAAGAAGACATTGTTACAATAGAGAAAATCTAAAATACTGCAGCTGCAGGCAGTATAGGAGATGTAAAGAATGTTAAAGGCATAATGAAACAGAACCAAAAATGTCAAGCAAAAAAAAAAAAAACCAAACAAACAGTGCAGCACTGAAAAGGATACGAAGTCATGCCCAACTCTAGAGAGAACATTAAGCTCTTGAAGAGCTCCTCTGGCAGTTGAGGGATCTTCTCTGGAAAAATCTCACAGATGAACGTGATGAGCTTATAGTACTGGTTACATAACGATGGGAACTACAAAAAAAAAAAAAAAAAGACATTAATACATTATCTTACAATACAAATTAAAACTAGAAATAAAAATCTGGTATTTAAAGACCAAGTTATGATCTTAATCAAATAATATATCACCTTTAAAAGGTCCTGAGACATAAGGGGCAGCACAATGTTGACCCCAAACAGCACCACATCAGCGGCGGACACTGAGCGAGCCGCTCCTGAACTCTGCTCTTGACCACGAAAAACCTCATCTGATTTACAAACACAGCCATGTCACTGCACATTCCAACATGTCTTTAACCGTTTCATTAATTTAAAGTAAGAAATAAATAAAAATTAGGATGAAATTAGGAAACTCTCTTAATCAATTAATTTTTTTTCATACCGGTGTCACTAAAGTCTATAAACTCTTTGGAAAGTAGGTTAGTGAGGAGCTCCATGATCAGTAGCAGGTCCTGGTATTGGTCTTCCTCTGCTGCCACATCAAGCCTCTTACGCCCCAGGTTATTTTTTGAGTAGACTTGCAGCAGCGTCAGACACACCTCATACAGCTTCATAGACTTAGTCTGCAAAAACAAAATCACTTCAGTAAAAATGTTCAGTGTCAAACACCAATATAAATTATAATAACTGCATTAGTGCCTAAGGAAAACTAAAAAAAAGGCAATCTGGCTAAATGCTTGGCTCTAAAAACTTTATTACTATAAAGTATACAAACTACATATGTAAAAAAAAGGATGGCCCTGGATGATCTAATACTTTCAGCAGAAATTTAAGTATAGATAGGATGCACACTTTACTATAACCCATAAGCCTGCGGGTCTGTATGTGCTCAAAGTGGCTTTAAATACTTTGCCAAATAACTTTGTTTCTTAAATTGCACTAGTTTATCATCATCATCATACATTAGACTAAATTTATTCGATGTTAATGCTCGAAATTAATGCTGCCATGACGACATCTCATGTGACAATATCAGCATGGAAGATGTAGTATGCAATATCGGACGTGGCCCTAAAGGGCTAACTTTAAAGTGTCATAGTTACTATATTTGAAAATTGATAAAGTACTTGTAAATCCACATGCTATAGCAATATGGACAAAAGCCCAATCTATTTAGATGCCAGCTGACAAAATGTATAACCTTCCGGAGTCCGAAAAAAAATTTCATTCAATTTTTCTTTTTACATTCATGGGATTATTTAAAAGGTTTTTTGTAGAGATAAAAATGTTAAGATGTTTTGAATAATTAAAATAATAATAATAATAAAAAAGTCACAATTCCTTATTAAGCAGGTACTTCCCAGACCACCATAAGTATCTATCGCAACACTCTTAAAACTCACCTCTCCCAGGTAGCAAATTTGCTTATGCGCCACCTCAACAAACACCTCAATAATGAGGTTGACTGTTTCTGGTGAATTTTGGTAGACCTCCATTAAGCCAATGCAGCTAGACAGGAAGTCCATGAGGAAGCTAAAAAGAGAGGCCACGTTGTCTATCTGAGTAGCCTCTGCGATGCCACACAGTGCTTCCAAAGTGGCCACAATCTCCTGCTTTACCGCCTCCTCCTGGCAAATCTGAGCAAAGTTTTCCTGGTTGATAAGGTTCAGAAAGCGTTGCTGGAGTGGATGAAGCACCTGGAACAAAGGGAGAAAAAAGGCAAAATATGAAATAAATGATTTAAATAAATCATTTTGCATTTAAATTTAGTCACACATACTCAAAATGTCTTGATATCAATCAATACATTTTCTTTTTTAGTGCACTTAAAGGTTCTTAAGTGCTTTTAAAAAGTTTTTTATATATTTTATTCAATACTTTTAATACTGTAATCCATATTTCAGTAACACTTACCAATCATAAATTTAAAATTAATTTGCTGCACTCATTCTACTTTTATTCATATGTTTTTAAACTAATAAAATTTTTGATTTAAATAAAATCTAAAATGTAAATGGTATTGATGACGCATATAACATATATATAAAACCTATAAAATTATAACTTACTAATTAAAAACCTAGATCAACTTAAGAACTAATTTGTAGCATGCTGATAAATAGTTTAACACTACTATACTAAAAGATCCAATCTGACATACTGCATAAAAAGCCAAAACAGAAATGTAGGTGGAAGGTGTGAACTGACCTCCGCCCAGTACTGCTGTTTAGTATCAGAGTCCATGTGTGCAAAGCCTCCGAGGACCAGGGCCTTCATCAGCGTGCGCTGAATTGGGCTTGACAGCAGGTGCAGAGGAGGACTGCGGCTAGCAAACTGCTTGGCCAGAGTCCACCAGTTCTCACACTGTACCACAATGTTCGCTCTGATAGACAGAATAGGACAGGATGTAAAGGCGTGAAGGAATTAAATAAATTCGTTGTGCAATGGATTACAAAACCCAGGACTGCTTTACTGAATTTCTGCATCTTTACATTTTCCTTTTTGTTATTTTAAGTTATTTGTCAGTTTAAGCTAGTTTCCAGAATTACGTTAAGTCACAAAACAATTGTAACTGTTTGTAATTGTTTTTTGGGCTTTACAGTTTGTGAATTATGGGTAAACAGTATGTACTGAGAAGTAATAGGAATAACAGCGTTATAAATAAATGGCGTTAATAACAGCATCACTTTTTTCAGCATGATCAATAAAATAAATGACTGTTTTCCCTATTATAACACTGTTACTGTTAATAAAATGTGCTGTTAATATTTTAGTATTTAATTTTATAGTAGGCTTTTTCAGTCATAGGATCTGCTATGTTTTTTTCTTCAGTGTATGAGGGGTGAGGTGGAAGAAATACAATGCTTTGAAAAGTATTTACACCCCTTGAACCTTTTCACATTTTGTCATCTTACAACCACAAGCTTAAATGTTTTATGCATTTTCTTCACAGGTTTTTATTGCAATCAATTGCCTTTAGAAGTCACTTGATTAGTTAATAGAGTCCACCAGTGTGTGATTTAGTCTCTGTGTAAATACACCTGTTCTGTGAAGGCCTTAGAGGTTTGTTAGAGAACACTAGTAAACCAACAGTGTCAAGGAGAGCACTGGTCAGAGAAGCAGCCAAAAGGCTCTTGGTCAGTCTGGAGGGGCTGCAGAAATCCACAGCTCAGGTGGGAGAATCTGTCACAGGACAACTATAAATCTAGCCCTTATGAAAGAGTGGCAAGAAAAAAAGACATTTTTAAAAGAAAGACATAAGAAGTCCCATTTGCAGTTTGCCACAAGCCAGGTAGGGGACATGTGGAAGAAGGTGCTCTGGTCAGATGAGACCAATTTTGGCCTAAATGTGAAGCGCTGTGTGTGGCGGAAAAGTAACATTCATTCCTTCATTAACCTAAGCACACTATTCCCATTGTAAAACATGGAAATAGTGTGGGGATGCTTTTTTTCAGCAGGACAGAAAAGTTGGAGTTGATGGGAAGATGGATGGAGCTAAATACAGGGCAATTCTGGAAGGAAACCTGTTCAAGGCTGCAAAAGACTTGAGACTGGGAAGGAGATTTACCTTCCAACAAGACAATGACCCTAAACATACAGCCAGAGCTATTGAATATGTGTGTTAAAATGGCCCAGTCAAAGCATCTGTGGCAAGACTTAAATTGCTGTTCACAGACGCTCCCCTATCCAATCTGGCTAAGCTTGAGCTATTTTGCAAATAAAAATCAGCAAAAATGTCTCTTTACATGCAAAGATGGTAGGGACATAACCCAAGACTTGCAGCTGTAATTGCAGTGAAAGGTGGCTCTACAAAGAATTGACGCAGGGGTGCTAAATACAAATGCACAACACAATTTTCAGATTTTTATTTGCTTAAAAGTTTGAAAATCATGTATCATTTTCATTCCACTTCACAATTGTGTGCTACTTTGTGTTGGTCTATTACATAAAACCTCAATAAAATACATTTTACACAATGTGAAAAAGTTCAAGGGGTGTAAATACTTTTTCAAGGCACTGTAACTAGTGTGTGTGTGTGTGTGTGTGTGTGTTGGGGGGTGGGAAATAACCAAATAACTAATGACTGGCAAACGATTTAAAAATGTACTCTACCTAAGCCTATCAGAGGCAGAGAGTAGGGCAGGTGTTCACATTTACTACACTTCCTTCCTAGGAAGTACACACACTTCCTAAACGTTCAAAAAATATATACATTAGTAGTAAGGTTATGGGTAGTATGAATGAAATTCAGATGTAATACAAGAGTCGGAGCGACGGCAATTCCACTGATTTCAAAAGGTAGCTTTTACAAACTGGATGTATTTTCTGTATGTTTTCTCATTGATGTGACAACATTCAGCGAATGTAACATTCAGCTTATGACCAGAAAAAAAGGGTCTCTAATCTCTTAAAGCACCTTACAGTCACTATGACGCCACAACATTAAAATAGTGTAGATAAGTGTACAGTGTTTAATAATAATAATTTATTCTATTTAGAGTCCATTTCATTTATTTAACCTATTTAATACTGGGGCATTAAAGTTATGACATATTCAAACACTTTTTCAAAAGTATTAATGGTTACTTTCCTTGTTAATAAGATACTTTTATAATCATGTAACTCAGTATTTCTAAGAAGGAAGTAGTCACTATAATTAATTAATTAGTTTTTTAAAGAAACCTGCCCAACACTAGTCTGCAAAATGCCCTAGACAACTCCAGATTCCATTCATTAGGAAAAAATATTATGATATGATATTTACCTAATAATTTTTTAAAAATTGAACTGCACTACTGTAATTTAACCAATAGATGGTGCAAACACGCAGAAATGAATCTATGGCTAAATGTATAATTCTCTCAAACATTAGTTTTCATTTCTTTCTGAATATTGATACATACCTCTCTCTCTTTTCCACTAAAGTCACTAACAGTTCCACTGTGTCATTCGCCAGGTCTGGCTCAGAGCTCCATACAGAGAGGTTATTAATGACCTTCTCCAGCAGATAACCCACAATCCACTGAGCCCCCTCAGTGTCAGCCCCAAACGCTGTGCTTAAAGGCATACTGATCTACAGACCAATTCAAACAAAGGGAAAGTAAATTAAACTGTTTTATGATTTTTTCGTTATTACACAATTACTCTCAGCACAAAAAACATTTCCAAACCAGAGAATCCCATCTTACCTGACCGTACAGTTTTTCGTCCACTAGTAGGTAGGTTTTGGCCCAGCGCCGCAGAAACCACATTATGTCTTTCCCCATCTGAGGACTCAACAGTTCTGTAAGACTTGCCCGTGTTGCCCGTGACTCCACCTCTGACGTTCTTAACACTGCGGATAGCAATCTGAGGAGAGGAAAATGACATACGCAGCTTTTATTTAATCTGAAAACCGGACAGGTTTATGACCGAGGTACGATTAATGGTTAAGACAGAACACTTTCTCTTTAATTTAGTAAAGGTTTTACATTTTTACTGCCGTCAACAAAACATTTATTTAAGGAAAAATCCTCCAGCCTGTTTGGTAATTTTTTTTTTCCCTTTTCAGTTAGTAACATCTAAACAAGCAGTAAAAGGAATCATCTGTTGGTCTAGCAATCATCATCAAAAAAAAGCTTATAAAATAAAAGCTTCTTTTCTTGCCCCAACATTTAGGCATGCTAGCCTAGGCAGCACATGTGCATGTGTTTTGGGGTGTGGCTTTGGAAAACACTGAAGATTAGGCTTGTTTCCCTTTGTGTTTTGAGCTTTGAAACCGCTATTCAGATGACTCGTGCCAAATTTGCTAAAAAACTATAATGAAGACAACAGTGGCTTGAATTGTTCATTCTTTTAGACAGAAGCCAATGCTTATAAACAATACAGAGCGCTGTTAATTCTTGATGAATGCAGAAAGTTTACAATTGATGATCTCAAATTGCCAGATAATACCACATATTATTCTAACACAATGATCAATAAAATGTATGATGAAAGAAAGCTCTAAATACAGAATCTTAAAGAACATCAGATTTCTTAACAAGACTAAAACTCCAATGAATAGTAATGGCCAGTATTTTCAAGTCAATTTAAATCTCAGTCAATTTAAAAGCACACTGACACTTTAGTTTAACAGTCTTACCAATATGTAATAAATGTCTAAGTACAGATGAATGACCTGTAAAATATATAGATCTTCTCTGAACAGCCCGGGCAGCACAGGCGAATGGTTTACATTGTTTGCAAAAACAAACCCTGCTGACATTTCAGAGCTGTGGGGTCAGGATGCTGTTATTAGGAAACTTAATCCTTTAGTTTACCGTCTATCCAAATCCTTTATCCAACACTGAGCCACCAACCTACTGTCTCTCTAATCCTTCACCCCTCTGCTATTCTCACAGTCTCCCAAAGATCTCTTACTGCTGAACCCATCATCAACCCATCAACACAGCATCCTCTTAATTCCTCAGCCCTGACCGCTGTTTACTCACTCACCCTTTACTCACTCACTCACTTACTCACCTCTCACCCTTTACTCACTCACTGACCTCACCCTTTACACATGCTCTTAAATCGCTTGCTCTTTACTCAGTCACACACTCACTGTTTACTCACTGAAACACACTTACTACTCAGTCACCTCAAACCCCCTTTTGCTTTCCATTCATAAACTTCTCCTATTCTACTCTCTCAGCACTGCACCTGTCCTGGCTCTAATTGAATAATGCGTGCGGCGTGGCATTAGATACCCTGCTGGCGCCAGGGAAAGGCTACTACTCGCGTGGCCACTCTGTCTGGCACAAGGCCAGGACATTCCCTCCTCAACTACAGAACTGCTGCTACCAGGGCAGATCAGACGGTATCTGCTGCACCACCCCTGTACACTGCTGCTACGTTTGTTTGGTCTACTTACCCCTGCCGCAGAATAAGTGAGGATTGTACAACAACTGATCACTAAAGGTTCTGTCTGGCAAAAAAAGATCATTCATCTGAGGTAAGCGTTTGACATCATGCACCGGTGTGCACCATGGTCACATCCCAGTAAGAATAGATAAGCTTTGCATCTATAAATATTATGGTTCACGAGTTTGCTCACTGAAGCCAGACCAATGTGCCCAATTAAAATAAGGAATCTCTTGTACGTTTCATAGTCATCAAGCCCACTACTCCTTCCTTAATCCGTGTACCTGATGACGGAGTCTGTTCTGTTGAAGCCGGGGATGGAGGAGGCTTTTTCCCCAGGAGAGCCAAGGACCTGCAGTGTGGTATTGATGTCCACTTCAGTGGAGTGTTTTATTGAGAAATCCATCACCTCAGTGGGAATCATCGGCGTTTCCCCCTGAGGATCATCAGCTAAGAGGTAGCCTGTGGCAAACCGAAGAGAACAGAACGGTTTGTTTTTTCCCCATGTATGAACCAACGCTAAAATCAGTTAAAAAAGAGAAAGAAAAAAAAGATATAAAGAACAAAAGGAAAAAAGAAAGCCAGAAAATAGAAAAAAAAAAAAGAAAGCCAGAAAAAGAAAGCCAGAAAGAAAAGAAAAACAGTAAGAAACGAAAGACAGGAAAAAAAGGGAAGACGGATGAATGGATAGACAGATAGAAAAGACTTCCCAATACAGAAATATGACAGTGAAGTCTGTCTTTGACCAGAAATTGTAATTTTACTCTGTGTTTGAGACACACCTGAAACTAATATAAGCCAGTGAATGTCTTCGTAGAGATCGTCTAGAACTTTCCGATCCACAGAGTCTGGCTCTGACGAGGACATGAGGTGCTGTTGGTGTCTTTGGAGCTGCCCGTGAAGCCGGGTAACTCTGTCTTCTAATAAGCTAAAAAACAAAACCAAAAAAAAAACACCACACCACAAATTACAGGTTAACAGACTTCTTTTTAGGATGTGATTGAGTTGAGTCATGAGCTTGTGTTCTTACCTGGTAAGCAGAGGGATGCAATGTTCAGCTGCGATGCGCCCCAACATGCCAATGCTTGCTAATTGATCTGAAAACAATTCTCGGTCATCCTCCTGCAATTCGTTTATCTCCTCCTCTTCATGAGACGCAACACCATTTGCTGTCTGGAAAAGAGATAAACACGACTTTAGAATAAAAATAAATAAAAAAACATGTAAAACAGCAAACCATTGGAATGTTATTTTTAAAAGATGGATGGATGGATGGATGGATGGATGCTTACCAGGTTTCTGGTTCCATCAGGTGCTGCAAGGTGACACTGAATGTACGAGTTAAACACCTGCACAGCTGGCTGAACAAAGCAGCCACGAGGGAAATGCTCATCTTCCTGCACCAGTGTGAGCCATGACTCCAATAACTTGTCATACGCTTCCATGTAAACCATGTCATCTTTATCCAGCTGAAGAAGGAAATATAACAGCAGTGTAAGTTAGTCTCGCCGATTGTAGATTTTTATTCGCAGAATTTGGAAGACAATTTGGCAGAACCAGAGGTCTTTATTAAATAATGCACTATGATACTGGATCACTAGGTCATGGACTAATAATTACATTAGTTCAAAAAAATTCAACAGCAAAGAAATAGAAAAAAACAAAAAACGGCACTTTCTTCTGAAGACTACCAGAGTTTAAGGTAAATGAGCACAGGTCTGTTTTTAGGCTTTTTTACGGCCAACTTTAGCGTTTTTACTCTGAGGTAAGCATTATACATTGGATATCAGCAACAAAATAAATTCTAGTACTTACCACCTCTTCAAGGGCAGCGCTACGGCCAAAAGAGCATGTGAGCATAGTAAGACAGTTGATGAAGGAGGAGAAAAGCTCGCTTGGTAGAGCAGTAAGAACACTTCGCGGAAATGTGGCAATCAGATTACTTATGATGTTTGAGATACCCACTGCCTCAGAGTCTTCAATCTCAATCCTGTTCAATATTATATAAAATAGTTAGTGTTAAATTATAAAACTACAAAAAATAATTCTAATGTCAGGACATGCTTCAATTACTAACCATTTTTTTTTATTAATGCAAGTCAATTAAATATTAATGCCAATAGACTAAATTTGGCACAAAAAAAAAATTATAGAATAGCTTTAAAAAAAAAAAAAAAAACAGGTACCACATAGTATTACAAATGCAACAAATGTACATAAAATGTAAAAAATGACTTTAAATAAATCCTTGCGCTATAAACTAAATTAGTTTTAGTCAGGGTAATTCAGAAGGTTTTAGAAATTAAAAGAAACACACTTTACTTTCTACAAAAAGTATATTTTAATTAATTTTCTGAAGCTTTCAAGTTTGTAAGCAAACCGATCGCATTTAAACACTACCTGGACTGTCTAAACTCTTCTCTTTAAAAAAAATGCTGTAACACTGCTCACGATCTGTTTTCCTCATGCTTACACTACTAACCCATATCAGATGGATTTCAATTGCAAGCAGAACACTTTAATCATAACAGACCTGCTGCATGCTTTTCCGATGATGCAACTGGAAAAAAGCTCCAAAAATAGGTGATTATGGAGTGGCAAGTGAAGCAGAGAAGCAGAAGGAAGAATAGAGGAGAAAGACCCTAACTCACCCCACCGTCTATGGATCAAATTTCAGGAGCCGAGTGTGTGTGCTTTTTTGCAATAAACTAATTCCTTCCTTGCTTATTTAAAATAGACCCATAAAAGCTTACTAACATAACTATTTATTTTAGGGTTATTTGACAGAGACAGTGGACATCAATAATACATAAATATATAATGTGCTAGAATTAACCAGAGTCAACCTGACTGATGGTAAAATTGTCACTCCAAAAATGAAAATATAAACATACTAATACTCAGGAGTATCGCATGACTTTAAATAATGCCAAAACTTTCAATTGTACATTCACAAATAAAAAACAAATAGACCTCTTTGCAGATGACAAATACATTTATGCTAAAAAGACTTGCATTGGATGCATTGGATTACGTTTAATTCCCACTCACCCATTGATCATGTTAAGAAGCCCCTCCACGAGATGGGCCAAGTAAGTGACCTGAGAGCTCTCGTCGGGGAAAATGGGTCCATGCATCGATGCCAGCTGAGCCAGGCACTGCAGGGAATCCTGAGCCATATCGGAGTCTTCACGGATTTTTCTGTGCACCTAGGAAAGCCAAACAGATCGATCAAGTTTTATAGTACACATAGATTCTTTAAAAATATATATTAAAATATTCTATATTGATATAATTAACATTTTTTAAATTATATAAAGAACAGAAAAAAGTTAAATAGGCTAATATAACTTATAAAGCTTAAAAAAAATAAATATATATATTAAAAATTCACACAAGACACCTGGAAAAGAAATGCATCCTGAAAGTGCCATGAATTCCTTTGGTTTGCTGACAAGCATGGTTCTCTCGGATTAGGAGGCATACTATAGTAAAATCAAATAAAGCTATATAGAATGCGTTTGTGCAAGGAGAAAGGAGAAGCAAGAGAGTAACAGAAAGCAAGAGAGAAGTGAAAGAAACGCTGAGGGTATATAAACCCTGTAGGCATTCCTCAGCAGGAGGAACAGCAGACTAGCTCACTGGCAGCTGATCAAACACACAGCTGGGGAGCTCACACACAGTCTTTCTGAATTACACAAAAGAAAAAGCATTTCTGTCTCACAAACACCCACTCCCCCAGTCTTTTGATTTGCCTTACTCGAAATGACAAATCTGTCTTTAATTTTGCAGCCTTGCAAAGGACGTAAAGCCGTCTCAAAAGTGAAAGGTAGAGCGGGTGAAGAATTGGGAAGAGCGCTCACCTTCTGTAGCAAAACTCTTCCTCGTGGTTGCTTTAAGGCACGCAACGCTTAACGGAAAGTGAAACTTGAATCACAGTACGGCGACTAATCATCTCTCGCAGCTTTGAGAAGAGCGAGAGATCTCCGGCCAGAGCGGCACCATGGCTTCGAGTGTGCGTTTAGTTCAGTGCCCTGCTCTCCCATACCAGAAGCACATGTGGTTCCACTGCAGAGCGGATGTTTGGCACAAAATCCTCTTCTTCTTATTGGGTCTTTTTTTTCCCCCCTTGGCTTTTCCCCCTCCCGGAACTCTTAAACTCTTAAACTGCGTGTCCACCAAACATTCTGCTAAAGATGCTTTAAGTCAAAAAGAAAAAATTTCAATTGTTTTTTGATTGCACATCTCTGTGGCACTACAGTACGTCCTAAAGTCCTGTGACACGCACTACTTCCTCTGGAGGAGACTCCATACTGTTAACCTGATGATCACTGCCACTGATCTATCTAGTGCAGGACTGGATGGTTGTCTTCCCCAGCGTGAAATCATTTAGTGAGCCGATACAGAAGAAAGGGAGGGAGTGGAGGGGAGGAGGTGAAAGAGAGGTAGATGAGAGACAAAGCCAGAAGAAAAGATAGGGCTAAATAGAGAGACAGAGTGCAAGGCCAAAGTAACGTGGGCCGTAAAAACAGCTGCGCTTACGAACATCCGCACCACGCAAACTATTCCAACTGCCTTGAATCCGACTATAGTTAGACTGACATATATTCATTTAGATGCCTCCTGTCAGACACAGAGAACCATTTTTAGTAAGAGAACAAAGCAGGAGATAACTTCTGTCCATCTCCTGAGCATGGCTTTTGTTCTACAGTGAAGGGCAGTTAATAATCATCATTACTGCATCCATCTCAATCAGTTCCAGCAAAACAGGAAACTGTTTAGCCTATAAACCAACCACACATGTGTTCGGAAAGAAGACATGGACTGATCTGATTCCAAAATTCCTTGGCTTCATTTAAAAAAGATTCGCAACCAAATTGTAACTGCCATTTGCTAATCACAAGTATGAGGGACAGAGGGTGTATGTGCGTGTAAAAATAAACCTAGCCCACAAACAACATTACTCCTGGCTAGGTCTTAGGTTAGAGTAGGAAAATGTTAGTGTAGCCATAGCTTTATTAGGTGTGAAGCGGAGAGTTTATTTTGGTCTGTGCCTCATTCTCTCGTCCTGTTGTCTTTTTTCCAGGGTGCTCGGCACTACATTAAAGTGTCCTTCCCCTCTGACGAGAGATACTCAAAGTCTTTCTGTCTGCTTAAGTGACAAATCAATAGAACTTTGGGTCTGTTAACAGGGTGTTTTCAATCAATGGTCAAAGACTAATCCAGCCAGCAGTCTACACTCACCTCTGACCCCTGCAGCGCATGGCCTCATGCCACACCTGCCGCTTTGTCACAGCTGAGAATACAAGACAATGTCAGGTATGAGCATTTATTAAAAAAACAAAAAAAAAACCCACAACACCACACACACACAAGATGGAGAGAGACAGCTGACTACATTTTGTCCCAACAAAAACAAAACGCTGACCCTCTGCAAACAAAACCAAATGTCACAGAGACAAAGTAAAACAAGCAGAAGGAAACTGACCGACAGCAGCTTTTATTCCAAACTAATGTCTTTGCCCGCTTTTGTATTCATCCAGATACAACACACATTCTTCAATAAAATGTGAAAATTTGTTCTCTTACTTTGATGACTATTTGGGATCAGCTACAAATGACAAAGCACAGACGAGATTCAGTATGTTTTAGTTTTAATGAGAGGGCATTAGTTTTTTTAGAGGGGAATTTCCTTTGACCCGTTCTAATTAGTCTAGCAGCAGAACTGACTGGCACTGATGGAGTGAGGTGAGCTGTCTGTAGAAGTCGACAGCTCGGGGAGAGACTACACGCATTTACTAAGGGAACGGGGAGAAAAAAAATTTGGAAGTCATGCTCTGGAGGGTGATGAAAAGATGACAGATTTGTTCCACATGTCAGGATCCCCTGATCAGCCAGCCCTGCCTATGATTTCCACCCCCATACAGCATCATGAAACTCTTAGGCTGTCACTTGGTTTCAACCAGCTCGACTGCTCTGGCATCTCCTCATAGCGAGTGGTTTCCTCATTATGCGCCTTCTTACAGTTTGCATTCTCTTATGAAATACAGATACCACTGACCGTCAGTAAATCACTTATGCTGTAAATACACAGATCCTATCACAACTTGTGTTTCCAGGGGGAAAATGGATATGAAAGGACTGTATTTGCTTTTAAACATAAACAATTTAATTTCCCCATTTGTCAAACAGTTATTTATTATTTTATATTTTTATCCAAGCTGTCCTTTAGGAGATCTGCTACTCTGAGAGAGACTAGGAGAAGAACATTACCTTTTAGGCTTGGAATCAATATCAGTGCATGAGCCAATTGCATTCACAATGACCGTATCATAGGCTAATACTTTACAGATGATGCATAAAATGCAAGCGAGAGGAGGAACTTATGTTATGAAACATACAATATTAATTACAGGAGACTTAATCTACCATATATTTACTTTTATTATTAGTCAATTTAGTTAGTTATTTATCATCATTATTAGCATAAAAAGGACAAAATTCCCCCAAAAATAAATCAGTGTTAGTTATGACAATAGATGAGAGTAGGGTACCATAAAAACTGGTAGATTGTGACACTGAACATATACTGTGATGGTTATTCACCTTAAAGTTACCTGATTTGGTCAAACTCAAATGTGTTTTTATTTTTCAAATGAATGAAAGGCTGCAACTTTCCCCAAATGTAAGATAAAGCATCTTTACATTCCCAGGGGCTTTTCTATCTAGAGTAGTGTTAGAGTAGTGGTAGTAAAGTAGAGTGCTGCTAAATATTTATAGATGGATGTGTGGATGATGAACAGATGTCTGATAAATTAAAGGACAGGAATTAAAATGAGTGTGTTTGTCGATCTAGGCACAAACCCAACCAAGACTAACAGCATCCATACAAATGAAAGCAGGAGTGATAGAAAGTGAGTGTGTACGGGGCGAAAAAACATGTTCATATAACCAAACCCGTTTTAAAGTTACTGCTGCATCATAACTCTGCACCTGACTGAATAAATGATCATTCAGAGGATTACTCACGGTAAAGAAGAGATCCATAACTCTGTGGTCCAGTAGTGCTTCTCTCCATGACTCGGTAGGCTTCAGCATGACGTTCTGCGTGGCTTCGAACATGGCAATGTAATGTCTGCCTAGTGGCATCTTAGTTAAGGTCACCAGCATCACAAATTCACAAGTCAGTCCTGAAAAGTGAACCTGCTGCCACCTTAAGTTTCTTTAAGGTTTTTTTTTTTTTTTTGGCTAAAAGTTTTAGCGGAATATCTGTCTGCAGTAAGAAACTCCTCTGATTAACTTCCACTTCCAGCTATTCCTCTTTCTGCCTCTTTTAGAGCGTGTTACTACAGTTAAACCCAACTGTCCCCTCCCACGTAAACTGTACCTCAAGGTCACCCACTTAATAACCAAGTGGAAAAAGAGGGAGACAAGAAGGGATGGAGAAAGAGAGCACACGAGAGAGAGAGGGAGAGAGAGAGAGAGAGAGAGAGGGAGTGTAAAATAAAGAGAGAGAGTCTCCCACAGGAATGTATGATCAAGGCCAGTTACCGGCAAAGGCCAAGCATTCCTCTGGACTGGAGCTACAGTCACTCCCTACACACACGCACAGACGCCACGCACACACATTATAGTAACTACATAAATGTGCAGCACAGTACAAAACACAAACAAAACGACCGCCAACACACTCAGTCGGCCAGCGTCAGTTTAAAGCAGTGTGTGTGTGTGTGTGTGTGTGTGTGTGTGTGTGTGTGTATTTGGGGAAAGTTTGAGCGAGTGTGTTGTCGTTGTCTCCCCCAAACCAGGCCTGTCCTTATGGCTTTTTAAATATAGCACTGGGGCAGTAGAAGTCTGTTTGACCCATGTTAAGGAGTAGAGAAGAGATCAGCGCTGGAGCCAGACCTTACTGACTCACTGCCTGCTATATGAACAAAATAAAGTGGGAATTAAACACGTGGATATTGACTTGTATTACCATTTGTTATTTAAAAAGCATGATAGAACGCTCTGGTATTTTAGCACTTCTTGAGTTCAGGTCATCCTTTATTGATTTGTCAAAAAGAAAATAAATGGTCTTTTTTACCTTTGTGTATGAAACATTTAAACTGTTGGCTTTTGCATGCACTGTCGAAGAAAAGTCTTGTTCTGTTACTGGCTCTAATTAAAGGTAAAACATAACTTAGGTTAAAGGCTTCGGTAAAAAAAAGTGAAAAAATAAGATCCTATAACACATCGGCAAAGAAGGATGTCAATAAAGAAATTATTCCTTCAGTCCTTATGCATTGGATCAGTGGTTCCCAAAAAAAGAAGGGGTATGTAAAATGGCTGCTGTAAATTCGGCAGATTTTTTTCAGGATGCATGAAAATTTAAAATAAAAAACCCCCATATGAGCGCTGTTCCGCTCATGTTCAATAAAAAAAGCAAAGTTCTCCCAAATAACAGGGCCGCAAGAAAATTTCTAGAATACTTGTTCTTGTTTGCCACTGGCTGCTCTAAAATCTGTTAAAACAATGAATGTAATACTTAGACAGTAAAATAATGTAGAAGATGTAGGTTTTACTTTTAATGCTTTTACTTTAAAGTGACTTGTTCCAGTTTCTTTCCAAGCAAGTTACACACTGAATTTGTGTTTAATTACCAATTGCAATGCCCCAAATGACTCATGAACGCATCTTTATGTTTGCGTTTCTGCAAAAGGGGGGCCAGCAGAGAATGTCTGGCAACCACTACATTAGATATCCACAGAATTTAAAATTAGTGCAATAATACGCTTTAAAGGGGAGAATAGTATGAGAAACAAATGAGGTCAAGAAGATTTCTCGTTTAGCATTTTATCTTTTTAACAGTATTCTTAAACCATCAATAAGCAATAGAGACGATGTCAGACACTTGAATACATGACAAATCTGGGCTCTGAATAGCTACAAGATTCACATATTTTAATAACATGATAATTATAAGTGCCGAGTGGCACTCAATGACAGCCAGCCAAGATATGAGAGGGATATTACAGTCTTTAAGTGTCACATCCACCTCTTTAAGACATCACTACCTCGGTGAGTGTACTCACACATCAGGAATGCCCTCTCACAAACTTGCCCCTCCCATCCAATAGAGCACATGCTTTGGAAAGCCACTCCTGTTTTGTGTGCTGTCTGTCATCCCCCTCACCCATTCAGAGCACCTGACCGACAAAGGACCCAGGCTTGACCTGCCGCACGGCAGCTAAAGCTGAGGAGAGACATGGAGTGGTAAAGGAGCAGAGGGAGCCATGTCTAGTCTCACACATGACACCTCCACACACTCCAGGAGCAAAGGAAAGGGGGGGTGTGGACAGATGCCACACATGCCAGAGCAGAGACTACAAACACACTGTGGCACTTTGAGGAGAATAAAGCAGACACGGCTGTCAGGAACACATTTTTGAGTGCAGGCCTTAAGTTAACATTTGTGCATGCACATCCATACTGTCCCCATGAGTGCCTTTAATAAATGCTTTTAGTCCCTTAGGAGCATCTTCACCACGTACCACCCAGTCAGCAATTACTCTGATCTAGTTCTGTCTATACAAACACACCGAGACACATGCGCCTGCTTAACATTCCTGCTGGATCCTCGGCGACTAGCATGTTTAAAGGCACACTTATCGGTAGTGATAAAGGCACAAGCACTCTTTGAAGGGATACGTGATCCTAGTTGGTGCTGCCGCCAGTCCAGATCCCTGTAAACAGACAGAGAGGCACACGGCCTGACTGAGTGGGATTAACACCCAAAAGAGCTAGCACACACTCCTATACAAATCAGCAGCACGTGCAGCCTATGATGGTGCACCGAAAGAAACATGATAGCAGATGTAATATAACAAGCAACCACCAAGAAAGAAGAAAAACAATGACTCAAAATGGAGCAGCTATGTAAAGGTAAAGAAAAATAAAGATCAGTAAATGAAGAAAAAAAAGGGGCTTCACGCAAATGACAAAAGTTGCAAGTTGCCATTATTAATTAACCTTTGGAATGTAGTAAGACATTCCTTTATTTAATACCAACCTTCCAAGTTGCAGTTCTTTCACTGCAGTATTAATAATTAGGGTCAATAATAACTTTTTTAATAAAATTTTTTCTTAATTGTAATTTTCCTGTTTTATTTTCAACCCAAAGAGCATTTTTCTATTTTGAAAATCCCGATTGACCTGTTTTAATTATTTTCAGCCATCACACTAAATCTTCATTGTAATGGAAATATATATAGTCTCACATTAACAAACGTTGACCAAACATGGATTCTAACCTATGCAGCAAGTAGGCAAACATGTCTGTTGTTTTTACATGGTTGCTGTTTTCTTCGGAGAAATAAGCCACTCTTTTGCTCTATATTCGATACATTTGTAGGAAAGCCTGATTCTAGGGGCCTCGGGGTTGATGTGCACTTACTATTCTGACCTTCGAAAGTAAAACACACGTTTTCCAGCTTTTGAAATAAAGTACATATAATAATAATAATAATAAAATATACTTACAATGCAGTGTACTTGAATATTCATAAACTCTGTCCTCAAACAGTGACTCTCCTAACACCACTCTGATTTTTTTTAAAGAGCTTCTCGGCAAACTGCATAACAGTTGGCGAGTCTGGTGATGTAATAGCTAATGACATCATGCACGGATGATGGAACATTATTGATCTTAACTGCTTGTCTGATTGCAATCAGCTTTTAATGCTGGAATATATTTGAGACAACTCCCATGCCATTTAAAGAGAAAACAAATTAAATGCAATAATAAAAAAAGCAAAAATAGCAGATTGCTTTTGGTGAAGCAGGATCTTCAACTACGTATAAAGACAACATATTCTGAGAAAATTCCGGAAATTCACACATATCCAACAACTGGACCTTCGGATGTCATTTATTCATCCTAACCAGCATTTAAATGGGTATTAATCAGCTCTGTTTATCTGAACTTAAGAGTAAGATTTAATATGTTGTTTGTCTACAACAAAAAATTAAATTATTTTATTCTTAGTTAATTAAAATCAGTTTACTTGCATGCTAACCAAATTCCATACAGTAAGCTCCTGTACTAGAGGAGAACTGGATCTCAGGCAATCACTGTTTCTGTATTGCTATAATAGGGCATACTGTACAGTAATGCCACAAGTTTAAAACAGCTGATTTTAATGCAAATCTAGAGCATCTTGGTGCAATTCTTTTATGAACAGGAGTACAGTAGAGCACACACTGCAATGCCTTCATCTTATATATGATGGAGATATACGCCAAAAGAATGTTTTATATATCAGCAGCAAGAAAAGTGAACGCTGATTCCACCTACTGTTAAATGTTACTATGGCAACCAGTGGGAACACTGACTTGTGTCTTAAAAGTACAGCAAGTGATGTCTTAAAGCAATAACAGTCCTGCCCAAGACGACGGCAAAATCAATATTAACTTTATGCACGTTTTTAATACAGTGACTTAAATGAAAATCATAAGACATTTCTGAGCTGACTATTTTTATATTTTTTTATTCTTTTAAATTAAACAATACGCTTGCTATGCATTTAAAAAAAGGATATGATTAGGTGGGAGAAAATTCCAGCTGAGCACTTGATTGGCCAGTGCTAGGTAACGCTGAAAAACGGACGACATCTGGGCATTCAGGTTCTCCCTTCGACTAAACTCCTGCAAAACCTCCATGTTAAGCAGAAAGATCTGCTTGAGGTCGTCCTCCTGCAAGACCAGTGTGCACATATGCGTAAACAACTAAATGAAAAAGCAGAGAACTATATTAAAAAATAAATAAATAAATAAATAAAGCTGACCTGAAACACACGCTTGCAGTTGCCGTGGAACTCCATACTGAGGCCAATGTTACTGGTTTTACTGGAGCTGGAGAACTCGCTTAATAAAGCGGTCAGGATGGAGCATGCCAGAGTTTGCTGAAAAACAAGAATAAATAAATAAATATACAGCAGTGGGGGTCACCATACAGAAAGAACCAATCCAAAAAATAAAATACGAAAATGTGAATACTTGATGAGAACATATGTTAATCAATAAAATGAATACCCAGCATAGAGTGAGAAACTGTGCAATGTATTTGGTGTTATTGCTCTCACTCTCTCATACTGGTCAATGGAAGTTCAGCATGGCACCTCATGGCAAAGAACTCTCTGAGGATCTAAAAAAAAAAATTGTTGCTCTATATAAAGATGGCCTAGGGTACAAGACGATTGCCAAGACCCTGAAACTGAGCTGTAGCGCGGTGGCCAATACCATACAGCGATTTAGCAGGACAGGTTGCACTCAGAACAGGCCTCCATGGTCGACCAAAGAATTTGAGTGCACGTGCTCAGCGTCATATCCAGAGGCTGTCTTTGGGAAATAGGCGTATCAGTGCTGCAAGCATTGCTGCAGAGGTTGAAGGGGTGGGGGGGTCAGTCTGTCAGTGCTCAGCCGCACACTGCCTCAAATTGGTCTGAATGGCTGTCGTCCCAGAAGGAAGCCTCTTCTAAAGATGATGCACAAGAAAGCCCGCAAACAGTTTGCTGAAGACAAGCAGGCTAAGGACAAAGATTACTGGGGTCCTGTGGTCTCATGAGACCAAGATAAACTTGTTTGTTTCAGATGGTGTCAAGCGTGTGTGGTGGAAACCAGGTGAGGAGTACAAAGACAAGTGTGTCTTGCCTACGGTCAAGCATGGTGGTGGGAGTGTCATGGTCTGGGGCAGCATGAGTGCTGCCGGCACTGGGGACACACTTCATTGAGGGAACCATGAATGCCAACATGTACTGTGACATACTAAAGCAGGGCAGTATTCCAACATGATAACGACCCCAAACACCCCTCCAAGACGACCACTGCCTTGCTAAAGAAGCTGAGGGTAAAGGTGATGAACTGGCCAAGCATGTCCCCAGACCTAAACCCTATTGAGCATCTGTGGGGCATCCTCAAACGGAAAGTGGAGGAAAGCAAGGTCTCCAACATCCACCAGCACCGAAGAGGATTCCAGTGTCAACCTGTGAAGCTCTGGTGAACTCCATGTCCAATAGGGTTAAGGCAGTGCTGGAAAAAAATGGTGGCCATACAAAATATTGACATTTTGGACCCAATTTGGACATTTCCTCTTAGGGGTGTACTCACTTTTGTTGCCAGGGGTTTAGACATTAATGGCTGTGTGTTGAGCTTTTTTTGATGGGACAGCAAATTTACACTGTTACACAAGCTGTACATTCACTACTTTACATTGTAGCAGAGTTTCATTTCTTTAGGGTTTTCACATAAAAAGATATAATAAATATTTATAAGAAATGTAAGGGGTGTACTCACTTCTGTGACATACTGTATGTATATATATATATATATATATATATATATATATAGACACACACACACACACACACACACATACATTCCAGGCAGCATGTCTACCATGGGCCATTTTGCTGTGTATAGTATAATTGCTGATATGAAGTATGGGTCGGTTTTAAAATAAGATATTAAGAGGGTAATCCAAAATATCTGATAAAGTCACCAAATCAGAATTGAGCATCATGACCTGCAGCGTAAATGCTGCTATACAATACGTATTAAAATTAAATACCCGGCTTCTGAACAGATTTACAAATTTACTGACAGTTACGTAAGATAGAGCTTTAAATAAGTACCACTTTAGCTAATAAATATTTTGTATGCAATTTTTTACAGCTTGGGTTAATTAATTTCAGTAAATGATGAATAGAATGTGACAGTGAAAGTGACATTTTTTATGTTAAGAGAAATTTGTCATTTCACATGGGTTAATTTGATTAGAACAGTTTGGGCAGTTTCTAGTGGTCTTAAAAATATTCAGTATTGATACAAAGAAAAAAAAAACACCAATTAACCTGCTGTGTCAATCCAACAAAGCAGGAAGGAATTGCCTAAGGTATGAAATGTATAATAATGAAATATTAAATTTTCTTAATAAAAAATACTATTAATTCATTTACTTGGCTAGAATATGAAACACAATATTTTTTAAAAAGCAGATATGTAAACAAAATGGAACGCACTAGATGACAAAAAAGGTCAATGTTGATTAATCAGGTAAAAAATGTTTTATTTTGCTACATGCACAAGCTTAACGTTTTGTATCAGCAACACTTATAGCTCGCCCGCAATTCAGCAAACCCACAGCAGCCTCTAGTGATCAAAAATGAGGCAACATTACACAGCTCCAAAAATGCAATCTGTTGTGCGCTTTTTTACTACTCCATGACTTGTTATTAGCAAAGCTATTTTCTCATCTTACCACTGTAGGATTGCCGCTGCTGATAAGCTGGCTGACCTCATGGATGATGCTCTTGCAGTTGATTGATTTGTCTAATGAGCCACGCTTCACTATAACTGCGACTGCTAATAAAATCTGTTCCCGAACATACTTCTGCAGACTGAGAACGAGAGGAAAAACAGTTACAGATCAAAAAATGTAATAACAGATTCGAACAAGAGAAGAAAAACTAATCGTTTTTTTTTTACAGACTTGGGTCTCTGTAAGACGTATGTTAGGAGGAATGTTCGAAGAGACTCAACACTGTTCTTCTCCAGCAGGATCCATTCTCTGACCACAGCCTCCATTATGGCAGTTGCAGCCTGGAACAGCACATAGTCCACCTTACTGGTCTCTGAGGATGGAAAAGAGCAACACCACTGCATCAAACTAACACTGCTGGGATACTTTATCTTTGTATATATTTAACAGTAACACTACACATTTGTTTGGCTCACTGTTGGTCACTGTGCAGCCCCGTACAGGGACTCAATAGGGGCAACCTAGGATTACTGAAATCCACAACTTTCTGATTAATTACAAGTAAGCCACCAGTTCATTACTTTTATTTTTTACATTTTTTTTTTTTTACACTATGGGCAGAGCTGCTCCGCTGGTCTAAACTGGGTCGGATTCCTTACAGCAACAAATCGGGGAATTATATTAAACACTACGCCAAATAATTACTGGGGTATATTAGGGCTCGATACAGCTATAGCAATATTTTCTTTCTGTATCGCTATAGACAATACATATTTAGAATTTTGTTTTAAACTGATTTACATTTTAGTTAACATTTTATTAAAACCCTCTGTGTATGTCAAACGTCGTTCTCCAATATGCTCCTGTAGTTTCACATTTCACCACTGTCTCAGAAAAAGACGACAGTTTACAATCCTGCGTGAAAATGAAGGAAACATCTTATAGACCTGATGTGGAGACATTACCCATCTAAAATAAATATGCCTATTATTTTGCAAATAAATATTTTTATAGGTCAGAGAAATAAATCTTTTTACATTCAGGTTGACTGCACGCGATAAAATGTTAACGGCACAGGAGCAGACAAAATTTTGGTTTATAATTTTAATTTGCTGCAGTTGAATTAATTAGGTTTGAATTTATATTAAATAAATACGAGGACTTGAAGACCAGAAACACCTGGGTTCAAGCCCCAACACCAGCATGCCAAGCACTGTTGAGTCCTTGAGCAAGACCCTTAACCCTTTTGGCTACAGGGGCACTGTATCATAGCTGACCCTGCACTCTGACCCCCAACTTACTAAGATGGGATATGCAAAAAAAAAGAATTTTACTGCGCTGTAAAAAGTATATGTGACAAAATAAAGGCATAAGAAATAAAAAAAATTATAATAATAATAAAAAAAACTTTATCCCAGCGGTTTTCCAGTTTATCTTTTGTTGCATGTAGACAAAATGTTTGCTGTAGTAATTAGTTAATTTTATAAATACAAAACACGATTATTTTTTTATAAATAGCATAAAGGTACAAAACGATATATGCGGTGTTCTCTTCATTTTAGATATCGAAAAGTCTTTGCGTCTGTGTGTCTTTAATATCAAAAGCAACTTGCTTTAGATAATGATGTTTTTAGGTCTTTCGAATTTGGTATATTTATCCTGTGATATTTTATAGCAAGCACACTATGACGCATTAACAATTGCCTATGGCAGGGTGTAATTTACAGATTTAAGAATCAACCAAATGTTAATCAATGTTGGCTTTTTCTTGCTTTATTGTATAGCCAGGTATCAAATGGCTTAACTCCACACTAGGCACTTTAATGAATGATTTTTAGACGGCAGGATTCCCACTCTTTCATGAACAAGCCGATTCAAGGACTTTTTTTAAAGCATCATTTATTTTATATCAAGCACACAACAAATTCACACCTCAGCATATGTAGCATCATGAAAGACCCTACAGTACTTTTCACTTACATATAATATTTACATTAAAAATGTGAGTAACAATCATGTTTTGATTGTGTAGGTTTCATATATTTATACAGATTGATATGGAAGTATAATGCCGACAATTTACAAAAGGAAAAGCAAACTGTATTTGCATCTGCTTTTTCTCTGTGGGCGCATGAATTGTGACAAACCGCTTGCATTTCCGTTTCTCGAACTCACGTGACTGCCAGAACTTAAAACAAATCGCTTTTCCTTTTCTGTGTATGTATGTTGATATTAAATTGAGCATTTAAAAAAAATAAAGAGACTATTAAATTGTGCCAAAAGACCTAAAGAATGGAGGTAAACAACGGAGGACGTTATGATGCTGAAGTTGATGACAGTTCATGCTCTAGAGCAGTGGTTCTTAAACTGGGCACCACATAGTTATAATAAGGGGGTTTAAAGGAACATTTTCCAGTTTCTGGAATTCCTTTTCTTTGGACATATAGCATAGAAGACTGTCTACTTGATCGCAAAGTGGGTTGAAGTCAGAAAATGCTGAATGATCTTACTGCACATCAAGGAAATTTGTATACTTCAGAATTATTTTTTTTATTAATTTAGTTTATTATATATAAAAAAAATTGCGAAAGTTAAAAAAAAAGTAAAAAAGTACACACAAAGAAAATACACTGCTCAAAAAAATAAAGGGAACACTTAAACAACACAATGTAACGCCAAGTCAATCACACTTCCCACTTAGAAAGCAACACTGATTGACAATCAATTTCACATGCTGTTGTGCGAATGGAATAGACAACAGGTGGAAATTATAGGCAATTAGCAAGACACCCCCAATAAAGGAGTGGTCCTGCAGGTGGTGACCACAGACCACTTCTCAGTTCCTCTGCTTTCTGGCTGATGTTTTGGTCACTTTTGAATGCTGGCGGTGCTTTCACTCTAGTGGTAGCATGAGACGGAGTCTACAACCCACACAAGTGGCAGGTAGTGCAGCTCATCCAGGATGGCACATCAATGCGAGCTGTGGCAAGAAGGTTTGCTGTGTGTCAGCGTAGTGTCCAGAGCATGGAGGCGCTACCGGGAGACAGGCCAGTACATCAGGAGACGTGGAGGCCGTTAGGAGGGCAACAAAGCACCCAGCAGCAGGACCGCTACCTCCGCCTTTGTGCAAGGAGGAACAGGAGGAGCACTGCCAGAGCCCTGCAAAATGACCTCCAGCAGGCCACAAATGTGCATGTGTCTGCTCAAACGGTGAGAAACAGACTCCATAAGGGTGGTATGAGGGCCCGACGTCCACAGGTGGGGGTTGTGCTTACAGCCCAACACCGTGCAGGACGTTTGCCATTTGCCAGAGAACACCAAGATTGGCAAATTCGCCACTGGCGCCCTGTGCTCTTCACAGATGAAAGCAGGTTCACACTGAGCACATGTGACAGACGTGACAGAGTCCTGGAGACGCCGTGGAGAACGTTCTGCTGCCTGCAACATCCTCCAGCATGACCGGTTTTGGCAGTGGGGTCAGTAATGGTTTTGGGGTGGCATTTCTTTGGAGGGCCGCACAGCCCTCCATGTGCTCGCCAGAGGTAGCCTGACTGCCATTAGGTACCAAGATGAGATCCTCAGACCCCTTGTGAGACCATATGACAGTGCAGTTGCCCCTGGGTTCCTCCTAATGCAAGACAATGCTAGACCTCATGTGGCTGGAGTGTGTCAGCAGTTCCTGCAAGACGAAGGCATTGATGCTATGGACTGGCCCGCCCGTTCCCCAGACCTGAATCCAATTGGGCACATCTGGGACATCATGTCTCGCTCCATCCACCAACGTCACGTTGCACCACAGACTGTCCAGGAGTTGGCGGATGCTTTAGTCCAGGTCTGGGAGGAGATCCCTCAGGAGACCATCCGCTACCTCATCAGGAGCATGCCCAGGCATTGTAGGGAGGTCATACAGGCACGTGGAGGCCACACACACTACTGAGCCTCATTTTGACTTGTTTTAACGACATTACATCAAAGTTGGATCAGCCTGTAGTGTGTTTTTCCACTTCAATTTTGAGTGTGACTCCAAATCCAGACCTCCATGGGTTAATAAATTTGATTTTCATTGATAATTTTTGTGTGATTTTGTTGTCAGCACATTCAACTATGTAAGGAACAAAGTATTCAATAAGAATATTTAATTCATTCAGATCCAGGATGTGTTATTTTAGTGTTCCCTTTATTTTTTTGAGCAGTGTAGAACAAATAGGTCAACATAAATATTATAAGGCTGTTCTAAAAGGTTGGGATTACCCTAATGGATAACGATGGGCTATGCTATAATTTGGGGCAGACTATGGCAAAAGCCTGGTCTCCCTTTCTTTTTAATGTTAATCTGGAAACCTTCTGCAGTTTTGCAGATCTTTAGCTACCTAAAAAAAAAGCGGTGAGCGTCAAGTGCAGGAAATTCCATATTTCACAGTTTTGATTGGACAAGCGAGTCATACAGAGATTTAAAGTGCTCCATATTGAAAAAGCTCAAGAGCTTGGAATTCATTGTGAACACATTTCACATTATTTACACTACGAGATGGCATAGAATAGTGCATAAGTATGTGACGATCGGCGATCATACCCAGATGTTAACATTTTGATGACGGGAGTAAAATCTGGGTTTTTTTGTTGTTGCCTTACTTTTTAATTGTAAATATTGCTTACCTTTAATGAGTGTATTTTTTTTTAACGACTCTTGACTTTATTTTTTAATCAGCTAATTACAGTATGTCACAGAAGTGAGTACACCCCTTACATTTCTTATAAATATTTATTATATCTTTTTATGTGAAACCCTAAAGAAATGAAACTCTGCTACAATGTAAAGTAGTGAATGTACAGCTTGTGTAACAGTGTAAATTTGCTGTCCCATCAAAAAAAGCTCAACACACAGCCATTAATGTCTAAACCCCTGGCAACAAAAGTGAGTACACCCCTAAGAGGAAATGTCCAAATTGGGTCCAAGTAGCCATTTTCCCTCCCTGTTGTCATGAAACTCAGTAGTGTTACAAGGTCTCAGGTGTGAATGGGGAGCAGGCGTGTTAAATTTGGTGTTATTGCTCTCACTCTCTCATACTGGTCAATGGAAGTTCAGCATGGCACCTCATATCCAGCGTCATATCCAGAGGCTGTCTTTGGGAAATAGACATATGAGTGCTGCCAGCATTGGGGAGGAAAGCAAGGTCTTCAACATCCACCAGCTCCGTGATGTCATCATGGAGGAGTGGAAGAGGATTCCAGTGTCAACCTGTGACGCTCTGGTGAACTCCATGTCCAAGAGGGTTAAGGCAGTGCTGGAAAATAATGGTGGCCATATAAAAAAAATTGACATTTTGGACCCAATTTGGACATTTCCTCTTAGGGGTGTACTCACTTTTGTTGCCAGGGGTTTAGACATTAATGGCTGTGTGTTGAGCTTTTTTTGATGGGACAGCAAATTTACACTGTTACACAAGCTGTACATTCACTACTTTACATTGTAGCAGAGTTTCATTTCTTTAGTGTTTTCACATAAAAAGATATAATAAATATTTACAAAAATGTAAGGGGTGTACTCACTTCTGTGACATACTGTAATTACATAACTTTCCTGTTAGATTGAGGCCATGTTCCAAACAACAGCATAGTAGTACGTTAGTATAACAGAATCTCTTCTATTTCGGAATCCCACTTAATGTGTAGTGCAATTTGGGACATAGGCAAAAATTTATTTAACACCACAACGTCCTATAACCATGCAAAAATTCCAATAAAAAAGCTACTACATACCAAGTATGTGTTTACAAACAGCAAAAGGTGATTTGGACTTGCGAAAAGAGAGGAATATGTGCTCTGCATGCTGCCTCTGTTCTGTGCTGACCATGGACGGTGGTGCCTGAAAACACAAAGACATGCATACGTTTGTGAACACACTATCAATAAATCTATCTATACAATACAGATATCTATATCTATATTCAGCACAGTTCCCAAGTTGTTTCTGAAGCTGAGAAGAAGCAGCTGGTGATCAGTATGCAATGGGACACACCCACACACAAAATGGGAGTTTAGGCCATTTTTAGAAAGGTAAGAAATTTAATCAATGAAATTACAGCACTGTTAAATTCTCTCATCCTGCTTAATACTTTATAAAAGAACCATCAGCAATATACAGTGGTACCCTGACTTGAGTCAAACATGCACGTTAGCAAGTGGAGTCATCTGATCTTCAAGGTAAATGCTGTACATCATACTTAATAATTAAACCTGGTAAAACCAGGTTATTGCAGTACATTCGATTGTACTGTTTTTTTTTATACAATATTCTTATTTATAGGTATATTTATCTTATTTTAAAACATGAAACAAAAAAAACTGCCCAGAAAGAATAAATGACAACTGTGTATTTTGATATTTATTATTTTTGTTTACCTAAAGCCTGTTTTGTCTCTAAACAAACAAAAAAATGAACATACTACAAAATAAAAAAAAAAAAAAGATATTTGTAACCTAGTGATCAATGCTACATTCATTCAGGCTGCAACAAGGGCTCTCCTCTTTTCTTTCTCCGCCTAAAGAGTGTTGTTTTTACCTTTAAATATAGTTCGGAAAGCAAAATACTGAATAATCATTTTGTCTTCGTCCACTGCGTTCATTGATTATCGATTGTGCTTCCTTTTCCTTGGGTTATTTTGCTGTGTATAGTGTAAATGCAGATTTCTGATAAGGGTCAGTTTAAAAGTGTCAAAAAAATAAATAAATAACGAATATAGTATTCAGATTGGAATTTGCAATAAAGACACTCAGTGTAAATGTCTTGACATAAAACATGCTTTTAGTTTAATGTCTTTAATTACTGTACAGTTTCGGGGCAAAATGTCAAGCTGTGCCCTGTTTGTCTTATTACTGTACAGTAGACGGCATACGGGCACAATGCTAACAGGACTAATTGGTACAAACTAAGACAGTTATAACCACTTATAAATACTATTGATTTTTTAAAATTATTTATTATCAATTTTGCTGTGATAAAAGAAATACAACACAAACTTTACAGGGTGGTAAAAGCCCTTATTGTTGGGCCGTATTACACCACCCCAGCCTGGATTAATTTACCTAAACAGCACACAACCTCTCATATTTTCACATTTACCTAATCTCTAATAGGGATAGTGGTTAAGGTGTTGGACGAACCGGAAGATTGTGGGTTCGATTCTTAGTGCAATCAAGTTACCACTGCTGGGCCTCTAAAAAATACCCTTATCCCCAAATTGTTCAGTTGTATAAATTAAATAACTATAAATCACCTTGGATAAAGGCTTCTGCCAAAATGCTGTAAATGTAAATAATCCCTTACTGATCTTAAGTACTGAAATCGGTGTGCTGAACATTGTTATGTCCTTAAAACAGTTTAAGTCAGGACAGAAAAGAGTGAATACTGCCTCCCAAACCATTAAACGCAAAAGTTACTTATTTTTATATCATAAATACCAGAACAGAGCAATGAAAACATCCTCAGACAAACCCTAAAAACTTCATTACATACAGAGGGTTTGTATGATGAAAATCATTGTGACTATCTTTATTATAATAGATGTCATTTATGGCTGATCAACATACATTAATCAATGAATTCTACCAATTTCTTTTGATCAAAACATAACTGATACAGTTAGGAACTTAGTCATGCGCGCGCACACACACACACACACCTAGATAATCCAAACGACTATTAATCAATTTATTGATTTAACCTGGAGTTGTTAAAAGTCCAGGTGAACAAATAAATAGTAACACAATAAAAGTATTTCAGAATTTGACTAGATAGGAATTGACCTAAATTCGGTCTGATAGTCAATGAGACTAAACCCAAAACTAAAATCGTCAGAGTTTAATCCATGATAATACATCATTAGAGAGAAAATGCGCTGTTATGACTTTGGCTACACAGACAATGTGACTTACAGTCGCTTTAACAGGAAAGGAAAATAGTGTGAATTTCAGCTGTTGACTTCTGGTCCAATTCGACTAATTTTAAAAGTTGTTCCATTGCTGGGTGATAAATTATTTACTGTTTTATAAACAGTAAAATTAGACAGACAAACAGTTCTATCAAAAGGACAAATGTTTCATGGTTGGTAGGAAGACGATACGATGGTTAAGCCAACCGACTCCTGCTATTTGTTTGGTGAACGTTAGCAACAAAGTGAACTTTTTTTTTTTTTAGCTTGCTAGCTTTAGACCCCGAGTTAACTGGTCCAGCAAATTACCAAACACACCATTAGGTTATTGAGCCCCGAACTTTATACTATACGTGTCTACATCCATCTAAATGACGACCCAGTGTCTCTTACCCAGCCGGGGAGGATCAACAGCGTGCCGTTAGCCGCGGAGCCCAAACTGTTTCGCACACTTTAACGAGGAAAGCCAGTGTAGATGCATTTATATTAAACATTACGCTTACATACGTACATATAGGACATCCGGAGAAGTGTGTTTCGTTAAGCTTTCTCTCAACAGGTAGTGTGTTACTGTGTAAGTTGTGTAAACGACATTTTTTTGCGGGATGGAGAGTGAACCAAGCACGGCGCCACGCATCGTTCTCAGTTAGCCAAGCGTTCCGTAACCCTGACCGAGCCACGCAACACGCCCACCATTCACAATTACAATCACACTTTATCCTATTAAAGCACACACAGGAAAAACAGCGCCGTATTTCTCACCATTAAAACTTTGGCAGCGCTTTCCAGCTGTGAAATCACTTCTGGTGTACCGAGCGCCGCCATAATGGTCTCTGTTCAATGACGCGCCACGCACTGCATTGTGGGATTGAACTGTAGCGCAGGCCAATGGCTGCGTTCAAACTCGCATACTAGTTTACTAAACAGCATGCAAAAGTAGTGCGCAACCGAAGCGGACTAAATACACTAACATACTACTTAGTACTGTAGTATGCAATTGTCCACCCAGTCAATGATTTCTGATAAGCAACATTTGTCCAAAGTTCTGTAATATTATATATAGTTAATTTTTGTAATATTATATACAAAGTTAAGTTAAAGTTAACTTAACTTTGATAAACATTTTTATACCTACTGTCCACTTTATTTGGAATACATATACATACATTAATTTATGTTATTAAATCAAAGATTCTACAAGATCCCTAACTTTGTGAAAGTGTACAACTATGCACAAGTGTGGGAATTAAAGGGTAGTCACACCAAATGTTAATTTGATTCAGATTGTTAATCTGTTTTCTAACTCAGACCTTGGCTAATTTAGTTTACAGAATTTACTACACTACTGGCATGTCTATCTGAGGAAACCAATGAACTTAAAAAAAATAACTCCACGCAGACATGCACACAGATCACAAATCTTTTCAGAAATTATTATCTAGTCATTTACAAATCATTCAAGAAATGTTATATCATTTTAAATGATATAAACTTTATTGGAATACCTATACATACATTAATTTATGTTATTTAATCAATTTATCTAGTCCTAAAAGAATTTCAATACAATTCTGAAAATCCCAGGATATTTCTTGCAGTTTCTGCAATAATTAAACTATAGTGTTTTTTCCCCACCTATCCAGAGCAGCTTACATTTAGATCATTTATACAACTGACCAATTGGGGGTTAAGGGTCTTTGTATGCTTTAACAAAGATTAAATGAAATTAGATTCATTTCTTGATCTAAATCTTCAGAAAAACATAACACACTATTTATTGTTCTATTGTATTGTTCTATCCATGTTTAAAATTTTTAGTATGATATTTTATGCAGATGCACTCCCCTTAAAAAATCACCACAATCATTCTAAAATAAAAAAAATCTGCACCAATACAGCTAATCAAATCATCTGGTGACATTTTTTCATATCACAATATCGTTTTTTTCAATATCGTGCAGCCCTAATCTGAACCTGATTCTGATCCTACAAGATCCCTAACTTTGTGAAAGTGTACAACTATGCACAAGTGTGGGAATTAAAGGGTAGTCACACCAAATATTAATTTGATTCAGATTTTTATTCTGTTTTCTAACTCAGACCTTGGCTAATTTAGTTTACAGAATTTACTACACTACTGGCATGTCTATCTGAGGAAACCAATGAACTCGCAGACATGCACACAGATCACAAATCTTTTCAGAAATTATTATCTAGTCAATTACAAATCATTCAAGAAATAATAAATTTTATATCATTTTAAACCCTTCTTGATAAGCCCATATTAAAAAACGATGCAGACAATATAATTAATTTATTTAATTTAATTTAGGAATATACATTTACACATGTGAGAACAGTGGAAGCATATTTAACAAATTTTTTGGTACATATATGTATGTAAAAATCTATGAATCCAAATATTTACTGTCTGTAATACTGAAAATACAGAGGTTCAAAGGTTAGCTAAGAAAAAAATGGAAAATAATAGATACAAAAAATATGTATATCTGTATAAATATATATTTATATATTTAATAGTAGCTGTATTACATAATACATTAAAGATCACAGAAGTCAAAAAAGTCCCACCCGACTCAAGCACTAAAATACAAAAAAAGGCACGCAAAAATCTGGTTTTATCAAAGATTGTCAGTCAGCACTGTAAAAACTGAAATACAAAAAAACCCATCCAAAACAAATACACACTCACATGACACTCAAATTATCGTATAATGCCTGTCTTCTGGAATTTTCCTATCATGACAAATACGGATCTGCAGAATATCTGCCACATTTACTGGTAATGAACAATGATGAGTGATTCTTAAGTAAGTTTTTCCTTAAATTCATTACAGATTGTCAAATAGCAGTGAATATAATGGATGGTTTTGTAAGGTTAATTCTTATCTTCACAAAAACAATTACATTTAATACAATAATTTTCACATCATTCTACTTTAACAACAGGCTATTAAAAAATCCAATCATATCCCATCTTTTTTTTTTAAACCATCCCTTTCTCTTCTAAACATCCTTTCCCCAAACATTCAGGACCAGCCTGAGTGAAGGGGGAAAACATGTTTCCATCTCCTTCTTAAATAGTGATCACCATGTGGTGGACACACCCACACATTCATTAGAAGGCACACACTTCTTCACATCTTGTGTCAAAAACACCATCAACCAACAGCATGCTTTTTAACAAAAGGAAAAAAAAATATAAAAAGGCACAAATATATAAAAGTATAACGATAATGTAACACCAATAACAAAGAGCAGCACTGGGTCAGGTTTCTAGAAAAACAAATTTAAAAAATGTTTTTTACATCTACAAAGTGTTTTTCAGTATCAATTTAGAAAGCGGTTTGTGTGATTAAAACATTAGACAATATATTCTGTATTGCACAAAGTATTCCCATGAAATTATGTTCTTCTGACACTTTAAACAGTTCCTTTAACATTTTACTACTATGTTATAGATTTTTTAAAATTTTAGTTAGAGACTTCATGTTTAACACTGTACAGGGTATGCATGTGCTTTTAATAACTATAATAATGGCCCAAATGTAAATATTTTTGAAAGCACAAATATTGCCAGTGAATACATAAAGCTGGTGACGAAAAGTCCCCCTGATTGTTAAGACTCATTATTCTGTATGTCTGAGTAAAATAGTAAATAACTAATAATAAACGCAAAGTGATAAAATATTTGTATGAGCTAACATTTAAGCAACGGGCAACAGATAGCAAGAGTAATGCTTAAAAACTGGAAAGTAACTGTTACTCCTAAAGAGCTGTGGTAACACAAACTGTGCAAGATCGAAAACCAGCTGGTACAATATGATAACATCAAAAGCTCGGAGGTGCAAATAAATTCAAAATAGAGAACACATATATAGAGCAAATAAATGTCTGCGTGTGTGTATATAATATATATATATAGATATATATATATATATATAATATATATATATATATATATATATTATATATATATATATATATATATATATATATATAAAAAATCAGCCCCCACCCCAGGTTGAATGTTAACTGTGTTAATTGAAATATTTAGGAGGCATTTTGAAATCACTCTTAAACTAAACTATTTTGTAACTAATAAAAGGTTTCCCTAACACAATAAAGAAAACATTATAAACCATATCTCATCTTTACATACATGCATGTTCTCCTGGGACTAAAAGACTCCAAACAGACATCCATTTTTTTAATTGTATAAACCCTTCAAAGTTTAAAATGAGTCACTGCTCTACCAGTCATGGTAGACTGACATGGGTGTCTGTACAAAACCTGCAGAAGGATCAACTGAGTGTATTTTGGCCCATATTTTATTAGTGTAAAAGGACTTAGTTGTGTTATCATATAATACACACAGTTAATAACGCTTAATTAAAATCACCACTGCTGGTTTCTGCCAGCTATGTCCAGTGACCATGATCACAGTTACTCCTCTGGAATTAAGAAATGCTGTGTCATCCTTCACTGACAGAGGAACATCATTGGCTCACACCGAATCGATATTTATTGGTCCCAGACTGCAGTTTGTATCAGTGCGTAGGTATGTGTGAACAAGTTAAAAATTCTGCAGGAGTAATAATAATATGCAATTCACATCATTGTAATTTTCTCTTTACATGCCTATACCTTTTTAACTTGTTTATTCTCTCCTTGTTAACCCAACCTAAATCACATAGGATTGTCTAGAGTATTGTGTGTAACTTAAGCCGAATCAGCATTCCTTATTCCTTACACATATACAGGCTCACAACCCTCTCCTTGAACGTCTTGTTCACCCTCTACTTCTTCCTCATTTTCTTCCTCCTCAGGGCCCAAGCTGCTGGCTCCACTACTGCTAGGGGGGCCATGCATTTCTTCCAGCGGCTTAGGGTAACGGAACGGACAACCATTATCGTCAAAGAACCTGCGGAAAGTGAACTCGTAGAAGGCGTGTTCAGGGTGTTTGCTATTTGGAGAGCAGAGAGTATCCCAAGCCCGTGTGCTGTCTTCACTGTCACTCCATGCCCCTGGTCCTCCTTCTTCTTCCACCGGATCAAAGTTGGAAGTGTCCATTGGGTGAGCAATCTTAGGTCGGTACGGAGCGGGCTGAGTGCGAAGGTTGCTAGAAAAGTCCACCTGAGCAAAAAAAGGGTGGGCTTTGATCTCACCAGCACCGTTTCTTCCCAGACGCTCCTCGGCTGAACAGCAGAGACGTCCTATGATGTCAACGGCCTCAGGGCTTAGCTTGACTTGTGGAGGCACCTGCAGTGTGTTCTCCCAGTTTATCACCTAAAAAAGGTAAGAAATCGAAATGTTTTAAAGAAAATGGTTTTGGGCTATGAGGAAGACTTTAGTGGCAGCAGTGACATCTGCCAAATTCACATCCATTCTAATTAATAAACATAAATTCAACAGCTTATTAATTTAAATATTATAGTTATAATTTAAATATTAAAATATAAAATATTTTAATAATTTAAGTGTTTATTTATTAAGGATACTTTAAGCATTTCTCATTTTTGTTTTAATACACACTTTTGGCTGAATTTAAGAAGTATAATTAATTATATTTATAGATTTATATTTACGGCATTTGGCAGACGCCAAAATCCAGAGCGACTTACATCTCCTTTATATTATAACAAAGAAATTAGGGGTTAATTGAAAATTCAAGTATTTTCCTCATATGAGCACTAACACGTGTCTTCATGTATTCTGCAAAGTGCTTCTTGTGAGCTAAAAAAGCGTTTCCCGCAGTCTCAGCTCTCTAGGATGCCAGGAAAGTGGTTTTTTGTGCATTTGTATAATTAAACTTCCAAAGGTGTTTTTCAGATGGTTTCAATGCAAAACAATGGTACACAAGCATTGATGATGAAAGTTTTTTGATTGATATTATTAACATTGATATTAACCTGATATCAAGTCAAAAAAAACTGTGGATGTGAACATATTTTACATTTTCTCCAGAATTCCTCAGATAATTTTGTAATTGTTGCTGCAAAAAACCCTAAATTTTAACTATTTAAATTGACAAAATTCTAAGCAAAAGATGCTTCTTTTAAACGTCCACCAGTGAAGACACATATTTAATTACTGTATATTGGGCATGTATATATCATAGATTGTGGACTAAATGTGCGTTATGATGGAACAAACAGACACGTGTTGGGACAAATCTTGGGACAAGTCATTTTGAAAAATAACAAGACCTCCAAATACTGCTAAGTTTGCTTAATATGTGTTAATCCTAAAGGACCTGACTTCAGCAAGATATTTGTACCATTACAATGGATTGAAACTGAATGCTTAAACTAAATGCTTGTTTTTTCATTACTGTTAAATTAGTATCTTTGAAATAAAATCATACTGCTACGATAGAAACACTGGCTGACCTTGAGCTGGGTTTCTGTAGGGGTTGGCGCAAGGAATGGAGGCTGGCCCACCAGCATCTCAAACAGAATCACTCCCACACTCCACCAATCACACAGCTGAGTGTATCCTGCACACAAACACCACATTACGACAGATTATACAGTAAGACCTGCCATAGAACAGTTATGCCAGAATTCTTTTGCACCTCAAAAGAATTCTGACAATAACAAGACAATAGTGAGTAGAGTTGCAAGTACAGAAAATAGAAATCAAATGTCTGGCTTGTGATGTCACTAAATGCGACCAGCCTCGGGGTCATAATGCACAGAATGTGATTAGGGAAAAGGAACTAGTGTTCTAAGAAGATTTTTAGTGGTTTTGTTGTAAATGCACTTAACGCAACTTGTGCAGACTCATTAGAGAGTGTAAATAACACATGTTGCAGGCTTTATCTGAATGTGTCTTCTTCTTCTCCTTTTGGCTGTTCCCTTTTAGGGGTCGCCACAGCGAATCATCTGTCTCCACCCAACCCTCTTCTCTGCATCCTCTTCACTCACACCCACTACCCTATGTATGTTCGAGAATCAGACACAGTCTCAGTGTTTAAGTCCAGGTTAAAAACATATTTATTTAATCAAGCCTTTTGTATTTGATTCCCCTTGGATAAAGGAGCAGATCTGGGGGACTCATGGGTGTTGAGTATTATGGTGATCTGGTATGTTTAGATGCTGTCTTCCCCTCTCTTATTGATCACGGTATTGATGATGAGAGCGGCTGGTTGCTTAACATATCAGGGAGCCCTCATGTCTGTGTTTCCCTCTGGTTCTCCTTTTAGTTATGCTGACCTAGTTAGTCTTGCCGGAGTCCATCCTTGCACTCTACATTATTCACTTAATCAATCCAAACCGTGTGACTACATTGTCACTTAACTGTTTTCCTTCTTTTTTGCTTCTTTTTCGCCTTCCTTTTCCCTCTCTCTCTCAATGTTGAGTTACATACGCCACAACGGAGCTGCCGGTGATCCAGACCCCACCTCCAACCCGGTCCTGTTGGACCCTTCCCTGTGACCTGCCCCAGCGGATGATACATCACCAGGGTGACCTAGGACGACCCACTTCGCCATAAAGACGTTCCAGCTGCTCTTTAAGGACTAATGATTTAAGTTGTTCACACACACACAATGTAACCTCATAATTCCTGCTACCTGTTTTTCACCCAAATGAGGATGGGTTCTCTGTTGAGTCTGGTTTCTCTCAAGGTTTCTTCCTATCTCATCTCAGGGAGTTTTTCCTTGCCACCGTTGCCCCCAGCTTGCTCATCAGGGACAAACTGATTTCTGTTTCATTCTGTCTCATAATTTCTTCAATTGTGTAAAGCTGCTTTGTGACAATCACCATTGTAAAAAGCGCTATACAAATAAAACTGAATTGAATTGAACTGAACTACCTTCATGTCCTCGTTGATCGCATCAAAATACCTCCTCTTTGGTCTTCCTCTTTGCCTTCTGCCTGGTAGCTTCATTTCTAACATCCTCCTACCAGTATATTCGCTATCCCTCGTCTGTGCATGTCCAAACCACCTCAATCTGGCTTCCCTGACTTTCTCCCCAAAATATCTAACATGAACTCGTTCCTAATCTTGTCCAACCTCGTCATTACCAAAGAAAACCTCAACATCTTCAGCTGTGCTACTTCCAGCTCTGCCACCTGTCTCTAAACTATATATCATAGCTGGTCTCACCACTGTCTTGTACACCTTTCCCTTGATTCTATCTGATATTCTCCTGTCCCACAACACTCCTGACACGTTTCTTCACCCATTCCAACCTGCCTGTACTCGCTTCTTTACCTCTTTCACACATTCTCTATTGCTCTGGACTGTCGACCCCAAGTACATAAACTCCTGCACCTTCTTCACCTCTTCACTCTGTAATCTTACTGTTCCACTTCCCTCCCTTTTATTCATACACATGTACTCTGTCTTGCTACGACTGACTTTCATTCCTCTTCTCCCCAGAGCAAACCTCCACCTCTCCAGGTTTTTCTCCACCTGCTCCCTGCTCTCAATACAGATCACAATGTCATCTGCAAACATCATTGTCCAAGGAGATTCCTGCCTGACCTCGTCTGTCTCCCGATCCATCACCACAGAAAATCTGTGCTCTTGCTCTTCTAAGACTTTGTAAATATAGCATAGACTTTATAATATGCTTTATTGTAAATATTTACAAATTTGCTCCTTACAAAAGTGATAAGTAGATGCTATTTTCTAATGGTTTAAATGGTTTAATCATTGTACCTTTTCGCAATAGCACTTCAGGAGCGATGTAGTTGGGAGTTCCCACTAGGGAGTGTGCAAGACAGCGCTGATGTTGACGGGTTGTACGTTGTTCCAGTGTTATCAACCGGTCACCACAGTGGCAGTTAGACACATCATCCCAGAAGTCACTGGGTTCCATACTATCCTGGCGTAGATGGTTTCCTGTGGAAGTTATGTGTAAATAATAAAAATAAATAAATAAAAAGCCTGTCTACAGATGTCTAGCATGTGGGACAGATCACTAAAATCTGCTCACCTTTCTGATAATACTTTGAGTTATGTGTCCAGCGGAAACCTGTGCACAAGCCAAAATCAGTAAGCTTGATGTGTCCATCCAAATCAATAAGGATGTTATCAGGTTTGATGTCTCTGTGGATGAAACCCATTTTATGCACACTCTCAATAGCGAGTGTCAGTTCTGCCACATAAAACCTGGCCAATAGTTCAGGAAAAACCCCCATCCGAATGAGCAGACTCATCATGTCTCCCCCAGGAATGTAGTCCATTACGAAATACAGGCTGTCCCGGTCCTGAAACGAGTAGTACAGTCGGACTACCCATTCATTATCAGCCTCTGAAAGGATGTCCCGTTCTGCTTTAACATGAGCCACCTGGTTACGGTTTAGGACGTCTTTTTTTCTGAGAGTCTTCATAGCATACAGGGCTCCTGTGTCCACTTTACGGGTCAGACACACCTCTCCAAAGGCCCCGATTCCAAGTGTTTTAATTTTCACAAACATGGATTTGTCCATCTTGGCACGGCGCAGTCGATTATAGTTGGACTCTTTCTGGTTCAACATCTTTCTCATCTGCTCCTGTTCTGCTTCTGACAGACCAGCCTTGGTGGAAAGATAGGGTTTGATATTAGATAAGGGTTGTGAAAGAAGTAAAAAAAAAAAAAGAAATACAAGATATTTATGTAAGATATGATTCTAAATTAGTTATTCTAGCTAATAAAATAGAAGGTCTTACCTTAGACATCTCTTGCTCCAGTTGCAGTCTGCGATTCATTTTCTGCTGGTAGGTCTTCATAACATTTTCTATATGCTGCTCCATGTAGAACTTAAAAGCAAAAGGGGAATAGCTTTTGATGCGAGATTCCCTTTTCTCTTCATCTCGGGCATTCCGCCGGACTGGTACTGGTGAAGTCTGTATCTGCTTTTTATCCTTCACAACCTTCTCTCCTTTTCCTGTCTTTGCTTTGTCTTTGGTGGCACGCTCTTCTCGCTTTCCTGCTGGAGCACTTGAGACAGGCCTTCCTGAGACACTGTGGTCTGGAGCCCCAGCTATGCCCCCAGCTTCCAAGGGTGAAGCTTCCTGACAGGCCGTGGTTCCAGGCATAAGAAGCGTTTTGGGGTAGGGTGGGGGTGGACATCTGGGCTCCTGGGAGGATTCCAAGGTAAAACTTTCATCTGGCAAGTATCCATGTGTCTCAGGATTATCTTGGGCCTGTGCAGCTAACCAGCCTGGGTGGCATGGACCAACTGCAGTCTTTGGCTCAGGCCTCATGACTCTCATGCTTTTCACAGGCTGCTGGATTGGTGGAGAGGTCACTGCAGTGATTGTGTTGGGTGGCCCTATTCCAGCATCTTGTTTGCTAGGCACACTGGGTGCAGGAGGCATTGCCTGTCTTACATTTACCTTTTGGTGGTTGTTAAAAGAATTTGTTCTGCTGGGGACACGCACTTCCCCTCTAAAAGGCCCTTGTGACTGCCTGGCTGGAGGCGCTGCCTCTGGGCCTTGAGCTCCAGCCCAGTGGTGGTCATATAGGTCAAGGTTGAGACTGGCCCTGGAAGGGGTGAGAAGACCTTGGGGGATATCTGAGAACTCAGGGCCCATAGAAGCTGCGGCAGCTGCTCCCCCAGGGGAGCGTGACATCATGTGGACCTGGTGTGAAGTTGGGCTGGCCTGGCGAGGGTGTGAGTGAGGAGGCAAGTAAAGGTTAGGAGGGTATCCACCACCATTTTGACCTATAGGCCCTTTACCTTGCATATTGACATAGTTGTCTGGTGCCAAAGGGGGCATTTTGTTCTGAAAAGAAGCACTCCGTTTTACATTATAACCAGATGTCTCCATTATATGAGGTCTGTAGTCATAATGAGCACCAGGGCCCCCTGGTGCCTGGGACTGAAGCTGCATGGGTGGACCGGACACACTGTAGCCCATCATAGCCTGATCCATGCCACCCGTGTACCCCTTTTGCTGGGCAGGACCAGGAGGGTACAGTGAAGCTCCTTGAGCATTCTGGGAAGCCATGGCTGGAGGATAAGCGCCCATGCTGGGGGGCCGAGCCATAGGGTTCCCCATTGGAGGACCCTGTGCTGAGTTATTTGGTGGGATCATGTAGTTCATGAATGGTGGTCCACCCATATATGACCGTTCCATCTCTCCTTCTGACCCATAACCAGCTCCCTCATATATTGGTGGTCCCATCTGATGGTAAGGGGGCATAGCACCTTCATTGGAAGTATCTATCGCTGGCCTGTGATCTACTGAATTTGCAATGCCACCTTTGCCTTCAAAAAGTAAAATGTTTGATTTAGTTTAAGGATTGAAACATGCAAGTTTTTTTTCAGATCAGTTTCATTTTATTAAAAATAAGTGTTTGTCTGTAGCATGAATTGTATTTCACCAACCTGGAGAAGTCTGTTTAATGACCCGTACAATCTGCTCATTGCGAGGGTCTAGGTAACCCATCTTACTGATGTACTCTAACGCTGCCTCTATGTTACGGCTTCCAGTTTGCTTCAATGCACGTATTGCCATTTCCTTTTACACAGTGGAGAGAATAAAAAACAAATAACGCATTTACATTTTACTACAATACATAAAAATGTTTGAATGTCTGGTGAAAAGACATCCACAAGCACCAGGCTAATGTATAGGCATTTATTTCATGAACAGTAGTCACACGTTTCCTATATTCACCATACACTCAAACAGGATATCTACACACATACAACAGGTCACATACCAGCATTTCTTTGTGCCAGCAGTTAAAGACTTGCTTTTTTTATACAACATAGAAAGACATTAGACATGTTGGCAAAGGCTGGGAAGTCTGAATCAACTTGATAATCAACAAACACACTGCACATTTATGATTAATTCATATGCAGATAAATGCATTTGAGACAAATGTTTCAATTTATAATTTGTAAAGTATAAAGTATGCTAAATACAAAAAAACAACTGTGCAAAGTAACCCAGACCTACATGAAGTAATCCCCCTAAATGGCATATGACCTCATTCAGAAGACAAACCTTACTCTACAGCAGCAGTTCCCAACAGGAGGGTCCTGACCCACAAGGGGGCCTCAGTGAGCTCTGGGGGGGGGGGGGAGGCCCCCACAAGGGGGCCTCAGTGAGCTCTGGGGGGGGGGCAGTCAGGTCATATTGGCCGCATTTACACTGCATATTGTGGCACAAATCAGTGACTCATGACAGTGAAAGCGGGAAAAAAAACGACATGGATTCCAATATTTTCAGATTATTTATATGTGGTAATAAATTAGATTTAAATCAGATACGTGTATTAACATGTTTTAAAAAATGATGTAGGCTGGTCATCAAAAAAAATGGGATATAGTCACAAAATCAGAATTCAGAAAATCAGACCCTCAGACCCTACAGCCATTTGAAGTGTTGAGCAGTGACAATTAGGAACGATAATATTGCACTAGCTAATTTTATCCATTATCCTCTGGTCAAGCAAAAAAAATAGACAAATTTGTATTTCGTCCTCCACAAAGATCACTGATACGCCTGTCGCAGTGCTAGCAATACTGGAAACACAAAATGCAGGAAATACCAAGAGCCATATCATCATTAAATGTAAAATATTTTCTTGAAAAAAATGGGGTCTCAGACAAAAAAAGGTTGTGCTGCCTTGGCGGTAACAAATAATATTACACATAATATGCCATAGACAAAAAGGAAGGTTCTCTATAATAATTATAAAATCTACATGCATTAGAGTTCCAGTGTTCATGTAATAGCTGGCATTAAAATAAAAATTCTTGATGAAATGGGTGTAGAAATAAACAAGCGCTTGGTACAAACACCGGTACAGTTCATGATGCATAAGACATTTTGGGAACATTTGGGCTGAGAAATCAACCTTAACTTTTTCTTTGCGATTGTATCTGTTTGTCTGCACTATACAGACATATATACAAGATACTTAACAACCCACACATGCAGGAAAAAGGGGCTAGGTTCATTGTTTCCAAAACGGCAGGGGGTAATGAGCTAAATTCCAGTGTTTCTTTTTTATAAAGGCGTGCACACATGCATGCACACACACACACACAAGCACAAACGCATGTACAGAATGCATGCACCCAAACACGTGCACATACGCACAAACATCTATACACAAATAAACACAGAGAGAAACACAGAAACCCACTTGCATGTGTGCACACACATGAACACACACAAAGGCATTAGTGAGTAAAAAAAGTGGTTACATTTTGGTTGAAACAATTTTGGCCTGTCATGGTGACAGATGTTCAAGATGTTTGAAAGCCAAAAAAAACATTCCAACTACAAGTGTAGATTTTACTACCTACGAATCAACCCCCAATTTAATTTGTAAGGTTTTTTTTTACTGTACAAACTATTTTTTATACACAGTGGATAATACAAGTTTTACATTCCACAACTGATGTACTTCTTACAATACACACAATAATTTTGTGTTTTTATAAAGAATTTCTTGTACAATTAAGTAGATGCACAAATGAGCCTATTAACAAAATATTAGTTATGAGGGCAAGAGATTTTATTTGAATTCACATCAAATATGTATTTGTTGATTTTATCTTTTGGAGCAGCCAAAAAATATGAAATAAACGTATGTTTTCATTATTTCCATCTTTTCTATGAACCTTTTCCCATCGCTGGACTGTTCTTGCTATTTGTCGAATTTGTGCGTAACCTATTAGATCTGTTGCCAATAATTTCACATTATAACATTGCCTAAAAAAGGCACTAAATTTCTAAATCAGGACAAACATGCGGTGTGTATTCGGCTTTTATGGGCTCTTCCCAAAATACCTTTATATACATTAACATCCCGGTCACACTTGTCACTACCTCGGGAAGATTTATAAAAACAAAATGTTTCCATGGCTAAAGTGACATAACTACTGCTGGATACAATGCAGTGAGTCAGTGTTTTTTTTTTTTGATGAGCTTTCACTTTGACCTAATTCTGAATCACATTCCTTCATAGACTGTGTAAATGAATGCCATATGGAGGACCCTTTGAAAAGGACACAGAAAAAATGGACTTCTCCTAAAGAGAAGAACAGCTACATCTATTTTGTAAATGAATTGCATTCAAACGCTCGCCTTGTATTTATCAATTTTATATACTCGTTGAAATGCTGGTAATAAAAAAAAAAAATCATGTGAAATCTACGACTAAACACTGCGATTTACAGAAACAAATACATAACCTGTTCTGGAAACATTCTTACATCTACCATAGTGATAAAATCTAATGGTACCCTGGTACTTTACACCACAATAAAAATTTGGAATTTACATATTTAAAAAAATTTTTAGTTTTCTTTTTTTAAATTACGTACAGATGTTCAGGACGTACTGTGGTACAAACCCAAAATGACTGGTGCTTGCATAACTACAGGCTGTATTCACATCAATATGGAAGTGAAAGTCAGATTACAGTTTTAGTTTTATTCCCGCTTTGGATGAAAGGAATGCATATCTCATTTTCATAAAAAAAAAAAAAATAAAAAAAAATCTGAACAATCTGACAGTGATACAGTAATAGTTTTACTTTGCTTTTCTTATTCTCAGCACAGTACAACTCTAATCCCAAAAATGTTGGACTAATTAGTTGCAAAATATTTCTCCATCTGTTTTAGAGATAAAAATGCTTACTTTTCCAGCCTTCTGTTGCCCTACAAATCCCAACATTGATGTGTTGCAACCATCAAAAGTAAAATCACCATATTTTTTGCTTAATATGGTACAGTTCCTAAGTTTAAACCAGTGGTTCCCAAACGTTTGCTGCCAGGCCCCCTTTTGCACAATAAAAAAAAAAAATTTAACCCCCATTAATTATCGGTTATTCACATAAATCCAGTGTGTGACTTGAAAAAAAAATAAAACTAAGGAACAAGTCCTTTTAACGCAGTAAAAGTAAATCCTGCATCTTTTACATTATTTTTTATGTAACATTATTCATTGTTTTTAACTAGGGGTGTCACGATTATAGAATTTGGGTGACGATTCATTGTCAAATAAATAATTATGAGATTGTGACAATTTATTGCCTGTTTTGGGGCTTTAGCGATTCATTGTTAGATTTAGGGTTTTTTCGATTAATTGCAGTCTAAAATGAACACATTTCACACTTTGACATAAATGTAATATAGTTATTTACTCGGTAAATAATAAATCATAATTACTGTATCTTTCAAAAATATGAAAATTCTATAAATAACGAAACAAACAAAATAAACTAAAACCATAACATGGCACATTTTTAAACGAGGCTGATTCTGCTCCTTGATGGCTTGGTAGATAAAAAAAAAAAAACCTTAGCGAACATATTTGTTGTATAATTGTGCGGATGCAAAACTCTGCATTTAATAAGTTTAGGCACAATTATACAACAAATATGTTCGCTGGGGTTTTTGTTTTAATTAAACCTGCGTATTTGCTTAGTGTAATGTGTGCAGAGCAAGCCTGTTGGAAGCAGAGTAGTGAGTGGCGTGAAGCGGCAAAAATTTCCGCTTTGCACTCAAAGCATTTTATAAATCACTCCATTTCTAATTTTTATTTCCTGCTCCTTACTCACTCCAAGCTCTCTTCTTACATTTTACTCACTTTATGTTCAATCCCTGGAAAGATTAGTGCATTGTTAACACTCCACTGTAAATATTTCATTATATATAGATATTGATAAAGGAAATCCATATTTTATTGTGATCTGTTTAACAACATATGAGTTGGAGCGTTAGAGGAGAATCAGAAAACTGCTCTGAATTAAGAAAAAAAACCTGCTTCAAACTTTAGGCAAAATCACATCGGTCCACATCTCACGCTGCTTCCACTCCGCTCACATACTTTGGTTGGATGTAGGATGCTGTAGGTACTACAGCTCCCCTTGTGGCATATATTTTGGAACTATGTATCCCCTGGGTTTACCGTCCCCCAGTATGGGGTTTAAACACTAAACGTATCATGTTTTCTTGTGAATTCAATACGGGTTTATGAGATTCACAAATCATTGTATTCGCACAGACAGGCAACGTTTTTTGGAATTGAGGTTGTATATTTTTGTCGGTGGGTGTTTGTTCTCGTTGATGTTAATTTCCTCTAGTATTTTACTATGCAGTAATATTATGTTATTTGAAACAATTTACATTGATAAACTAATAAAATATTGAAATTTGTCATTTTGCGTGTGTGTTTTTTAACTGGTTTGTTCGATGAGCTGTGCTTTAATCTTTACATGCCTGCAAAGTTAAAAGGAAGCTTTTGTTTTTCCAACTATGATGCAATAATGTGTATTTCCACTCATGTTTCTAGAAAATATTTGTACCCATGTTAGAGCACTGTAAAGGGAATTTTGCTGTAGCATGCCTACGGGCAAACATGTCGCTGCAATTTTAACTAAAGGGCAAAACAAAATGTCTCTGATCTGCTTCTAACTACAATAACTGCATCCGAGCATAGAGCAAAATATCGATGGGAATTAAAGTGTCCTTTAGCCCCTCCCCTCAACCCCCCTCTTTTTCCCCCAACAAAACATTTCCTTTTTAAATGTGATTATATAAGCAGCTGCTGCATTGCTGAATAATTTGTGCAGCCTTGATAAACATCAGGCAGAAGTAGCCCACCACTGAAGGAGGCATGCCAGTGAGGGCAGCCATTATATTCGTGGAATGTGAAGGGAAAAAAGTCTCACAGGGTGCAGTCCAAAACCAAACCATATCGAAGATTTATTTATTATATTTAAAAATCTTACTAAATGTGATTAGGCTTACTGAAATGTTTATTCTGTCGACAAATCAAGACATCGTCATTTATTGATAAAATGTAAGAACTGGTAGAAACGGTAGAACCAAGGAATGTGTAAACTTGACTAAAAAAAATGCAATGTAGCCACTACTGGAGGGAAATAGATTCATTCGTAGGAATACTGTTCTAGAGAAAACACCACAATACTGTCCTAGAGAAATACGACAGACCCACTGGTAAAGCTGTTCCACCCAGATGCTATTGAATAGACACTTCCTGCTCCTACTCACAATGGTTTAGTCTTTAGTCTAATGGTGTTCTACCAAATATACTCCGGCTAAAACTAGGTGTAGAAAAGAAACCTAATCATACTGCAATATTGGATGATTTGAGTTGCCATGTAAAGAGTAAGTTATCATACAAATGCACAGATGTTTTATTCGCTGTCTAATCATATCAGGACAATAAACAATGCATCAGCAATTTATCATATGGCTTATGAGTAAAAATAGTTAAAAACAATTGAATAATTATTTTAACTTTATATAAATATTAACTCTATTCGTCAAGTCTACCTAGAAACAATTAAGTTTTTACATGCATAATCAAACTCTAATCTTTCCATAAAAGAGCGTTACAGTAATGTAACAGGGTTTATAAACATATTTTTGATAAATTAAGATGCTGCAATCAATCTTACATAATCAGACTCTTAAAAAGCAAGATATTTTTTTTGAGCTCCAGATTGTGGCTGGTATTTAGAGTCATGAACATATCCAGACACTTTGATACAGACTACAATCCTACTATCCGATAACATGTTTTAGGTCCCAGATAGCAAGAAAAAAACAGTTCCAGTCTGCATTTAGCCATGTCCTAGAGCTTGTGACAGAGTCAGCTCAGGCTCCCTCAGGCTAGGCCTCATAATTCCACCGTGCGGTGGTGGATTTCTCAGTGGTGTTGTGCATGGGCTTGAGCATAGCATTCCTTACATGCCTTACAATCACAGAGCTGCTCTCAGGCCTGAAGCTGAGGGTCTGTTTCAGATAGTGGGATATACAGCATAAAGCACAGAGTAAACTTCAGCGCAGTAGCACAAGCGCTACTCTCACATCTATGTTTTATGAATGTACATTTACAGCACTTGGCAGGCACCCTTATTTACAGTGACTGGCATTTCTCTTATTTTTCAAGCTAAGACTTAAGAGCCTTACTCAAGAGCCAAACAGTGGCAGCTTTATGACCTTAAGAATTGAACTCCCAAACCTCAGGTCCAATACCATAGCCACTGAGCTACCAGCTGCCCAAAATTTATGCTGTAGTGTTTTAGTAAGAAGACCATAATACAGCTCAGCTATAGTAATTTATGCAACTATAGTTATTCCTGGCATTACTCAATAATCCACATATGTCTTTGCTTCTGGTGTAAAATAAAGGTGACTGATTTTTCTGCCTAACCAAAAACAGTCAAAACAACTATTTTTTCTCTGTAGCCAGCATGAGCCTGACTAAAGCTTTACAATTAACCCACAAATCGCAACTTTAATCCCCACATGGCATTACACCTCCTGTGATGTAACAATTTCAGATGTAACATTGTGATATTGATGCTTAAACATTATATTGTGCAGCCCTAATTCACAGGACTCTCGAAGACATAAAACACCAGGGTTATCAATGGCCACTCCGACCCTGAGATGAAGATAATAAAACATAACAGATACACCAGACATCATAAAAGGATATATTTTATCCGAAGAGACTTGATTTGTTATTCCTGAATACTGCAGTATTGTGTGTTCTTATAATGAAAAGCTTAGGATGAACTGACAGATAATCAGAGAATTTTCTGCTAGCAGCAGTAACGTTAGCACTCAGCAACTGACCCTTTTCATGATAAGAGAAAATGGCAGATAATCACACATTTCCAAAATAGTACAGGTATCGATATCGGCGAGTATCATGACAAATATCGGTACTTAGTCTTTGAAAATGGTATCGGTACATCTCTAAATTATACAATGGATTCCATTGATTTACTGATAAGATTTTTTGTTATTCTTTGGGATGAAATTAACAAAATAAATGGACTGGAAATGTAAAAACAAGTAAAACCACCAAAAAACTTTTAATTAGCATAAGTGTAATAAATAAAAAAAAGAAAATGTTTTTTTGTTTTGTTTAAAAAAGAAAAAAAAACGATCTCTAGAACATTCAGTAGCCTACTTACTTGAGTAAAAGGTTTTAACATGCAAGCCAAAAAGTTTTAATGACCACAGATTTTTGCTCAAAAAGACATGTGTGTGTATGTGTGTGTGTGTCAGAGCAAGGGAATATCTAAAAGTATATGTATAGGCTGGCTTGAGTATATGCACATAATGATGCCTGTATTTTGTCTCTATATATATATATATATATATATATATATATATATATATATATATATATATATGTATATATAATTACTGTTATAAAATCATTACAATTCTTGGTGGCTTATAGAAAGAATTAGATGGAGAGAGGAGAGAGAGAGAGAGAGAGAGAGCAGAAAGACTGTACCTGATCACACCCAGCTTTGACGAGCTCCTGCAGCATCTGCCGGTTCACGTCTCCACCAGGGTGTGAGGAGCTGGATGCTGGACCAGACTCATTGGCAAAAGGCATGAGAGACTTGCGAATTTCTCGCAGGGCATTCTGGTAGTTGTTGAACTTCTGAGGCGGACGGAGTTGTTGCTGCCGTCCAGCCTGGTCTTTACTTTTGCAGTCTCCTGTTCTGCTCCCTTCTCCTCGGGTGCTGCCGCCATGCAGCGCTTGACTCACCAGCTTAGCTGGCTGTTTCAGTCCTTCCTTGATCTCCTGAAGCCGTTGGCGTGTGTTGCCCACATATGGGGCTGCAGGGAAAGTTTTCGGCCGCATGGGTAGACCCACCCTAGCCTATGGTACACACTCGCAGACACCCCCACCCTTTTAGACGCTTACTCACACATACCAAGTCAATTGCTATAGCATAGAAAAAATAACAAAAAATAATTTACAAACCATCACTCACACACACACACACACACACACCCAAGGCTGAGCTATTAATAGTATCTAATGCCACCACCCTGATGCACACTTGTGTAAACTTAGTAGATCTTTGAGGTCTTCCTGGAGCTCATGGTCCATTTAGGGGGCACAATCCCCCTCTTCCCCCAACACAAAAGGGGTTATGGCTGTATGTTGCTTCCACTGCAGTCTGGTCTGCATCTTTGCCTGTGAAGACAGTGGGCTGAGGTGAGTTAATGTAAAGTTCAGTCTGCAGTTTAACCCCTGCAGGACTTCTTGCCCCGAAATACCAGAGTATGATTAAAAACTAGCACTCTGACACTGGTTAAATTTCAATCAACGCTGTCTACATTCCAGCACTCTGCTGATACACTCCTGAGGCGATGGAAAGGGGGAAGCACATGTCTTACTGACGCAAATAGGGCTTCGGGTTAGACACAGAGAATCTATTATCAATATTTATTATCTAATCCCATCTGGAAAAGCAGTGCAGCACGAAGCAACAATGCTGTCCAGTTTGATCTGCAGGTTTGAGATACAGGGTTCAATTTAATGTGTATTCATGACATATGTATATCTGACATCACAGAAATCAGTTAGGTGACAGAATTCTTATAAAAAAAAGACAGTGAAATTCTGGTCACATGTTCATAAAAACATAACTTTAATGTAAATATGCAAGTGCTCTCTAGAATCTACCCTAAACTCCTATCTACGGCATTTTTTACTTTTAACATGCTTAAATTGGTTTCGCCTAAAATCTTATGTTAAAATCTTTACAATAAAATTGCATCTGCATCTTTTGATGCTAACCTCCAATTTTATTAACCTTGATCTCTAAAATCTTTACAATAATTGCCATACTCTAAAATGATTTGCACTAAAATCCCTCTTCCCATCTGTAGATTTTTTAACATTAAGTGCTATTTCCAGAATCTCCTTCCTAAACTCTTATTTCTACAATCCTCACCCTAAATTCCCATCTCTGGCCAATTTTAATTCTGAAATCGATTTTTGCAATTATTACCTTACACTCCCATCTTTGGAACTTTACCCTGAATCTCCATCGTTAAATTAGTTTCCCTAATCAATCGTCGCACTATTTAGAATTTATTTTCTAGACTTTACCCTAAACTTAAATCTCTAGAAACCTTACACTAAACTCACATCTTTAGAATGTTTAATAATAGTGTTCCTTTTCTAGAATCTTTGTGCTAAAATCATGTGGCTAGATTTTCTGAAATCCTACAAATTTTGATAGTAAACTTCCATCTGTAGACTCTTTACCCTAATTGGCCATTTCTAAAATTTTAACCTAAACCATTTTTAGGCATTTCTTCCCATTTCTAGATTGTTTAATCTTCACTCATATGTAAAATCTCAACTCTAATTGACATGTTCTGATTTTTTTACCCTTTTTTTCCCATTTTGATTTTTTTAATCCTTAAATCCCCATTTCTAGATTTTATATCCCAAACGCGAATCTCTAGTTTTTTTTTCTTAAACACCCACCTCTTGGTTTTTTTATATCCATAAATGCCCACCTCTAGCATCTTTAACCTAACCTCTCATTCTTTGAAAGTCTCCAGCATCCTTTCTATAAACACACAAAAACTGTACAGAACAACTTTACAATACACTGATGAATTCTTAATACACACAGAGTTTGTATAGATTGTTTGCAAAACTCAAAACGAGTAGTCCGGGTAGCTGCTCACTATAGTGCAGTGTCAAACACAAGACACACAAGTCTTTTCAATCTATTTTTCTTTGGCATCTTCTAACAAGCTGTAGCTGCAGACCTTATAAAGCCCACAAGTGCTGTCAAGAGACATCATAAGAGGTTTTCTAGGAACATAATATCACAGAGCTATTCCACTAAATATTTAGTAGGATTTGACCAATCATTCAGCTTTCGGATTAAAAAAAAAATTAAGTACTGCAAATTCTAAGCTATTCAAAAAAAAGTAGGGCCATCCTGTAAGGCCCTTACATTATGGCAAATCAGATTAATTGACAATTCGGAAACAAAAATATTTTGTCGATAACATCAACTAATCGTCGCATAATATGTATTATAATGTATTATCCTGTTTCTTTAATACACAGTGATACATTTTTTCTGCTATACACTCTCCCTAAAGCGTGTGCAAGAGAAATAAATCAAATTAATTTATGCAAGCATTTTTTTATCTAGCTGTTATTATTTCTTTAAACATTAACGTGTGTAATGAAATCACAAGCTCCTTTAGGTAAACTGTATGAGGTAAACAGGGCTGAAGGAGACAATGCTGCAACATGTGACTGGTACACATGACACTTCAGGTGGACAATGAAAAAAAACATCCAAGAACCAATTTAAAGTTACCGTATACCTTATAATACATTTATAAACAAATTTCATTTCACTAGATATGTCCATTAAATCTTTGCCAGTTAAACATTATACTGGTCATTTGCTTGTGATAAAAGTATGCACAATACTACTACCGGTAATAATAATAATAATATTAATAATAACAATAATAATAGTCGTTATTCATATTTACATTACCGGCGTTTGGTAAACACTTGTATCCAAGTGACTTATATTATTATTATTGAAGGGTTAAGGGCCTTGCTGATGGGCCCAGCAATAGCATCCTGGTGGAAATCAAATCCCCGATCTTCTGGTCAGCAATCCAACACCTTAACCACTTCCACCTCCTTGTCAAATATAGATTACATTTGGTTTTGGTTTTGCATATCTTAGTTTGGATAGCTGGGGTCAGAACGCACGGGTCAGCCATGATACAGTGTCCCTGAAAGAGGAGGAGGGTTAAGGGCCCACTCATAATCCAGTAGGATTTTTGCGGTGGTGGGCCTTGGCCCCAAAAACAAAAACTCACTAAGGCTGTCACAATTATGAAATAATCATATAATCGCAATTTTTTTTTTACCCAACCGCGATCACTGAATCCAATGGCAATTATTGCACACTTTTATTATCCACAAGGGGAAGCTGTAATACTTGCAACACCCTATTTTTAACCAGAGTAAGTAAGTGAGGAAGCGCGGTTTCATAGTTGGGGTGTTGCCGCTCCAAGCGCACTTCAATAACACTCTATCACCAGTTTAACTCATTAACGGCCCATAATGCAAATACATGGAGTCGCTCATACTCCATATTTCACTAAACAGATGAACACCACTGACAGGACACACAATATGAATTTCTTGAAATATTATTATCTTTAATAAAATATTTACAGTAGAGTGTTAAAAAGACACAAATTAGAGAGATTAAAACCAAACAATTAGGCGTTAAAGCCCCAAAACAGACAATAAATCGTTATCATCGCAATTATTTCTTTGATAATTAATCGTCAACCAAATTTGATAATCGTGACAGCCCTACAACTCACCACCCTACTAATGTTATACAGTAAGAATTTGTAAATGTAATACTTTGTAATAATAATAATTATTAAACATTATTCTAGTACTGGTCTTTTTGGTTGTGCTAAAAGAATGCACAATACTACAACTGATGATGATGATAATAATAATAATTATTATAATGATAGACTGCCACATACTTTATTGATGATTTAAGAAATGATGTCATGATTAACTGACATTAAAAAATGCCAATGAAAGAAGTCGACTAATTTACCTAGTTAACCCTTTTGCTGCCGGACTGGATTAACTGATTAATGCGTTAAATGTAAAGTAATGAATTGTTTTGATTCTTTCAGACACTAACACGTGCACTGAAACCCGCGATCGGTGATGTCTGATAGCGTTGTTCTGATCCTGGCAGTAGTTTTCGGTGTAGGGGCAGAGAGGGAGTTCTAAGGCCTTTCCTGAAGTTCTGAAATGTTCGGAGGAGGAATGAAGCGAGAGGAACGCAGCGCCGCGCTGCGCGAGACCACCTCGGCATTCCAGCGGAACAAACCAACCCAATGTTTCCCAGTGACTGTGTCTCAACCACAGCGAGATAAAAACACCATTTTACATTTACAAACACATTCACATTCACACCGTTTTATCCTTTCCGGACCACCCCGAAAAAAAAAACCCCCAAAGTTTTAGCCACTTACCATGTAATAGAAGCATTCAATCCTGTACTTTCTAAGATATGCGCTTTAACACACGCTTAATTTATTCCAACACCGTTTAATAAAACACACTTTATGTTTCGGTAGCCTGTCCTCCATTTTCTCGTCACTCACAACGGCACAAGTAGAAATGCAGTACAAAGTTGGACACTTACTGCATTGTTAACATTCCACAAGAGTCACGTGATGCACCAATGAACGTCAGCACGGCACATACTCCAGGGCGGGGCTTCCGAGTGAGACACCGAATGTCCAACACAGACCCTAAATACATACACTACGAACACATCTTCAGCACACACACACACACACACACACACACACACCTAACAAAACACATTCAGATACATACCTGTTGTTGTTTTTGTTTCTTTTGTTATGAAAACAAAATGTTCTATTTTCTTTTCCTTCTGCAGGTTTTCCCACCAAAGGTCCCCAAAAAGCAAGTAGGAAAATATTGTGCTAAAGATTTTAGTTTCATCTGCCCTGATTTTACTGCTTAGTTTATTTTTAAAACATGTTTTATTTAACAATAAACTGTTTTCCAATATGATATTTGCTGGCAGATAAGATAGCAAAGCAAGGTTCGAAATCTTCTTCTTTTCTTTCCGCTGTTCCCTTCAGGGGTCACCACAGTGGATCATCTGCGTCCACTTAGCCCTAAATTCTGCATCCTCTTCACTCACACACACTAATTTATGTCCTCATTTATCACATCCATATACCTCCTCTTTGCCTTCTGCCTACAGATCCATGTCCAACATCCTCCTACCGATCTATCCATTATCCCTCCTCTGCACATGTCCAAACTAACTCAATCTAACCTCTTTGACTTTGTTTCCGAAATGTCCAACATGCGCAGTTCTTCTGACTGTTTTAAATACATCTTTAAAACATCTTCAGCTCTGCTACCTCAAACTCTGTCTCCTGTCTTTTCCTCTGTGTCGCTGTGTCCATAACTATGCAAAACATTTTTATATTGTTTTGTTCAAATATATTTGCATATTCTTAAAGCAGCGACATTAAAGTATATTCTTTTTACACTTCACTGTCTTATAATATTTTCAGAAATCCTGTTGTAGTGACTTCTGACTTGTTTTTCTGTCTTAGCTGTCTCAGATGTTTTTATCACTGATGTAAGGTGATGGTGGCTAGTGAGGCACTGACATCGGAATCTCAAAGACAGATTTACAAATATGAATTCCTTACAGTAGCTTAGATTCAACATTTAAATGTCTGTTCACACATTAAACCCTAAAACATTTTCCCTTTCTGAAAAAAAGTAATAATTTCAGAAATCACGTGTTCAAAAGGGAGTAGCAACACATGGATCTTATAAAAGCTAGAAAAACTGAGATAAATTCTTTTTCTCGTTTTATTGTAAATGATCAGAGGGTCCATCTTTAGATGCAGTCCTGCTACCATTCTTACCAACTATTACCAACTATTATTTGCTTATTTGAAAAAAATTTTTTTTATTGAGTTACTAAAATCACTGAATATTTCTGTATATAATTTACGATGCAATGTTGCTACATATTACCTTTTTGGTTTATTCTTTGCTAAATGATAAAAGTCCTGTTACCTTAAGCCATTAAAAATGATAATATATTGTTTGCATAACAACTTTGTACAAAAGTTGCCTCAGATGGACCAATACACATTTTGAACCAGGATCCCCACACTACATGCCAGGAGTTGAATAAGGTGCGGCACATTTGGACCAGCCCTTCAAACAAATCCAGAGACATAGTTTGGAAATGTTATTTTTAATATATGTTTTACTTATTATATCTATATTCAGTAATAAAGGTTGGCTTTTAAAAAATCATTAAGTTATCAATCTATGTTCGTTAGATTCTCCCTCCAACATAACAGCCTTTCAACATAGCATTCTGTGGGAATGGAGCAGCCAAAAAGAAAAACCTAGAGCTAAAAACCAGAGCTTGTTTTTCCATAAATATAAAACAACCATACATTGTAATTCTTTGACTAACTTTATGCATTCTCCTGACATTTATGTTATAGGATGAAAATCAAGGAAGATGAACTGTAGAAATACATTGTTTATTTTATGGCACATGCAACCTGTACTATCTTGTCAAAATCGCTTACACGATAGATGACTGTAAAATCGCTTCCCATCACCGAGGTCATCTTTTTTCGACATTTTTACAAGCCAACCCACATGCTTATACACATAAAGTCTTTCTGTAGCAACTAGTAAACTGTTTTTTGTGTTTTGATTAGACTTGTATAGTTTGGTTCCTCTCAAGGTTTCTTCCTATTCCGTGTCAGGGAGTTTTTCCTTGCCACCTTCACCCCCGGCTTGCTCATCAGGGACAAACTGGTTTCTGTTTTATTTTCATCTTATAATCTCTTTGATTGTGTAAAGCTGCTTTGTAACATTGACCATTGTAAAAAGCGCTATACAAATAAAATTGAATTAAATTAAATAGTTTGCTACTAGTGACAGTAAACTCAGCTTTGTAAGTCCTCAATGCCATTTAGCAGAAATCTAAAAATACATATAAGCTTTTGTTTAAGTTAAGCTCTTCCAAAAATATATTTTTACAAGATTATATGTACGTGTTAGAACATGTTTTTCCATTTTTTTCCTCATTAAATAGAAGGGCCAGCTATTTGACAGGCCGGATCTGACTCTCAGAATGTCGGCGAGGGCAGGATACCACTTTTTGAGGCAAGTCTTATTTCTACTTGTTCTCTACATCAGGGGTCTGTAAACTTACTTCCGAAGGGGCAACTAATTTTTCTTCAGTTATTGGGGACCAGGCGGTCTGTAACAAAAAAATGACATGGGCCAAAGTGACTTCCAGTGTTAAAGTGGAAATTTTATTTTGATGTTAAATGTATTTTCTTTGCTTCTATTCGCTAGATTAGTTTTTTATTTTGTTTTGACCTTACAGACAAATGAGCATTACTTTTCTAAAGGAACATTGTCTATTAAAAAGACGAAAAACTTTTCTGAAGTTTCTGAATCTACTTTTTTTCCATTTTTAAACAGTTCATCAGTTTGTCTTTTTTTTCTTGTTTTTCCCGCTGTCTGGTGTGCAGTAGCAGCTGCTCGATCCCAAAGGAACAGTATGTTGGAAGATACTATTCAGTTGGTGGATGAACAATTATATAGGCTACCTTTACAACTAAAGTAATTTTTGTTTGAAAGCCAGACAATTTTTAAACTATGTTTTTGGAATTGGAATCCACAGGGCTGGTCCAAGTGTGAGGATGTGTTTTATACAGTATAAAAAATGGATTTCTACTTGTTGAGTAGTTTACTACATGGCCTTTAGTGTTGGGGAGTAACTAGTTACATGTAACAGAGATACATCATTTAATTACAAATAAATCTAACAGTAATTTCTTGCAGTAACTTTAAAAAATGTGGAATTAAAATACAGTAATTTATGAAAATGTTAATGATTATAAATAGGGTTACTTCAGAATATTTTCTTTAAAAGCTCAGGATATGTTGAATAATAGATGCTATTTTACTCCTTTTGATTGGTTCTCTGGTTTGAATCAGCTGCTGAAAGCTTTAGGCTACTAAAACCTGTCTGGTATAAAAATCCGTTGGAAACGTAAAAGTAATCAAAAAGTAATCTAATGTAATCAGTTACTTTACTAATTAAAAAGTTACACTACTAATTACATGGTCACTGGTAAGCACTGGGTGGCCTAACCAAGCGCAGCTACTGCAGTCGTCATCATATTCTTGCGCCATTTAGTGAACTGTGATTGGTCAGGGAATATGCAACCGTATGATGTCATCATAAAGCGCCCAGAGCTCAGCGGGCCAAGTAACGCTTTGGCGGCATTTAGTTTAGATTTTGGTTTTTATTGGAAAAGGAGAACACTATGGCCGTGGAATCCAGAGTAACACAAGAAGAAATAAAGAAAGAACCAGAGAAACCGGTCGATAGGGAAAAGGTAAACTGGTTAATGATTTGCTTTTACATTAGCTTGTTAGCTAGACGTGCTATCGCTGTGTGCTTGTTTGCTGGCTAGTAACAAAATGAGCTAACCCGCAAACGGCTCGTCACCGGTGGTAAAATCTTTATTTTACGCGTTTAAAGTTGAACGAGTTATATGGGTAGTTGCTTTTCTCTCCATTTGCAGCTCTAACACTGGACTTGGATCCGTATAAGTTCCTCCGTCGATTTGAAATCATAAGTGTTTTTGTTTGTTCTGTTGCAGACCTGCCCGCTGCTGCTCAGAGTTTTCACGACTAACAACGGAAGACACCATCGAATGGACGAGTTTGCCCGGGGAAATGTCCCATCTAGCGAGCTTCAGATTTACACGTGGTACAGCAACACGTTTCTCTTTCCACAAACTAACGTACTTTCTTATTTAAATATGTATTTTATTTTTCTAAATTGCTGATTGGGACTTAAAAGTATGCTGAAATGCCGTGTATATAATTTCTCAACAAATTCGTATTATAGTTCAATGTCAGTGTTTAGGCTGCATCCAAAACCGTATACTATATAAGTATGAAAATATGCGGGTGTTGAACGCAGCCTAAATCATATGAAACCAGATTGCGAATAACATTATGTGAAAAGTTCCCGGATGACTTGTCCAGGGCTAGGCAGCACGTTTCAAGTGCTTATAGTAGCTTTAAAAACTTCAGGATTAAAAATGTTTCATGTGGTTAGAAAAAAATCACTTATCAACCAAGTAAACATGATCTAGTTTTAAATCCATGATTTAAGTGACTGAGGAAAAGAAGCAGCAACAAGCGAATCATTTGAGACATGAGAGAGAGGTGCTGGAAGGGAGAAGTAGGAGAAGCTGGGTCAAGTCAACTGGAAGAAGAATTGACACTTAACAATGTCAGGTTATAGATGGGATTCCTGACCTTTAAGTTGATGTAAATCTATCATCTTTTTGCGTACAGAGAATTTCTTACTTCAAGAAACCAATTTGAAAAAGGACCTTATGCTCTCTACAGCTTTATGCATTGAATGGCATCTCTGTTAACATGAAAACATCTGATTTTCACATGACAGGATGGATGCCACCCTTAAAGAACTTACCAGTCTGGTAAAAGAGGTTTATCCTGAGGCTCGAAAGAAAGGCACTCATTTTGCCTTTGCCATCGTATACCCAGACCCAAAACGGCCGGTCTACAGGTAAAGAAAATAGTCCCCCTATGACATAACAGGTGTAGTCATGTGCATGCTCATCTTTTGTTTTTGCTCTAGAGTTAAGGAGATTGGGAGCACAGTGTCCGGTCGGAAGGGGGCGGATGACACCATGACTTTGCAGTCTCAGCGCTTTCAGATCGGGGATTACCTGGACATAGCCATCACGCCGCCAAACCGGGCTCCTCCAATGCAAGGGCGCATGAGACCATACTGATCTGCAGACAATTGGGCTAATACATGTTGGGTTTTTGGTTTTTCTTGCATACTTTTTTTTGTTTCTTTTGACATTTTGTGTGTCACATTTATTAGTACCAAATTTACTTTCAACTTCTAAGATGTTAGTACAGTCATTTACCACAGTGTTTTGCTAAATAAATCTTTTTTCCCCAAATTGAAACTTTGCTTGGCCTATATATTGATATATGTCTAAAAGTATAATTTAATTTGGGTCGTATTACTGCACATTTTGAAATGTTTTAGTAGTAATGGGGCTCAGTATCACGGATGTAGTATTCTCTGTAGCCAGATCTTTAGACTTCCAGTAGCTGGGAGCAGCATTGCATCTTTCATTGGCAGATTGGTATGATTTACATTTAAAACAGTCACAGTTTCTATCATTAAAGGGTCTTCAAATTTTTTTTTTTTTTTTTAAAAGGAAAGCTGTGCAAACTTGCTGTAATAATGGGGCAAAGTGTTAAGTTCTTTTGTCAAGCAGGGTTATGTAAGAGCCTAAAAGAACATCTGGATTTTTACTTTTCACAAAAATACTGACTTTATCAAGCAACCATCAAATACTAGCCACGAGGGGGCACTCTTAAAACCAGGCAATGATTTCATCTACAATAATTTTGAAGTCAGAAATATTACTGTCTTTTTATTAAAAAGTATGCATTAAATTAAGACACTATAATACAATGAATCTTAATTATGGGATATGTAGCAAAATTGTAATATTGATATAATCAATTTAAACTAGATGTTAGTCACAGTTTACACACAATTGCTACTATAAATTTTCTCAGCCTCCTGTGATAAGTTCTGAGCTGTTACTAAATATAACCAGTTACAACAGATATTGGTAAATATGTTCCGATTTATTCAGAAAGTAAATATGTACATAAATTATTTTACTGTCAGCATAATAGACATTAAAAACTATGCAGTACTGAAGCAGAGGAAGTCATTAGCGTGTCTCAAGAGTTCAGTATCATAAAGCATGTTTTCAGTGCAAGCACACAAAGAAAAACATCTAGAGACTGTTAATTTTTATAGAACCTGTTTATGCTTTTTGTGTTAGGACCTTAAAACTTGCATTTCTTCCAAATCCTTGCACATTCTTCAACCTTTTCAGTTCAACCAGACACAAAATGTAAATCGGCGTCTGAGGGCCCACATCCAAGATCTTTCTCAGGTCCTCCATATGAAATTCTTCCGACTTTGACTCACCACCTTTTAGAAAATTCGCATGTTATAGATTGAAAATAAAACTTCCTTGCATGAGTTAACAGAAAAAGGCAAGTCTTAGGATTTACAGACCTGTGCGCCGCTCCTCCAGTACTCGGTTGATTTTGTTGAGTGCTAAGTTGAGACTGGTGAGTGGGATCTGCTTCATGTAAGAAGCCAGTCCATAAAACTCTTTTTCAGATACCTGAGCAACACTCTGAGCTCTGTCATGCCAGTTCAAGCATAAGAGAAAAAAAATAATATTTAATATTTTAGATAATATTTATTCCAATTAATTGAATTGAAACCCACAGCTGTTATGATAGAAGTGCGTGTTTGTGAATGGTATCCATGTATCCTACCTGTTCTCCTTCCCAGTGGCCTCTGTGTTCAAACTAGTCTTGGAGTTTGTGTGTACTGATGTAGTGGTTGCTTGTTTATTATTAGCCTGAGCCACAAGCTACAAAAGTATAGGAAAAAAAAAAGATCAGTTCACATGCAGGCAAGATTTACTTATTATTAGTTTAAACTTTTTTTGAATCACACACAAACTAGGCCATGGTCACTTTTGGATCTATTTTATATTTGCAAATTTTTAAGACTTCTTTATACTAGTGTGACGGTGAGGAAACTTGACAACACTGCTAATACCGCTAACATCGTTGGGGGTGTGCACAGTTGTTTATGGGTGGAGTTTCCTTCTTTTCCATCATTTTTAATTAGCTTTTTATTGCCAGTGCAAATTTTACTTTCATTACAGCATTTGGCAGACGCGCTTATCCAGAGCGACTTACATTTATCTCTTTTATACAACTGAGCAATTGGGGGCCTTGCTTTCAGTTTTTAACTGTATTGTCTGTTCTCTTCTGAAGTAAATTATTTCTTTAGTTACCTTAAATAAATATTTAAGAAAATACAAATACTTCAAGGTGACAGCGGTAAGACTATCACAGCTAGCCTACTGCAGACGACAGACTGTTGAACATTTTATTAGAACAAAATGTTGATGATTAATTTTAATTTACGATGATCTTACTTTAATGATATCCTGTGTGACGGAGCTCATATCAGGCATCTCTGGCGTGCGTGGTTCAACACCGAACTGCATGCGGATGCGAGGTGTGGCCAGACACCAATCCTGAGTGTGTTCCTCATCTTGCAGCACAGGACCTGGAGGCTCGGTTACTGCTGCCCGATTGCCTGTCCCTGCCTTTACATCATAAGGTCACAAAAAAGTCAGGTGGAAAATCAGAACCAATTTTGGGGATTTTTTTAAAAGAGTCTTACCTTGAATTCACTTACACAAGGTAAAGTGCTGCTAAAAAAGGACTGCAGTTTTGGCATTTCAGGCGTGCGCTCCTCTGCAGGAATGACTGGCATTTGTGGCCTATCTGATGACGGAAGACTGACAGACGGGTCTTCAACAGGGTAAGAAGTGTCTTTCAGTGAGCCAGTGAGACGATCTCCTTCATTCTGCTTTGTCACCTGATAACAAAAAAATGGCCTGTGGATTTAATATCTGTATGATTTTGTATTTTATACAAATAACCTCCAAGACAAACAAATTCATCCCACTTGTACAACATCCTCATATCCAGTCCACTGCATTTATTCGAAATTAACGATTTGTATTTAAGGAAAATACACCTTTTTGGCACTGATGAACTTGCTGATGTAAGGTGTCTCGAAAACAGGAAGTTCAGGTGTAGTAGCACTCGGTCGAGGAGGGGATTCTGAATCGCTCACTCCGCTGGTCAGAGAACCAGATGACTGCCCCAGTTGTTTATTCGTTTTAATCTCCAAGGTAGAGAAAACAGGCACCTCTGGGGAGTCCATGCTGTCTGTTCAAGTACAAAAACAGGAATAATTACTCAAATACACTGCTTGTTGGATCTGCAGCAATAACAATCTCAGCAATAATTAGTGGTGTCCTCAGGTGGTGGCCCAAACGGTTGAGAGTTATTGGCCAGAGGATCAGGGTTCAATACCCACCAGCTAAGCTGCCACTTCACTCTTAACCTGCCCCATGCTGACTCTGTGCTCCAGATATCCAATAATATCTAATTTTCTTTTTTAGAAATCCCAGCAAAAATAACTCTAAACAGTCGAATACCCTTACACAACAAGAAAAAATAATTAAATCATTTTAAATACTTTACTGTTGTTCTTATAAATAGCCCAATCACAGCTCCTGGAAAAGGATTAGCAAAGAATAGCTCAAAGAAATAGACCGAAGGACAAAACCCCCACACTATACGGTTTGCATTCTCAGAATATACAGATAAGTGCAGAATCTTATCACATTAAAAGAATGTGTAAAAAATAATTGCTTTAAAAATCAAGTACAACAAATCTTTACCAGCAGAAAGTCTTCCAAGAGAGATACAAGATGGAGCTGCAGGCAGGTTGTCTGATGCTCTCTGCTCAACCGGTTGTCTTGTGCTTGTAATGATACAACACACACACCAATTTTATCTCACATGAATTTTATATCCCTTTTATATATTACTTACTGAAAAAGGCCTTCACTTAGTGTTCTACACCAAAGATTCTTCAGGGCATTTGGTACTGATGCAGTCTACCTGTTAGCCTGCCTGTCTTTGGGTGGTTTCTTGAGGAACAGGTCCATGGTGAAATCGTTATTGAAACACATCGTACTCTCTGTGATGCCAAAGTCTTCCAGGCGAGGGGTCAGAGCCTCCTCGTCCATACTCAGGGAACATTTGGGTGTTTTGGGCTGGGATTCACACATTGTCATGTGAAGGGATGGAGGAGTGAAAGCCAAAGCTGGAACGGGGGCTACGTCTTTTGACGTGTCTGGATTGCCAAGCACCATCTGCAAGTGAAGCGCAGACAGGCCGAAATCTGAGAGCTGTGGAGTGCGCATTGGGTCGGCGGCTGGAGGTGGCATCTTCTCAGGCGTTTCACACTCTGGAGCTTCAACCAGCTCTTCTTCATCTCCTACCGCCTCCTCGGGCACCTCTTCCTCAGGCTCGTCATCTGCTGACCTCGTAGGGCTTTCATCTTTACAGTTCACCTCTACAAAGCAAGAATAAATGCACATGTGCAATAATAACACATTTGGCTTATTGAGTGCACATTGTCACAATGTTATCAAGAATTTCTATCAGGTAGTGCATTTTGCAAATGCCCCCCCCCCATAAATATTGCCACTTTTACATTTTAACTCAAACATACAGATATATTAAAACATGTCACTGTTTGTTTTATTAAAAAAGGCAGTATTTTTCAGACACTGTGGTTTAAAAAATAAAAACTGTTCACTAATAAACAGCTAACGGTATTAACCACTAATTATGCACTGCTGTATATGATACACACCACAAACACGGCAAAGTCAGTAGCTTGATAATATATACTCCGTTTTGATAGACAGGGATGATACTCCTGCTAAACTGTGTGGAGCAACAGATTAGATTTGCTCAAGAAAGTGCACCGGCATGGCAGGAGCATTTAAGAGCAATAATCTTAATGAAGAATTATACTTTTTACGGTTTATACTCAAGGGTTAACATTATAGCTATAGACTAACAATACCACAAGGTGTCAGATGCACACCTGGCCTCAGGGAGCCTTTCTGTGGTTTGTAGCCGTATTTCTCAAAGTGTCTTTGAATTCTTTCGATGTCCTCTGTAGTTCGCTGTTTCAGCACCATGCAGGCTTTAATAAAGTTCCTCAGCTCAGGACTTCCGCCTTCCTGTGATGCCACTTGGCTTTGGACCCCTTTCTGCAATCGATGTTTACTTCAGGTCAGTCATCAGAATTATGAGAAAGAATAACCAGAAAGAGTCAGCTGCTTACCTTAAGTGCCCGAACCTCAGAATGGAGCTCGTGCAGTGCTTGGGCAGCGCCACTTTCTGTTTCATCTAAACAAGTCAGCAAAAAACACAGTACAGACAATTTATAGATGCCAATTGGTGACCAAGACATGGAGCACAGGGAGAACATGTAAACTCCACACAAATAATGGAGACAGTGAATAAACCCCCAGATCTGCATGTGGGAGGCAAAATTGTTAAAAACAAACACATCAAGACATTGGAATGAACCGCTACTAATCTACATTACATGTTCCTAACTGCAGTCCTGGAACAACCCTACTATTCCCCTTTTACTTATAGTTCCCTGCTCTAGTACCAACATCTTCACCCCAGGAACGACCGTAAAAGAGAACTATTAGGATGTACCATCGTCCTGGTCCAGGTTCTGGCTCTGGCTCGCACTGTGTTGCAGATTGGCTCTTTCTGTGTCTAAGAGCACAGCCAAACTCCGCAACTTGGAGAAAAAGCGTGACGACGTGTCCATGGAAACGATTAGATTAGCTGCACAATCAGAAATGCTATAATTGATCGAAAGAGACACATAAGCACAAAGTCACTTAGGAAAATTCTTTGCGTATTAAAATAGTTTACTATACTGAATTGGTTAAAGTGGTTATGTGGTCGCACAAATATACATACGTTTGAAATAATTAACCACGAACTGACTACAAGAAATACAGTAAATAAACACACAAAACTACCGCCATACAGTTTTTAAATCTGCCGCTATTTTCGGTTCTTCTTCTTCTTCTATAGTGTTTTTTCAATCGCTCATTGCATCTTGTGTGTATATCGCCACCTACTGTTTCTGTAATGCAGTCATGGTTTATTTATAATTGAATCCTTACTTGTTTTTTATTATTCTTTTTCATATTTCTATTCTCATATCTATACAAATATCCCAACTTATACAAATATTCGATGCTCCATCCCATTATTTCTCTAAAGGATTCCCCGGTTTTTGCCGGAAGATCAAATAGCTAAATCTGTAATAAAAGTATCAAAAAATATCATTGATGATAAGCCATAAACATCAATAAGGAAATCTACAATCCGAATTAAAATTTGGTTTTATTACCAAGTTTTCTTAAACACACACGACATTTATTTTGGTGACAGAAGCTTCTAGGAACAAGAGTATAAATTGAAGAAGTAAAAAAAAAAAAAAAAAATTACCCCAATGTACAGTCAGTGCGACATTTATAAATGCAGAACATACACATCGTATGTACAACCATGTGTAACTCAGAAGTAAACCATTGAAATTGTGGCAGTGTATACAATGTACTATTATATGAATTTCTCTTTATATATATTGCACATGAGTTTGATTTAGTGGTATGATTTCTCAGTATTAAATGTAATTTTAAAGTATTTATGTATTGAACATAGTATTAGCTTTAACAAACTACACAGTTTCTTAATAAATGCCAAGAAACGGTTCATTTTCATTCACTTACTGACGGTTCATCTCGTGCTATTTTCATGCACAACATTCTTTACAAAGAATATAATAATAATTGCTTAATTTAATATTAATAAATGTATTTTTTTTAAATACAATGTTCCGTTCATTTTAAAAAGTAATCAATACTCTCTACTAGCATTTTTAATATATAAAATTTCAGCTACCCCAAAAATATTTAAAAGCTTGTTTAATTCATTAAGGGAAATTATAAACAAACAACGAGTAAACACTCTTTGATGGAACTGTTTTTGTGTAAAAAAAAAAAAAGAAAAGAAAAGACTATTAATTTAACGCATTTTTTTTACTCAAACGACTCTTATTTTGACGGAGGAGTTTTCACACTTGCTTCCGGATGTTGTATAGAGCAGCATGTTACCTATACTATCTATACTAGCGTACTAAACGGTACGGTTGAGCGTCTTCTATCGCACTATTTTCACATACTCCGTAGTGCGGAAGGATACGGGTTTGGACGCAACTTGTGTCTCTTCCGTTAGACACCAGCACGTTGTATAAGGAAGGGCAGAAAAATATTAGTGCTGGATTTGTAAGTCAGAAGGCTTTAATTCTTGATCGGTATCATTATTAATAATTGTATCTTGTTTTTTAAAATAAACAATTAGAATAAAAATAACTCAGAAACGGATGTAATAGTCTGTAAAACTTGTTATACAACAGCTGTCATTACCTAAAATGTGGCTTTGGTGGTTTTCTAACGTATTTATATCTAAATAAAATAAAATAAAATAAAATGTACACTATTTACTAAAATCCAATAAACTGCAGATAAACTGGCTTAATTATTGTTTAAACAACAGAAAAGGCGCCATCAATATATTAATGTTATTCTCTGTTCGAGTTACTGAGTTGTGCGTGACGCAATTGACCTTTGTGTAATTCAGGGTCACGAACCTGCGCACTTTTCTTATATATTACTGAATTATAGTCACACTAACTGTAAACTGTTTAAGAATAAATGAACAAACGGATTAATTAAAAGACTAATTTATTAATGAATTCAGCATGCGGTTTGATTTGATTGTAAATCTTCCCTCTATCATAGCATGTAAATCTTTTCTCCATTACAGCAGATCCTCGAGAACAATGTCGAGTTTAGCTGCTGCAAGTGTGGAGCCCAAAGCTGTAGAGGAGAAGAAGCCACTGAAGCCGTGCTGCGCGTGCCCAGAAACCAAAAAAGCAAGAGATGCCTGGTAATGACAGCTGCCACATTAACATCAACATTTCATTGATCACAGCGGGATCATTGAATCAGTGGATAAATAGAACCTGTATCATACACAACTGCTGGCAAAAATGATGTCATCATTAAATGATTTATTGATTATTGATAATTGATTGATAAGGTTAGGTTTCCCTATGCTGGCAAAAATAATATCGTCAATATCTCTGCTTTGCTGTAATTTGACTTTTTTTTTTCTAACATTTGGCAGACGCCCTCATTCCAAGCAACTTCTGTATACTTCATTTTATCAACCTAAGCAGTTGAGGGTTAAGGGCTTTGCTTTGTCCTTTAAACGGCAATCCAACACCGTAACCAGTGCAACACCAACCCGCAACAGCGGCAATCAGAACTATTAATGCCAATTAAATCGGTCCCCATGCATTCTGTGTTATTTTTCATTTAATGATGCGCCGAATGTTCTCTACAGGTAAAAGAAAGGGAAAAGAAAGATAGGTGAATAGAATATTGGCTTATGTGATTTGAAAGTCTCTTAGTTTTCATTTTATTCAAATTTGAAAAAGGTCCCAACTTGTCCAGAATTTGTGTTGTAATGAATAATTATGATAATTAATTTATGCACAAAAACAGTGGAGCTTTTTCATAAAACATGTTTTTGTTCTTCCTGCTGTTTAAATTTGACTAGTTTTTGTATTATACATATGTTTTTTATGTGCTTGTCTGAAACTGACATGGTTGAATGAAGAAGACAAAAGTTGCACGGTTAATAGGCAAACACTATGAGGGTTTAATAAAGATTGAAAACCATGTTTGGTGCTAGAAAGAAAGTCATGCCAATATGGTGTAGTTTGTTTATAGACTAATGTTAGCTTTTTGCTGCTACTGATCGTGTTTATACTCTGGTCTGCTGGTGAATGTATTAATGTTCTGTTAGGGAGTTTAAATCCCAGCACCATCACTTAACCCCCGACTGCTTAGTTCTGTGAATAAGAGGTTTTGTAGGTTTTGCTTAAGGGTGTCTGCTTAATGTTGTAATGTAATATTCGTTTGATTTTAATAGTTAAACAAGGCTGCACAATATATTGCTTTAGCATCGACATTGCAATGGTTACATGGCTTGGATGATATTACAGAATATATCACAGAAAAACAAAATATCACTATTTCAGTTTTCTCCAGTATTACGCAGGCTTAATAACCTGTTCATGTTAGTGTGTATTGGTTCTTTTTTTTACAGTATAATTGAGAAGGGTGAAGAAAGCTGCACAGATCTTATCGAGGCTCATAAGGAGTGCATGAGGGCACTTGGTTTTAAGATATGATCACAATGGACTGGATTGTGAGGTGAGTGTGTAAGAATATTTAATGCATACATATGATAGATTAGTGAAACATCACATTTGTGTAAATTAGTTATGATTAATAATGTATTTAAGAGATTAAACATCAATCTATTATTTATGAATAATCTCAGTTTATTTAGAAATATCAGTTTTTTATTTGTATGAGCCGTGAACATTCAGTGTTACCTAAAAACACACAAAACAGAGTTTAAAACAATTTAAAGATATATTTAATCAAATATTAACATAAAATATCCTAACATGCTTTTTAAATTTTTTAGGATGTACTGCACTGGTGGAGTGTGTGGACTACTATTTATACCGCTGTGAAAGGTGGATGGTTGTTGGTTGTTTCTCCGAATGTGGTGTGTTCTTTAGTTTTGTGTGAATGTTGCAAATTTAATTTTGAATAAACATCCTATGCAATCCTAAAAAATGTTCTTTTTTATGATTGTAGATTTTTCTATAAGCATCTTCACACACAATAATTTTAATTTTTATCTCCAACGCTAGCAGAAACTATTTTTTTAAGCAATACACCTATTATTAATAACATTTTTAAAAAATATACGCAGATAGGGTAGGTGTGAATATCTATATAGATAAGTATTGAAGAAGACCACCTTCTAAATCACAAAGTGTTTATTTGTCTTATTTATTTTGGTAATTGGATTAGATATTGATTTTTTTGTCAGAAGTTCCTACTGGATCAGTGATACCCCTGAAAGATAACTAACCTTGGCAGTTATACAGCATTAACTCCGTGAAGGTGTTTGGAAATGATCATGACACACTAATGAAAGGGTTAATATATTCCCTGAAAATTCAAAATAAAACATACTTGTAGTCGCAACAGTTTACCCGAGGCAACATGGCGTTATGTAATTTCCACTAGAAGATTATTAATTATAGGATGGAATGTCTCAGTAAGTGATGGCTATTCATCACATAAGATGCACTGCAATGGTTAACATACTGTATAGAACTACCTGCTGCAATACAGGACCACAAGTGACATTTTATTGGCTTATCATTACTTTACAATCTTTGGCTATAAGTAAAATGTATTTTTGTCTGTCAATTTTTCTCTTAAAAAATGTTTTGTGTAGTCAAACCTTATTAAGAATGTAGAAATATGAGCACTGGAAGGGAAGGTGCTTATAGCTCTGTGGCAGAACTGATAAAGCATTTATTTATATATTTTTTTTGTCTAAAACTTTTTATTACAAGTGTAATCAAGAATGATTTAGGTTAGCTCTTATCATGGCACACACTGCACTATGTTCCCTTAGATCCACAAGCACCGCTCGACTAATCCCACCATTCCTTTTTCCAATATTTTGGGGTTTATGTTAAAGCTAGTTTGTGATCTAGAGAACCAGAATTGATCTAATCTTTTATAGACAGATTTTGTACACCACTCTGGATAAGGGTACCTGCCAGAAATGTAATTTTAAATATAAAGCTAGGACATGCATGTGCCTATTCACAGATTGAACATATATAGTTACTATTGTTATTATTATTATTATGGGAAGTGGTAATCCAATAGTTAAGGTTAACCACCAAGCTCCTGGGTCCTCTGACAAATATATAAATGTATTATTGTTGTTGTTAATATTTTTAATCCTTTCCTCTTTTTTATAAAAAAAACCCAGCTAATTTAGTTGCCTTTACACACTTTAAGAATATAGTGAGATTCACAATTGACTTGAAGATTTAGTTAAGCAGCTGCATGAACTCTGTCCTGGCTCAGTATATCACAGCACTTGGCTACAGTATATGAGCCCCGTATGTGGCCTAACATTCTTTCTGGCTCAGTGCCTTGTATGGATGAGAAAGGCTTCTACTCTGATGTGCACCATTCGCTGTTTATCAGCTTCTTTCACAGGAGGCACTCACAGGAGGGTTCACACCACAGCTCTGTCTGGCACATTTCGTAATTAAGTAGACAAGATAAAAAAATGTGAAAAAGATACCTGATAAAATGCACGCTGATATCAAACCTAAATTTTACATCATCTATTACATGAGTATTTAAATCGAATCCTAGCTGTAGTAACATAGTAAAGAATAAATAGATAGATAAATAGATAGACAGACAGACACACTGTGCATTCCATTCCGTTTGGGGAGACCTGGTTGACTCCACCATTTACATTTTCCTATGTAATAAAGTACACTTTGTTTTAATAACAATACTTTATTACCAATGTTTAATGCCCAGTTACTTTCTACCCACTTGGTATATTCATGCAATACCTTAAAAACACTACAATACACTAGCACACAATTCCCACTCCACTCAAGACACAAGATTTCTGGGTGTTGAACAATCATCTCCAGTAAACTATTTCTGGTCTGTGCACCCCTATTAAAAGGCAAATGATACAACCCTCTTCTATTGGCTCTTGAAGCAAGATATGAGAACTATGAGGACAGATTGTCAAAGAGGGGACAGTTAATAATGTAATGTGACCTCTGCAATTCTACCAGGAATACTCAGCATTACCTCAAGCCAAATCCAGAACAGGTCTCTTCTAAGATATTTCCTTCAACACTCAAGATAATATTATTTTACTGTACGGAAAAAAAGCAAGCCTGCGTAACTCTCTTCGCAATCCTGTGGAAGCTTTGCTTTTCTCACTTGTTATCGTCCGTCATCTTACCCTCACTGCCGCGACGTGTTATGTTAAGTAGCTGGTCTGCTTTCTGTCTTTGACTCTTTCCTGCTTGGATTTCAATTCCAAACATGGTTATCCTACTAGGGGTGTCTCACTTCCCACCCCAGCCAATTCCTTTCCTGCTTTGTGTTTCCAGCAGTGCTCACTCCACTGGACGGGAGAGTAGAGACACAGGAAGACGAGACATAGCAGGTGAGATAGTGGAAGTTGAAGGCAGAGGGAGTGCAAGAGTGATGAAGCTGCTTATGGAATTAAAACAGCTGCGTTGCACATTTTTATTATGGGCAAAGACATTAAGAAAGTAGCCAAGAAGGAAAAGGGGGAAATTTTTTCTTTCTAATTCTCTAAAAAAGACAATTTATGACAAAACAAGACAGAACAGTCCTGTAAATAGTCTCCTAGACTCCTAAAGAAAGTGCGGATGTTATGAGAGTAGAACATGAGCAGCACTAACTTTAGCTTTGATTCAATAATCTATGGTCATTCACTATGTACAGAATGGACCAACAGCACAGAAGGTGCCATCTACCATCTGGGAAACACCGTACTCTTTCTGGGGTACATGGGTGGCAGTGGAACGTATGGAGCACTATACATCTTCAGTTTTCTGGCTCCTGCTTTTCTGTGCCTGGCATTGTGGGGCTGGCTGTCAGTGTGTGGCCTAGATGTCTTTCTATGGAACGTGCTGCTGGTTCTGCAGTGTCTAGCCCAGGTGTGCCACCTGATATTTCGTCTCATGCGGGATGGTTTGGCCAATGAGGAGCTTTATGCTCTGTATTCTACAGTCTATTTGCCACTGGATGTACCTGTGCAGGTGTTTAAAGAGATCACTGCTGCCTGTGAGAACAAGGTGCTCGCTCTCAAAGCTGAGGAGACGTATGCTGTAGAGGGAAAGACGCCGATTGACCAGCTCTCCTTTTTGCTGTCTGGAAGGTTAGTAAGGATGTTCAGGTTTGGTGTTTTGAAGTGGATTTATTGTCCTTATTTATTTGTCCAAATTGTTGCAGGCATTATAAAGGTAAGCCAATAAATAATGGCTAAAAAAGGTAAGAGCAGTAAATAAACATTGCAACTAAAATTGAATCATTTTCTATCAAAGGTTAAAATAAAGATGTTTTTATTAAAACACTGTTTCAGTGGATATTATAGTGAATTTATCTTATGCTATTCTTATGTCTATGTCCGGAGGTATTATAATTATTAACATTGTTGAAAATAATAACATTATTACAATAATAATAATAATAATAATTACTCAATTTGATTCTATTTGGTAAATGTGTTATTTAACATCTTAATTAAACATCTTTAACAAATTGTACAAATTGTAAAAAAAATACATTAATCATATAAATAAAGCTCTTAAAACAGTATACTACATTAATCATATAAATAAGGCTCTTAAAACAGTATACTACATTAACCATATAAATAAGGCTCTTAAAACAGTATACTACAAATTACACGACCACTATGTAATGTAATATTTGTAAATAATAAAATTTGTATACATTTGTCTAATATGTATATGCAAAGGCCTCTATTACTTTGTTGAATAAGTCAATAATAGTTGGATAAAGATAAAGATCTCCATGTACTAATGCATATATTATTTATACAATTATAAATGTTGATATTAGTATTAAAATACAAGTTCTGTGTTTGTGCAAATAGTATCATGTTTTATATTGTTAGCTGCTTACTTTATAGCCCTACTTGTGATCTTACTTTATGTTGCTTACTTTATAGCCCTAATTAATCATGACTATGATGTTTTACATTTGTCACTAAATTAAACTTTATGTCTCATAAGATGTGAGTCATTTGAAATATAGATACACTGTAAGCCTAAAGTGAAATTAGTGAATTGAAGTCATCAGATTTAATTTACATATTTGTTGCCATTTCACAGGAATAAGAAGTTGTGAAATGTTTGAGAAGTCATTTTGTTAAGGAAAATTATTTTGATTATGGTATATTGACATGCACGAAATGTAATGCCTTCTTTTGCTAACATTTCAATTTAGTTCGAAATATCCCACTCTTTCTTCTGTTTTTCTACAATTTGTAGGATTCGAGTGTCTTTAGAAGGTCAGTTCCTTCATTACATATTCCCTCACCAGTTCCTGGATTCTCCGGAATGGGAATCCCTCAGACCAACTGAGGAGGGAAATTTCCAGGTGCCTTGACAAATGCATTTGTTATTATTAAAGGTTCTATGCTCCCTAAAACTGTGCAATTTCATATTTACTGTAGAATGACAAATATCTTCAAATACGTACTTCTCATCTAATCGTTATCTGACATGTCATAAACACTCGGGTCTCCCCAATTTCAGGTGACACTGACAGCTGAGACAGATTGCCACTACATCTCTTGGCGCCGCCGCCGTCTTTATCTCCTGCTGGCCAAAGATCGCTACATTGCTCGTCTGTTTTCCGTCATGCTTGGCAGTGACATTGCAGACAAACTCTACTCTCTTAATGACAAACTCTTTGCCAAGAGCGGGGTACATCTTGACATTCGTCTGCCAAGCCTCTACCACGTTCTTGCTCCAACACCACAGAGTAGCGAAGGAGGTAGTTGTAGTTCCCCACCCAGGGGAAGTCACAGCAATCAGACAGTTGTGCCGATAGACCCATCACCAAGCAACCAGTATGTAGGTGCCACAAGCTCTCAACAAGGACAGGGAAAGGAGCCACTTCTGAAAGGTCGACCTTCCCAGAGACACTCTTCCTGGGCCGCGGATCCTGAGATGCCCTCGGGTGAGGACTCAACCAGCCTAGTCCTCGAGGACTTTGCTGATATGATAGGATCTCTAGTGGACTATGGGAGTGAAAGGGATTATTTGAAATAGAAAGTAGGGTGCTGAACCTAACACACTGGGCCACTTCATAAGTGACATGTAAGTACACACAAATAGATTAGGGCTGGTGATTTGGGATAATAGCGTGTCTGTTGTCTTGCGCAGTGCGTTTTGATGTGGCACTCTTGCACTTATTTGACTAACACTAAAGAATGCAGGAGAGGAAGGTACTTTGCGGTGAATGTGCATTTAACATCTAACGTTTTCATGCATGTTATTATATGCATGAAAAATATTCGGAAAAAAAGTGTTGCTATAAGATCTGAAATGTTACAAGTTGGGCAGTAAAACACTGTTTCTTGAAATGTATATGTGTTTGGGTCTACATGGGCTGGTGTGCGACAAAGGGGAAAAAAAAACACTTTCAGCTCTTTCATGGCCTCACATATTGTACAACCGATTAATGCAGTACCAATATAATAGATAATATAATTACTGAGTAGGTGTCGGTTAGGATATTCCTTCACCTTGCATCTCACTGTTTTCTATATTTGTTTGTTTGTAGACTGAAAAGTCATGTAGACACCATTAATCCACCTCTTGCTTCTTTTGAAATTCATGCATGCACCAGCTGCGGGTGATATTACGTTTCAAGGGGGAGGGGGGTGGAAAAGCTAGCACTGGATAGCATGCAGGACAGCTGATAGGAAGAGATGGGCTTTACTGTCATTGAAATGCTGACCTTGTGCACAAAGCCAGTGGAGGAATGAAAGGTATGGGTTGGGCTATGTGGACGGATAGGCTACACCACACTTTAGAGAGGCACTTATAGTGATTTAGAACAGTTTTAAACTAATCTTACTATAGATAGTCTAAAGGTAAGTTGTTGCCATATACTTGAAAATGACCACTTGTTGATTGTCTTCATAACTTTGACAGAGGGTGATACTCCTGGAAGGTTTCGATATCAAAGAGGACGTGCTCCACTGGCTCCTACGGACACACCGAGGCTCTAAAAATAATCTAATCCATAAACACAGCCAAGAGTGGAACCGGGGGCCTCAGCAACTTTACTACACGTCTCATTTCCTCTGCTTACTAAAGATTAGCATATGTTTTTATAGACTTACTATAAATTGGAGAATTTATGATCTACACTAGTGATACCGTACTAATCCTTTCCACTGGCCTTGAAAAAAAAAGAATTTTGTCTTTATGAATGTTAATGTTTTTGCTTTAATGTTGTTATCAAGTCTGTGGTCTCAATATTGTAGATCTGATTGTAAGTAAAACCTCCTCTCCACTTTTTACTTCATTTCCTAATGTCACAACGTGTTTTGGCTTTGTGTGTGTGTGTGTGTGTGTGTGTGTGTGTGTGTGTTTTTTTTTAAATAATAAGTAAAAGGAAACCATTCAACCAGCATTCATACTTTTATTCATACTTTGTGAGTCTGTAGTTTACTATAAGCAATCAATGCATTTTTATGGGGCCAATTATTTGTTTAATAAAACCTCAGTGTAATTAAGTGCATGATTGAAACTGATCTCATTCTACAATTTACCTACAGTAAATAAAGCTGCATAAAATATTTTAATTACCAAATGTTAGTAATTTGATGGACAATTTTTACATTGAATAATAGCAAAAATGCCAAACTGCTTTATCACATGTGTGTGTCAGAAAACATATAGGACACATTACAAAAGTTAACAAAAGAAATTTTCATTAAAACTGAATTATATTAAAAAAAACAATAAATCCAGTGAGAAACCTTTGTTAAAAGGCTTTAGAACTATAGCAATATCAGAAAATCCTATGAAATGTTACTGACTATAGCCTTTGTAAACTGTATTTTTCCAGGCTATAATGTAAGTTGCTTTAAATGTAATACTTTAATAAAATCTGTTGTTGTTACAAACACACTACTGTTTTGTTTGTCCTTCCTGATGTTTAACACAACTGGATAAAGTCATGTGACCATGGTGTATTCCTGCCGATCATTATATTCTCTACACACAATCTGTCCGTCCTCCTAGAAAAAAGAAACAACACCACACAGTTTATACTAACATTAACTATACAAAACCAAATACCAAACAAAATTTTATACTTTGGTACTTTTACATATCTTTCTGGATTTTACCTTATTTGAGGGATCTGGGAGACACAAATGTATTCAATGTGGATATTTCCTTGTCTGTATAATAATGCTCCAATATTCTTCAGATGGATGGACTCGATCTTGCATAGACGCTCCTGGTGCCCTACTATTACTTTATAAATAGTTTTGTCTGTTTGCCTGAAATATGAGCATATATATATATATGATCACATGTGTGAAATGAATGTGATTGTTTATCCACGAGGGCTTTGGTCATAGTGCTAGAACTGAAAAAGCTGGAAAAAGTTTATACACACAGATAGAGATTCTGCTCGGTTTTGATGTCTTGCAGGGAGACCAAAGTGAGCTGCACCACTGCACTCTTTGTCAGTTGGGACACTTTTAGCTCAATCATGATGTGATGAACTATAAAGATAAATAACACATAAACTCAATTCCCTTCAAGAGTTGCCATAACAAATTATCTGCCTCCACCTTGCCCTATCCTTTACATCCTCTTCACTTACACTCACTCAATTTATGTCCTCATTTATTACATTCAAATACCTCCACTTTAGCCTTCCTCTGTCTCTTGCCTGTCCACTATCCATCCAAATATCCACTGAAATGTCCAACATGATCTGTCCCTCTGATGTTCTCATTCCTGATCCTTTCCAACCTTGTCACTCACAAAGAGAACGTCATCTTCAGCTCTGCTACCTCCAACTCTGCCTACTGTCTTTTCCTAAGTGCCGCTGTCTCTAAACCATACAACACAACTGCCCTTACTGCAGTCTTCTACACCTTCCCTTTAATTCTTACTGAAAAACCCTGGAAGACTAATGAGAGAGAAAACTTTGTGTGCAATGGCAATATTTTTATTCATCTTCATCTCAGATTATTACAAGAGATAATGAACAAACCCACCACAAAAGGGAGCTTCAGATGTAGTCAGAAGGTAGACTTTTCCATGTATGGGTAATGGTGATGCGGTGATCCCACTGTTCTTTAGCAAGCCTAAGACACAAACACAGACAAAATCGAATACATTTATAAATCAAGTATTTTTAAGCTATAATCTAATTAAAGCTGATTAGAGCTCACATACAGTTCTGACATTCGATTCTTCATACAGTATCTTCCGCTAGGATCTGGGATCATTTATGTACAGTACATACAATGAATAAAAAGTACATCAAATAAAATCATCTTTTTCAGTTTTTGTAATGTATCTATAAGGCTGAGCAATCACTTCGAAGTTCCAATGTGACAATTGGTTTCCATCAGACTCAAATGAACTAACATTGTGTGTGGAAAGCAGCAAGCACACACGTTTTTGAAATTACACACAACTAGCAAATGTACCTATAAGTGTTGTATTTCTGTAAAGTAAAAAAAAAACACAGAAGAAACCCACATGACCATGAAAATAAATTTTTCATGTGGAGAAATTTGACTTTATTAGATTTTTAAATTACAATTTATGCAATCTTTAAGAAAAAAAATAGAAGTTAATTGATGGTTTGCAAAAAAAGACTTGTTAGGGCATGTTGCCCTATAATCACTTCAATAAAATGTCATCCTTATTTTATGTAATAAAAAATATTATAATATATACAATATCAAAATCATTTAGATAGAGAAAAAAAATAGATTTTAGTTTGGTTCACCTATCTGTGGGCAGATGTTGTTGAAAGGGCCATCACAGCTGGTACACTGGCCTGCCAGGAAATCCTTATAACTTGAGCAAGGTAAGCCAGTGAGCGCACACGAGCCATTTAGTGCACTCATGTACACATGCAGCGCCCTCATATGGTCACAGATTACATAGCCATAAACTGGAAAATAAATAAAAACTAACAAACCTTTATAGTTAAGTGCAATTATCATTAAGGTTCACAGCAATTACTTAACAAACTGCTAGAAGTGCTTGCTAGAAAGGGCAAAATATGAATTTATTCAAATACTTTTATAAACTATTTAAATAAACAGCATGTATGACTGCAGAAATTGTTCATTTGATCATGATTTCTTTACTGCTAAAATTATTTAGTCTAGATCTTGATTTTCCCCTTACATACTTAATACAGGCACATACTTGATTTGTCCACATACTTGATGCAAAACTTGACTGTACGCATCCAGTTTGGTCCAGGCCACCATTAACAAAGAAATCCACGTGTCCAACAGGAATAGAAATACCAAAATCTGCCAAATTTAAATAAATTCATTTCAAAAGGATAGAGTTTCTAAGGAGTAAAATTTGCATCATGATAAGCAACAACTTATGTTTCAACAGCAAAATTGACTTTTATTTTTCCATCTTAACGTTACAGCAATATTATTTATATAATGTTTTTCTGGATTCTCACAGTCAGAGTCGGTGTGTATAGCGTCAACAAACATTGCATCCGAGGGATCCAGGCGATCATACGGATCAGCGTTTTTAAACATGGGCCCTGCTGGGTCCAGACCTGTGTAAACACATTGGACAAGAAAACCAAACACGAAATTAAGTTGTCTAAATAAATTTAAAACATCATTGTAAGGTGTTGCAAAAAAATGACAAGAAGTTTGAGGCTCGCCTTAGGATGCAATACTTACTGGGAAACATAAGATATCTGAGATGTTCATTTAAAATCTAATAATGTTTGCTTCCTGGGATTTTTTTTAGAAATAACAAATACTATTAAACCAACCAGAATGCATGTTTAAAGAATCAATTTCCTCTTTTTTTCAAACAAGTATGTACAACCTATTATAATGGACAGACGTCTTGCTTTTATCTGGTTTGTTAAGTCAAGTCATGTCAACTGAGGTTTTTATTATCATTCCTTTATAAACGGTGCAGTTGTACATAATGAAAGGCAATGTTGTTTCTCCTGTTCCATGATGCAACACGTTACAGCACACAAGGCCATATATGCACAATAGTGTCAGCTAAATGCAGAGTTATAAATACTGGAACAACAATAAATACACAGGAGACAAGCTGCAAACTAAACTATTGTGTGGTGTAGCAGCAATTCTGCCAGCAAAAGCAAAAGTTCCATTATTTAAAAACTGTGTTATGTGAAATGCAATTTATCCTCACCTGTAATTCGTCCCAGTTTGCCTCCAAACAGAGCTCCAATAAATCCTGCTACATGAGCTCCCAGGCTTATGCCGATGAGATGGAACGATTCCAGATTAACACCACTGGTCTGCATCAGCAGCACAAACGGGCACTGTTAGCCATCTCAGATGACAATAACACACAGATAAATGTTTTCCCACTGTCTTACTAATATAACACACTTACCGTCAGCTGATTTATAACAATTGAAATCTGCACAGCCACTTCCTTGTAATTATCCACAACCTTGTTGTAGGCAAAAGAGGCTCCACAGAGCCAGTCTACCACCAGGATGTTTGAATCCTCTTTCTCTAGCAAAGCCTGAGCTAAGTCACTCACCCATGAAGGCTTCCTGCCTAGAGCTCTAAAATAGATGGCAGGTTATTAAAGAATGACAAAGCGATTTATTCCAGTGCCTAATTAACAGCAACTATTATCAGAATGCACAATTTCCTACCTATATCCATGAATTATGATTTTAGTCGGAAGTGAGTTGTTAAAATGTGCAGTATGATTCTGTGTATGGTTCAGACAGTCCTGGGTGAAAAGACTGGCACAGTCTGTGTTTCTCCGTGTAAGGAGCAGATACTGGACATGTACACCTTTCATTTCTCTGTATTTTTGCCATGTTGTGTTGTTAAAGTCTGCGCAGTTAGTTGTGACTTCTTCATCACTAACTGTAAGCATACAGAGACATAGATTGTAGTGGGTAAAAACAGCTGATGCACTTTTACTGTACATTTCACATGCCTAAAATATAGTAAAAAATAAATGTCCTTTTGATATTAAAAATTTGTGAACACTACACAACGACTAACAGAACTGACGGTACACCGAAAAAATCTGATCATTTTTTTTATAATCTTTGATTTTATATTATTTTGCTTGTATTTAATTGTACTACTGTTGTATAATTTCTTTGCAAAAATCACAACCATACCTATATACAATTCTTTTAAATAAATGTAAAAATGTTTAAAAAAAAACTAAAGTAAAATGTCATCTTAAACTCTGTAGTAATTTTTTACAAAAGTCACAGAAATCATCACAGAATTTAATAGCTGGGTGAAAGACGGCTATGCTATTTTTAAACAGCTGCTCGACATTAAACTAAGGTCAAATACAAGCAGTTACAATATTCCTTTAGATTTTAAGAAAAGATTTGGCGTCATATAAAGGCACTTACCTACTACTGATGAAGTGCAAAGGAATAAAAGAATGCAAATTACATTACACCAATTCCAGGACATTCTTTCCACAAAGCGAAGATCGGTCAGAAGGATGTGCCACTCAGAGACTTTACAGTGCTTTTTGAATCAATAAATGGCAAATACGCATTTCTTTCAAACCTGTTTTCTGATCGGCCTCTTTTTCTGTAGCACTGCAAGCTTTAAGTGAGAAAAATGAGTATAAAACAAATATCTGACAAAATAAGATGAGAGAAACTTTGCTCGGACTCTGCAGCAACAGTTCGGCTTAAGAATCAGAGACGGCCGAAGTTGCAGTTGGTTAAAAAAATCCTACCAAACTCAAGTAAAGTAAAACAAATGACTTGTGTTTATTGTGCTGCAGCTGGCTGTGAATCATGATCTCACTGATCTTAAATGCTTGTTTGTGTTGTGTTGTGCTGCTGGACTCTGCCCTTTTGGCACTGGCCGCTGTGGACATCTGAGAGACATTCTAGTGGTTGATTAAAAAGCTTTAAGACAATACTTTAAACAAATGATTTATATGGTATCTTCTTGTAGTTATCTTTAAATTAAATTTGTTGAAAATATACTGACTTGTTTAAATCTACTCACACTTAAGAAATGCGTAGACAGAAAATACAATTGGAATACTGATCTTTTATTGATTGCATTCTTTTGCATTGATTATATTATGTGAAATAAATTCTGGATCAGGATAAATCATAATCAATGAAAAAAAAATAGTAAACAATTAAGTGACACAAAAAACTCTTCATCTGGCTTCATTATTTTAATTAACGGTTTCTTCACATGACCTGAATAATAATTTTTTGTAAGTAGTCATGTTCTATAATGACAGCAATTCATGTACTTTTTAAAAGCTCACCTGAAAAGTTGTTTGCAAGAAAAGTTGTTTGCAAGTGTTGTTTAAAAATTTTTATTTGTATGTGCAGAAACTATTTAAATCATCCGAAATTCCCCCAAATAAGCAAAACAAATACATTAACACTATTGTAGGTTTTCATTTCATATTCATTCGTTGTCTTTCCCTGGGCAGTACTGATGCTAGCCAATCTGTAGTCCGTTTGCGTGCCACATCCCAGCTATAACGAGGAGTGTATCCCAGATCTTTGTAGGCCTTTTGATAAGAGAAGGTGAAAGGTGTGTTTAGCATGATCAAAAGCTGCCTATTTAGTGGTGGGACAAAGCGTAGAAAGGGACAGAGCACAAATTGGACCGCCTCCATGAGGAAGCAGATGATATACAGAATGGGGAAGGGTAGAAATGGTCTGTCCTGTATACCAAAGCCAAGTGGTGACAGGACAGCGTGATTAAAGTCAGAATAGCTGACAGGTGGCGTGTCATCTGAGATGTAGTAGAATTTTCCACCAACCACGGCTCTCTTCTCTAGATCCTTTAGGGCTCGTGATGCCTGCAGATGTGCAAGAGTGGCATTTCCCACATAAACAGGATTGACTTTAGCTTCATGTTTTGAAGTCCTCAGTAACACATCACCATTCTGGATTCCGTCCCTCATGTGGCCTAAAGTAAACCTGCAGCCCTCACCATACATATACATTGGCCTGAGAACACAGGTGGCCAGCCGACCCCCATCGTAAAGTATTTCTCCATGGGCATTAAGGCAAAGCTGTTCAGCTTCCTTCTTGGTCCGGCTGTAGGGAAACTTTAAGTAAGCGCTGTACGCTGTGTCTTCATTGCCATTGATAATAGGATCACCGCGATGATTTGGACCAGCAACCTCAATGCTACTGGTGTATATAAAGAAACCAACATTCTCTTGGATGCAGGCCTCTAGAAGCAATTTGGTACCTACAACAAAGAAAGCTATGTTGCCTCTGTGTTGATAGTAAAATTTGCATCAATTTATGGAAATGCTATAAATATTTTATATTTGGATCTTTATTCAGATTTGAACCTAAAGGTAACTGGTTGTTTTTTGTCTTTATATATTTATTTATTTATATTTATTTATATATTCTTCTTTCCAAAATTACATATGAACCTCACTGGAAACACTGAAAAGCAGAGAAAGAGAAAGTTGAACTCAATGCCTTTACCATCAACAAATTAAGTTTTTGTTGATAATTCGAATGCCGGAAATTACGTATTCTGATAACAAAAAAAAAATCATTTGACTACTTATTCTATATTACCCTTAAAATTAATTTGAGGAATAAATTGAATGCAGTTTTGAATATAGCAGTATTTAGCAGAAATTTAAATAGATTAAGTTACCAAACACTACCTAACCACTGTGATCATAACCAGAAGAACGAATGATGAACTGCTAATGATGCATGGGCCATCAAGCATTGAATCATTCTTTCTGAGTAACTGTCTGGTCAGGGTCATAGTGGTTTGGTTTTTGGGAAATTTTGAACAATGGATTTCTATTTGCTTGTTCGCATTGTGAATAAGGCTGTCTGGTATGACTGTATATATTATTTATGTTCTTATATTTTTGTTATTTTAATCTGATTTACCTGAAATATTGATTTCATATTTATATTTTCATATTCAAGTTATTTATTCATGTTTTATTTACTATATTTATCAAGAACCAAAAATAAGGAATAAAGTTTTAAAATAAGTCCTTTATCTGGGTTAATTTATTATATAAAGCATTTTTGTTTATTATCCAAAATGGCTACTTATTTAAATAACTATTTGCTATATCCTGAATTTTGCTCATACCGTTGCTAACACCTTTAACTGCTCTGGATTTATTAATTGTTCAAGATTTCTCTACCTTTTGTGCTTACCTTTATTGAAAGCAACAGCTCAATTCTTTAAACATTATTCCACAGGAATTATTATATCATTTTATAAAAAGGTGTATGTTTATAATAACTTTATAATAACTTTTATAATAACTTTGAACTTTAAAAAAACACATGACGGGTCAACAAGTAAACCCTTACCTTTTACATTTACCCCATACAGCTCACTGTAGTTAACTGCCCCAATGACATCAATGAGAGAGGCAGTGTGGAAAACGATGGATGCTCCTTTACACACTTTCCTCAGTAGCTCCTTGTCCCTAATGTCACCATCAAATGTACTCAGTTTTGTCTCACCCCGGCAATCTAATAACCACAACCGTTAAACATGTTACAAATTATTATTAACGATTTTGCAAAGCCAAAAAAATGTAATGTAGTTTATCTTAAATGTATTACTTTATACGCAAGCTATCATACCCTATAAGGCCAAACGTTTGTGGACACCTTAGCAAAAAAAAACACAACAGGCATTTGCCAGTAAATGAGCAAAAAAGTCAGGATTTACCTTCTAGTGACTGTATGAGCTCAGGTCGAATACATCTGTCTAACAGTCGAATCTCAGCCAGATTCTCCTCCTCCAGTAGTAGCTTGACTAAATTTCCCCCAAGAAAACCACACGCTCCTGTTACTACACACACTTCTCCGGGAAAAGACATAACTGCTGCCTGAAATGTTCCAGAGACAAAAAGAAATGTAAAGTACTGCTGAGATACTTGGGATGTCGAATGAAAAATTATGTCTAAGGTCTCATAAAGACATGTGAAGGGAGGCATGTTTTTAAGCTTTCGGCCAAGGACAAATCCAATGCCACTTTAATGATTAGAATCCTGGGAGAAGCAGTCTGCAAGGACTAAAGTGTCAAAAGTCTGCATTTCTTTTTTTTAATCTATCATTTACATTTACGACAGACACCCTTATCCAAAGGGACTTACATTTATTTATTGAGCAATTGTGGGTTAAGGGCCTTGCTCAGGGGCCCAGCACTGGCAACATGGTGGTGCTGGAAATCAAACCCTGATTTTACAATTAGCAGTTCAACAGCTTAACCACTGCGCTACCACCTCCCCACTTGTCTATTTTAAATACATTATGACAAATGAAAGGGAAACCCCCACACTGGAATTTTTAGTAGCATGTTTAGCCACCATGAGACACTAAAGTGACACATGAGACACATAGATTTCACACATCTTTGGAACAAGGTTAAATTGATGAACACCATTGTTACCAAGGTTTATTCCTCAACTGGTGTTTTTATGATGCCGTGGTGAGCTGGGAATATACCCTATATATATAGGGTATATTCCCAGCTCACACATAGTATTCACCAAATAAGCTCTTACTAATGCTTTAATGGAAGGGGTTTGATTTTCAATTCTGCTTTTTTTTTTTTTTTTACATATGTTTTGTTGGCAAACTGACATCTATAAATTGTTAGTAGCTTGTGAATGTGTGTGATTGTGCAATGCCAGCTAGGGTGTCCTCCTTCTTGGGTCCCTGGGTAGGCTCCAAGTGGCCCCCTTAGTGATAAATAAAATAAATGCTGATGCGCATAGATTTGGACTTTTTCGTAGATCACAGCTATATTGGTGGCAAAAAGATAATCATGTTTGTATGGTCCACTTGATTATATTGCTTGAAAGCCGTGTTATTTAAACAGATTTTTCAACTTCATTTATAAGTATAATGATTACACATTCCTTGATCACTAAAACAAGCTGGCATGTAATTGATGACTTGAAACTGCCCAGTGTTTTGCTCAGTTTTTTCGTTTGATCTTCTGCATCCCCCCCCAACGTACTTAAAAATGACAGATGGTTTTAAAAAAATATGTCAATGAGCAATAGTAATTATACAAAAATACATTATTAATTGATTGTAATAAAACAAAAACGAGAGATACTATGGTAAAGGAGTGCAGAATGCATGCGCTGCAGGAATGTGACTAATTAACCTTAAAATTATTGAAGCTGATTGAGGAAGCTGCGGCGCTGCAGCAAAACTAACTGAACCACTAATCTAAACCAGTGGTTTGTAAACATTTTGAAAGCATGTCACTTCTTTTAGTGCTGTTTTTTCCCACGGCACCCAAACCAATTAAAATAAGCGTATATGTGTACTTACAGATATAAAATTAAAGCTGCATGAATTTATTATGAATGCATTCAGTGTGTCACAAGCATTTTAATGGAATACATAGTGCAACTGGTGGACAGTGCTTTAGTGACAGACGCTGCCCTATTTCACTGTTGCTCACTCATGCTTCGGGGGTTTTCTCAGAGTACTGTGCTTTCCTCCTCATTTCAAAGATATGCAATGGCTTCTAAACTACCTGTATGAACGTGTGTGTGTTAATTTTGGTATGATCCAGGGTGTCCTTGCAGCCCTTTGTAGGTTAAGGATGCATAGGTTAGATTAAGCTGTACATTTTATTAAAATTAAAGTTTATATTAAAGTATAGTTTAAAATAAAATTCTTGTAATACAATGTTTAAATTGTATAAAAAGCAGTTATTTTTTAGTTAATACTTTGCAAAGTGTAAAAAGAAGCAATATTATTGTAACGAACTCCACTGAGGCAAGACATATATTTAGAACCCAGGGTGCAGTTCATTTACAGAATGTGTAACCAACAAACATAAACTAAACTTGACAGACTAACTTAACTTAACTTGACTATACATGGAACATAAACACAACACTTAACATGAACATGAACACTAACATTTAACATGAACATGAACATGAACATGAACCTGAACCTGAACCTGGCATGAACACAATCTCACCACAGTGGTACAGAGAACAACAAACCACCAAGACATGAGGATACAAGGGGGTATAAACGCACAAGACTACACAAAGAACACCTGTAAACAATTAGGACCAAAATAACCAATGACAAGGACAAGGGGAAACACATGACAGGAAGACATGAGGAACAAGAAAGTAAACAAAACACTGTCTAGGCTAGCTAAGTTAGCTAGCATAGCATAGCCTAGCTAGCTAGCATAGCTTAGCCTAGACAGAAAACAAACAATGAACATGAAACAACATAGAACAAGAAAACCAATAGAAAAGAACATAAAAACCTTACAATTATAAACATAATGCACACAAATATTTAAAAAATCTTGATGTCCAACTGATGTCTCATTGTCCATATTGCGCATGAGTATTTTTAAAAATAATTTTTATACAGAAACTCCTAATCCAATGTTCCTTGACACTATTTATTCCATTTTTGAAAAATATACTCTTTTTGTATATGATTCAGTCATGTTAAAACATTGTCCTGTGTTCTTTAGCTCTTGGTTGTTTGAAGGGGACACTCCTGTAGCTGGGCTTCATCTATAGACCCTCCTGGGCGATGTACAGTCATGGTGCAGGCACGTATACCTCCTAAAGGCTCCAGCAAGTTAAACACCCACTCCCACTCATCCTTCTCAGGGTCATAACATTGCACAACGTCAACCATACATCGACTGTTCCATGAGTAGCCTCCTACTACATAAATTTTGTCTTTGTACACGGCAACGCCGACATCGCTCTGACCTCGAGGCATCGGCGCCACCACTGTCCATTGGTCATTTGCAGGAGTGTAGTATTCACAACTGAGGACATCGTCGTAGTCGTTCGATCCACGGAAGTGGTTTCCACCCATAACGTAGAGTCGATCTTCTACCGTGCACATGCAGTGGAGTCCACGGAGCTCCATCATGTCTGCACGTCGACTCCACAAGTCTGTGTCTGGATCATAAGAAGAAAATTCTTTCTGGAAAGCATCTCTTGTTATTCCCCCTAAGAAAGGAAGAAAAAGATAAATAATATATATATAATATATATATATATATATATATATATATATATATATATATATATATATATATATATATATATATATATGTAACACTGGTTTGTTAGTGTTTTAATTACTCGTTGGTTTGTTGAGCCTCTACAAGTTTGCAATGACTGTCAGCAGGAAGGATGTAGTCTCAGCCACCATCATGTAAAACCCACATACACTGATTAAAGGTCAGTATCCAGTGAAAGAAACCAAAACCCAATATATTCATGTGAAATGAAAGCTTTACAACATTCTCATTTAGGGTACAGAAGTGTTTGAAGCTGTTTTGACTGTAGCCTAAAGGTTGTGTAAGAAAGGTTAAATGAGATCCTGTGATAAACAGGATTTAAAAGTGTGTGGCCGGGTTTAAAAAATAAATAAATAAATAAAGTATTATTCAATTCATTGTGCAAGGTATGTGTACAGAGCCAATGAAATGCACTTTTTTTGCATATCCCATCTTAGTAAGTTGGGGTCAGGGCGCAGGGTCAGCTATGATGCAGCGCCCCTGGAGCTGGAGGGGTTAAGGGTCTTGCTCAGGGACCCAACGGTGGTTGACTTGCCAGAGGTGGGGCTTGAACCCAGGTATTTCTGGTCTTCAGATTAACAACTCAGCACCTTAACCATTTGAGCCACCCTGCCCCCTAAAGACACCATACCGGAAGTTGAACCCGGGCCGCGTGGGTGAAAACCAGGAATCCTGACCGCTAGACCATATGGGACCACTAGACCATATGGGACCACATAAAACTCATAAAAATATGAGTTTTAAAAAATGTTATAAGATTGAATAAAGTTATTTAAATAATGAACCCCTCTTAACTTTCTCCCACTGGATGTTGTCTTGATTGTTGTCTTTTTTACCAGAAAATGTTGCCTAATGATTAATCTTTTAGCAAACTCTGGTACTCACCTGACACATACATTAGTCCGCCATGTACGGTACCAGCATGGCCATAATGAGGCTCACTCATGGGAGCCACAAAGGTCCACTCATTCTTGCTTAGGTTATAACACTCCACTGTGCCTGTAAAATTGTGTAGATATGTAAAGAATTGGTAGTATTTCCAGGACATTTGAATAGCCAAGTAAAGAATGAGGTGGTCTATCATTATAGTATGAAGCTATTCTGAGTTTATGGTTTGAGTAAAGATTTATTTTGCAACTTATTACATATAATGTCATTCTTTGCCTGCTATAACCGTATCATACTAAATACACCCTTATAGATACCATATATACATACTACTGCACCTTTTGTACATTATTTACCCATCTATGTAATTATCAACCTCATTCCCTCATTTATTACACTATTTATTTTTAAGCCACTTGTGCACTTATGGTTAGACGCTAAGTGCATTTACATGTACCGTGCACAATGACAATAAAGTTGAGTCTAATCTAATCTGTCACATTTTTACATATACAATATATCTCATGCTTAGATAGTCTCTTATTTGCTAAAACAGATTTCTGTCAGGTGATGATATTTAAAGCCTGTCTGTGTTCCTGTTCATCCCAAGTTAATGTGTTCAGATAGGTTGAGGTCAGTGCTTAACCCACTTGAGTTTCTCTTCACTAACCTTTGCAATCTTTATGGACTTTGAACTGTGCTAGCGAAACACGTTTAGATCCATTAGTTTATATAACTTAATCAGAAACTATGTTTTAAACAATAGAAAAGCAGGAGAAATGTAAAAGAAATGTAGTATATACCATATCATACTAAAAAATGGGATGCAGTTACACATTTTTAGTAGCATTTTAAGTCACGTACTCAAGCCGCCTGCTGTAAGTCAGTTTTAGGAATCTAGCTCATCTAGTTCTTTAAAACGTACCAATCTCTCCAGTCGCATTTCTTCCCCCAGCAGCGTAGAGCTTTCCCTTCAAAGCACTCAGATGGAAAAATGTCCGCTTCTCATTCAAGGAGGCCACCTGCAGCCAGCGGTCAAAACGAGGATCATACCTGTATGCACTGTCCGCTGCTGTCTTACCCTTGGTGTCATAGGTGCTCTGCCCTCCTACAATATAAAGAAAGCCCCCTAAAAGAGCCACCCCATGCTGGTAGCGAGGCACTTCCATGGGCTGGAGGGCTCTCCAAATGCCTCCTTCTTCCACATCATACAGCCTAAGCTCTTTGCTCACCACTAGCTGTTGCCTCATCACCCCACCCAGAACGAGAAGGTGTGTGGTGTCAGAACGAATGCGGGTCCTCTCGGTCTGGAGTAATGGCTGAAGAAACGGCAGCATCTGGTAGTTACTAGCTTCCAAGAGTAGGTTCACGCAAGCAGTGTCAGAGCGCATAAATGGCTCATTGCCTTCCTTTTCCTTATCACTAGTCTCAACAATCTGGTCCTCCTGTGATATCTGCAAGAGTTCAGCAGGACTCATGAGTGGAAAACGAATGTGGCGCATCAAGGAGTAAGCTGCAGATCTTTGTTCGCGGGGTTTATTGGCCAGCCAAGCACGGGCGGTACGATAAAGCTCCATCTCCATGAAACCTTTCAGTGAATCTCTTGATAGGGCATGTGCTATGCTGGCCTCAGAAAGCTCCAAGAAGCGCTCACTTTGCACTAGAGCTGAGAAGTTCTCACAAACAAAGTTGTATAAATGGGTCTGAACATCCTCCAGGATAAGATCATTAGCAATGCGCTCAACTTCTGTGCAGTTTTCTATGGTGACCTGTTGTATGAAGAAAAAAAGAGCTTCTTTAAAACAATACAAAATTTACTTGCGAATTATTAACTCTTTTGTGGTGTTTGGGTCTGTGGGACCAAATTTTAAAGTTTGTTTAACAAAAATTATGCTGTTAATTTTTTTTTAAACCCAGACTTATTGCCCTTGGCTCATTTTCAGGGTAAAACATAAAATAAAACATATTTTCTATAACACATATTTTTAATTGTGATTTAACGGGATAAATTACAAATATTAACCATAAATATTGCTTTTGAGCTAAAAATCTTAAGTGTTTATCCATTAATTATTATAGTTATGTTATGTTAATTAAAACCCCAATCATGTGGTAGGTCCACCAGACCCGTAAATGTTGGCTAGGTAAGAAAAACATGAACACCAGCTGAGGGTTGAAAGCTTTGTGTAAAGACGACATACCTCACTGCTAAGTAACTGATTGCAGAATTTGAGAACTGGAAGCACCTGGAGGAAACTAGCAGCCTCCAGAGTGTCTTGAAGGGTGTTTAAGGTTAGACTTAGCTGAGAGGTGTAAATAAATTCAATAATCTTCTTCAGGCCTATGGTGCTCACTCCATGTAGCTTAATTTCAGTCAGCTCCTGTTCTTTCATACCAGCTGCAAGAGAGTGTTTGTGTTAGAATGTTACAAATCTGAGCCTTTTTTTGTATATGAACACTAATAACATCCAGCCATGGTACAGTTTTTATAATTGTGATTCACCTGTAAACATAGCCTTGAAGTAGTCACTGGCTGAAGCCATGATCACTCTGTGGACTGGAAAGGTTTCAGTGCTATCACCAGGCACCAGAGTAACATCGCACAAGGTTTTATCACAGCGAAAATAATTCAGACCCTGACAAAACATGGCACTTTTATTGAGCGGTAGGTTAGAAATGTATTATTCTAGCCAACAACAAAACTGTAACCTTCTTTTGTTTTATGCTTTTATTGATTAAAATAAAATCCTTTTACCTTGAGTATGGCATTTCCATGCTCTGTGCTATTAAACACAGGTATCTGGGGTTTTGGACGAATACTAGGCTTTAAGCCAACACCAGGCGTCTTTGGTAAAACAGCTGGCAGTTTGGGAGCAGATTCTAAAGGTTTTGCCGCCACTTCTGGAGGTTTTGGAGCAGGTTCAGGTTGTCTGGGTTGTGTGGCAGGTGGTGGCCTCTCTGCTTGAGGTGGAGCTCTGGCTGCTTCTCTTTGACTCCTGCTCCCTATGCGAGACAGTTTTCTATGCAGTTTTCCCTCTTCGCCACTGTTTCTAAAAGAAAGCAGATTAAGCAGCGTCCAGTTCTAATTTTTTATTTTCTGCACTGAAATCCTTTTGCACACCCACATTGACATATATGGCACAATAAGCATAATAAGGGTTTTTACGAGTTGAGTAAGTGCTTATGTGTGTTACTAAAAACACATAAATGCAGTGCTTTGCACTTGTTACCTTTGACTGCAACTGAGCTTTCTTTTCCCACAGATATTTACCAGGAGCCGTATGTTATAGTTCATTTATTTATATGAAAATATGACCTCTGTGAAGTTGCCCCCTCCCCCAATGCAAAACGTTTTCTATAAAGAGTAAATATATAACACATATATATATACATTTACCATTTTATCTTTGATTAAATTTTAGAGAAAATCTCTTCCACGTTTATTTTGACCACACACATAAGACATTGCTTAGTTGCATTCGACTTGAGGGTCACAAAAAGAAGACGTTTTCTCAAAATAATGACTAAACTTTATAGGTAAAAGATTACATTTATTGGAAAAGCGCTAATAAAGAAGTGCTAAATACGACTAAATATTTTTTATAACGAAAATCAATACATAGATCTAGAAATCTTAAATCCAAAAAGCATTTAATGCAGATGCTCAGTGTTTTAAAGTGAAAAAAAATCACCGGGGGCTCATAAAACAGCAGGTTTGTTTCCTGACTACCGACCAACTACCAAGTTCATTGTGACTCATTAACCACATTAAATATCGGCTCACTTATCATGGAATTAAGTCTCCAAGAAAGAATTAATTAGACTCTTTATGCTGTCAGTAAATGCATTTTCAATTACGTTCAAATTTAAAACAATTTAATCAATTTATGCAGATTCATCTTGGCTTCTCTGTCAAAATACCTCATTTGATGTTTTAAAGCAAACAAATAAACAAAACCAGATCTTACCCCATGTTTGTGAAGTCAAAAAAATCTATTACTTTACATGAGAGGGAAAAGGGTGTTTAAAAGTCGTTTGGGGATCACGCTGAAAACAAGTTCACAGAGCTGAGTGTCTAAAAAAGGAAGTGAAAGGAGGTTAGTAAGACCTTATATGCACCCTACATGAAGAAGCTACCACAACAGGTGTAACGTGGCAAAACATGCACCAAGTAGATGTCCAAATCTTTCACATGACTGTCATTCACATAACTACATCAACCCAAATCATGCTACCCGTTATACATACATCATACGTACGAACATATTAACATAAAATAGGGATTAAAGAAAGGTTCATATTGTCAAAGCATTTCCTTAGAGAAAGTCAAAAAAAGAGGGGTTCCTATACAGGAACTTACCGAACACTGAGACATTCTGTGAAGGTTCCAGGTTTTCTGCACATCACAGAACGATGCATCTCAATTGCTGCTGCTGTGAGCTGTTTACCACAAGCCACTCGACTTCCTGTGTCACTTCTCTTTTCTTAGTTTTTGTCCGTCTGTTTCTTTTTCACACACAGACCCATTTGTTCTTCCTCTTTTTAATGTTATATGTCTTAATCAAGAGATCACTTTTGGCACTTTTCTGTATAGGCATTAGGGTTAAATTTATACACAGTGATTAGGCAGGAAGTCTGTATATATCTCATCGCCTAATCTCTATGTCTTTTACCCTATAGTGGTGTTTCCTTGTTATTTGATCTTTTGCCTTAAGTGCTGAAATCTTTTTTTTAACCTAGTTTTAAACCACACAAAAGTTAACACAACCTTAAATAGCTGTCAAGCACTACATTTATATTAGGTACTGTATATCGTTGCTCATAATACTGTTATAAATTAGGCTAGATAATGTATTAGTAAGGTTCTGCAGAGAGCAGCGTGTACCAGTTCTATGGCATGCTTTATTGAAATAATAACATTCATCCTTAAAACAATTTTAAACAATCCGAGAGACATTAAATCATTAAATGGAGTTTGCTCAGCAGTTTATTATTCATTTAGTGTCACTGATGGGCTTCAGTTATTTAATTATAGCAATTAACAGCAACTACTGCACAAGCATGTGTCACATTATGTAATTCATCATTGTAGAGACTTTCTGAACCATTTTTTGTGCCAGCACTCTCAGTATATTCATAACACACTTCACTGCTCCAGAAACCTGCCGTAAAACCCACCTTTATGTATCAAACATTAAACCTTCTGTAGTTTGACCAAACCAACTATTCAGGTCCTTAGGTGTCACATGATTTTTCATGTCTTTGATAAAGAGCAAGCAATCCTATCAGCGTATTTTTAGCTAGCTAACAAACCTTCATTAGTCTACAAACAAATGACATTGTTCGTCAATCATATACAGGATTATTGTTGCCCCAGCACACAGACAAATCAATGAACTATTCTGTGCTGGTTGGTCTTTTGAGCTATAACATAGTCATAACTAATGTTTTATAAATATTTCAAAAACGTATCCTGATGCTGCCCCTTAATATCTAACCTTTGATTAGAGTTTAGAAACATGAATGAGGTTTCTGTTGATCTCGGCCACATTTCTGCAACCTGAGAAGAGAAGACCACAGGGACGTGATGAGAAATGTGCAACGTGATGCATGTTATTTGTCTTTTAACTGAAAATGCACTGAGATACAGATAAACAATGAGTCTTAGAGTTACCAGATAAGGCCATGGATAGACGAAACTCTTCATTTAGAATTTGCAGAACCTCCTTTACCCCCTCTTCTCCCTGACCCAGACGAGATTCATCAACTAGTTGTTAGTGTTAATTGCTAACATGGACTGAAGACATTTTCTTCCACTCTACTTTCTCTCTCTTTCCCCTCTCTCTCTCTCTCACACATACACACACCACACACACACACAGTTACCTTGTAAGCAAGGCCCCAGATTGCAGGTCTTCCAATAAACACACACTTGGCTCCCAGAGCCAAGGCTTTTAGCACGTCACTGCCTGTGCGAATTCCTCCATCCATGTACACCTCGATCCGGCCTTGCACCGTCTCCACTATCTCAGACAAACAGTCAATCTGTTTTGAGTAGCAAGGAACAAGGACAGAGGGAGGACAGGGTAAAATAAACTTGCTAGAATTGTTAGAAAAGTAATTAAAACAGCTATACGGATAATATACAAGCTATAAATGTTTAAAACGAGTGCTGCTTTCTCACTGTGGCTGGTCCCCCATCTAGCTGTCGGCCTCCATGATTGGATACAATGATCCCCTGGACACCATGCTCCACAGCCAGCTCTGCATCCTCTTTAGTCAGGATACCTTTAATGATAATGGGCAGGCGGGTGAGAGACTGTAGCCAGCGTACGTCTTTCCAGCTTATGGACGGGTCCAGGGTGTTGGACGGAACGCCATACTCTTCTGGATCGGCAGAGTTCTGTAACTTTTTAATGATTTACAATACACATAATAGACCCACACAAGATCATCAGACACATAGCATGAAAAAGAAATGAACTAAGCATACATTAACAGACTTAAGCATATGTGTATATACTCGTACCTGTAACATGCCTTCAAAGTTCTTTACTCTCAGGTGAGGTGGAAGCTTAAATTGGTTGCGGATATCATCACGCCGTTTGCCAGTGTATGGCACATCAACGGTCAGCACCAATGCCTTGTAGCCGAGGGTCTCCACTCTGTGCACCAGCTGCTCTGATAGTTTGCGGTCACGATACACGTAGAGCTGGAACCAGCGGTAGCCGTTTGGAGCCGCTGCACAAATTTCTTCCACAGAGCAGGTGGAGTAAGTGCTGGTAATATAACAGGTATTTACAGTTTCTGTAGCTGTAAAATAAACCAGGATAAAAAAAAAAGAATAAATTATAAAAATGTCAACAGTGTTAGCGATTCTTATATAATATAAAAATGCACAAAAAACACTGTTATGTCAACTTTCCTAAGTGAAATCTTAATAATCAATCAAACACTACTTAAGTACATACTACATCTATTTACTAGCAATTATTTACCTCCTGACTGTCAAATATGTACGTTACATTTACAAGTGAGCAGCTGGGGGTTAAGTTTTTTGCTCAGGGGCCCAGCAGCCCACCATACCTTCTTAATAGTATGGTTACAGGTAAATGAATGAGTTCAGACGTATTATGGGCCGCATTCTGATAGTGACACGAAAAAATCGGGTGTAAAATGCCATGTCAAAGTGCCATGTAAAGTTTCCATCGTTTGCATACTCTAAAATCTGGGAAGTAGTAGTAGGTCATCCAGAAACTTGACTGTAATTTGCATACTAACTATCCGGACATACTACTTGTTTTACATACTCAGTTTTGCCTACTACATAGTGGTACATAGTAATAGCATGGAATTATGTAATTTTGAACAGACTTGCTGGGTGCGTTGCACTGCTGGGCTACTGCAGGGCAACTTCAAGACTTTCTGTTTCTGGTTATGGTCTATTCTATGTTCATGTTCATGGTTTATGTTATGTGTTGCATGTTACAGTCTATGTTGCTGTTAACAGTTAATGTTATGGTCAATGGTTTAGTTTTATTTTTATTACTAGGTTAGTTCATGTTTTTGTTTTCATGGTTCTTCGTTTTGTTTGTTGTTTTTACTATTTGTGACACCCTGATGTTTTAATGTACAGTATACAAAGCCGAACCAGTAGATACTGGCCAGTTTTACAAAACTACTAACAAAACGTGCTGTGATCTGTAAAGTCTCCCATATAATCACAGGTAAGGTCTTTTTTTGGATTCTCTGGGTTGAGGTGAAAAGAAGGTCAATAATAAACACAACAAAATGGTAGCAAGAAAAAAAAGAAGTCATGTCACAGTCATGTGGTTGTTTGCATCAGATCTACAGTCGGCACCCAGTAAAGTGCAGTCACCTCACAGTTAAGTAAAAGTAAAGAAGAGGTTAGAGTTATAGGTTAGAGTTGCTTTCAGTTAAAATTGTAGCTTAATTCTCTGACATAAATCAGCTCTAGTCAATGTTAAATCTTATTAATGTAAGCAAACGGTTAATAAAAATAAATAAATAAATAAATAAATAATGGTAACAACATTATTTGGCATTTTAAATGTTTAGGTGATTCCCCTATAATTAATGATCAATCAATTAATCAGTCTAATAATCTATCATTAATCAACTATTAAAATAGTAATTTGTTGCAATCTAAATTTTAAGTAATTTGTTATTTTAATCAAGTATTAAATGTATGTATTAAATGTCATGTGTGTATTTTCATAATTACCCCTGGCAGTGGCAAGTTCTCCCTCGGGCCAGGCCAGGCAGTGGAAAGCAGTGGGTGCAATACCTACAGGAAAGCTGATCTCAGTGCCCAGAACGGTGGTTCGTGTGTCAGTCATTGACACGTCCCGCAGGATCCGTGGCCGCAAACGAATCCTGGTGGTGATTTTAGCCAAACAATAAAAAGAGTTTTGGATAATCAATTTCTAAAATGTTCCAACCTAATTTTCCTTTAGTGTAAAAATTGTGTTAACAGTTGGTTGAATAATAGTAGACAGTCTTGTTATTCACTCACACATTATTCTGAGAGTTTTAATTTAAAAGAAAGGAATAAATAAAAAAAACCTTTTGTAAGCCTGTAGATTGTCGTCTCTGGTGCTGCACTCATCTGCTCCAGCAGCATAATAATCCCAGATAGGTTTGGAAAGATGCTGTTTGGCATACTCCTCAAAGTCAGTCAGACACACTTTAGCCATAGTGTTTATCCTGATACAAAATAAAGCACACACATGTTTACACATCCTTCTGATTAGGGCAATATTTCATAACATATATTTGCTCATTGTGACCTGAAAAAACATAAAAATGTCATTAAACCTGGTGTAGAACATCATGTTTGTGAAAAAAAATTTAAGGTTGTAAGTGACTGCTTGTTCATTCTTTTATTTTCTGTACCACTTATCCGGTACAGACTGATAGGTTATAGACTTATAACATAAATATTCACATACCATTACAAGCAATAGAATACTTTGGAAACAGCAATTAATCTCTGCGTACAGAGTAACAAATGGGATTTAACTCCCAACCTCTGAGGTGCTCACTACCAATTTGTAGCCTACGTCTTATTAATGTTCAACATGCACTACAGTCTGTAAAAGTTTTCTTAAATATATGTATAAATGCTCAATAATTACGGACTGTAGTTAAGTTCTTAGAAAGACGCACACATGCTGTTCCCAATATTTACCACTAGATGGAGCACAAAGAACATATTACATATGAATGTACACAGGTAGGGGTTTTCCCCCCGTTAGTCTTGTTCAATTTAGATTATTTTTTTAGCTTTATGCTTTTATACGTTATAAATAACGTATAATTATATTAATTAAACAAAACGTTTAGATTCTCTCTAGAACTCAAAAAGAATTAATATATAAATATCCCCAGGCGTCAAAGTAAACATAACAGTTACTTTCAATAAAGGGAGAGACGATTTATACTGATTAAATAATAATGATGTGAAAATATTATTACCTATAAGTCATAGACACCAGCACTGTTGGAAAAACAAGTACTCAAGTGAGTTAATGAAGAAAAATAGGCTGTCCAGTTCTAAAACAAAGAATAAATAAAACTAAGACAGCAGTGGCTACTGACAGGACAGTAAACATAAGTCTGCACTATGAACTCTGAACAGGAATAAATCTGTGTTGTACAACAGTCTGTTCCGGCCCACTAACTGATGGGTCGAGAGGCCGAATACCACACCGTATCATTTTTCTCTGTGTATCCTATCTGTTTCTTTCTTGTTTATAAAGAAAAACCGCACTAGTGATTGAATATATAATCTCATTTTAATGCCAAACACCCATCTGACAAAATAAACACATACAAAAAAGTCAGTATTTAATACAAAGTTAAAAATATTCTCGACACTTAAGATTTGGCAGCCCTGTTTAAACATTTAAATTTTCTAGGTAAACAATAATTAATATTTGATGCTATGCACAGTATTAAAAGCTCCAGCATATGAATAATAACCACAGTGGGCCCACCGCTGGACAGATGTTATATGGAAGGACACCCTGCATCAAAGCAGTGACACTGACATCTTCAGGCTATTATCAAGCAGTAGCGTCCTAGCTTTACTAGTTTAACTACATTTACGCCATTTGGTAGACGATCTTAACCAGAGGGGCATATATTTATTATGTTTAGATAATTGAGCAATTAGGGGTTAGGGGCCTTGCTTAGGGGGCCAGCAGTGATAACTTGATGGTGCTGGGAATCGAACCCAAAATCTACTGCTTAGCAGTCCAACACTTTAACCATCTCCACTGAGCTACCACCTTTGCTAACCCACCTTGCAAAAGCGTCAACACAACATACATTTATCGACCCTGGATCAGTGAGTGACGTCACCGCCATTCATGTAGAGGTGTACACGTTTGTCTATGGTCTCTGCCTCAGACGTCACGCCCACGAACCGCTGGATGAACATCTGACGGATATAAGCAATAAGAACTTCTCACTGAATATAATTTACTGATGGACTAGATGACATTGGCTTTTTATTTTATTTTTTATTGGATTTTATTTTGTAAATTTGTGTATTTATCTGTATTCATCTGCTCGTTTTTGTAAATATTTTGACCTTTTTTTTATTCAAATAAAGAATTTGTTATTTTAAAAAAAATCTGACGGATATGATACACTTAACTTGAATTTCAGGAGTTTACCGGGAAATAAGCAATGCTCTTAAACCGAGATCAGGTTTGCAGAATAGACTGTTCAAAAGGCACTTAGTTACGCCCCGAAACGTAAGGCGGCTCAATGCGAAACGTCATTGGTTGCTTTACCTGTCAGTCATGCGTTCTCTTAGCCGATCAGGCCGGTCAAAGTTCCCAGACCTGCCGTCAGGCTGAAGGTCAGGCTGCGCCAAACTAATGTCTATAGACAGAAGTACCACCGTATAACCGTGATTTCTTCTTCGTGTTGGAAACAAGCTTTTTTGGTGCATTACTGCCACCTTTAGTCACGCATGGTGACGTCACGAACCAATCACTCGGCTGACATTTGATAAATGTAATTAATAGAAAGATGGCAGAAGGAGAAAATTGATCCGGCAGGTATTTCCATTAATTTGAGAAATACATGCTTTAAAATAAAAAAAATAAAAACCGGAGTAATGATGTAATTATATATAAGTCAGGGGTGCAGATAAGAGTGAAAGTAAGGACGATTGAAAGGGCCCACAACGTGTATGGAGATCACAGAGATCTGTTTTATCAGTAGACTGTTAGGGTACTGTCTGGGGCCTAATCTTTTATTTTTTTCAAAGGGTCTAAAATTTCCTCTGGTACCCCTGATTTGGCATTTTGTGCTAAATTGAATAAGAATTTGAGGATGCACATTTAGATGATTCCCAAATAATCTTTCTAACACAACCCTTATAATCCAGTAAGTCTGCAAACAGTTAGCAACAGCCAACCACTAGATAGCTTTTTTCCCCACCTCTTTTTAACAGAAAAAAACTAAGTTCTCTCTTCTTTTATGTCCATATTCTCTCCCCAACACTGAGATAAATATCCAGAAACAATTCATATTTAATTTACAGCATTATTCAATAGGGGTGTTAACAGTACATTTATTTGTACGGAACTGGTTTAGTGCACATTTTTACCAAATGCAATCGAACATAGTAAAAATCAGTTTGTGGTCAGTTTGTGTCAGAATCTGATGTCTGAACAACCAATCCAGTTCAAGATATCAACAAAAAATAAAGATAAACTAATAAAGTTAAACTAAGCCCTGTATTGCCTTAGTAGAATTAAAAAAAAATGTGTAAAATATCTTTAAAATATGGTTTTGTTGTTTTCCAAGCTGCAATCATTTCCTTCCATATTTCTTAAGTAGATCAAGCATTCATGCAATTCTCTAATTAGCCAATCATGTGGCAGCAGTGCTATGCATTAAACCATGGCGACATGGGCCAGCAGTTTTGTTCACATCAACCATCAGAATGAAGAAAAAATTTGATCTCCGTGAATTTGTCCATGAAATCGTTTTTGTTGCTGCCAGATGGGCTGGTTTGAGTATTTCAGTAACTGCTGATTTTTAAGAATCTTCATGCACTGGAGTTTGCATGTAATAATGCAATAAAGAACAAAATGATGCACAACATTGAGCCTTGAGGTGGCTGAACCCAAACACCAGAGGGTCATGTTGGGTTCCACTTCTGTGAGCCAAGAATAAAACGCTGGTCAAATTTATTCAACCAAAAAAATGTGTAGTTTTCTTTAAGAAACCCTCATCAGAGTCATCTGACTTACATTTTGAGATTTGCATGTAAATAATTAATGACAGTCATAAACACCTCCCATGGCACATACAGTGATGATACCTTAAATTGTCTAAACACATTTTGGGTTAGATGAATACGAAAGCTCCCATTATTATTGGTCATTGTTGTTCTTGAGATAGGGTAAAGTTTACCTCTTTAAAAGTTATATTAAAATACACAAAGAACACTAAGTGGCATTAATGTTAACAGAAAAATACAGCAGTTTACATACAGACCAAATAAAGAAAAAAATATGTAAAGTGTGTGCACATGAAATGTGCTAACGTTGGGTTATTCACTGTATCCGATATCTGGCTAAAACATATTCGGTTATTATGTTGGGTTAGTTGCAACTTTTATTGGGTTGTTTGTGTAACTACGCAACCCGTTGGGCTAAAATTTTAATTTTAACAATTGCACAACGGCACAACTGTCGCAGAAGATCTACAATAAAAAAAAAGATAAAAAAAAAATACAATCTTTAGTGTGCCTTCAACTTCTATTTACAATATTTGGTAACTATTTATAATACTATTTATGATCTGTCTGTATATTACAGTCTATTAGAATCTCAATAACACACACACACACACACACACACACAAACACACATTTATTAAGAAAATTGTTTTAAAAATGTCTACAAAACCCTGATAATGGGAAATTTTAATGTCTAAAACAGAAAAATACAGTTAGAAAATGTGGGGAGAACAACAAAAAAGGTACAATACATGACTGCAATTTTAACAGGGGTGTATGGATGTTTTTATAGCTATTGTATAAATGTATTGATTTAGAATGCTTTTAAAGGGGAATACAGTTATTTCATGGTTTTATTACCACACTGAAGTGTTTTCCAAAAATCTTTAGAAGCATCGCTATATCAAAAAAATGTACTTTTTAATCGGTTTATGCGTCACATCAGCTGTAAATATAAACCTGTAATCTATATTATAACAAATAATTCAACAGGCTTCACTGTAATTATATGTCAGTTTATCAAGTCACCTTAAAGTGTTAAATAATAATAAATAATTTGTTTATTTTTATTATTGTTACCAGTCATTTTTTAAAAATGTACATACTGTAACTCAGTAACTATGTGGGAAACCCCTACAGCTGCAGCCTATTTGATTAAGTACATTATACAAAATGAAATGATTTGTAATACTTTCGTGAATGTGCCTTCATGAACAGTCAGCAGTGTATGAATGGTGAGGCCATCCACCTACGGCACATCACGCACACCTTTTTAACTGCATTCACACACTTTTAAAGGCACATTGTTAAAGTATATTTCTAGAAACAAGACAAGTTTGTGTGTTTGCAAGATTTTTACCCAATCAAAATAAAGTGTTAATACATGTAAAGAAAAAAATAAAAATGAATGTTGTTATTCCTGTTAAAAAAAACCTTGATATTATTTAAAATTCGATTATGGTTTAATTTGCTATTATTATATATTGTACGTGTTCGAGTTATAAACTCACAGTTTTAGGGCGAATAAATATCACTCATATGAAGATGGTCCTACCTTTCTGATTTTAAATTGCCCGTTTCCTGCTGTACATGTAGTTAGGTTTATAATACGGTAGTCCATCCCCCACACACACACAGATACATAGACATAGCTTTACGCTCAGCATTGTGGGCCCGGTTGTCACATTGTATATGGCTGAAAAGGGGTCAAAGGGACTGTTTTGTTTCGATTGTTGTTAAATCCCTGGCATGACACCCAAGTGTTTTTTTTCGTTTTATATTTATTTTTGCCATAACTTCTAGTTTCAGGTGTTTTCAATAATGCACAATTCCTTCAGACTGCTGTGTAATTCTATATAGCGTCAGTCGACAGTGAGCTGGTCTGTTGTCTAAGAACAGTCACTTTTGTTTTGGAGTAGGAAAAAAGAATACGTTAATTCTGTTCAAGACCACACGGTATATTAACAACAGACTATCAGTATTTGCTAGACTAGTTTTCAGTGTTAGGAAATGAACTCCAATTGTTTTTGGTTGTTGGTTGATACATAAGACACACTCCATTCAAATTTGATTCTGATTCGATGTGTGTTGCTATGAAAATTTAAAAAAAAAAAAATCCTTGGCTTTTCGCTCATGTTGTGTCTGAGAATATTCGCTGAATGTAAACAATGTTGTAACAAAAGTGCAGTGGTTATGCCAAACCCAAATCAGATTTAACCCTTTTCTATTTTATTATAGTCTTTATCCTATTTATTTAGCATTATCAGTTTACATTTAATAACCCCAATGACCCACAGGATTTCAAAAGAGTGTTATTTTGATTTGCAGTTGGTTTGAGAGAGGGTGTGAGTACTGTGTTCAGGTCTAGAGGAAACTCTTTGATGGCTCTCTCAGAGGAACACATGGAAGTGTTGACGGACCTGCTTTTCTTTTACCCAAGTGGAAATTGGGTTAATCCACAGCTGGTTCTAATGTTGATCATATCTTCCTTTCCCTCTGTGTCTGTCTGCTTCTCTCACTCTTTACACACACACACACACACACACACACCCACACACACACACACACACACACACACAAACACTAAGCATCTCTCATCTTTGATCACCCTTACAGTTCACATTGCCTCTTATTTTCTGAGTTTTTTTTATTCATGTTGGAAAGACTTGTTCTCCTCAAGATGCTGGTGCTGCCTTTGCCTTCAGGCTATAACACCATCAGGCCACAACATGTGTATTAGATTGCGATATGTGATATAGATTTCTCCTGAACTGGTCACAATCCTTCTGTCTTATTTAACCTTAACACACACACACACATACACATAATAACAGTACTGAAAATAGATTTAGTGCATTTGGGGTGGATGATATGACCAAAATTCTATTTTACGGTATGAGTAATTTTATTTCACGGTAACAATATATTTCACAATATAGTTGTTTAAAAAAGTAGTTATTCCAGAAAATCCAGAAAGAGCTTAATATAATAAATAAACTTCAAATTAAACAGCTTCACCTTTTCTTCATTACTTTTCTCCTTTTATTTGTTTCTTGGTTTTAAATATAGTAAATGAAATATAAACTAGAATTAATTTTACTATAAGAACAAATTCCACTGTATGTCAAATTTCACAATTGTGTGGACAAACCTTATTATTATAAACTTCTCAATTAAAACCTTTTCACATATAAAATAAATAACACAAAAAACCCTCACCTGGTTATTATTCCTTCTCCATGTTTTTTTTTTATAAACATCCAGCGTTTCTCACATGCAGTGTCTTGCTCAGACTCACTTTCCATGTTGCAGTATACACAAAATAAAAAAAATCTATTGCGGTTGACAATTTATTCCACAGCAAGGATATATACCGTCATACTGCCCAGCACTAGTTCGTATGGATAAAAGTTATTCATTTTTCCAATATCACCCTGAGCCAACATATCAACGGCTGCTGCTAAATAATATGTATGTACTTGATTAAGAACACTAGCCCATTCTCACTTTGGGATTCACATAGTCCAAAATACTGTGTAAAAAAAACTAGACCAAAAGGGCTTTTTTTTACTTTTGGACTTAATAATTTTTGACTATAGACTTAATCATTCATTTTATAGTTATTCTTTTACATAGAGAAGCTTATAATAGTAAGACTTTCATAGATTTTCATAGACAGCCACATGTTTAACCAATATTCTATAACATTTCTAAACTTTAGAAGGTTAACTTGTCTTGGCACAACAGTGGAATCTTAACATCCACTTTCACACTGTCTAAAAAGCTTGAGCCTGTCAAGCCAAGCACACTAATAAACCCTCTTCCCTTCCTGTTATTCTGTCACTGTCTCCAGTCATAAATCTGGGGCTGAAACAGACTATTGGTTCTTTGATGTGCAGAGCGATTCACTCATCACCGCCTACATCAGTGTCTAGGCCTTACTTAATCTCACACACATTTTAACATTGATGTCTATCAGCAGCATGGGCTTAGCCCACTCATCTGTTAACCACTTGTATTATCACAGAGCTAAAAAAAAAAGAAAGTACATAGTAAGTTTTCATAAATGGCCTTTTGGGTAATTCTGATTTCTTTGCTCAAAATACACGTTATGACCAAAAGTATGTGGACACCATTAGCACATCCATTAGGGTGACAATCCCAAACTGTTGTCACAAAGTTAGATTCAAATAAATATCTATAAATTTTCTGCATGCTGCAGAATTAAGATGGCCTTTTTATTGCAACTAATCGTTAGTTCACTCTGCATAATTTTAGCTCAGGTTTTGCAAACACAAAGGAATGTTGAAATCAGAGGCAAATCGTTGTGACAATCATGCAGTGTAAGTAACCGAAGATACAATCTGAAGAAATCACTGAGACGTGTAAAATATTTAGCATTCTAAATACCCAGACTTGTTGGCGATACAAAATCCGGCAGTGTGAAATGAGTTCTAATTGAAAAATATAATGGCAATGAAAGAGTAAGATAAGTTCTAGAAAACAGTATCAGCAAGCATGCTTGCTTTTCCTATTTGCTTTTGATTCAGTTTTTCTATTTTGCCCTTCCGCTGCATATCAGTGTGTAGACCATTTGTACCATGAACGTGTTTATAGTAAAGTCAGGCAGTGTGTAACCTCTTGTTGTGAATCTATCGTACAAGAGACCTAAGCAGCAACCGAATGTTACCAAGGTAGTTGAGCAGTGTGAAAACAACAGGGATCTGACGCTTGTGAAGATCATGCAGTGTGGATTTGTCATAAAAGTCCCAAACACTGTCCCAGAATGACAAATCCCCTGAGCTTTATTAAGAATAGTGTGCTATAGGTGGTGTGTTACAGGTCAAGCTTTTTGCACAACGTCAACTGGACACCTTTGGGATGAACTGGTATGCCGATTGCCCTTAGACCTTCTCATCTAATATCAGTACCTGTTCTTACTAATCATTTGTGGCTAAATAGGAAAACCAGTAAAAGAAACATTTCCAGAAGTGTAGAAATCTGGAATAGGATGCAAAATACATAGATTTGATGGTCAGGTGTCAAAATATGTATATCCGTATAGTGTATCTAGCCCAGGGCAAAAGTACATGCTGAATAATGAAAATTGCCCTAGCTAGTTGTCTTTAAAGTGTGGTAGGAAAATATAGTAGCACTGTGTAATATAATTCAAAGATAGAATACGATTTTAATATTGTGCTGTTCTGATATTTTAAAAGTTTAGGCAAGTAAGCATGATTCTGACAGAAAATTCAGACTCATTTTTTTAATAAATGTGCAAATCACCTTTTCTAGACTTTCAGAGAAAATTGTTATGTTGTCTTTTATATGTATAGAATTGTACGTTTATTGTCTTTTTACAAACTGTGTACGTTGTTGGTAAAGATAACATGGTAACACTTTTATTAACCATCTACTATTGTTATTTATAACAATAAAGACATTTAAGAATCACATCAACGCTTTAATATCCTTCTAAATCATTTGAGTAGTTTTCATGGTGGAATTTTCAAGCCTAACGAAAAGTTTGTACATATATGAAAAGTATAAAATCTATCGTTCCTAGCACCAAACTATTTGCACAATAAAACTTTCATTGTTCCAATCCACTCTCTCTGACTGACAAGTTACATAAATGTCGTGCACACTTCTCCCTATTAAGTGTAAATTTGCTCAAAAATATGTATAATTTTTTTATCCGATTGGTGATGATTCTGCACTTTGGACAGCTCTTCTAAATTATTACTTGGTTGGTGCTAAAATAAACTTTGAGGATGCACAAATTAGTTAGTAATGCAGGATGGTGATTATGTATTAATACTGCTAGCTAAAATGTTAAAAGGGTAATAGTAAAGTCAACTGTTAATGCAATAAGTGTACCATGAATAATTAAATTTGAGATCAATGAGGGTGTAACACCAGACCACCAGAGGGCACCCGTCTTCAGAATACTGACTGTCTGCACTTTTTTACTTCTGGGGACACTGCTATATTAGCATAACCATGCTACATTCATGTTGCGAAGTATTGTCAGTTCTCTGCATTACCAAGCCTTTGTTTCTGGATAACGCTTTTGTGTTTTGACCATTTCTGCCTGTCTCTATGCTTTCGCTTTTGCTCTTTCATCTTTTGGATTCCCTGTTTATCTTATCTTCCATTAAACTTTTGCATATGGATTCTTCCTTACAGTGTTTTTTTTATTAGTAATGAAATAATCAATCTAATCATTTAAATAATTCGGCTATTTATATAAATCGAATTCAAAGATAAAGGCCGTAATACCAATGTCTACTAATGAAAGTTAAAGGCGAAAACAAATAAAGCCATGGCTAACAAAGCATCTGTCTGAGTGGGAATGAGACTTGTTGAAAACGGTCCAATCACATGAGGCCAAAAATCTGAAAATCCCAAAAAACAATATTGATTCTCTGACAACAAAGTTGGAGGGTTCAGGTCTCAAAGTGACAATTTAAAAAAAGTCAATTAGAGCTCACTTGCAAGACACATCAAACGTTTATATGTGAAGCAGAGCGCGAAGAGGAATCCATTTTGCGGAGAATAGATTAAACAAAGAGATGTAGTTCAAAAACATGGTCGAATAACAGGCAGAAGTCGGTCCACATAAATCCAATAGAAACCAGACAAACAGTAATAAACAGTAGAGCAATAATCAAAAACAAATCCGAGCAGAGATCTTAAACCGTGAACACAATAACTAGACATAAATGTGTGTAGCAAGAGCAAAAAAAAACTCACAATGTAGAATTAATGGCGCCAAAGAGGAAGTGACATCTTTTTTTAAATAATTATAATATGGCAGTAAAATAGCATGGCTAAATGGTTATATTTTGTAAATAATTTGCCATAACAATAAGTTTAATATATATATATATAACATGGAAAGTCACCACTGATTGCCATTATAACTGATGCTTTTAAAGTGATAGTAAGAATTTAAATAATTGTAACAATTGTTTTAGGTATGTAATTGAACAGTTATTACATGGAACTTTCATCCTAGCTTGTTTAATCAGAAATGGTTTTTTTGGAGGCATAATAGCTGCTGCGGTTGCTGTCTGCATATCTGATTGTGTTTCTCTGGAGAACAAGCTGCACAATAAACTGCAGTGTATTAATCAATAAAGGAAGTTGGGTATTTGGAGCACTCTTGTTCCAAATTACGCTAACCAAAGGTTAAAATAATCAGCAATTTTAAGTAGTCAGTTCAGTTTATTTTAGAATAAAAAAAGGAAAAATCTTACACCCATTAGACTTTAGCTCACAAATGTCTATTCACATACGGTTTGTGTTTTTTTTCTCCCTTTATTACAATCGGAAGGGTCCAATTGAGCTTTATTTATATATTTATATCTAAAAAGAAGTTTCTTTCTAAATGATCAAAACTGATGTTTAAGAAATTAACTAATCATTTGGTTTCCTGATCCTAAGTGAAAAAATGGGGTAAAAATCGAAGCAATGGAGAAAAAGAAATAGCTTACTACTATGGAATAATTGAGAAAGGATGCTTTGAATCAGTCATGTTTCACTGAGATTAATGAACTGAACATAAGAATGAGCTCAGTACTAGACATCTGTGTGTGTGTGTGTGTGAGTGTGTATGTGTGTGTGTCCATGTTCCTGATTTTGCCCTAAGTAATTTTTTGGATACTGCAGAGGAAATCATTCAGAACAGACTACGATGTCTATATCTAATGAGCCACAAGCAATCTGTTACACTTACACTGCCTGACAGAGAGTCTGTCCAGGGCATGTCATAAAAGATGTGTGTGCTTGTGTCTTTTTATCTTAAAAAAAAAAAAGAGACGTCTTTTGTGTCCTACCACGTTCAAGAGTTCACCACAGATCTAGCTGTGTGTGTGACAGAGATATAGACTGAAAGGGAGACAGAGACAGACAGCCCCAACTTGGTCTGGCATGTTTGCATGTATGAGTGTTTGAATACTTGCTATGTTCAAGCTGATCTGAATTCAACTGGGATTTTCAGCTTTTCTCATCACACTCAATTCGTAAGAGAATTGCTCTGTGGTTTATTGTTCCACACACACATATTAAGGTTTTGGTGTGAATTTATGAGTATTACCCATTTACCTTCTTTAGCTTCTCTTGTTAAATGTCTGTTTTATTCTGTTCTTTCTATTCAGCATGAATTTTCAATGATTGGTGTTTTCTTTACATCCTTCTCCAACGTGTGAATGATATGCAATCATAATGCAGTGCAGAGCTCAGACAGCACCGCTGAGCAGACACTTGATTTATTACAGCTGCAGAAAAGGCATTTTTTTAAGACCTCGATCATTCAGATGTCTTTGTCTTTATATGTTTCATGCAAAGATTACAGAGAGGAGCAAAGGCACTGTTTTTTATTTAATGTCATTTTTAATGACGTACAGCACATGTGTATCATGCGTATGTCTGAGTGTGTGCACTGTAAAAGCAGAAGTGTACTCAAAAGCAATACTAGCAAAATTATAGTTATTTACTGGAAAAATTTACTTTGGTTAAAGTTTAAGTCACCATTTAAAATATCATCCAAGTAAAACTATGTAATATCTGTTTTACTTACGTATAAGAAGTAGTTATTAAGTAATATAATTTAAATATATGCAAAAAACTGCAAAAAAAATGTTCCATACACAGTTTTAGCAAGATTGTGTCCAGTTTTAACTTTCTTCCATTCTCTTTTCTTTGAATCAATGGCAAATGTTTTACTCACAAAAAAAACAAAAAACATTTTAAATGACTCTCTGTTTAATTGAAACCGAACATGAAAACGGACAGCGCTTCATTGACGGTAAGATACTGAGCCAGGAAGTGGTCACGTAATGAACAAGAAGATTCTACTGCCTGCATTCACGCATCTAATCTTGTGTTGGGTCCTGTGCCTGTGCAGGTCTCCAAGGTTGTGTTCGAGTTCGAAAAAAAAGTCAAAATAAAATGATGGCTTTTTAAGATCAATACCAGTGAAAGTAAAACTGATGAACCATCTGAACAAAAATCAAGCGGAGAAGGTTGGCAGGAAACACAGATTGGCATGTTGTGCTTTCACAAACAGGCTAATCACACTAATTAGGTCATCTGGTTATTTATGTTTTAGTATAATTACAGCTATGCATGCTTTACAAAGCAAATAATGTGTAAATGATTTGATTATATTAAAGTCACTTTATTGTGCACAGTACAGTACAGCGCCAAAGAAATTCAGTTAGCATCTGATCAGAATTGATTAAAAATGATCAAATATATATATATATTGAAGTGCCATTTTCTTTAAAGGTGAAAGGGGCAGTAGTGTAAACACGGTTGTTCTGTAGAATAAATAAATTGTAATTAACAGTGAGGTATAACACAGATAAAGTGTCTTGACAGTGAAAATAGCATAATCAGGTAGAAATGATTATGTTGTGCAATAATGCAGTATAAATAGTAAGTGCAGTTTTTGGCAGGCTATCTTAAAGTGCAGGGTTTTATTTACAGAGCTATTTAATAAAATAATAAGTTAAGTAGGTCAATTGATTCTGAATGTTTATGAAGACTCCAGTAACGTCTACCAGATGAAAGAGGGTTTTATAGTCCATGGTTAGGGCAAAAGATGAGTCCACCTTTTCAAAGCAGCTTTTGTAGTAAATGTCATTGATGCTGACTAGCTCAACACCAGTGATGTGCTGAGCAGTCTTCACTACCCGCTGGAGGGCCTTCTGGTCTGAAGCAGTTGCTGTACCACACTGTGGTGCAGGTTGTGATTATGCTTTAAAAAGTGCACCTGTAGAATTTTAGCAGGATGCGGGGGGACAGGTTAGCGCTCCTTAGTTTTCTAAGGAAGTAACGGCACTGTTGTGCTTTCCTGATCAGGCTAAGATATTGATGTTCCAGAAAGGATTATTGAGTATATGGACACCAAGGAACTTGAAGCTATTCATAAACTCCGCTTCAGCTCCATCAATGTAAGTAGGTGTGTATGTGAATTTTGCTGGTCCACAATTAGCTCTCTGGTCTGATTGGTATTTAGAGCCTGGTTGTTGTTGGCATGCCACCACAAACTTGATTATGGTCTTGGAGCCATGGATAGATTTGCAGGCGAGGGTAAAGAGGGAACAGAGGATTGGGCTGAGAACACAGCCTTGTAGTACACCAGTGTTTAAAGTGAGTCTGGAAGAGTAATAATTGTTCATCCTAACAAACAGGTTAGTGAGAAAATCTAATGTCCAGTTGAGGAGGATGATGCCAAGACCAGTAACCGTGGCAAAAACTTTGATAGGATTACGGTATTAAAAGCAGAACAGAAGTTGACCAATAGCATTCTGACATATGTGTTGCTATTGATGATTGCATCCTCTGTAGACCTGTTGGGTTTGTGGGCAAAATGGAACAGATCCAGTGTTGGGGGTAGGCATGAATAATGTTTGTGTGCATCACTTTGGGGTGGCACGAGGAGAAGGAGGGTGCAAGTGAAATGGTGGTGGTGGTGGGGGAGTGTCCTGAAAGTTAGAAAACTCCTGATTTAAAGCATACCAATGTTTTTACTCTTATATGCACCCGACATCCCATTAACCTAGGGTTGTTTGTTTTTTGTTTTAATATTGCATATCTATATATTTACCATAGTTGTAATAGATAGTATGTATATAATAGATCTCCATTTTAATAATTCATTACGGGCCACCTGATGGCCACAGGGACCCTGAGCAGCCGCTTAGCTATAGACTAAAGACTATAGACTATAGACGGCTATAAACTGATAATAGATTTCATTGAAAGACTAGCGCATGATCAATTGTGTGTATATCACTTATTCTCAAACTCAATCATTTGCACAACTTTTCTCCCTGCATGTGTGTATAGATGTTTTTTTCTTAACATCAGGGGTGCCCTGCACCTGTTTTGTGTTACCAGCAGGAGCTTTCCACAAAAAAAAGATGTGAGTCCGGTTGTGATGAACAGAATATCAGTTTTCCTGGCCTTTATTATGTAAGATTACAGTGTATTGCTTTAAGGCTCAGCTCCTTCATCAGCTGCTCAGGATTGCATCACTTTGTGATCCCTTTTTCTCCTTCAGTACATGCCTGTAAGAAGAGAGATTCAGATGACACATTTTAAAGCCTTCTGGGAAACAGAATCCAAATTTAACTGCCAAAGTCTGCACTTAGAAAAACATGCAGCTTCAGTCTATAACTAAATTATATTTAGTTACATAAATATGTATATTAACTGAATGAAATTGTCATGTTACAATTGGACAGCCCAGTAAACAAACAAAAACAAACATACAGACAGGATTGAGTAGCTAGCTAGCTAGCTAGCTAGATAGATAGATACGAAGTTCTATACAGAAAGCAAGTGATAAAACCATTTAAAGCTTCTATCTTTTATATAACCATTTCTTTCAAGAGTGCATGTGCTGTTTGTATTTTTGTGCCCTATGAAGATCTGCAGCCAAAGCACTAAACCTACTCATGTGTTGACCAGATCTGTTCCTGTGATGGTTGATACCCTAATTTGTTATTTATGAGAGGAAGGAAACTCCTTTGATAAACTGTCTATGCTCTGGTCCTCTCAATCACTTTTACTCATGTTTCAGCCTTATTGTTCCGGTTTGTCTGTGTCCCTAAGATCCTGTAGCCAAATTCTTAGCATGGACAGTAAGTGAGTGCATGTTATTGAAGAAATTCGGCTAAAAAACAACTATAACCAGACTAGTATCAGTAGTTCTCTTAATCTAAGTTAAGAATTTAAGGGTTAATAGCTTTGCAACTATTATTCACTCAATAATAGTTGCATAGTGGTGCTGGCATTTAAATTCCAAATATTACCATAATAATCTGTATCTATTGTTAAATCATAAAGCAGTCCACTTTGCTGCACTTTTTAATTGTTATGCCATATCCATTACAGGTTTCATTTTAATTCACACAACTCTGTGTGTGTGCCGTTTCAACAGACTGCTGTTTAGGGAGCTTTCTGCAATAGACAGACCTAAAGATTTACAGACTACAGTGTTAATAATTGCACAAAGGCACATTTAAATAGTAAACCATAGTCTGAATGTTATGTAACATACTGCAAAAAAATTACAGTTTCCACACAGTACCCCAATGGAGTCCTCAATTTTAAATATAGATTTTCTTTTGTATGTGTTATAGTTAAGCCTCACAGATACAGTGTGATGCTGAGGGCTTAACTGTTTTCTCTTGAGTTTTACTTCTAATGTAGATGCATGGCAGGCATGCACAACTAAAGAGCGACTGCATGCTTTTTTTTCCTGCACCGCGAGATGGAAACATCTTAAATTTTCAGATCGCAGCTAGCGCAGCTCAAAATTAGGGGTTTTTTTTTCCTTTTCTTTGTAATAAAAATAGCAAAGTTCAGCAAGGCTGGAAATCCATTGCTAATACTTCCTTGTTGCTATGGAGCACGCAGCTGATGGTTGCTTAGCTAAAAAATACACCTGCGACTCAGTTTCTGAAAAGAAGGTTTCTGCACGGTCTTTGCACCATGCTTAGCATTTTCCACATGTTTTACGCACAATATATGGACAACTCCTTTTTCACAATGTCTTAGACCAGTCCTGTAAATGAAAGTGACGATAAGAACATAAATCATGCTTATTGTCAACTGATCATATCTAAACAAATAGTAGTTATGATTTAAAAAATAAACAGGAAGCACAATATTCACACCGGTGCGGTAACTCACAGCCCACTTACACGCACAAACCATTAGATACACAACCCACGTAAGAAGAGATAATTCTGCAAATAACTGCAATTGCAGGTTTTAAACAGGGAATGCGACAAAGAGGCAAAACCTACAAACTGCCGCTTTAACTGAACAGCAGGAGAGAATTCCAAGTAGGGAAAATTTTGAGTTTGCTACAGCAGTGTAAGTGAAAATAAAAACAAGATAAATGTACACATCGGGAAAACTATAAAATAAAAACAGTGTATAAAATAGCAATAAAAAAAATTAATGCATGCTAGAGTTTTATTTGTCTTTTTTTTTTCATTTATTTATACAAATAAGCAATAGCCGCGCATTTACATCTACATCATTAAGGCAGGAGATAAAATTGTAAGCAGAAAAAATGTATTTTAAACATACTTGGCGTTGCTTTCAGATGTTCGGTCTTGCTAGGTTGGAGACCTCTCAACAAGGTCATTTAACACATAATTATTACATTACATATGTTTGTTATTGATTATGCTGTGTGTCTGTGTGTGGATGTTCTGGTAAAAATTAAATGAATAAATAAATAAAAATCTTCTATTTTCTTAAAAGAATAACACTTTTTTACCTTTTTTTGCTTTCAAGTTAAGGTCTTATAATGAATGCATCCCATGATATTTTAATATTATAATATAATATAATATTTGAATAACGCAGCAGTAGAAAGAAAATAACCAGATGGTGATAAAAGGAACTAAAAACCTAACAATATAAAAGAGTGTGTGTAGTATTCAGATAGACTTCTAAAAATTATGTATATTAAACAGACTTCTACATGTGGCACATTTTTTATTTGTTTTATTGTATACCATCATTCTTCCAGAGAGATTTGTCTAAAGGTCTTCCTGAGGTGATAACGTTGTCCTCTTTTATTTCTCAGTCTCCTTTCAAGCACTTTATAGCAAACCTCACAAACCTGTCAGCTCAGCGAGTTAAAGCATGCTGTCGCTTTTATCTGTTTTTAATGCTTTCCGATAAAAATGTGAACACCAGTCATAGCGGGACTCTAAATCAGCTCCACATCTGCACTGCAGATTGCACAGAGCACATAGGTACTTTTAAAAGATTTAGCAATAGTCTGAAAAACATTACTGAACACACTTGGACAAGTGACAGTTTCCACACACAAACAGACAGGACCTCGGTTACCAGCATGTGGCAGGTGTTTGTTTTTAGATGTAGGCTTTGTTATTTATTAGTTACAATCAGAACTTAATACTGCAACGAGAGTACATTAATGTATACTTATTTTAAATGATAGTTTGGGACTATTATTATACATTGTATTTAGCTCTTTTCCTTGCCTTTACCAAAGGAAATTAGATTAAAACTCACAACAAGGCTGTAATCTGGCCTCTATAATGCCAGTGTGTAAAGAAACACCAATGTAAGAGCCCACTCCTTTCTCCCCCCACACTATCCCCCAGCAAAGCAGGATGCCAAAAGAAGAGAAGTGAAATTGGGGATATTGGACTTGGCACCTCACACTCGGGGAGCTCCAGAGGAGGGGACCGAGCCCCAGGCGCTCTCAACACAGCCACTATGAGGAATCACAGAGGAAAGCTGACCTGGCAGCCCTACTTCCTCTTGGCTTTGTAAAGGATCCCTAATTAGTGCAGGCTATCCCTTTCACTTTGTGTCTCCCTTTTTTCTTTTTACATTCTCTTGATCTCTGACTGATCTTCTGCTTCTTTCTAATTTTCCCCTTTTTTGCTTCGATGCACTTCTCTTAGCACTAATATGGAAAAGTTCACTGGTAGAGGCCTGACAACTTCGAGAAATCAGTGCCAGATAAATGGCAAGACAGCAAGAAAGAAATAAAAAAAAAAACATTTTCATGAGATTATGTGTACAAATTCACATGATACATTCATTTTCATTAGACCAACTAATTTGACCCAGCAATCCTCCTAAGCAGTCTCAGCTGTTGGGATGGCACTGCATTAACTCTTAAAGGAAGTATAGTTTAGTTTGAACTGACTCTGGATGTTCAGAAGCTAAGCACTAATTAAGTTCGACGTCTAAGATTTATCTACTCTCCATTGATCATGCTTTTATCACTTTTCTGTGGTCACATGTCAGCATGTCAGGGTTCCTCTGGACTTCTCTCTGATCTTCAGGCCCATCATCTGGTCTTTATTGGTTAAGATGTGTGAAAAGACTAGAACCAGCAGCACGATGATTCCAAATGCACTGACTTACTATAGCTAAAAATAAGCATAGGATTGATATACACTTTCAAATTTTATTCATGACCAGAAATAGCAGGGTTTTCTTTAGTGGGCAACAGATCAGTGAACTCAGTATGGATTTTCAAAGGATTTTTTTATGGGTATTTGGATTGAGTTATTGCCTGTGTGTGACACAAATGTATTCAAACACATATGGGCAAAAGTTTGTTAACATAAAAATAGATATAAATAAAGTTATTATTATTATTATTATTATTATTATTGTTATTATTTTAAATGCCTGTTGCTCTCTAGCATTGTATACACATACAGACAGGGTCACAGGAGGGGGTGAGATGTTGATCAGTATTGGCTTTGGATGGGCGTCATTAGATGTGTCTACCAATGAGAGCGTTTGGGGTGGGCTTAAGACTTCTCCAGTGCTTACAACAGAGAAATGGAGAAAGGTACCAAACTCTTACATACACATTGCCATTTTTGTATGCTGCTTTTGGACAAAATAAAAATGCTTTAGCTGGTCGAGTATGTGAGCCAAGCGCAGTGGGAGCGGAGTGATTTTGCCCAGAGTTGTGTGTCTTTCTAAGCACACCCCACTAACGCTCCATTACAAACTCAGCACATGTTAATGGACCATAATGCAACCATAGAGAATAAACAAATTTATATGTTGCCAAACAGTTAAACACCACTGACAGATTACAATACAATATGTATTTCCCTAAACAATTGATACATTTATTAAAATATTTACAGTAGATAGTTAAGGCGATAGTTTTCTTGGAGCGGCCATATCATTCACTGTAACTGTGTATATATCTGTAAATAGTATATGTTTATTTATTTTTTTGCCTTTCTTATTTTGTATTTTTTTTATTCTTTTATTTTTTATGTCTGCACCCAACACCAAGTCAAATTTCTCGTGTCCTTTACTGTACTGTAATGGTTAAAGTGTTGGACTGCAAACCAAAAGGTTGTGGTTTTGATTTCCAGCACCACCAAACCACCAATACTTGGCCCCTAAGCAAGGCCCCAGCCCCCATTTGTTCAGTTATATAAGTGAAAAAAAAATCTAAGGGTGTCTGCTAAATGCTGTAAATGTAATCTCTAGAAGGTAGTGAAGAGCGGGGAAATGTAAGTCATGGGAGGAGTGATTATAAAATGCTTTGAGTACGGAGTGGAAAATCTTGCCGGTCCATCCTGCTCACATGGTCAGGTACTTGTTTAATAAAAAAAAAGATTTATAAATGTTACAACCAAACAAACCAAATGTCACTGCCCTTTTTGCTCATATACCAGTACTTTTAAAATAAAAAAAGCATTTTTAAATTTTGTGCATATCCATGGGATTGAAATGTTCAAATGGTCTATAGGTGTGACTGAATATTTGCATGGAATTATTGAAGTGGTGTCCCAGTTGTAGATGTGAATAGCAGGTGTCTATACAAGGCCAACTTCAAGAACAAATACTTGATTTAAAAGTCTCTATATAATAAGCTTGAGTCTTTACTGTTCTTTACATCATCTGCTCTTTTGAAAATGTAGAGACCGTAGGCATTCCTGGACCAGTGCACTCACCCCCTCAGTCTGGTCTCAGTATCTGGAACGTTAAAAATCTGTGAATAGGATAGAGCCTTGAAAATCCATTATTATGTAAGCATATTGCAGATCTATCTGAAATAGTTCTATTTATTTAGAATATGCTCTCAGGTCCTAACTACATAATCTGGTTCAAAGACCAGCGCAGTACAAATGAATACAGTAATGGAGCCCCTTGTGTATCCGGCACAAAGCGGCACCCAGACCCAATCTTTTCCAGATGCCACCGAAAGCCCACATTATTTACATTAAATTCTGTAGCACCCTACTCACCAACCTCATACCCTTCAGTGTATTGCAGGTTTTTTTTATTTAACAGACTTTGATTATGCAGGAATGATGATTGTTTCCATTGGTGTGTCGTTGTCCTAAACATGCACCTCTTGATATTGTTAAAAAAGAAACGCAATACACACTGCCTATGATATTTGATATCCTCATTCACTGCACATTAAAGGCTAATCACTTATATCATTTCCATTAGGCTGATTCAGTCACCCGTGGCTCTGTGGTTTTGGTTTGATTCATTACTTTCCAGTCTTCTTAGTGTGGGTGCGGATGGTTAGCTGATTTCATTATGTATAATTGTTTCTGTCTGTGCAGTTCAAACTCAACCGGGATGAAACTGATTCTCTTCCTGCATACACTTTCTTCCTGTCCACTAGAGGGTGGCCTTTACCCAAGAATTATTATACATGCTAACCTATCAAACATGGATTTTAGAGGTCGGGGTTCACCTGGACTTTTTAAGACTATGTTAAATGCTGTTTAGGTCCTAAATTTTGCTAACATATATATATATTTTTTATGTATTTTACACAAAAGGCACCATATAGTTACATCTATAAAAGGTATGCACTATAATAAAGATATAATAATTTAATCGTATATATATATATATATATATATATATATATATATATATATATATATATATATATATATAAATATATAGATAAGCAATACTGTGTGTATTATTCTGATTCTGATTTATAACACATCAGATGTTACATTTTTAGCAGCATGTTGCCGTAATGGTAAAAAAATAGTCATGGGGACTAAAAATATGTGTCTACTAACAAATGATAGCAAAAGAGTTACTTTTTTCCACACACTTTGCCATAATATGTTAGTAACAGACTAAAACAATAAAAATGTTTACTGTATATTGTTTATGCAAAAATCAGAACATTCTGAGGAAACAACCACCACAGTGTAGTAATTCACCTTAAATGTTAAAAGTACTTTAAAAAAAGGGGGGAAACTGCGCCAGAAAAAGGACACATTTCTGAGCAGTCTTGTAAGGATATGAGGGAAGATTCCAGCTGTGCTGTGTACGCCTGGACTTTTCTCCTCTTCATTACTGAGAAACAGAGCTGGAAAGCACCAGACCATAAACTCAGGCACCAGATCTAGAGGCTTCAAGCAATCTATTGTGTATTTTAATTGGGCTCCTAATTACATGCAAATGCTAAAATGTTTGTTCTTGGCAGTGGTTATACCACTGAACCTACTAATTTTTGAAAACGTGAGTTCTCTGGCTTCATGAACATATAACAGAAAGCATGAGAGATCCTTGCCCTCTGTGCATACATACAAAATAGCTATTTGTTAATTTGCCCTTAAATAGGTACTTATTTATTTATTTAAAAAAAATTTTTTACGCCATGCCAGCATCGAGGCTATTTTCATGCTGATCACACTAATACTTCACACCCACTTAAGCTAACATACATGTTTTTGGACTGTGAGAGGGAACTGAAGTACCCGGAGTAAACCCACGCAAGCACAAGGAGAACATGCAAACTTCACACAAAAAGGCCCTTGCCCAGGATCGAACCCAGGACCTTCTTGCTGTGAGGCAGCAGTGCCAACAACTAAGCCACCGTGCTGCCCACCTTAAATAAGCCCCTGACTAGAATCACTGCCTGTGTAAACGAAAGTGTATTGTCTATTTTAAAGATTGTAATTATTACATTTTAAGGATTGTTATTATATACATTTTTGGCCGTGTTGTCATGGTGTTATGGTATTGTATTGTACTAGACTGTATTTCAATTGTCATGTTCAATAAAGATGTTTTTCGAGCCAATGCAATGAAGCATTAAATTGAATTGTTGACCATTGATATTATGCTTTGTCTGCACTTTACTGTACATTGTAAACCTCCAATAAACTCTGGTCAGTTCAGAAACCAGACCCTTTTCCTGTTTAAACCTCGGCTTTACTTTAAACTGGATCTGCTTACTGCTTACCAGGTTTATGTTTGCTACAATGAACATTAAAATGTGTTGCTTTAATGTGTGTATATTTCGGCATTGTTCTTTATGCATGCATTGTTTGTCCTAAAAATTTCCCACTATCCTTTAGAAAACTCCTCCAAATCCTGCGTATTCTATTTATTTTCCCTCTTTTAAATATTTGACCCATTTCCAATGGAGGTTACCTGGTTGAAAGATCCATCTTTTTACAATGGAAATGAATGAGTGACTCCTGCACATCTAGTTCACAAGGTTGCTCCAGAAGACAACACAATATAATATAAGTGGCAGGTAGTTTGGTGTTTGTTATAATTTTGTCTCATGACAAAGCAAGAATTAGAAACAAATTTAGAAACAATTATGTTGGTCATCTTGTTCAAAATTTATGTCTGCTTCTAATAAATTCTATTGCCTTATAATAAATATAAGTGAATGTCTGCATTACTAAATATTGCTTGTGTATGACAGCATAATAGCCAAGGTCAGTAAAAGGGCAAAGAAAATCACTGTCCCTCTGTAATATATCAACATCTCAATTAATCTGATAAAATAACTGCTTTTATGAATGAAAAAAAGCAAGTTTTGTCATCTTACCTAGCAGTTTTGTGACAACCACCACAGTGTAGTAATTCACCTTAAATATTAAAAGTACTTTAAAAAAAAGGGGGGAAACTGCACCAGAAAAAGGACATATATAGATATAAAGAGGTTTCCAAACAGTCTGCAGATTGTTGGAGCCTGATCCTACAGGTTCTGTCTCGTCCCGCCCCATACCACACTGTACCATACCATACCATACCATACCATACCATACCATACCATACCATACCATACCATGCTTTTGGTATTTGTGTCTTGGGCAATTGGTAACTCAGTGGCTAATGTGTTTGAAAGCTGATTAAGATTTTGTCTGTTTTAACTCCAAGGTTCACAAAGCTGCCACTGTTGGGCCCCCGAGCAGGGCCCCACTAACCCTCAGGTGCTCAGCTGTATAAAAAAAAAAGATAACAGTCTATCTGAATAAAGATGTCTGCCAAATCTGTAATGTGCACATGTGTAGTAAATTGAACATTGAATTTTTGTAAACTTTGATCGCTAAAAATTTCTAAGTGACAAGTGCTTTACTTTTCCCTTGCTACAGCTTCAGTTATCAATTTTAATCCCCATAAATATGAATGTATGAAGGAGGGAAAGTGCAGACAGTGTAGGAGAGTGAGAGAACCGTTTAGTCTCCTCCCTTCTGCACTCATTCCCTCTCGTTCTGTCAGCGCTATAACAAAAAGGAGACAAGGTGCTGAAAAACAGCTCTCCTGAGGGATACCCCCCCACCCACTATCACCATACTTATTGTACACACACACACACACACACACACACACAGGGCTGTCTACTTCCAACATACACATAGGTATAAGACAGAAAAACACATTGCAACACAGTTGTGGATGAAGGTGTGCTGTCTTAGCTTTTTTGTTATGTGTTGCGTGGCAGTACAGAAGTAGAACAGAGAGAATCCCATTATAGCCCACACATAGTCCAGTCTCCTGTTCTACAGTAGTTTGACTTTTTCGCTCTCGGCTGCTGCTGTCTTGCCAGACATGGCAAGGGCGTAATGAAAACCAGACTCACCTCTGAGGAGCAAAAGTTGCTTTACAAAAAATACTTGTCTTAAACTGTTTATTTTCCTTAACAGAGTTTCATGCTAAAGCAGGGGGGGAAAATGAGTTTATGAGTTTAAGCCTTGGAAATTTCCTCAGGCAATCCTTAAATTTTTTCTCAAACACATGGAAACTATCCATCCGTCAAACTAGCTGATCCATCCATCTTCTCATCCATTTATCCATCCATCTACTTGGGTGGCAGACACCCTGTGGGCTTGGCAGGCTGCAGTGTCAGAGGGGAAAGCCTGTCTGTCAGTGTCAGGATGGAAAGGCATATCAGGGAGTCGTTGATGCAGGCTGAGGCCCAGAGCTCCCCAGACCCCCTGCCTGCTTCTGTTATCACAGGTGGACTGTCGGTCACCACCAAGCAGCCTATCCAATTCTCAGCTCAGGGGGTGCGGTCAATAGGGCCTGATCATAATACACTCCAGTGAGACACAGGACAGAGACCTTGTAGAAACCTTTGGAAGAGCTAAAAGGGTGGCCATGCACATAGATCTGTAGTGAGGCGATGAACAATTAGTAAGCACAGAGAGTGATAAAAGACATGGTAGATAGACAGTTTTCTGCCAGCATAAATACCGAGATTCTATTTCAGTAGTGATTCTGTGTAGATAAATATTTTATTTATTCAAAAGTAATTAACTTTCTTGATGCCATTTAATGGCTGAACAAATGTAAACAGTGTTCTTGGGTCTCTTAATGGCACAGGTTTGTGAATCAAGTTATCAAGCGAACAAACAAACACATACCACACACCATATTATACAATTATTTATTTTTTAAAAGTTTTTTTGCTACCTCACACAGTCACACAGTCTGGTGGTTAATGTGACTAATATATGTGTACTTTTTATTTACATATAAATGCAGGTATTTTATAAATATGAGCTAAAGCAAATATTACAAAAAAGAATATATTCAGGTCACTACCTTCTTCTTTTTTTATATATTTTTCACTTTTTTTGTATAGAAATGCACATTAATCAATGACAGAAAACTATTAAACACATTAAAACAAATGTCATGTTTTCAATTAAAAACAGTATTCCTGATACTGTTAAAAACCTTTACCACTGCACAAAATGTCCTGCAGAAATAAAGGTAGATGAAAATGAATGGCAGTAGTACAATGGTTTGATTGGAAAACTGATTGTGGGTTTAATTCCCAGGAACACCAAACTGTCACTGCATGGTCCATGAGCAAGGCCATTAACCTTCAACTGCTCTGTTGGAAAAAAAAATCGTTAAATAAAAGTCACTCTGGATAAAGGGTGCCTGCCATGTGCCAAAAAAGTTAATGTAAGAAGAGGCTGGACATATTTAACCATCATTTTTGGACAGGAAAAGCAAAGCACAAAAAAAATGAAGAACATATCAGCCACTTTTCGATAGCGAATGTCATAACATGATTGCAAAGGGGAAAACCTACTGGGTGGCCAGGAAATATAGCCCAAGGGCTAAAAGTCTAAATGCAGGCAGGAGGGTAAGACAGCCACACAGCACAGTTTCTCTGCTATATCTGCATACTGATATTAGAGTTTCACGAGACAGAATGCTGACTGCCGGAGGAGACGATCCTGAATAAAGAATTATAAAAATACACCCAGATGTGAAGGTGGGAGAAATGAACAGCAGATGTGACTGCAAATAATATAAATAATCTGACATATGACAAAATATATATCCCAAGCTTTTCCATAATGCAGTAGGGCAGAGTGAGGATCGCAAAGCGGCCATGTCAACCAATTTTTGCTACATTTATCAGGTAACTGAAACAGGGTTGCAATTAAATGATCAAAATAAGAGTCTTTATAAGAAATGGGTGCCATTTTCACTAAAAAAAAAAAAAATAACCATTAAGCCTTTAAAACTTAAAATGTATGCAAATACACCCCCCCCCCAATGTTGACCTCATGGACAAATTCCTTATTAGTGAATACAGATTCTGATAATTTTATGTATTCTTATTATCCGTTCATGTATTTATTATAGTTCACGTTAAGTTTGAACACATAATTGATCGCGTCCCTTGTGGACAAAGTAATGTAACCAGTGCTGTAATAAGCTTGTTTTAGGGACGGACTGGACCATGTGAGACACCATACACGCTTTTGCGTGTGAATTCAAGATGGCGGTCCCCATGAGCAAGAACATGAAAAGGCTTTTAGGTTTCATTCAAACGCGCACTTTTAAAACAAGATCATTTTGCAGGCAAAAGGCATCGGAGGTGAAGGTATGAGCTATTGCTATTTCAGTACTTTATGTCTTCGTGGTTTGGCTTTTAATTTAACGCGTTTAATAAACTGACACGCTGTACATGTACACGATGTAGTTTTCCGAATAGAGGCACACAATATCTTTGCTATGTATTGTGATATTGGAGGTGCTGTTGAATAGCTGAAATACATCTGCGTTTGCATCGTGTCCTACGTTGATGTTTGATGTAAAAAAAACAAAAACAAAAAACATCAATTAAAGGACTGATGTGAAAGCACAGATGTTTTTCATCATGATAAAACCCAAAAGATGCTTCTGTGCACGAAAATAATAAAAGTCTGTAGAATTGTGCTGTTTGATATTAAACTGTTATTTTAAAATAAATTGAGACTAAGTTTATTTAAAGAACTAACTTTAAAATAAAGTGGTAGCACAGTAGTTAAGGTGTTAATTGATTGACTGGTAGATTGTAGGTTCGATTCCCAGCATCACCATGTTGCCACTGCTGGTACCCTTAACCAGTTGTATAAAATGGACAAATGTAAGTCGCTCTATATAAAGACATCTGCTAAATGCTGTAATGTAAAATAATTTTGTTAATTCAGTGCCCTGTGAGATACATAAAATTATGCTGTAAATTACACAAACATTAACATTGTCATTAAAAATCATACAAATGTATAAGGTGGTTCTTGTTAAATTAGTGTAGGATGGTCTTTAACAGAAATTATTTTAGTAAATATTTATTCCACTTTCTGGTAAGTGGTGGAAAAGCCTTGTTGCTGCATCTGTATACTTAATTAAACCTATAGTGTATTAAACCTATTGTTTATGGGTTTACATACATACGTACAAACGTATGAATGTACATTAATTCATACACACTATATTTCTATACATCTGGCCCTTTATTGGTGTTTTTGTGAGCACATTTTTTAGTTTACTAACGTCAACCACTTTGGTGACGGTTACAGTGGTTTTCTATGTCGGTTCTGTTTACTTTAAGCAGTTCTTATTTAAAAGCTTTTAAAGTATTCAGAGAAACAGGTAGAGAAGGTTTGACATCAGACATGCATTCTCTGTCTGTGTATATGTCTGCATCAGATTGTCTGTCATTCAGTCTGTATGTGCGTCTGTCTTTTTGTATATGCCACTGTCTGTGTGCTCTACTCCATGTCTGTATGTCTTTTATCCTCTCTGTGCTTCTGCCTGTATGTCTGTGCATCTGTCAATGGTTCTGTGTCTCTGTGATTTTGTCAGTGCTTTTTTTTTTTTTATATATAATGTTGTTAGTGTTTTAGTTTGTGCTTTTCTGCTTGTCTCGCTGTCTATGCATTTGTCTGTCTGTCTGTACTTCGGTCCATCTCTCCTGTCTGTCTGTACTTTGGTCTGTTTCTCTGCATATATCTGTCTGTGGCTACATGTGTCTACAAACCGTTGTTTTGTACAGCTTTATCAAGAAAACGTTACAGGATGCACTGATACTGACTGTGTACTTTTATAAACACTTCAATACCTTTTGTGTGATGTCATTGTCAGAACTTTCAATGTACAGAGACTCAACATCAGCGACAGAATGTCCGGCTCAGCGGTGTAAAATTTTTAATATTAATTAAGACAACCTAAGCATGGAACACTGCAAACTTTGGTCCTTAAAAATATCTGAAATTAAAACACAAGTTTGCTGCTGCAAGTCATGCAAAAAAATCCCACATCCCAGAAAAGTACAGATATCGCTATCATTGGGGTCCCAGAAAAAAGTCTTTTAAAAATGTTCTTAAAAATGATTATTGCTAAATTAATTTAGAATAAAAAAAGAAAAAATATTAAAATGGTAACTGAACACTAAGCTGCTTTTGCTGATGTGATGATGACTGCGGTCAGACTATAACACAATGCTGTATATAGAAATCTATATATGGAAAGCTGTCCAGTAAATTTGCGTAAGTGTTCCTAATATTGTGGTCGATGAGTAAATATCTCATGCTTCTGTCAGGTTTTAAAAGATATAAATGTGTTTGGAATTCCCTGGGCTCATGTCTATATTTGACTTGTCAAGTGTTTAGGATTTTTTTTCACACCCTAATTATTGTTAAACAAAGAATTATTAGGAGGATTAATTTTATGTACACCTGAGCATGTTGATGTACTTAACCCAAGTCACCTGTTTCAGTTACAGCTTAGTTTAACTCCTGCAATGGTTTAATTACGAAGGCATAAGTGCGCTCTGGAGTGTTTGAAGTGCACCTCTGCAGCTCAGGCCTGTCTCAGTACGTGATTGACGAGCTGAGTTGCTTGATGGCTGCAGCGCGGTCGGTGTGATGGAATGTGTGCTAACCGCCAGCCCGTCTGTGTTTCGTTAGGCAGCGAGTCACTAGGGATGCTGGGAGAGGTGTGTGCCATGACGGCAATAAGGTGAACGCCACACAGATCCAGTGGCAAGTTAAAAAAAGCCCTCAAACCATCACCTCACCCCTTCATTAACAGCAACAACATCAGAAACGAGGTGTTGTCAGTTTTTTTTTTCTGTTTTAAATTTTCTCCAAATGTGGCCGACTGAATACAAGCACAGACTTTCACAATGTCCGAAGGTGTTACGTGCGTCAAACTGTTAACTGTATTCTTGGCAGAGAACTTTTTCTAAAAAGACGTTTTAACCAGACTAATATTGAGGTGAACTATATATTCAGAATGTCTGGAACTGGAAACCAAATAAAATTTTAGACGGTTTTGAAAAACATTTGTGAAAAAAAAAAAATATATATATATATATAGATATATATATATATATATATATATATATATAATATATCTATATATACTATATCATACTGAGGTGGGATTTTCATTTAAGCTTATACAACCTTACCGTGTGCAATTTCTTAAAGGTTTAGGAAAACTAACTTAAAACTAGTTTTTTCCACTAGTTTTACCATCGGTCAGCTTTGTTTTAAGGAAAGTTCTGTCTATTATTGAGCTGTCTGTTATGATCTGTAGATCAGTGGTTTTATATTCCTTTGACATGAAGTTGAGAAATTTTCACTATTTTTTTTTTCTTTACTAAGTGAATATTTGAAATAGTTCTGCTTGGCCTTGTGCGTGTTGTATGGCAATGGGTCTCTGTGGGCTGGGATCTCTGACCGTGTGATAAAACATAGTGTTCCCTATGTAGCTCTTAATCGCCTGTGGTCTTAATGGCTGATATCAGTCATGTCAGCCCTGCGCCTTTACACAGAGGAAACGGATCCTAATTCTTCATAAGCTCCAGACATACTCACTCTCATGTCAGTTAAAACCATTAAACCCACTCTCTGCACTATGCAGGAAAAAAAGGAAATGCAAAACAAACCTGTACATTCAGCAGGCCTGAATTAATCATTTATACACTATATAGGATATATATATATATATATATATATATATATATATATATATATATATATATATATATATATATATATATATATATATATATATATATATATATAATATATATATATATTATAATAGAGATAATTAGTTTTTTCCCATGCCACGCTTTAACTCACTCTGTGTTGTTATTGTCCGGTTCATCACAGTGAAGGATGAAGCAGCCTTATAGCCATCCCAACATTTTGCAGATATATATTATATTATATTATATATGGTCAAAAATTTGTGGACACCTTACCAGCACACCACATGTAAACGTTTCTCCCTCAAAGTGCTGCCACAAAGTCTGGAACACACAGCTGTCTAGAATTAGGGTTGATTATTGTAGATTAAGTAGGCTGGGAATTATACATAATTATACATATACGTGTCTGTTGTAAAAATGAAATTTAATGTAAAAATATCGGTCAGCACCGTGGTGTAGTGGGTTAAGGCACCTGCACATACGTTGTGCTCCGTTTTGGCTCAGAATTGAGTCCTGGTGCCATCCCCCTCAGTCTTCCCACTTTACTTTTGTCCTATCCTATTAATAAAGATTAAAATGCCCTATTTAAAAATGTTAAATACCAGAGCACTGACAAAAATGTCTATAATTCTTTTTAAACATATCTTATTCTGAGATCTGTTAATTAGTAAAATTCATTCAACAATAAAAAACGTACAGGGCGAACCCTGCAGCATTCTGTAAACATTTTTTAAATTAAAGTGATAAACATGAAGAAACAAATAATGAAAAATAAATGTAAAAGCTACCTGAAGTTTTTTTAGGATGATAAAATGGGTAACAATTAGTAGTCCTAATCCAGCAGCACCGGGTTGTGGTGCAGGAAGCAAAACTGCTTGTCGTGCTCTCCAGTAAGCTTGCTTTTTCTCTTAATTGACGACACTACACTGAAGAAAACGTTCACTAGGGACAGACAAAATAAATTACTTTATTGGTTTTGAAAAATCACAATACAGATATTTATAAAAATACCTAATATCGACTGATAAATAATAATCAGTCCACCCCTATTCTGGAATGTTTGTTTGTGTAGCATTATACTATACACTCACTATACCAAAACTAAGGCCAACAGTGTTCCAGCATGACAGGTCCCCCTGTGCACAAAGCCAATGAGTGTCCTGCACAGAGCCTCGTCCTCAACCCTGCTGAACTCCTTTGGAATAAACTGGAATACCCCAGACCTCTGTATACAACGTTGGTGTCTGAGCTCACAAATAATATTGTGGATTAATGAGCAATTCCTAAATGTAGAGAAAAGACTTTCCAAAAGTGTAAAGGTCTTCCACACTGACTTGCACAAGCAGTTTTTAATTAAGATGTACTGATTCTTGGGTTGCATCTCAACATTGAGATGTGTGAAGGGTATTTTTGTGTAGCTGCAAGTTTTGGCTATTAGTTGGATGTTGAATTTTTTTTTATTTCTATTTTTTTTTTGGATGGCAAAAAGTATTTAGTGGTGATGGACAAATTCATTATTCTACTACTGAATGTCTGTATCTTAAATGGCTGTTGCTCAGAGGGGCTCATTTTTTACTTCTATACAAATACTTGTCTTTTTAATAAATCTTTACAATAATATAGTGGCTATTGTAAGATGATCAGCAGTGTGTGGATGGTATAGTAATAAAAGTCAGTGGTGCTAAACGGCTCTGACTCTGCTTTAGGCCTCCGGCCCCATGGGCTTGTTGAGAAGCGGTGCGTAGTGGTGCAGCTGTCCTGGCCTGGTTATTTTTGGAGAGCGGCGCAACCCTTTCTCCTGCAAATGCTGTTTTTGAAGGGACTTCAGCACCATTAATCAGGTTAGGGACCCCACGGTGCGAGAGGGCCCCTGGCCCTGGCTCTCTACACTGCACGTTTCTGTTCCTCTCCCTTGCACTCTCTGCACAGTGTGAAGCACAGAGGAACCTCATCAATCTCATCTGTCCGAAATGTCAACCGCAGATTTAATCAAACGGTCCGTCTTCGACTAAACCCCCTGCCCAACCCCCGCAACCTTGTGAACACTGCCTTCCTTCCCCTAAAATACCTCTGTCTCTCTCTCTCTCTCGCTCTCTCTCTCTCTCTCTCTCTCTTCTCTCTCTCTCGCTCTCTGCGTTTGCTGCGTCCCTTTTTTTTTTTTTCCTTTCCCTCCTCCCCCGCGGATCCCTTTCATTCTGCTCACACTGTTTTTATTTTAGGTCATTCGCACTTTGCTTCAAGCTGAGTGTGTTTCGTTGCAGAGAAAACACTGTGCCTCACTGTATCAAACTTTTAAAAGCAGCAGTAGGACCACTAAACTTTCTCCCCTGCTCAGTATTTCAGTGAAGCGGGGATTTGATTGTAGGTTGGTCCAGCAGGGTCGGGTTTGAGGGTGTGGAAGCGAAGCTGCAACAGCAGTTGTGTTTTTCAGCATGATGCCTGTTTTAACAGTGTGCATAGGGTTACACTCGTGCACACCAACAGTGAGTTCAGTGTGTTTTTTCAGCTTACTGGGAAGCAGATGATTGTAGAAGCTGTGTGACTAGTGCTTTTCTCTTTGGTCTCTTTCTCTCTGCTCTAAACTGTCTATTCTTCTAGGATGAGAATTCTTTGGTTGTACATGCTGACCAAGATTTTTATAGCTGTTCTTTTTTAATAACCCCAGCTCTTTGCTCCTTTTTCTTATAAAGAAGTAAAAGAAAGTTGCGTTTTTTCCCTTATATACCACAGCCATTTGCTAAAGCTAACCATCAATTTAGTTATCAATACATACAATTTTAATGTTATTGTAACATTTAATGCTGTATAGTATCTACTGAAATTTCAGTGGCCATGAAAATGTTATTAACTATCTACTCACAGAAGACTTCACGATGATTAGGATTACACATTAGATTTTGTAAAATCTGCTTATCTGAAGCATCTATCAGTTATAAGTTATAACAGAAACTGTAACCTAGTAGACGAAGATCATTAATATAAATCTGGTGCTTTTTTTCAGTCTTCTAATCAATCATAATTGAACATTTATTAGACTAAATTGAATTGTTCTTTTTTTTTTTGTGGTCCAGCAACATTTCCCCAGCTCCTATCACATTTTATCCATAGAAATGTACACACATTTACACACGTCCAACATGCTTACCCTGAACCTGTTGTTTTATTCTGGACTTGAAAAAAAATGAAATTAAAGAGTATGTATAACTAACGTAAAAGCAAAAAAGTTTTAAAAAAAAATTAATATAAATTCTATTGTTCTATGAATTCTACGCTTTTTAATCCAGCAAAGGAAGGGCTTTATTACTTCTATCAATATCTGTATATACAGTACTGTTATCCACATACATATACTTCTTTTTTTCAAGTATATGTATATACATATCTTATGCTTTTTAGTCATATATTTTGATTATAATCTTTACCTCATACTTTCGTGTTTACATGTCGGACAGTCGTGGAAAGCAATTCACTGTATGCTGTACCAGGTATATGACATAAAATTTTAATTTGATTTAAATTAATGTTTTTTGTTTTGGTTTTTTTTTTTTTTTTTAAACTAACCAGCGAATCCAGTCTTCAGCTTTCTGAGAAGCTGATTTTGGAGCGTATGCTGTTTTCTCAGTGGTGATCTTGACGCTTTATATCTCGAAACCCCTTTATATACCTAATGAAATGTGGTACGGATGAAACTAAAACTCCATAGTTGCCACTGGACTGAATGGATGGATGGATGATTGATTGTAAACAAACTTGCCTTGACCCCTCTGTGAAATCTCTCTGCAGAAAAGCAAGTGTGCAAGCAAGTACAGCTTGAAATTACATTTAGTATATTTACATACACACCTTCTTCCATGCACAGGCCAAATATTTTCAACAAACTGCACAAGGTTAAATCCTTGTATTTATATGGTGGTGTCAGACACTTCCACACACTACAGGCTAATGCTTAGACCATATGCTAGATGCTGGTGGAGTAAACTTTCATCACCTGCTCTGGTTAAGCAGCGTCGCGGCTATGTGGGTAAAATACGAGGAGTGAATGCACAAAGTTACAACTATAAACCTGCCATGTGTCATCAAGAACAAACCAAGGAAATGGAAGTAACTCGTTCGGTCAGAACTTGAAGAAATATATAAAGGCAGTGGAAAGAGGACGGCTATTTAATAATGTGGAGTTGATGGCTACCTTGGTAAAACGTGACAGAGAAAGAATAGTTGAGCGTGTTCCAATTGCCTGTAAATTTTGATTTATTTATGCACACAATGTTACCTGTCTCACAGCTTTTCCTGTGCTTTAAGTTTAGTGGTAGGGCTGAAATAATTAGTCGACATTAAAATAAAAATTGGCAACAAATATAGATGGCTGAATGGCTAGATAGATAGATGGATGGATGGATGGCTAGATAGATAGATGGATGGATGGATGGCTAGATAGATGGATGGATGGATAGCTAGATGGATGGATGGATGGATGGATGGATAGCTGGATGGATGGATGGATAGATAGATGGATGAGTGGCTAGATGGATGGATGGATGGATGGCTAGATGGATGGATGGCTGGAAAGAGCAATGGTAAGATGGTTGGATAGATGGCTGGCAGGATAGATGGATGAATGGCTGGCTGGTGGGATGGATGGATGAATGGATGGATGGATGGATGGATCACTGGCTGGATGGATGGATGGATGGATGGATGGCTGTCGTGATTGATGGATAGATGTCTGGCGATATGGATGTATGGTTGGTGGTGATATGCATCAATGGCTGGCTGGTAAAAAGGATGGATGGATGGATGGATGGATCGATCGATAGATCGATAGATCGATAGATGGATAGATGGATGAACAGTCAGTTGGTTGATTTTTATTTTATGGTGAATAATCAGTACAATAATTGCAGCAAAATCAATAAGATTTTTTTCAAATTTGACGTTAATACTTTGATGGATTCATCATTGACAGCAAGCATGACTTAATAATTTAACTAATAGCATAAAATAAAATGATTATTAATTAATCAATTAGCATTCTAATAACCTTTATTAATAAACTATTTCATGGTTTTTACAGCCCTATTAATTAAGAAATGTAATGATAATTTGTTGGCAAGATGTTATAAAATTACCTAATCAGCCTGGTACTAAGGAAGGTGTAATGGGCAAGAACCCTGAGGTGAATATACAGGAAGAGTGTGTACTGCACTTGATCTGATGAAGCCCGAGGTCTCAGCAAGAGATGAGTACCATTTAATGTTAATGAGCTTATTAAAGAGGGGAAAAAGTGTGAAATAAGGAAAGAGCAGCATGTTCTGAAAGGAATGCTAGTTTCCATCTGCGTCCGGTCCCCTCTCAGTGTGAACACCTCTGAACATTTCCCCATCGGAGAAACAGCACCTGGCAAGTTCTCCTAAGTTCTTAGACGGGTCATTGATATAAATAATGAAAGACACAGGCTTGTTAGGTGTAAGTTTTAACCCCCTGCAGCTTTGGTATTCAACATTGAAGCACAGAGTCTCTGCTGTTGGGGCATGTGAAGCTTTAACCTAATTGTTACTGATTTTTCTATTTAGCAGTGTAAATGTATAAAATTATTAGACTTTTTCCCCTTTTTATAATGTTCAGATATGTCTAGGTGTTGGTAGATTTGGGGTCTGATGTCTGTATGATTATTCCTTCGGTAGTTGGTTCAGCCATGGTTCAGTTTATGCATGATTGTCTCAAATGACACATTAGCATGTCTGAGAGGGTAATGGCTGCCTAAAGGGAAAAGGGAAACATGCGTTTGGTTTGTCAGAGCGAGGTGAGAACACACATTAGCCAGACTTAGACTGCTTGCCCTGAAATCACTCCTGACACCTCTGAGAGGCCCTCTGCATCCAGACCACTGTGCAATCACTGCTCACTTAGCTACAGCATTAATAAGCTGCTCTTTGCTTCAGGCTGGCTGCTTAATAACTCTGGGAGATATGACACGAGATAGAGACTTGCCTTAAGCTAAAATAGCCATGGATTGTTGGTAATATTAGACTTAACAGTCCATAACCTGTCAGTTAATGTGAAATCTCAAAGCTGTGCTTGCCTCACTTACGTATATCGAGCTCATGTTATCTTTATGTAAAGATTGTAACTGCAGTTTTATTATATTTAAATATTGTTGAATGTAACATGTAGCCCTTTTGTTTTAAAGGGTAATGCAGAAGGTTAGCTGGACATTTGGGTTAAATATATTAAATATACATGATTTTTTTTTTTTTTTTTACTGATACCTTCTATCCGCATGTTAATGTGATCGATAACTGATATGCAGAACCCACATTTATTTATTTATTTATTTAATTTTTGGTTTTGACCCAATGATAACAGTGCTAAACTGAACAAGCAATTTTATTTAGAACAAATCAACTTTCTACATCAATATAAACAGTGCAGTATAAAACTTTCTATATTAAAGTACATTTGAAAACAAAGGCTTTAATCAGGTAAGAAGAAAAAAAATGCATAAAAATAATTCAAAAAATTAAAACAAAAGACATAATCTGAATAAGGTTCTATTGTAGTTTAGTTTATCATTTGCTGATATGTCTGATATTATATAAGAACATCAGTAGAAGCAAATCAAGGTATTTATCTGTAAGCTTTACCGGCAGTATCTCGTCCAATTCCTAAAACAGACACAAGGTATATCGTTGGATCCGATATTATAAAGCGTTATCAGATGATAAAACAATATCGGTTCAAATATCAGCAAAACCAATTATCGGACAATCTGTAGATATAATCACTTCTTTAAAAACATCTCACAATGTTAAAACGCCATGAAAATGAAGTGTCTTTTCCTGCTTCAGAGGAGCTGTCATGTGGCTTACCCTGCGTGATGACCCTGAATTCTTTATTCAGCATTTGCTGAAAAAAATAAGTGGTATGCTGTTACAGTGGTTAGCATTGCTGTTTCTCTGTTTCAGTCCACAATTGATTCCTGAGCTACAGTTTTCCAACCTTGTCCGTTTTTTTTTGAGTAAAGTGAAGATCCATCATGACCCTAATCAGGATAAAGTATTTGGTAAAGATAAATAAAATATATTTTAACACCCAGTCAGTTGCAGGTTAAAGTTAAAAACAAGGGAAGTGTTAGCTCAGCGGTTAAGGTGTTGGACTGCTGAGCAAAAGATTGTGGGTTTAATTCCCAGGACGCCTGAGTTTGCCCTTGAGCCAGGCTCTTAACCCACTAACACATTTCTGCCAAATGCCAGAAATGTAAATGTATCTGCAAAACCCTTGATTCAAAAATGACACTTAATACTCAGAAAAGTGTCATGTTGTATTTAAGGATCCAAGAATTATGTCTTTATTTTCTTTCTGCTCGTTAGTCTACAATTGCTCTCTCTTTTTCCCTGTGCACTTCTCACCTCAGCTCATTGTGCTAAGGGATGGACAAAGTGCCACGACTACAAAGAATCAATCTGCTTAGCCTGGCACTCACTCGGTACACGGTGCCAGACCTGATTGAAACCTGGCCTCTACTTAGTACCACATTTAAAAAAACGAATACATTTTTTTTAAAGAGAGAAAAAGAAGGAACCCCAGTTTCAATTAATAGACTTTATTTTAAAATCAAAAAAGTTTTCTTTTGGGCATAATGTAAATTCTGAAAGTGAATTTTAGCATTAAGGCCATCCTTTGGTAAAAATTAAACTTCCACAATATATCGAATTTATTGAAATATCGTAAATGTGCATATTGTGATATACACATTGCAATGGTTTTGTGATAGAGAAGTGATTTAATACTTTAAATAATTATGCACGGTAAGAGTTTTAGGTCAATGCGGATAGTAAAATATCTGGCACGCGGATGTTAGTTGGGAAATGAGTTCGCCTGCTTTGATATGTACGCAAAGCTTTCATAGCGAGTTAATCTTGATGAGATGAGCCAACCCAAGGCATCCGCAGCTGTTGCTGACGATTTACTGCGAAAACAAAGAAGCAAAACCAAGCACAATTTTTATCAGCTGTACTCGGCAGAAAACCCAACATATGTTGGTTACGTCATTTTATTAAAATATTGTATGGCATATTGAATATTTCATTATTGAGCATCTATCCCATATTGCATTTAGCTTTAATAGTATGCAGTCTTAGTAAAGAGTGTTTTTAGTGGGCAGGAACTGCTTCTGAACTACTGCTTCACTAGTGGAACACAGTTCGTGTGTGAGACATGCTTTAGAGTTATCAAGCAATAACAATAATCTGTTGAGGGCAAGTGGAGGTGTCTCCTCATATCAGTTTTCACCTCTTACTAATTCTAATCTTTTGTTCTCTTTCCTCATCATCTGTACGTGTATGATTGGAGTATCGAAACTGTGCTTGTATTTATTTTTTAAAAGAGGTAAGATATTATATTTTATCTACTTTACATACACTCATCTCTCTATCTCTCTTTCTCTCTCTCCCTCTCTCTCTGTCTGCAGGGGTGCCATGAAGGGCGTGTTTTTTCAGGAATCCAGCCCACTGGGATTCCCCATTTGGGAAACTACCTTGGCGCTCTGGAGAGCTGGGTGGCAATTCAGGACGATTACAGCTCTGTGTTGTACAGCATTGTTGATCTGCACTCCATCACCCAGCCTCAGAACTCAGAATTGCTGCGGAACAACATTGTGGACATGGCAGCCAGCCTGCTGGCCTGTGGCATTGATCCCACACGCTCCATCCTTTTTCAGCAGTCTCTGGTCAGTCACACATCTCTCTCTACAACACAGCAGTGTTTCCTGATACTATAATAGGAGCACACATGTTTTCAAACAAGAATGAAAATCAGTAGCAAATTTTACTGAACTACATACAAAATTTGCCATTAAGTATTTTTTTTGTTAAATAGAAAATAAAAAGCAAACATCTGTGTGTGTTTTCTAGGGATGCATCGAAATTGGTATCTGTATCGGGCCCAATACTGAGCTTGTGTACTCGTAAAAACAGTCAAGACCGATACCAGTTTGACAGAACTTTTGGGGACAAAGAATTCAGCAGTGTAGAAATATTTCCAAATTAATAATCACAACTCGCGCATGGCAGACCTGCAAGCTTTGTTCTGCAAAAATATCAAGGTTGAGGAATGAGGAATCTGATAAAATATCTGAAATGAAACTCCTGCAAAATGAAAATGATTCCACAAAACCAAAAAGGTCCGAGTATTGGTATGAACGAGTACCAGGAAAAAAAATTTGGTACTCATACTTAAAAATGGTATTGGTGCATCTCTAGTATTTTCAGCAGCTCTGCAGTCGGTACAACAGTCTAATTAGCTCACAATTATTTCATTTGTTTAATGCATTTTAATGGAATTAAACATATAAAAAGGCCAGTGTCACATTCAGTTACAATTATAACTTTTTCTTCTATAAATCAGCTAGCTGATTTGAAATTTTATTAATAGTAAATTTAATAAATAAATAAACAAATAAAAAATACATCATCTCAAAGCAGCTTTACAGAAAGAAAACTTTATCTCATTATTATCCCCAGTGAATATAAGTTTAAATAATAGTAATAAAATTGTTTGACGTTTTCAAAAGTAGTAATTCTCTCTCGTTTTATTAGTATTTTAACTAATTGCCAAAGCTGAGGAATTTATCGAAGGCTACTGAATAATTAATTAATTATACTGCTGACTTTGTATGTTTGCCCACTGACAAAGTAACCAAAGAAAGGTAGGTGAGAGTCTGAATAATAACAAAAATGCATACAATAAAACGCATTTTTGTAAAGTTATAAACTAATTTGCATTTTAATGAGTAAATTAAGTATTTTACCTCTTTGCTGAAGTGATTTCCTTTTTTTTTTGTCAATAACAAAAGAAGACATAACTTTAAATAATTTCATGCGCTGCAATCTTTGCCGTTTACTCGTTCTGATAATTGTTGATTATTCGACGATTAAAACAATCATTTGTTACAGCCTCTGATACTCACTTATTAGATCAGTAAAAATCCTTGCCATCAATAAATGTTTATTTAATTGAGGTTTGTTTTAATGTTAATTTTGCCAAACTGATCTAAACTGTGGGCTCCACAAAGTCAGTGAAAATACGTCGAAACCATTTCCATCATTTACTTCAAAGAAAACCACATAAAGTAAGCAGAACGGATAATAATAGACTTGCAGTATGCAGCAACTCAGCAGCTAAGCTTAGAAAAAAACTTTTTTTCATCTAACCTTGTGAGTTTTGGGCTGGATTTGTTTTCAGATACCCAAGTGGTGTGTGTCGGTTCGTATCTGTGAGCTTATCGGACCTGGTACAAGACACTGAGTGGCTCATTAAAGGTTCTGTCTGTGTGGTGTTTTTGTACATATACCCACACACTCAAACTGACATGCGTGCGCACACACACACACACACACACACACTATCCCACACTTCTGTTTTTATTCCAGTTTAACTTCATGCCACATATCTTGGCAGGGTTAAAGACCTCCCGTTGAACACACTAGCACAGGACTGTTCCACATGTAAAAATAAACCTGCCGTCCAAAGAAAACACTTGATTTCACTGAAAAAATGGGGACAATCTCAAATCAGTCAGATCTTATGTTTGTGTGTGTGTAAGGTTACACCCCCTTTTACGGGAATAATGTCCACACACTAGAGAGTGAGATTTATATGAATATTTCTTACAGTTTTGGAGTTACAGAAATTAGCCTATAAATCCGTGTGTGTCTAAAATGCAGCCTTTCGTCTCCACTGAATGTTGATACGGATGAAGAATAATCAATATTTGGTTTTGCACTCTGGAACCCTTTATGTGACTTTTTCTTTTACCAAATTATGTAACTTGGTTGCATTAACATTTTATTTTTAGGGCTTATACAGAGCGAATTGCTTATAACTCTTTTTATGCAATTGGAGGTTAAGGGCCTTGCTCAGGGGCCCAGCAGTAGCAACTTGGTGGTACTGGGAATTGAAACCCAATCTTCCAATTAGCAGTCCAACACCTAAACCACTGCGCTACCACATCCTCAGTAGTTTCAGAGTTACAGTACAGACGACCTAGTTACCGTTTTACCGTCTGCTGTTTTTATATTTATAAATGAAATCATTTTTTCTTTAGTCGTTATCCTCTAACACCTTCTCTTACATATTAGCTTGGCCTAAACAAATACTTCTCACTATGGTGTAAAACTGCTTCTTATATTGGTTTCTGCCACAGTTTACATCAGGCTCTTTAAAATCTCCTTGTAATTGGGAGAGGTGGCAGCCATGTCGCCAGCACCCATAAACTTGAATTCTCTGAAGCAGACGAGTTTAGTGCTTTTTTTTTTTTTTTTTTTTTTTTTTTTTTTTTTTTTTTTTTTTTTTTTTTTTTTTTTTTTTTGTCTTAACTGGGGTTTTAGCTGCCAAAAAGCCCTGCATCAGAGTTCTCACATGGTTTTAACATGAGGCAAAGACCTCTTTAAGTGTCTGTGCTGTCTAAGCCCCAGAGAATGGGCTGTTTTAATAGTCTTATCAGACCGGATGAGTGAGACTCTATACTGGGAACCTGTTTGGAGGTGTGCGGTGTTTCTGTGTATGCTGCGTACGCGGGCGCTGCGTTACTCTGCGCGCGGGCGCTGCGTTGGCGCTGCGTTACTCTGCGCGCGGGCGCTGCGTTACTCTGCCTCAAGCAACCAGTTAAGCCTGTTTTAAACGTGTAATTGTTAGCTCAGTGGTTAAGTGTTGAACTGCTGATCAAAAGATTGTGGGTTTAATTCCCAGCACCACCAAACTACCACCACTGGGCCCCTGACCAAGGCCCTCAACTGCTCAGTATTTTGAAATAAAGAAAATTGTAAGTTGCTCTGTATGAGAGTGTGAGAAATGTGTGTATGTCCTTGTGATTGTATGAATGTGTCTGTGTATATGTATACATGCTTACAGACTGTTTTTCTCCTCATAGTCAGAGCAGATTTTCCAATGCAAACTGTAGGATTTGTTAAAAGCATTAAAGCCACAACATCTTACTGTGTTCAGGTTTCAGAGCATGCTGAGCTCTCCTGGATCCTGGGCTGTCTGACCAGCATGCCTCGCCTACGCCACCTACCACAGTGGAAGGTAATGATGCAACATGTTCAGTGACTGTTTGTATATTTTTAATCAAAGTCAAAAATGCTGTATGATCATCATGTCTAATATCAAGAGCCTGCTAAACTGCTGCTCTGCACCTGGCAGGGATGGAGAGGTGTCCTATTTTCCCGAAGCGCTGCTCGGTTTTTATAGTGTGTGTGTAGGAATGCTCAGGCAGCAGCTTCTCATCACTGCAGGGAAAAGGTCTTGCTGTTTACTCAACAGCTGAGTGCAAGTTAAACGTGGCGGAAAATGGCCTTTGAATGCAGCCTGCACGTGTTAACGTGTGAAAAAAGAGAGATTGTCGTACAGATGATTAAATAGATAGTTTCTACTCTGAGTTTCAATGTGCTGTTGTTGTCTTCCCATTTTTATTTATCTGTGTACGGTATGTTCTAGCCAAGGAGGGCTCGAAGGTCACCCTAATAATTCGTAAATATTTTTTACTATTATTATTGTTACTATTTGCCCTTTTCATCGTCCTCCACCCTTGCTCAATCTTAAATTCTTCTTATTAATATTATTGCTGTTAATATTGCTAATAATATTTTAAAAAATATTAGATACAATGGCATATGCTCAGGCGCATAAATACATATAAAGTAGCTATCAATGTCCAAGCGATTCTAGATTTGGCACTAATATCCTCGTGCTTTTTAATTTTAGGTCATATGTTTGGTCTAAGGGATTCTGTATTTGGCATAAGTACCTTCTCTCCCTCTCTCCTCTTAGATGAAGAGTATGCAGAAGAATGAAGGAAGTGTGGGTTTGTATACCTACCCCGTGTTGCAGGCTGCAGACATTTTACTCTACAAGTAAGACATGCAAGCGTATGGTGAAAATAGCACTGGTGGGTTGAAGATTTCGACTATTAATGTTCTGTGCAGATCCACGTATGTGCCAGTCGGGGAGGATCAGATCCAGCATTTAGAATTAGCCCAGGATCTAGCTCGTATCTTCAACAACAAATATGGAGAGCTTTTTCCTGAGCCTTGTGCGCTACTAAGTAAGTAAAACCTTTAGGAAAATGCTTTTACTTTATCCTTACTAACGTGTTGTTTTTTTTCAGTTTCTAAGGTCAAATCTAAGATCCGGAATGAGACTTTTCACTCACTGTTTGATGAAACAAACATGTATGTAGTCAGCACAGATTCGGCCCAAGGCATAAGTGAACTAAGCAGCTAATTAGGCTCCCACCGTGGCCACCAGGGGTCCCTCAAGAGTACGCAATAACGTATCTGGTTTTATATATACTGTATGTATATGTCAATGGACAATAGTAATAATACAAAAATGCAATATTAAATTTTTTTTACAATCCCAGCGCGATATTATTTTAACAGGATTCCAGAGGGATAGAAGGGCGTTAGATTTATAGTCTGCAAATAATCAGGGATTGACGATAAGTAATTTAATTGATAATTAATTAATTTATTGCACCTAGGGGCCCCAAATAAAAGTCTGCCTATGGCCCCTAAAGACTTGAGCCGGCCCTGAGTCAGCAGTAATAATGCTTAGTGCTCCTCTCAGTGACCTGAGCAGTGTGTGTTTCATCTGTGTATGCACAGTTAATCAGACGTACACAGCGAAACATATCCTTTTACTTGTCGGTCAGGTGACAACGTTAAAATAGCAGCAGAACAAGCTCTTCCCGGAGACCCTTGAACGCTTTCCAATTATCTGCATCATAAGAACACAATATGAATCCAATCATGCAAGCACTGTGATTAAAGGGCACTCTCTTCTTTCTTCCAGCCTAATGAAAGGATAACAGATTGTTGAATCCTCTGGCTAATTTTGATGGGGTACTGATGAGAACATGATCTATAACACTGCTCATCTTTTATTTTCTTCACTTGATATAAAAGAAAAAATATACAGTTCAGGTTTACAGAAAACCATACGAGATACTATTTATTAGACTTTCGATAAATTATTAGCATTTATGATTTTCGGGTCATAGGATGAAAATAAATCTTTTTACAGAAATTGTGTATTATTTGATATTACTTCAAACAGAATGTTGTGCATTTAGGGCTATGATTTAGCATCTAATTGATCTATTTTTTCTTTCCCTGTCAGGTTCTACACGCAAGGTAAAATCTTTAAGAGATCCCGCCAGTAAAATGTCTAAGTCAGATCCACAGACGTTAGCTACCATATTCTTAACCGACACCCCTGACGACATAGTATTTAAAATCCGCCGGGCTGTGACTGATTTCACATCCGAGGTGACCTTTGACCCTGTGGGCCGGCCAGGTGTAGCCAATTTGGTGTCCATCCACGCTGCTGTCACCGGCCAGGCAGTAGAGGATGTGGTCAGGTTAGCCAACGGGCTGGACACTGGCAAGTACAAAACTGTGGTGGCAGAAGCTGTGGTACAGAGACTGGAGCCAATCAGGCAGGAGATCCAGAGACTGAAGGCTGATAAGTGCCACCTGGAGAAAGTGTTAGCTGAGGGAGCAGAGAAAGCTCGTAGTCTGGCTGCCCCAGTGATGCAAGAGGTCAGGAAACGGGTGGGTTTTTCCTAATTATCAGAGAAAGCAGTCCACTGCAGTCGATAATACAGTACAGATTCGATTTTTTTTCCGAGTTTTTCTATGTTTGATTTTAACTTGTTTGTTTCGTAATTTAATATAGATTTTATTTTATTTTTTTGGTTTATGCTTCTGTTTTGTGTCCTCGTCCTTTTAGATGTATTACTCTCCACATAAAAACATTGCAATGTTTTATATAACACAGAGAAGGAAATAAAAGTCCACAATTTTTATATTTGTAAGTACAATCTTTTCCTAATGCTGTAGGCTAAATACATCTGGGTTTAATATTAAAAGATGAATATGTGAAAAGTGTGTAGAATTTCAGCTTTTATTTCCTGGTATTAATATGTAGATGTGTTGAACAACATAGAACATAGCACACATTTCATCAGGCCACAAAAATGTTGGAACATGTGACTGACTGACTGACTGACTGCTGTTTTCTTTCCAAGTCATTCTGAAGTTGGGTAAAGGGGAAGAGTCATTGCACATGCATTTTGTGTATAACCAGTACCACCTATTTGTGAATGTCCTTTAAAAAAAAAAAACACCGGCGTACCGAGCAACAGACAATGGATATGGTAAGCCGAGGAAAAAAACAGAAGACCAGAATTAAAATATATGAAATACAGGGATAAGCTACAAAAGTAATGGAGCCAAGAGTAACCTTCTTCCAAAGTAATTGAAAAGCCAAATTGTGGAGAAACAAAATTAGTAAATTTCTAATGTAACTGACGGCAGCGGAATTTATTTGGTCTATATAAATTTACACCATTATATATTCTGACAATTTGTGGATACGTCCTAATTGTGTTTGAGGGGCTTTATTATTAAACAAGAATGTTACCTAAAACACATTGCTACACAATGCAACACTTGTAGAAAAAATAATCGAAAGGTTTTAACCCAGTTGTGTAACCTTTTACGTCCTGATTTAGAAAATGAGTGAAAAGCAAACAACAACTGAATGAAGCTGCAGGGGAAAGTCTGGGAAAGCAACCAAAACCCCAAACAAACAACACGATGTTCCCCTATATGTTGTTTACTGTAACCAGCATTAATACTTATTTGCTCGTATATTTTTGTTTGCATAAAAATCCACTGTTTCATCATTTTTAACACATCATGTAAATACCAGAAATGCCTGAACTCTTGTCTTATAATCCATCTTTTGGTCTCAACTCTACTGTAAATGTCTATAAGGTTAATATTCTTAACCTTTTTTTAACAGAACTTCTTTTTTTTTTTTTTTTTACACCAAATCAAATAAATTTTAACTATACAGTCGTGGTTGTTTTTCTTTATCGATATTTTAACTTCTTGTTTGGAAAAGGGTTGCAATTTGTGAACCAGAAATAGAAAGCTGTATCAGCTTGTGGCAGATGCTGCTAGATAAATTCATTTCTTAAGCTCTAAGATAGTCTATAAATATCAGCTGCCATATTGTAGCTGGAATATGGAAGACATTTGTACAAATGCTTTTTTAAAATGATCTAGAAAACGCTTAAATCTCGGTAGCAGGTGAACTGCATAACGGTTCAACAGTTTTATTTTAACAATAGACGACTATAAATCACCAATATCTCCTTCCTCCTGCGGTTCATTTTCTCTCTTGTGGTGAGAAAATTCGCATGAAGTTAGTATCTCAAATCAGCACTATCCATATTTTTGCGGATAGACCGTAAAACCAGTCTATATTTGAAAGAGGTTTAAGTAACTGTTATTTTTAAGTGCCTCGTGTATTTTCCCAAATATTTTAAAAATGGTAAATGGAATAGCAGCTATAAATAAAAATGCGTGTGTTTCGGCACAGCACTGCAGGTGTGGTGCGGAAATGTTACTTGGCGATTAGTTACTTTCTGTTCTGCTCCGATGTCCAGTGTAGTGAATCAAAGTGCTTTTTCCCCCCGTTCGGCTCAGAGTCTGTTATTCACCGCCACATCCCGCTATTACAGTCGGTGATGTTAGCTGGTAGTGAAGTGCTGGACAGAAACGACCCGCTGTCGCTGAAAATAACTTGTCTCACTAAAAAGAATCCGACTATTTCTTGCAATAAAATGCGCGCTTATAATGCGTCTTGGGGTTAGGAATTTATACTACGTTTTTATTACACGTATTATAACGACAGCACTAGAATTTTCCAGTCTTCAGGCCTGGTCGTTCCTGGTGCGCACAATTCTCGCACCTTTTGCTAGTTTATTACGTGAGAATATTTACGCGTCTGTCTGTTACCTATGAGGTAGTGGATTAAATGCGAGCTTTTATTGCGTGGTAAAGTTTTTTCCAAGTCTGAAAGTGGGAGCGTTATTAAAAAAAATTAAATTAATGTGTGATCCTTTAGTGAGTTGTCTTCGTATAGAAGACATTCGCACAGAGCATTTGGTTTGACTGACTGGCTGGCTGGCACGACAGGGGGCACTGTAAAAGCTGCACTCAGCATCCCAGCACACCAGAACATCTCACTTTTATTCGACTTTATCGTTTCTTAACAATTCTTAAAGATAGAGTTCCCCCAGTTCTAGCATTCTCTAATTTAGGGAAGGTGAGTCGCAGCTGTTTTATGACCCTGCCAGTGTTGCGCTCTTTCTACAGCCTTAGAGCTTATTATTAAATACAGAAAAATCATTTTGGACAAACGAATGCGTTAAAGGACATGATGTCTACAAAAGATCCTTTTAAAGCAGTCCATATATCTACAAATATTAACCGGAACGAAAAAGGCATTTATGTTAAACGAATATTATTTCTATCATATAAAAACGTTTTGTGTGAAGAAAAAACTATATATAAAAAAACAACCACTATTATTATTATTGTTGTTGTTTTTTTTAAATATTATTATTCATTTTATTCCTTTTATTGTGATTACATGTATTTTGTCTTTACTATTTCTCAGACGGCGTGTTGAATAAGATCGATGTTTAAGTTTTAAGTGGAAAGAAGTGTGTAGTGTTTCATTAGAAGGGACGTTTAAGCACTAGGCGGATTTTACCGCTTTATTGAGTTAATTCTTTGGTCTGGAGACACTTTACTAATAATTAAATTATTCTTTCGCAATCTTTAGTTGGAGCGTCAATAACGCAAAGGAAAACACGCACTGGCTGTAACAGACTGTTATGTGTGGTGTACATATATAATGCACTGCACATTTTATAATCATCTAAAAACACTTTAACCGTGTGTTTTTATATACACCGTTTTTTGTAGGTTATCATTAGTTTTACGCTTTAAAACTGGGCAATGTTAGTGTTATAGTTCCCGCTAGTACATATGCTGTAGCACGATTTTTACTTTTAGCACGATTTTTTTTTAAATCAAACATACTTTGTGTCACCTGTTTTCTTGCTAAATCATACTTAATCCGACATTTTACTGCCCACACACTTGAGCAGCTTCGTGTCATCGTTTTACTTAGTGTAGGCATTAAAAGGAAATTGCCTATGTAAGTCGATCTGTGGTGGATAAGTCGACTGATATTAAACGACTAGAATCACTTAGTAGAATCATAGTAGTTATTAATCCCAAACTAATAGCCACAAAAAATTATTAGTTATAATAGACTAAATTAGTTTAGTGATTCAGTTTGTAGTCTGTTGAAACTGGTGGTTTCCTCTCTATATAAGACTTTAAATAGTCTGGGTATAGAAGAAGACTTTAAATAGTCTGGGTATAGAAGAAATCCCTGAGCAACAGTAATCTGCAGTATTATTTAACAATTTACGAGATTGAACCCTTTCCAATACTTCGATAATATTTATTATTAATTGAAACAAGACAATCTTCTTTTTAAATACATTTTTCATTATTCTATAATTTTGAGGTAAATGACTTGATATTGTTTCGAAAGACGACCCAGCTAAAATCTGATTCTCTCCAACGACGTGTTTTTGCCCTCCTTTCTCATTGGACATCGCGTTTTGGCTCATGGCGTTTCCGCGCGTGTGATTGGCTGAGCAGAGTTTGACAGGGAGTTAGAGGATTGCCCCAGACGCTTCGAAAAAAAAAAAAAGTTGTCCAGAAGCGAGTATCAATCAGAGAGCAGAAACACACACAGACAGAAGAGAAGAGAAGAAAGCTGGGACACACAAAACTAGAAGATATTTATACGACCTACAACTCGGAACGAAGCAATAAACACTTTAGGAATGGCATCGTACGTGCTCGGGATCTTTAAACGTGCGAGTTAGATGTTCATTTGGATTACTTTTGTTACTGGAGAACTTTTTGAACTTGTACAGCCTCTGTGCGTGTGTGCGCTAAGCCTGCGCTCCGTGCTTGCGGAAGGCGCTGTAAAGATTCACACTCGGCTGGATTTGCCGTGGGAGAGATGAGCGAGAGGAGGCGATCGGCTGCCGCGCTGAGCTCCAGAGCGCACGCCTTCTCGGTGGAGGCCCTCATTGGCACCAACAAAAAGCGCAAACTCCGAGGCTGGGAAGAAAAAGCTCTTGAGCTCTCTATGGAAAACCTTGCAAGCAACGGACAGCTGGGGGACGGAGAAGACACTGGTCAGTGCCTGGATATCGACCCAGGTTAGTGCGCAAACACATGTTCACCACAGTCGTCGGAGCTCCGCAGTTGCCTTGCGTGTTAAATAAAAAAATTCTTTGGTTTTGCAAAACAAACATCATTTAAAAGGAGTTATATGTAATAAAGCTGTTACAGGCTGAATAATAAAACATGTGTTAGCATGGAAAAATCCGCATGACCATTTTTAGCTACTTAAATGACCGACCTACAATCGCTAATATGACATTTTTTTTGAAGATTAATCATTAGTGTAAATATAGTGAAAAAATATGCTGAACATTTCTGCAATCTGCTAAACATTTCCGAATGTCTGCAATACACACTATATCTTATATAAGTACATTTTTTATTGTCCTAAACTTTATATCCAAAGTTGCAGGTTGCTTTTAGCATTAAAAAAGTAACCAAATACTGTAATTCAAATGAATAATGCTGTTAAAGCTCATGTCTGCCAAGAGTAGTATAACATTCGCTGACAGGGTATTATTAGGAACAAATCAGGCCGCAGTTCACTGTGATAGGCCCTAATTCTTGAATTGCTGTTGTTCTATATGGACAATTGGTGTCTTTTGGTGGATTTTAAGACAAGCTACAGTACATAGAGACTCGTCTTAAATGCAAGGCCACAACCGTTTTTTTTTAATTTCGCCCTATTTTCAAAGTGCGCGAGTGAACCTCTGTTTACGTCCAATCTAGTAAAGTTAATCAGGCCTAGTTGTTAAACCTGGTTTGACTGCAGGTGTGTGTTATCCTGTGTTCGGATAAGTCAATCAGTTAATCTGTTGCAGCGCCAGTCATCACTTGATTAACTTTTCTTCAGTGCGCTAAACTAATAGGGCATCTTTCGGTTTTAAACTTTCAGATTTAATATATTTCTGATAGGTTAATGTATGTATAATATCTATAATAATTTTAAGTGTTTTTTAAAGGGGGCAAAAATGCAACTACAAGCCCTCAGTCCAGTACGATTAGAAGACAAATTTCCGTCTTGTCTCTTAAAGATACTATTGCTGGTATTTAGGTAAGAAGGGCTACTTTTCACAACAACGCTAATAAATGTGTTCGTAAATCATTTGTAATTAAACAAACATTTTAGAGAGAGTCTCTAACACGTGCACTAAAATTTACTTTTTATCTTTACCTGTGAATGCGTTGAAAAAAACTGCTTATATCTGCTTCATGTAAGATTTAAAGTGTAGCAGATCTACGTACGTTTCTGTAGTACAGGGTGTTTTTTTTTTTTTACAAAATAAGATGGATAATTGTGGTGTTGATCAAGACGCTTCAGCAAACATTGAAGAAAAAATTTCTGCACCTGTCTCAATAGATTAAAGCGAGGAATTGACAAGCTAATTGATTGACTGCTTGACATTTTTTTGCTAAATATTAAAATAAGGAAATTTCGTCCCGATGTGTTTGTGGTATGTGCGCGCAGGTCGCGCTGGACAAACAACTAACTCCAGAACGCGCTGAAATCAAGACAATCTATCACATCTAACGTTTTACTCAAAATGTTGTTCAAATATTTATTCTGTAACAAATCATTTAGGTTCCAGCGCAAAAAAAGAGCCTGATGTAAATCATGTGTGTTTTGTGGTGTGCGTAATCCTAGTACGTCATTTATGCGGTTCCGCGCCATCGCGTTTGCATCCTACTTTATCCCCGAGTAAGCGTTTGCGGTGAAGAAAATATATGGATAAATGTACGTCAAGTGTATATTATGCTTTATTTAATTACTACGAATTCTTGTTTTTTTTCTATTCTTGTTTTTTTCCTAATTGTTATGCATCAAATATTTATATTTAGAATAAAATGTATTTGATATATTTAACGGTTATGCTTATCATTATTTTTATTATTATTAATACTATTAATATTATTATTAGTGGTAGTAGTAGCAGTAGTATTACTAGTAGTAGTATTTGATGGCATTGCACCAAATTTAAATAGTGAAATCTTTTTAAAAATATAAACTCGGCTTGTTTTCCGTAAATTGTTAAATATTTTAGAACATTTGATAAAACCATCTTGAGGCAGTTTTACTAAAAATAATTTTAAAAGATAATAGAATTTTTTAAAAAAGTATCAACGTTGATTATATTCTTAAACGCTTGTATGTAATTTTTTATTTATTATCTTGGCCTTACTCATTATATTTCATGTTTGGAAATCTGTTGGCAGGTGTATGTACCAAGGGCCTGAGGAAAATAAGAGATGAAGAGTTTAAAATGGCCTGTTTTATTTACAGTGTGTGTGAGCCATTTTAAATTCATTCTAAATGAGCTGGAACGCATTATTATTATTTTTATTTTATTACAGAAGCCGATTTATACAATTAAATTGTATTTATAAAGCAGGTCTGTTGTTTTCTTTTACTTTTACAAAAATATATATGTCGGTTTAATTTATAATAGGAACCTAATGTGTTACTATAAAAATGCGTTCATTGATTGACACGATGCGTGAGGCTATTGACTACCTCAGAATATTGTCCTCAGTTTTACTTATAAATAATCTAATCTCTATTTGCCCCTTCCAGACTCATTGAGAGAAGCTTCTAATGAAAGACGACAGATGTGTGTGTTTAAAACGATGTTTTAATCTATTGCCTTCCTTTCACATGGGATTGAATTAAATCCAGCGGAAACAGTTGCTTCTGTTCCTGCTGCATTGAGTTACATTTCATGGTTAGCGAGTCGCCTTAGAGCCGAAAGTCGTTCTTCCCTAAATTAAATGTTCAATTTCTGCTTTCAAAATGTGCGTTATTAAAAAGCTACCATCGTCTTTTGAACAGTAACAGTTTAACTTTATGCTGCGTGAGTAAATGTTGTCCAAATGCAGTTCATGGGCGAGAATGGAGTACCGGACCTAAGCGCATTAGCAGATATCAATACATATCTAAGTTAAAGCCCATTTACAGCGTTGTTATTTGGTCTTATTGGTATCTAGTGACTTATACTGTTTCGATGATGGGGTTTGAACGACGATATCGAGACAGACGAGAAAAAGAAAAGCTGATGACAGCAGCAGTCAAACGGTAGCATATGATTGGTTTGACTGGAGCTGAGACCTTTGGGACTCATGGACATCTACGAAGAGTCCTACAAGGCTCTGACAGCAGACAGCAGGACGCTGGATAAGGAAAACGCTTTCAGGATGACAATAAACATGTTTCTCTGTAAAACAAGGCCATGGCTATGGGGCTTTAGGTGCCTGTTTCGTGTATACAGTTAGAAAGCCAGTGTCGGTGTCGCCATACTGGCATTACAAATGATGGCAAAACAATCTCATTGCGTGGTGTGTTAAGTAATAAGATCACCCCAAAAAAACACCAAGATAATAGTTAATCTGCACTTCCAAATACGTTCAAGTCTCTCTCTCTCTCTCTCTCTCTCTCTCTCTCTCTCTCTCTCTCTCTCTCTCTCTCTCTCTCTCTCTCTCTTTATTTATTTATTGAGAAATGTTTTTGTATTTTTGTGAGTATTGGTAATAATACTCACAGAAAATGAATATTGGTTATAAATATGTGATATTTTAAAGTACTACAGTCCTGTGCATGTAATTGCACATTTGATGACGTTTTATTTGTACTACACGTCCATGTGTATTGTTTAGGATCTTAGAAATAAATAAATAAATTACTCTACACAATTCCTCCCATTAGTCTGTTTCTATTGTCACACATGCCATGAATTTTGTATTTTAATAGATCAATTTTTTTTTATTTATACGTCAGAGGATTTGCGATTGTCGTTGGAATTTTTTGTTCTAAAAATTGTAAAATCTTTATATATTATTTATTATTTAATTTAATATTTTTTCTGCCATTTTAAAGTGTCTAATTATTATTGTTAAATAAGCGTATCATACTACCACGCTTCCATATGACGTAACACCTTATTTGAGAAGAAACCCAAACTTTCTGATATTTAGTGCTAAAATTTGTGCACAGCGAAAACTTTTTCTTGACGCCATGTTTTTATCCGCATGCTTATGATATGTTGTTGTGGTGTCGTGGGCAGATTGCGAGGCCAGTCCCGGCTCGGACAGCGAGGTGATGGCAGAGAGATCGTCTTGCTCTCTCGGCAGCCCCGTGGACCTGAACCCTCCTGCCTCCATGGATGACATTCAGGTGGAGCTTCAGTGCGCGGACCTGTGGAAGCGCTTTCACGACATCGGCACGGAAATGATCATCACCAAAGCAGGAAGGTACCGATCAAAACCAGTCAAAACCGATTAAACCGTCCATCGTAGTTAATCCCAACTATAATAAATTTCTTATGTGATTACGTCTTTTCTAGTCTATGTTTTTAGAAGAAAGACCACTTAAAAGCCACCAATTCACCAAAAATCGTCTTGTGTAAAGGTCATCAATTTTAGTTTATGTTATTAAAGACATATTTCTTCAACACAGCATGGTGGCATAAAGGCGCAAAGATCAGTCATTCTTGCGCACGCACACACACACAGCGTAATTTCGCAAGGGGACGAACTCGATGCCGTGATATTTTTCGAGGTGCTAATGTGTTACACATGGAGGCCGAGGGCTCCGGACACGTGAGAGCCGTCCTCTCATCATGAGCATGTACGCAATAAGATCCGTTTCCAGAAAGAAACGCTGAAAACAAGAACTGCTTCTAATTAATCTCCCACAAATATGTTTTCAGTTTTCTTACTGTTTCGAGCCCTAGATCCAACTCAAAGTGAGCATATAACCTAGTCTGTTTCCACGAATAGAGTTCCTCCGGTCTGGGTTCGAGTCACAGTATTAGGTTTTTCATGTGCATTCAACTGTTAAAGTTTATTCGGACAAACTCAATAAAAAAAGGATGAGCGGCTAACTATAAAATCCAGCGTATTGTTTTAATAAATGTGTTTAATTTATTAAAATCTATCACGTGCGGAAAATTGGGCCTGCGATTGCGCACGAATTGACCCTCGTCATCCGACGTTGATTTGAGTGTAAAGAGCTTCTTGTGATTTTATAACACCCTGTGTGTAAGTCAGATATTTCTGCTAATGCAAATAAATAATAATAGTATACAAAATACTATTGTGTATACTCTTTCTATACTTTAGAATTTCCTACGCAAATAATCTTTAAAATTAGGTTGCGATTCATCTGCCCAGATTTTATATTGTAACCCCATAATTAAACTATCGTCTCTGAGTTTTATTTTAGTCTTTTGTAAATCGCTTGATGGAAAATAAAGCAGGGAGAATGTTACCATTCTCAGCCTCAGTAAAAAGATCGGTGTGTAGAAATAAAGGTAACTATTTTGTAGGATTCTGTTCTATGTCTCCGAGTGTTATCATTAATGTATATTAAATGCAGGTCGTGCGTCTTTGTTTATAAAATATTTAGGATAATATTTATTTATAAAGATTCCCAAGTAAAATATAAATGTGCTCACCGATGATGTTAATCCAGCGAAATCGATCGGGGTTTTTTTTTTAGAGAAAAAAACATTTTGTGTGTAATTTTCTTCATGCCCACTTTATTTCCAATTTGTAACCTAATATATGCTGAAATGCATTCAGGCATCCTGTTTCGCTCTAAAGCGAGCTTTAACTAGCAGGAGGACCCGAGTGTGTGTGTATGTGTGTGTGTGGTGTGTGTGTTTTGCCCCAATAAGTCTGGTCGCTCGCTGCAGGGTGAAAAAGCAGCATTCTATTTTCTCATTATAACATAGAGATTTACTGCGTTTAAATGAAAAGGCGCAGCTTTGAAGTGTAACTAAAGCGCTCGGTTCGGTGCTTTTTCCTCCTCTACTCAACTTACTTTCCGTGTTCGCAACAATTTCCCACATTTCTAACAATGACATTTGGAGAAAGTTGCTAGCAACCAGTGTCAGAGCTGTTTTATTCATTTCATTTATTGTTTATTGATACCATAACTTAAAGGCGCATTATGGTGCTGTAGTACTTGAATCTGAACTGAACTGGACTTGATCGTTTTTGCACTTGGACTTGTCTCGGATTTGGTCATTGGTCTCGAAAGAGTTCTACAATATGTGATTTTTAAACCCTCCAAAACATAATTGATGGAGCGCTGGTTTAATCCACGATCTATCTAGGAATCGACGCTTGTCGCTTGATAGATGTTTGGCTGCGCATGCGCCGTGTGCCTCTGCGTGTGCGCTCCGCACATCAGTCATTTTCATTTTGGCCACAGACGCGACGGCAAAAAGCAGCATAATATAATTTGTATTTCTGAAACATGTGGGACAACATCCAGTTTTGGAAGACACCACAAAGAGAGGTAAGTAAAGCCAGGAGATAGACAACGTCAACTGCGGGCATTAAGTCAGAAAGCAGGGCAATTAAAAACTTCGTGGGACCTAATATATGCCGCCTCATATTTTTGAAGTTTGCATCCTCATCACTTTTTGGAGATTTTCTTCGTTTTTATTGTGCATAAGCTTTAAAACACATTTTAATGAAATCTGCTGGACGTTCGATATTTGCAAATTTAAATCCTCGATTACAGAGAATGACTTACAGTCATAAAAACAATTATAAAGTGTTTATCTGGATGTCACTTATTATTACTCACACCTTTTAGATATTTTATATAAATTAAAAATCAACTATAAAATAATATGAAAAAATCACCACAAAAGGGTTTGTACACAACATGTACAATAAATTAAAGCTTAATAGCATTTGAAGAAATTGACCTCTAGATTTTATAGTTAATTTTAATAAATGTAAAAATCTTATAGGTGTTCATTATAACTGATATCTAGACGCAAATTTTGCAGCAGGTTTTATGACAGTAAGTCGTTCTTTTTAAATGCTATGTCCACAAAATGTTGTGATGTTTTCAGTGCTCTCGAAGTCCTTTATGATGTTGCTTTAATGTCTGCATTTTGTCTGTTGTCTGTTTTTCCGTGTTGTTAATTTGTACATCCTTTTTTTTGACTATTATAAATAATGATGCAAAATGATTATCTTAGAATAAAAGATATGCTGTTTCTTGCATCACATAAACGTTTAATAGTAAATTACAAAGTAGATTTTTTTTTTCTGTCTCTTCCTTTTTTCTGTCTCATTTACACTTGGACTTGACCTGGACTCAAAACACTTTGGACTTGGAATTGACTTGGCTATCTATCTGTCTATCTATTTGTCTATTAATCTATCTATAATTCTTCATATGTTTCTTTAACAATTAATTTCGGTGTGTTTCAGGAGAATGTTTCCTGCGATGAGAGTAAAAATTTTGGGACTGGATCCACATCAACAGTATTATATAGCCATGGACATAGTACCTGTGGACAACAAGAGATACAGGTGTGTTTCTCAGAGTATGTACTTTTTTAATTCTAACCTGAACCTAAACATTTGGCTGTAATAATAACAATAAATCAGAATAATAATAAGAATCAGGATAAGAATCAGAATAAGTATAGGAATCATGTTGGTTTGATTGACTTCCACACAAGGAATTTGTTTTGGTAACAAACGCTTTTGCAGATTATTGTTATTATTATTATTATGATTATGATTATTATTATGATTATTATTATTATTATTATTATTATTATTATTATTATACGTAAGTAAATATATAAAGGCACCATTTTCTCTCTATATATAATTTATGTATAGAGAAACATAAAAAAAATCTTAGTGCTGTGTAGCCCAGATTGTTTTGCTTGGTTGATTTTCATGGACTAATCAGATTTAGTGAAGCTCATAAAGAAAATAAACATGTTGTAGTCACAACTAACTAATTCTACTTGGACTACATTTTAACCAAGGTTGTCATAATCCATGGGTGTATTGCCAAAACAATTTCTTGTGGCAAACTTGTTATAACGTCTGGAAAATCTGAAACTACTGTAAATGTCTTGGGAAAAAATGAAAAAAGAAACCTTATTTATATTGTAAAAATGTTTGAGCTCAAAATATTGAAATCCTGCTCTGTATTTAAAAGCCCTTGCATTGGTGTTGACTGACTACAATTTGTTTGAGATATCTTAATAAAGATTTATTGCTATTATATTATTTTTAAACTGTTTCAGATTACAATAAAGCTTTAACTAAGCAAAAATAATGTTTTGTATTATTAAAATGAGTATCACGTGTAATATTTGTGTTAGTAATAATAATATGACAGGATTAAATGTGTATGGTTTTTAAACCTCTGGCAACCTAACACTGGAAATATGTCACTTGATTCGTAGTTGTTTTTGTTTAAATTTCAATTGTGTTTAAATAAATGTTATGGGTGTGCTGAAAGTAGAACCACAGTCATTTAAAGAGCCTGGTACAGTGCTTGAAGAGAGTCATTTAGGGTCCTCAAATAATCACAAAGGATTTTAGAAGTCAAAAGATCTTGTAAAATTAAATAGGATTTTCATGCTGGCTGGGGACTTTACCACAAGGCTTTGCAAATAGAGCGCAAATCTGTCACTGGAATGCTTTATCCCTCCCGAGGTCTGGAGTCTGGAAACACAGCCTTCATTGGACTTTACACACTTTACTTAGGCACACTGCCTTTTCTAAGCGAGGTCATGGTTATACTAGATTTGTTAAACCCTCCCTTATATTACTTGAATTACTTTGTCTTTTGATGTAGCAGACAGCTGTAAAAAATCGAAAATAAGCTATTACATCTGCATGTAGCCGTATATGTCCATTTGTGCTCTCTGTCACTGTTAAATGAGAAAAGCACAGTATGGCTTTAATGTTTTGCTGTCTTTAATGTGTGTGTGTGTGTATATATATATGAATTTTTTTTTTTCAATTTTATGATAATGCAAAAGAGCTGGCTATTTTATTTCCTTTTATTTTTTGTTTGTATAGGAGCCCATATGGACTTTTTTATTTAAAAAATGAATTTGTCCTCAAAACTCTCCAAAGGGTGTCACATAAAGTCTGATCTTTATTGATTGTGTTGGTGCCAGATGGCAGAATGATGTGAGATGAAGGAAGACTAATCAAATTTCCAGCTATGTTTGGGGCTAAGGTTTCTCCCTTCTTTAACACTTTCTCTGCTACACAGAGCATAACCCTAAACAGGACTCCAAACAGGAAATTACAGAAACGCCTGGTATTTTATGTGTGTGTGTGTGTCCGTGTGTGTCCATGTGAGCGCGTGTGCATGTGTAGGTTACCCTTTTCTGTGCTTGTACGTCAGTATTTTTACTCCCACTTTACTTTCATGTGTTCATATACCCATGTATCCATGCATATAATTCTCATGCGGTTGCATTCAATGTGTGAAATATGTCAGGCCATGTCCATAAATGTGTGTATGTGTGTTAGTTTGCTGAAGGCTGCAATGAAAAAGATGCAACATGAACAAGGCCACAGATGATTTTTAATGATGCCAAGCAATAACAGTTGGGTAAAATGAGAGTTATAACTATGTTTTAGGGTTGGATGATAACTTTGGCAAAGGCAGTGCAGCTAAAAGCTTTCAGAAGCAAAGACCAGAACAAAAGACAACCAGCTGTGCATTGGATAGCAGTGTGTAGAGTCTACCAAGAATATCGAAAGAGAGGGATGGGCGAATTTAGACACCAAGGTCAAATTTTAAAGAATTTAATTGATGGAAATATTTCTGAATGCTTATGCAACCAAATGGCTGGTTATTAATTTTGTCATTAATTATTATGAAAAGTCAGACATATTAAACAGTCAAATCGCTAAAAGAGTTGCTTGTATAAGGGTGTCTTATGTCCCATTGCTGTATTTGCAGGTATGTTTATCACAGCTCAAAGTGGATGGTGGCTGGAAATGCAGACTCCCCTGTGCCCCCGCGTGTGTATATCCATCCGGATTCACTGGCCTCCGGGGACACGTGGATGAGGCAGGTGGTCAGCTTTGACAAGCTGAAACTCACCAACAATGAGCTGGATGACCAAGGACACGTAAGTTAAGCTAATTTTAATAACATCTCCCTTAGAAGATCCCAATAGACAATGAGACTATTGTGTTATATTCCCTATATTCACCATTCACTTTTGTTATTAATATTAAGCAATAAGCCTAATTAAAATTACATGGATCATATACAGTTTCTTAGATCTGTGTGACTTTTCAGGCTATGCAGCTTTACTTTGTAACAAAATTTCTTAAATGCTAGCAAAAAGATAACATAGTTTTCCAACTTTCTGGGAACTTTCTTTATCTCTACAATAAAAAGACTTGAAATGTGTTCTCAGATCAAAACACACATGATTAATGCTGCTTGTATTTTACAGCTGGACAGTGACTAGCTACAAATAGGTTACATGCATGCTAGGTATATAGTGCAGGAAGATATTTAAATTTATTCTGATGTAATTGTAAAGTGTAATCTTAAGGAATTTTTCACTTTTCCTTTTATACTGACTGTCTTTTGCTGCAGTTGGTTGTGAGTTTATCACGAAAAAAACGTTTTCCATAAGTTCTGCTATGTTTCCATCACTATGAGTAACAAAGTCAAAGTCAGTGGACAATAATGGATAAATAATGCCTATTATGCTTACTTGTTTTATGATATTTTTAGCCGTGACACTTAAAAGTAAAAGGTTTTTTATTTTTCTTATCCTTATCATAGACATAGACTGTGTGCTCAAAATGGCCATTTTATGCCAGGTTTATGACATTTATTGCTTTTCTGGCATCGTCTTTACATGTGGAGATGTTTTAGTTCGAATCGGTGATACTATCACTCTACCATTCTGACAAATGTAATAACATATGGGTGTTAAGAACTACAGTGAGTTGGTGTTTTTCTAGAAATGGAGAAGGGTCTTTTTTTCTTTTACCACAGCCTTATAAAAAGAGACTTTTATTTTTAGTTCGCCTGGAGCCAGAGTTACAGTTAACATTGGAACGTCCTGTGTAAGATGTGTCTTGCTATGATGGACTTTTGAACCCATTTATTACCGTTCATTTTTTCCCTTGTGCTTATAATTATTCTTTTATCGTTAAAACGTAGAATTATATTATATCCAAATTTTAAACAATGTAAAGTCGAAAGGAGATTTTATTTTGTGGTCAGTTTAAAAATAGCAAATGATTTTGGTTATTTTTTTAACCTGATATTGGTTAGAACATGACCGACCACTTCTTCAATATTTAATTGTAGTACTTAAATAGCAAACTTGATGCGTTTTAAAGAAAAGTAGCTAAATAAACCAGTAGAGAGTATAGCCTAGTTTAATTTACTTTCTTAACCTCTTTATGCAGCAGAAAGATATTTCATTGTTTGTGACATTAATGAGAGTTTCTCTGGCTCTTCAATCAGGTTCAGTAATGTTAATGTTAATTAGTCAGACTCTGGTTATGCATGTATCATGCATCCTATTAAGATAATGTTGTGTTTTTTAAAATGTATTGTTGCATTTTTTTTATAACAACCACTGTCCACTTACATAATATAAAAAAAAACCAACCGATTTGGCATTTTAGGTACTTTTGGGGGCCCCCTGGTGGCCACTGGTGGCTCTAATCTGCCGCTTCGTTCGCTTATGCCTTGGGCTGAAAATCATAATCACTTAAGTTCAATTCAGTACAGGTTTATTTGTTTTTAAAAAAAATGATTTTAACAATAGTTACGAAGAAGCTTTATATAAGTTTGAGGCACATAATTAGTGCTCATGTTTCTTAAAAATGACCCTGAGTTGATGTTTTGTCCGCTGTGGGATTTCAGTCATGTTTACTCTGGCTCTCTGATGCTAGCGTATATGTTCATTAGGATATATCATAGGAATAGGACGTGCTATCACAAAGTTGTTTTGCAATTCCCTGGTCTCTCTATTTTGACCTTTCTGTCTTAGGGGAGTCTGTCTGACCCTGGGGTTAATGAATTAATGAAAGCCAAACCAAGGCTGCAGTGGTGGTGTCAGTGGTACTAAATGTTCTCTATATGAGCTCTGCATTTTTGCCTTGTATGACCCAGACACAAATAATTAAATAAAGTAGATAAATACCACAAGTAACCTTTCCTCCTTTGCCTTCAGATCATCCTACACTCCATGCACAAGTATCAACCTCGTGTCCATGTGATCCGGAAGGACTTTAGCAGTGAGCTCTCTCCTACTAAACCGGTGCCCACTGGAGAGGGAGTCAAGACTTTCAGCTTCCCTGAAACTGTTTTCACTACAGTCACAGCGTATCAAAACCAACAGGTCTGTATTACAGTGCAGTGCCTTTGAGCTGGTAGTAATTTTCCAGCAGGATAGATGAAAAATACTGAAACATTTCCAGAAAGCATTCCAGTGCTAGAATAAACAGACAAAAATAAAATGTGAAAGTCTTTACAAAGTAATTATTCTATTGTACTTATTATTTCTTATTTCCTCTTTCTTGTTTTGCAGATTACCCGACTCAAAATTGACCGCAACCCGTTTGCTAAAGGTTTCCGGGATTCTGGGAGAAACAGGTATACTTTTATATGCTCTGATATAAACACTGTAATCTCCATACTGCCTGCACAAACAAACATATTTCTAACAATCAACTGAGGATTCATAATTATTGTTGCTCCTTAAAAAACACCTGCTGCTACATCCTACAAGAAATCCTTGTAGATAAGTAATAAAGTTATCCAGGGGGGAGAGGTTTCTCCTTTATTCGGGGGATATGTGCTGTAGCCTTATTCGCCTATGTCTTCATCTTCTTCATTGTTTCATCTTCAACACAATACTTTTAACATTTCACTCTTCAGCACACTCCATCACTGTGAGATGTGAGTCTGAATTAACATACAACAAGAGAAACAGCCCCTGGAACCAACCCTCGGCACATCAAGGCCTGCCGCCATCTGGGGAGCATTATCATAGCAGATATTCGAGACATCTTTTTTCATTTTTCAAACAATAGAATGCCTGATTTATGAATCAGCATGTTCACTGCAGCAAAAATGTTGATAAAAACATTAAGAGTCTGATATTTTTAGATGGAAAATATATTTACTTACATGTCTATTCTTATTTAACTAAGATACTAGTTTTAAAAAAATATATAATAAATCTGGTTTTAACGCAAGATCATGAATACCACATAACAGCTTATTATATAACATCAGTCTCTATGCATTTGTCTACAATATGTTATTAAATATATATATATATATATATATATATATATATATATATATATATATATATATATAATCTATATATATATATATTTGCAAAGATTTACAGTTAAGGGTATTATTGCTATACCAACTTGGCATGTGTAGCTGTGCATTTAGGCTTATTATTTATATTCATCCTTTCCTAATTGGTTTTGAGGGATTACTCTGTAATGGAGTACAGTACTGGCCAAATAGTGTATTATTAGTGTGTGTGACTAACGAGCAAGAGTACATGGAGACTTACAGCCCCTAAAGGAGGCTGTGCTGAGCTGAGCCTGAGCCCGAGCTGCCTCTCTGAGTACAGAGGAGTAAATCACACAGGAAAGGAGATTTGTGTATGAAGCTAAGATGAAACATTTATGTGCACAGTAAAAAGCGTCTCCTTTTGAAGGTTTTACTTTCCTTCTGACTCCCTTTCTGGACTTCTTTTTATGCAAATGACCAGACACTCTATTCTCTTCTTTAATTATCTCCTTCTGTATTAACATTTTTAAAATTCGTCGATTGCTTTCCTATTATTGTCATCCCTGCAGCCACAGTTCTGGCCTTGACCCTTTTCTTTTTTTTCTTTTTTTTTCTTTTCTACAGGACAGGCCTGGAGGCGATCATGGAAACATATGCCTTTTGGAGACCACCTGTGAGGACGCTCACATTTGAGGATTTCACTAACATGCAAAAACAGCAAGGTATGTGGACATAAGCACGATATTTAAAACTTAAATTAGCTTAAGAGCATCTTAGTAAGGACAATACACAATGAAATACCAAGTTTTTGAGCTTAGTTATAAACTAAACATTAGCCCTGTTCATGTACCCAAAAAAATGCCTTTGCAATAAAAATCTCAAAATATGATTACTTCTTACAAAGATAGTTGTAACTGTAACTTTTTTTTTTTTTATAGCCAATGCTAATATCAATGGCCTGGAAAATCAAATGTTACAGCAGATAATCCTCTCTGAAACCGTAACAGTGACTTTAAGCCAATACTCATCATGAACAGACATCTGTTTAGCATCATGAACCCTAATAGATTAAATGCTAATTAAATCCCACACTGCTGATGAACTTTTGGTGCTCTGCACAGACTTTCTTCCTCTTCAGAATTTCATCTCTCCAGCAGTGCAGCCAGCTCTCTCAGAGTAATCAGTTTATTCCCTCAGCACCACTAAAGGCCCTCTAACCCCTGCCCGACAATAGGGGGGAAAAACATGACATCACCCTAAGATCTCCTCTCTCACTCAGCCAGCCGAGCAGTACCACGCAGAGTGGAGCTCAGCTGTATTATCGAAGGCATATGGAGCTGGCCCAAGCTTCAGCCAAGACTCGAGAGTCCTGAATTGTTTTGAACTGACTGCATGATATTTTCCTTCCTTACCATGTGCTCAGTCTAAATTCTCGAAACAATGAAATGACCACTGGCCAGATTGTCATTAATAAAGGAATATGTGATTATAGCTATCCCACAGCTATCATTCAGTTCCAAGACTCTGACTATATATAATTTGCAGCTGCCAAGCGTCTTTTCGCTCCTATGTTATGAATGATGCTTTTTATATGATGGAAAGGAAGTCAAGACCTCTTGTGACTATATATACATTAATTTGGCGGTACATTATTTTTGGGATAATTTCAGCATTTAGATACTAGCTGTACTTGAAAAAAAATCTTCACTATTTATGAGTTTAGGGATTTTTCTGATTGTTGCTCTGGAGAGATGCGATCCATTATATACCTCCAAGTGGCACTTGTTGCCAAACTTGAACAGGGCTCTCTTGTTCCATGAGGAAGTTTAGGATGCATTGGTTGTCGTTCGGAGCCTCTGTGACTGCACGTTGTTCCCTGATTGAAACAAGAGATCACGCTTAGTATGATTGTTGGCTGGTGGTTCTGTTTTTAGAACTGGCCCTGTCTTACTATTTCACTGTTCTCGTGTACATATATTCAGGTGATTTTCATCTAATGCAGATACAGAATGCATTTTTATTTGGTGTCATGTTTGTATCAGTTTTTGGAGTTGGAGTTATGTACAGTAGATACTTAACTTTCAGGTCATTGTAAAAAGCTGAATAGCAGTAAAATCACAGATCCTTTTATCAGTTCATAAAGTCTATTCATAAGCCCAGTTGTCTGGTATTTTTCCACAGTTTAACAGTGTGATCTGTTTTCTTTTTTAAATTTCTTACTATTTGTTTTCTGCACTTCTCAGGAGGAAGCACTGGCACATCTCCTACTACCTCAAGCACTGGTACACCATCTCCTTCAAGTGCCACTCACCTTCTCTCGCCCTCCTGTTCTCCTCCCACCTTTCATCTGGCTCCCAACACCTTCAATGTGGGCTGCAGGGAAAGCCAGCTGTGTAACCTGGGGCTGTCTGAGTATCCTGCCTGTGCTAGGAGCAACATGCCACCTTTGCAGGGCTACGGAGGACTGGCTGATGGATCCTACGGCCGTCTCCAGTCAGCAGGTGGCAGTATGGCCTCCGCCCAGCCTTCAGACTCTTTTTTGCCCCAAAGAACTTCCTCTTTAATCACAGCAGGCATGCAGGGCAGCACTCACACCTCAATGCCCACTAGTAGTAATGGCGGAGGCAGCAGCGGTGGAAAAATGGATGCTTATGGAAGTCAGCTGTCATCTTTCCCCAGCTCCCAGCTCCAGTATGTGATGCAGGCAGGAGCAGGTACGGCCTCTGGCTTGTCTTCTTCTCCAGGGACTTCCCCTTCCTCAGCTCCGATGTTTTCCGGAAGTCATCACCACATGCAGCAGGGCTCATACAATGCCTTTTCCTTGCACAATCCCTACAACCTGTATGGATACAACTTCTCAGCTTCTTCACGCTTGGCCACCAACTCAGAGAAATCTCAGGCCAGCCTACTGTGCTCATCCTCTTCAGCTGGGGCCTTTGCTGAACGTCAGTACTTATCCAGTGGCAGCATGGATGGCATGCACATGATAGGAAATCCCAGCAGTAGCCAGCAAGTGTCCACAGCTTGTGATGGTCGCCAGTATAGCTCTCCTTCTCAAATGTCTATGCACATGGTTTAAAGGAATGGAAACTAAGGTGAAACTTTGTGGGTCATCAGAGCAGGAAGTCATATTAAAACTGTTTCCCAGTCTATTTGTCTGCTATTATAGAATGTTGGCTCAAAACTTTACTTGCTGCTGATGGACAAAAATGTGCACACTTTAAACAGCTAACCAGACATACATGGACGTAATAAATGTGTTATTTATCTGATTTCTCTTCACATGCCAAAAACATATACGATCATATGAACCTGTCTTCTGGACTTTTTAATCTCAATCTAATGCAGTACTGAAGTCTTCGTCTGATAAGGGTGCTTTTTAAAGGATTCTTGTGAGATTTGGTGCAATAATGGACTTAAGGAATTGTTTCATAATCATCCTTTATATGAACAATAGCCACTCGAAGCTTACCTTGGTGTTTTTTTTTTTTGTTAAAAAAAAATCTGATCAATCTGCTTCACAACAAAGTAATTTTAGAGAAATATTATGCAGTGTTTTTTTAGTAAATATTTTTCATCCGAGAAAGTGAAAAAAGGTGACTGGTAAAAAGGACACAGAGAGGCAGGAAATGGAGTTGGAGAATCAATTGTAAGCTTAATTTTGCTTAATTTTGTCCTTGCCTAGTTTATTAGAATTTACTTATCTAAATTTGGAGTGTATTACCCTTTTTAGACAATAAGCTTTAATGTTGATGTGTGGAAAATATAGAATACCAGAATAATAAATGTATGTTTTGAAGTGATGTAGAAGTGTAAAGTATTTAAGTGCTTTGTGACTAAACAGATGTGCAGTAAATATAAGTGCCAAGCACAAAACCTCATTTCCATAACATACACTATTTGTAAGCGTAGAGAAGCAACATTTATTGTTATTCTTTCAACTGATTGTGAATAAGTGTATTAACATGGTAAAGAATAGGCAATCTTTGATTCCTGAAAGGGCAAGAAATGTAAATAGTGAGTTATAAGCTTGTTATTAAAATCACATTTTTGTGAGAAGTTTGAGAAATAAAGGACGTATTTGTTAGGAATTAAAAAGACCCAAACCAAAGCTTTGACTTTTTACAACGCTGAGATTTTTGACATTTTAAAATTCTGTACAAACCACTTTTTCCAACAGCTGTTAGATTATCTAGAATGGAAGTGAAGAGCTTCTCATACAGAATGCTTGACTGAAAACCTGGTCTTCTGGACAGTGAATGTAAATGTACATCTTCTTCGAAGTAATGTCTCTGTTGTTGCCATGTTCACGAGACAGTAAAAACAGGAGGATCTGCAATGAGTATTTAAGCTGAATAGTTAATAACAAAATGTTTAATGCTGCTGTTTGTTTGATAAAAACGAAACAATACTTATGTATTTGTTACATTAACCTTCAGTATTTCGATGCATGATAATATACTACCAGCTCTGACAGAAAGACAGAAAGTAATTTAGTGGCTTGGTTGGACATGGCTCCTTTTTACATTTTACAATTTATTGTGTCTGCTTATAATCGTGTAATAGTACATTTAATGATCACTTTTCATGTCCTGGTTATACTTCTCATTATCCAGGCATAAAATATAGCGATTTAGAAGCACAATCAGCATCTATTACATGGATGTCTTCAGAAGTAAGTCCCTTTTTTCCCCCAATTCATTCTCAATTACTCTCCCTATTTCTCTCTCTCTCTCTCTCTCTCTCTTTTTTTGTCTCAGTCCCTTTTAAATCATCCCCCATCAGTGCTCAGTTTTACCCCTGAAAAATCAGATCTGAATCATTTAAATGTCTAGTGGACCATGAAGACATGTATTAGAAACACTTGTTTCCGAAACTGCTCTCTGGTACTGATTGCATAGTGCATGATTTCATAATTTGGAGTATTTCCATCAAATCTGTGCATTATTTATCCTGATTTGTATAATTTATATTGCCAATAATTATCCATTTTTATTTTCGTGATGATATTCCCTGTGGTATTATTGCCAACGAAGTGGCCCCGTGAGTGAATGTACCGTGATGACGAGGATGCGCCTGTACAAACAAACAGAAGGTAGTGTTACACTGAACACACATAGTGTGTGAAGGCGTTGTTATGTGGTATTTGGGACAGCAGATGTCTAAAATGAATCAAAAGTTAAATAGATGGATAGCTAGTTTAGGTGTTTGGGCATACAATGCTTTTAGGTTGATTCCTGGTAAACTGTTGCCCTCTTGTGTTTATTTTTTTATGGGTTCATTATTTTGTGTGGACAGAGAATTAAAAAAAATATTAAGTGTACGAGTATAAGAATGTATATTATTATATAATATATATAATAATATACATTTCGTTACTATATAAGAATCAGATTATATAAATCACATTATTTATTACATGGGAAAAGGTTAAGATGATGTAAGAAGAGATATGTTGTATGTAATTTACTATAATTCAGTTAAAGAATATGGGGTAAAGACCTCAATCGCATTAGACATATAGCATCTTTTATTTTTGTGTCTAATAGGTTGTAGCCGTGTAACTACCTCTTCTTCTGTGATTTTAAAGCCATGACTGAGAGAACAAACAAGACATTGAAAATAAAGGTGTAAGTTTTCTATTAAATAAAAACAAAAGTTTCAAGCATTAAAGGTTACATTAAAACGTTATTAAGCAACTTTTTGTCTTAAAATAGTTAAACCTGCCTACAAAACAATTTTGGGGATGCATGAGGCAGACAAAAGTGTCAGGAAGAAAAAAGAGACATTTGTAATGGCTTTAAACAGAGTGGCTGATGATAAAGTGATAAAAACAGACGGAAAGTGTTCAGCTCTGGTTTAGACCTCGGTCTCTTGTGGATCAGAGCCTGCTGAGTACAGAGGAGTCCCGCAGAGACACTTCCTCCTCTAATGAGAGAAGTCCGGGCTGAAGAGATTCTGCAGATGATGCGAGAGATCCTGCTGAGCAACCGAACACTAGATGTAAACCTTTTCATACAGAGTCTGGGACACATCTGAATATGAGAGGAGTGGAGCTGTAGTGTGGATTGTGGGTTCTGGTATGAGGGGGCTGAGGCCTGGCAGTGAGGTCTCAGATTGCCTACTGACCTTCTGAAGGCACGGCTGAGGGCTGTGTGGAGTTTGGGTTGAATGATGAACAGATGTGGTGAAGTAGTCTGTTGGGTTAGGTGGTATAACTGCTGAACTCTAATAAACTCTAATAAATAGATGTAAATGTATTTTATAGTCACCAGAACTTTGTAGTTGACACAGGTGTGTAGAGTAGTCACAAATTTGATTTAAGTACTTCTTTAAAAAAAAAAAAAACTTAAGTAAGGGTAACAGTATTAATGTTTAAAGTTACATGAGTAAGAGTAATAAAGTATTGATGGATAAGACAAGTTATTACTAGTTATTTGAAAAATCTTATTAATTCAGCTACATAAAATATGAGTAAAAAAAGACTCGTAATCTAGTGTCCTGTAACTTACTCTAAGGTTGAATTGTCTATATTAGCAAAATCACTTAAATAGTCAATATCAGCCCAATGTTTTCTCAGGTTGGTGCTGAAACTCCTGAACACTTTTATGTCAACTTGTTTTGGTAAACATGGACGTCATTGCGTTAATCTAACTGTTCGTTTCACTCCTTAAAGCGAAATAACTGATTAAACATGACTAACATGATGAAAACTAATTTAACTATATTAAATAAAAACTACATTTTCATAATTAAGATTTGACAGTAAATAAATTCGAAAAATGACCCAACACATTTGGAATAAATTGTATAACTATAAGGATACTATTGCTACTTTCTATTTAGATATGCTGAAGTATTCTCAGCTTTTTAACAAAGATTCTTTTCTTTTTAGTCAAAACCTATCAACAGGAGACTATGTTTCAGACATTTGCTACAGTTTATTATACTATTTCAATAGTGAAAATGCTATTTTCACTTATGTTTTGATTGATTAGCTGGCCCCTAGGTGTAATGAAGCTTAAGTATTTACTGTGTACCTTCATGTCTAGCAAGTTTTTGACTTAACAGAAATTGTCAACAATAAAGGCCTTAGCCATAAATAATGCAGACCGTAATAAATGCCCAGTGCCCTGGGCATGATTTTCTCTTCTCTGTGAAGAAAGTGGGCCTCCTCTGTCCTTGACTAAGCCTTGGCGCTCACATTCTGCTACTCCATTCGTTACGCTCGTTATTTTCACAGGAAGTTTGTTTAACGCTCAATAGATGGACGATGAACAGCCATCATTCATGTTGCCATTTAATGCAGAGCTAATCCAGAGCACCACAAACCCCCCACCCTTTCAACAGTTAAACATTCTGGGAAATATTCTAGCAACACACATGTGTATGATAAATCACCTTTATAATGCTTGTCACATAAAATGTTATTATGAATGCTGGCTTAAGACTGTGCCCGTCAAGATGGGGCTAATGTGCAGAACTGTACCATTGCCATGCTGTTTTTTTAGTCAAGCTATGTATAGAGAACTATAGATATGCAAAGGGTGCGTGTCTGAATGCAAGTTTGGAGAACAGGCGTTGCATTCCTTCATGGCCTTCACCTGGACCTGACCAATCAAAGCCAAACCTTCACACTGCTGTTATGGAAATTTCACAGCAGCATTTCCAAAAAGCCCTGTGGTTAAATACTGTACTGACTGATTACTTTGGGAAAAAACAGACACAGAGTATTATCAGCACAACTCTAATCCATGGTAACAGGCTTGCTGAAAGCTCTTGCGCTTGTCCACAGATGCAGTCCTGCTGGATTTGATTCCATAACAGCCTATAATCAACTGCGTTTTTTTCTTAAGGTGATTAAGACCTTGTCAGACTCTGAAATTTAAACAGGATTATAGCAGAAAACTTACTAGGGTTTGTTGTATGTCTCGTTATTGATCATTACTGCACGTGTTTCATTTAGGGTGGATATTAAGGCACGTTTTATTCAGTGTAGAAGGTAATTTTAAGGTCACGTATGTTGGGCTATAACAAAATATAATAAAATTTCTATTCATGATTAATAGAAAATACATAGGACCTCAAATAAATATAATAAGGCTACACTAAGCAATTACTTATATAAAAAGTTGATTACTTTCCAAAAAATCACAGAACCCATACAACACAACAGCTATGATTAAAATTGCAGTCACATTTGCATTTTTATTTATTTGTTACATTCGTTTCATTTTTACAATATCAAATACATGTTAGCGTGTTACTAAAAATGAACTTATACACTAATTAACTAAAACATCTACAGGCAATCAAATCTTTTTCAAAATAAAGGCATCTGCAGATTAGTGTATAAAGCACTGGAGTTAAAACATTTATTTAGCATGGAAGGTAATTTAATACATAATTATCTAACAATATAAAGAAAAAAATTAATATGTTATCTAATTTATTTAAACGTTTTGGTACAGATGTCTATAAAATAACGTTGGAGAGCTCACATCTTCCTGCTAAAAATGGGTCCTGGAACATTTAGAATTTTCCCCCCAAAATCACTCAACATTACTAGTTAAATATTGAAATGTTGTATTAAAAGTACCTCTTTTGCAAGGTTAAACCAACAGAATAGTACATTTTATTATGTTATAGAAGGTGTGTTTAAAAGCTGTGATAGCGTTAGAACTTTAATGTCTGTAAACAAATTTTCATTTAAGTTTTCATCTTTGAACAGATGATAGCATCAATAAAATAGGCTACATATAAAAATGTAAATAAAATTTCTAGTTGCATAATTACAACTTTTAATCATGTAGTACACAGTAATAGAAATAAGATTCTATATAATAACATGCAAGACTTGAAATTGCTGTTTACAGACTCTCCCCATCCAATCAGGCTGAGCTTGAGCTATTTTGCAAAGAAGAATGGGCAAAACTTTTAGTATCTAGATGTGCAAAGCTGGTAGAGACATACCCCAAAAGACAAAGTATTGACGCATGAATACAAATGCACATCACACTTTTTAGATTTTTAAGTGCTTAAGATTTTGCAAACCATGTTCGTTCCACTTCACAATTATGTGCTACTTTGTGTTGGTCTGTTACATAAAATCTCAATGAAATACATTTAAGTTTGTAGTTGTAAGGCGACAAAATGTGAAAAAGTTCAAGGGGTATAAATACTTTATCAAGGCACTGTATATATACATTATAAGTGTGGAGCGTTATAAAAAAGAAACAGTACAGACATCTAAAACAGTCTGACTCTGACCATCTGAAAATGTTTAGCCCATGCTCAGCTTGGACAGAACACCGATATCTCTTCTCTAATCCACTAAAAAAATAATTACAGGCCAATTACTGTGATCACCATCCTAAAAATGAGTTTGGAATTAGCTCACAGGAGAGGACAAGAACAATGGCAGGCTTCAGCCCTGTCCTGTCCTCTCTTTGAAACTGCAGAGAATTGACCACGTGGCTGCAGTATTTTGCTCAGTGCTGCCAACAAGGGACACATTTACTGTTATGGTAAGAGAGTGAAGGCGTTGACTGACAAGTTTTAAGCCTGACATGGGTGTTTAGGGTTCAGTGTTTTGGGGCCATTTTCCGGTCAGGGGGTTGTAGACTGTTATACGTCTCCACCTGGCAAACTCTTCCAGTGTAAGGAAATAATAACAGTGTTATAAATGCTTTATGTTTACATATATTGTCCTAAATTGTGAAAAAAATTGTGAATAATGCTTTACTACAATATGTGGCCCAAGCAGAATTTTTATTTATGAGCCTTTCGGTGCTGCAAGTATGACTAATTCTTTTCAATTCTTGATTAATTGCACACTATAAACCTAACACACCCATTATCAGTTTCATTTGTTGTAGCTGTGTTGCTTACAGTACACCAATGTTATTACTCTTCTATGCATCCTCCTTTTCCTTTCGGCTGTTCCCTTTTAGGGGTTGCTACAGCAAATCTAGGTCTCCACCTAACCCTATTCTCTACATCCTCTTCTCTCACACCCACTAACTTCATGTCCTCGTTTATCGCGTCTGTAAACCTCCTCTTTGGTCTTCCTCTTTGCCTTCTGCCTGGTAGCTTCATTTCTAACATCCTCCCACCAATATATTCACTATCGCTCCTCTGTACTCGCTTTTTTACCTCTTTCACACACACTCTCCATTGCTCTGGACTGTTGAGCCCAAGTACTTGAACTTCTATACCTTCTTTACTTTTTCACCCTGTAATCTCACTGTTCCACTTCCCTCTCTTTCATTTAAACACATGCACTCTGTCTTGCTACAACTGACTTTTATTCCTCCTATCTCCAGAGCAAATCTCCACCTCTCCAGGTTTTCCTCTACCTGCTCCATGCTCTCACTTCAGATCACAGTGTCATCTGCAAACATCATTGTCCAAGGGGATTCCTGCCTGACCTCATCTGTTAACCGATCCATCACCACAAAGCTATACTAATTTACCATAACAGTCTCCTTGTCTTCTTTGACACACCTAGCACCTTTTTTCCTGTCTTCCTGATCACTTCTGCTGTAGTTTGCCATTCATCTAGAGACACTAACTGACCACCCAGAGCCTGTTTCAACTCCTGTCTAAATTCCTTTTTCAGCTTCCACCACTTGGTTTTCTTCTCTTCCTTTGATCTTCTTTGTTCTTCTTCCAGACCAATATATTCATCCTACACAACACTATTCTATGCTATTTGGCTACACTCTCTCCCACCACAACTTTACAGTCACTAATCTCTTTCAGATCGTTTCATCCACATAAGATGTAATCTACTTGTGTGCTCCTTTCTCCACTCTTATAAGTCACTAAATGCTCCTCTCTCTTCTGGAAAAAGGTATTTACCACAGTCATCTCCATCCTTTTAGCAAAGTCTACTATCATCTGTCCTTCACTGTTACTTTTCTAGCAATTTGTGTTACCAAGCAATTAAACAGTAGCAAATAAGGTGGCCCGTGAGTGTATGTAATACTTTACATGCTATACCGAACAATTGCATAGAACATGCAGTATACTTAATGTGTGAGCATTTCCCTCGCTTTTATGACCAAAAATGTGTGTGTGTGTGTGTGTGTGTGTGTGTTTGTGTGTGTGTGTGTGTGTGTGAGCAGCAAAATGTATTTAGATATTTTTTTATTCATATATTTTTAACATTTACTCAGTTCATGTTTTTCAGTTTGTTTGTGGACAAAAAAGAAAAAGAATAAAAAAATAGATTGAGGCAGGTTTGGTCGGCACACACTGATGACATCAGATGGTTATGATTGGTTGATTGAAATGGATGTTTTATTTCAATGCCTTAGGCCACCTCTTAAGGTTTTGCTAGTAAATATAACTAAATCATGTCTTGGTCAGGGAAACAATGTGAAAACGGTGTTACATTTTGCACCTATTTTAATGTATAATGTGTAACAAACTGGTGTGTGTGTTTATGTCTTGCATATGGTAGTCACACAACACCAGGCATTTACAGCATCACACAGCACATATCTTTAATTAGGTAGGTAGTAGACTCTACTGACATTCTCTCACTTATTTATGAAGTGCGACACCCAGTGACGGGGCCAAAGGGCTACCAGAAAGGAAGCGCCCTGGTTTGGAGTTTGCTACAAATTTATTCCCAGTCATAATTCTTCATAGCATTTATGCCTTACTATATGTTGTAGAAGGTTTGCAATTAGCTGCCTCTCTAAGCTACATCTGTTTAGTGAGCAAATAAGAGCTGGAGGTGTTGCTTTGTGAAAATATTTGTATTATATGTTTTTTTAGTTGACATTTGTGCTATTTTCTGTATATTATTTCAACATTAGGAGTTATTAATTAATTTGTATACTTAGTTGTGAATAAAAGCAAGTGTTCAACAAGCTACACCATTTAAGCTTTACTGAGCTGACATAAGGCCAGTTATTAGTGTTTATTATTCATTGGTTAAGTAAAGCTGACTGGGTTTATGACTTGCCAGAGTAATGTACGTCTGAGAACACACACTGGTTACCCTGTCTTCTCACAACCTTAGTCTGTGTGTGTGTTTGGCACTGGTAGAGAACTGGTGTGTTGAGTGGAAAATGGACTCTAAAGCTTCTCTACTCACCTTTCGCAGTGGCAACATTAAGCAATCCTATCTATGCCTCTCTTGCCTGTGCCCGGAACCCTACCCTCATCCATATTTCCATATTAAGTTTTCACAACCTGTTTTAGGAGTGATAGGAGGATAAAGTGATTTTACAGGAGTAGTGCCCTTTAACAGATGGTCAGACTCTGCTTGGAAAGGGGGGAGGTATGAAGTTTGAATGTGACAAAATGCAAAGTGGAATTTGCCAGTCCCTCTATTCCAGAATAGGCCCAGGGAAAAGCTTGCAGGCATACGATGGCATGTCCTTCGCAAGCCTGACGAGCTTGGTTGACAGCTGCGATGTTTATAGGCCGGCTTCGATGACAGTCAGGCGGGATGGCTTGGCTCTTTTCAGACAGGAATTAGGTTTGTCATCAGATTCTAAAATCCATCTGATTTATGGCATTTCCACTCTTGTTTTCCCACAAGACCTCCTTTCACCCTTCCTGTAAATGCAACTTTATCACTACCCAATGTTCACCCAAATCTATAAAGGGGATTGTGTTTATCTCTTATTTTCACCTAGATGTTCATTTTTCTTTTGTATCAGTTTTGTCAAATATAGAGTTCTTTAAGAAAAAGCTAATGTTTTATCTTCTGATAGTGTTTCACTATAGGATATGCCGCACTCTTTTATGTGTTGCACTTCCGGATGTGCTGCACTCTCTAATGTGTTGCACTTCCGGATGTGCTGAACTGCCTAATGTGTTTCACTTCCGGATTTGCTGCACTCTTCTAAGGTGTTGCACTTTTATATGTGCCGCATTCTCTAATTTGTTACACTTCTGGATGTGTTGCACTCCCTAATGTTTTGCACTTGCAGATGTGCCGCACTCCCTGATGTGTTCACTTTCGGATGTGCCACACTCCCTAATGTGTTGCACTTCCAGATGTGTCGCACTTCCGGCTGTGCCAACACTCCCTAATTTGTTGCACTTCCAGATGTGCCACACTTTCAAATGTGTTGCACTTTCAGATGTGCCGTACTCCCTAATGTATTTACCTCCGGATGTGCCACACTCTTTAATGTGTGGCACTTCCAGATGTGCCACACTCCCTAAAGTGTTTCGCTTCCGGATGTGCTGTCCTCCTTAAGGCGTTGCCCTTTCTGATGTGTTGTTCTACCTAATGTGCTGCCCTCCTAAATTGTGTTTCATTACATCGCTGTGCTCCAGCTTCAATCTTTCTGTGCACCTAAAATTTAGTTAATTCTTAATACCATACATCTAAGACGAGTAAGTTAACACATGCAATTGAATGCCCCTTTCTCTCTGATTGGAACTTTTATTCCAAGAGCATGAGAATGATTCTCTTGAGCATAACATGATCTTTAAAAATAAACTCTGTTATTTGACTGGTCCCCTATTCCCCACTCACTGCATTCATAGTCCTCGTATAAAGCTCTTATTCCTTTTATAGGCGCATTATTTTGACTGTCAAAGCAAAAAAAAAAAACAGACTTAATGCTCTGTAAATCTGAAATTCTCATAAAGATTCACCGAGTTTACCCAAGAAGTTCCTAATAACATGACATTTATTAAATGATAAAGCAATGCGTAATAGATGACTTTCACTAGTGCTCTTTATTTTTGTTCTCTCATTCTCAAACACTTTTGTCTCTCTTTTAGCTCTTCATTCCAGACCCTATTGTGCTGCTTACCCCCTGCTGTATCTTGCTCTGTGTTGTTAACTGAGAGGATTTCACATGTTGTAAATTCTGGGCAGATATATAAATCACTGGATGGTGTGGGTGGGAGGTGTGTAAAGGGATCTGCAGACTTTCGCTTCATGGGTCACTACTGCTATTCCAAACCTGGTTGATTCATGTTCGACGCTTGGCCATCCAGTGCAGCTGTTTCAAGAAAAAAGAAACTTGTGATACTGTATGACAGAGATGAAACCAATATCTGCACCACATGCGATTATTAATTTGGTTTGAACAACGCTCCAGGCATTGCATTGTATAATTAAGTTGAAGTGGTAGTTCTGTGGTTATCAGTGGTGGGCGGTGCATTTGGTACCTGGACCTTCGGTGTGGACTTATCCGACTGATACACCTCTTAATACCACCACTATCATGTCGCAATTATAGAAACAATTAATACTATACAAAAACACAACGTGGCATTACAGAGACTGAGACATTTCACATATTGAGGGTGGAAACCATTTTTACTAAAGCAAGAAACCCCATTAACACAACTTCATCCTCAACTTTACCCTTCAACAATACAACCGCAACTGTAACACGTACATCATCTAAAGCAGTTCAGAATCAGTATTTATCTAATTACACAAAAAAACATTAAAGATCTAAATGAAATATATAATACATTTAAAGGCTGTAAGCCAACATTATCGTTCAGCGAAACTGGTAAGACAAGCTAGTTAGCTTCAGGGTTAACCGAACGCTCCTCACCATGTTTTTTTCCTGGAAAAGAACGCTCTGAAAATAGATTATTGAGTGGGTCCAAGACCAAGTTAATTTCTCCTTCTTCATCAGCCGTTGTTGGCATTAACATTCTAATTCAACTGTACATGCTTTGCTAACCCTACTTTTCTGTGCAATAAATGTGCAATAATGTTTTACTTTTTTTTTATTCTTACTTTTTTTTATTTCTATCTTACTTAAAAATGTGCAACTTCTGTCATTCATTCATTCATTTTCTAAACCCGCTTATTCCCTAATTCAGGGTCACAGGGATCTGAACTCGGGCCTCCTTGCCGCGAGGCAACCGAGGCATCCGAAGCCACCGTGCTGCCCGCAACTTCTGTCACCAAAACAATTTCCTTGAAAGTGCAAACCGACTTGGCAATAAAGCTCTTTCTGATTGTAATCCTTTCTGATTCTGAACTGGGCTGAGACAGTTTTACTCTGATCAACCAATCAGAGGCTGGAAAAATGCTGATGTCATTGTACACCAGCTAACAGACCTTGGAGGGTGGGTTTAATAATATTAACCAATTAGCAATCTGCCGCTGTTAATATAGTTTAAGTTCCATGGGCAGCACTACTGATTCTGAAGGCTTTTGGCAGATTAGATTAACATGGCAGCACATAGAAACTTAAATCTGATTGAACAAAAAATTTTACATACACAAACACGCACTGAAAGCAGTGCAGCACAGAGAAATGCTACAAAATTAAGAGAATAAGCGGTTAGGAATAAATTAATACAATTTTATAACACAAATGCTAGAATTTAGGTTGTAAATGTAGGTCAGCTTCTGATAGTGTTTAGGCCAGCAGAGAAGGACTTACTGGCCTGGTCTGCACACCACTGGTGGTTATACTAAGTGAAAGTTGATGGGTTCCATTCTCTGAGCAAGGGCCCCTGAGCAAGGCCCATAAGTGCTCAGTTAGAAAAATAAGATAAATATAAATATCTTTGGCTAAAGTCATCTGGTTATTGGCAGAAATGTAAATGTAACTAAATTATGGTGGTTTTTAATGTGAGTGTGAACATCAGTCTGTGAGTAGTAACATGTGAGTAAACATTTGAGCAGTTTCTTTTGACGTTTCACTAAATGATTATTCAATAACATTCCCTCTGAGGACGCAACCAAGAGAAATCACTGGTGGTGCACAGTACCTCCTGCAAGTAGAATATTTAGGTTTGAGTTACAGCGTCACCAGTTCACGGTGTTTGATTGAATTCAAAGACATACATAAAAGGTTACTGTGCCGCCAAACCTCCCCTTTGACATACATGACATGCAAGTGCATAATCATGCAGCAGAGTCAGGTGTTTGGCGATCTCCTCTAAGCATGTTGCGTTCTAAAGGGATTTAAATGACTTACAGCTGGTTTATATGAAGGCTATGTGAGCAATTCATCTAAAAGGAACATCGGCATGGGGCTATTCTAAGGCTGAACTAGGAGCAGGTGTTTTTAAGCACTGGCAGCCATCACAGATGACAAACTCATGGACTGCTGTTTGTCCAGGAAGGAACAAGGAAAACCAGGTGCATGGATGGTGAAATGTTGTCCCCAATTCCACAGTGTTGCAATAAGGCAGTCCCCCAATCACCACCTCTATACTTCTACTCTATGATCCATCATTAGTTGACAGAGTGTGTCGGTGGCTGAATTTCTGCTCTGTAAATAGACCTGCAAGGCTTGCTTTTTTGGTCACGATTGCCTGCTATCCTAGTAATGCAGCCTGTGTGATGGACCAGGAACACACCTCTGCTTGTCAAGCCAAGAACAGCCCTGAATGACCCCAAGCCAGGGTTATTTTTGGTCTCACTTCCCCACTCCATGACTCTTTCCATCTTGCTCTATCTGCTGCTGTCTCATATATGATCCTCTCTCTATTTTTTTTTCCTTTTTATTTGTGTTCACGCTCTCATTAATCACTGTCTTTTGGAGGTGGAAAAACCAAACAATACCCCTTGATGACACATGGGGCATTTTCCAAGTGGTGGCAACAACTTTGCAACTTTTCAAAAATATTCTGCACCCAGCAGGAGTTTGTCCCATGAATCTGCCAGCTGCTAAAAGCTCACACTCAGCAGAGACTGTCACTAATTTAGTCCTGTCTGAAGCAAAGTCATTCACACTAGCAATTAGTACTTAATAAATCAAGAGCTTGTTTTAACACACTTAATCTGTTCACTGTAGGGCGTGCTAGGAACAGTCAGCTATCTCAAATAGGTTAAACATCTCTTTATTAGCGGGACAGTCGTTGGATTTATTGTGATAAATCCTGCTTCCTTGTTAAGATAAATGTTATTTAATGCTATTTCTACACCCAATTCAGAGAACAAGAACAACTAGCACATGGAGAAAATAATAATAAATACAAACTGCACTAATACCTTTATTATGGCTTCAAAATCAGCTCTGTGTTAATTGCTTTCATTACATTCATTAAATCAATTTGTTTCAATGCAATAAAACAGATATGTAATAAACAAGAATTAATTTGCTGAGTGTCCGGTCTTAGGACACTTACAGTCAGTAGTTAGTTTCATCGGAACATCCAAAATATGCTTATTTATGCAGTTATTTATCCAGCCAATCACGTGGCAGCAGCACAGTGCAGCTACAGGTCAAGAGCTTTAGTTATGTTTGATTAGATATTATAGATTTTCATACCAAATTAGCTGATTTAAGTATTTAAGCAATGCCTGGACACTTAAAGTCTTCATACGCAATAAAAAAAAAAATTAGGGAATGGTCCAAAATACATTCTGTATGCAGAACTGTCAAGCTGAAACTTCTTCATAAGAATGACGAGATTGGATGGAGTGGACACAGGAAGTCTAGTAAATTTACTAAGCAATCTTTACAATCGACATGAATAGAAAAGCATCCCAGAACACACAATAGATGAAACCTTGAGGTAAGCTCAGTGGTTGGAGCGCTGTTCAGAAACCAATGAAAAAATAGCAATAAAATGTAAGTTGATTTAAATTAAGGTGTCTGATAAGTGCCAGATGATTTTTTGCACAGTTTTTCTGCCACATGATTAGATAGAATGTGTAGGTGTTTGTAAAGTGGCTGGCGAGTGTAAAGACTCTGAATTAACTTTGCGACTGTATTAACTTTGAATATACTGGATGGTTCGGTGGAACATTTTAAAGTTCTTCATATGGGATATGCGAAAAATGCATTTCATTGGCTCTGTACATGTACCTTGCACAATGACAATAAAGTTGAATATTTATTTTATTTATATTATATCACTTTTGGCACAAGGATCTTTTAGATCACTTCAGCAAAAGCTAAACCATAGAGATAATATTACCGAGTGTGGTCTTAAAATGTAAAAAAAACAGGTCATAATGTACACCGGTTGTCACTTAATGCATGTACAAGCCTGTATCCACTGCTTCATGTTATCACAGGCTAATGTAACCTAATATTAGTTAATATCTTTCTCTCTGTCCTCCTGCCATGTATCTGATAGTTTACACCACTTGCATGTCACCAGGTCGTTACGTTTATTTCAGATGGCAATGAACTGATGACACTCTAATTAATGCATTCTGCACACCTAAATATTAATCAAACACAGAAAAAGTTTCCACTAAGTGATGCTATTTTGGGAAATAAGGAGGAGACTATACAAATCCAGGAGCGTCCTCAATGTGAAACATTAACATTTAAAGATAATAGTCTTCTGCTGTGTAGTTCTGAATATAAATTATGTTTGTATGACCTGCTGCATTCACAGTCTTTTGTTTAGCTATCCAGTAAAAACGACAGTTTTTCTGATTTAACTCCTTGCAGCCCAGTGAGTCACTGCTCAGTGGTGATGAGTGTTAGGGTAAGTGTTGAGCTGTGGTCATCATAACCCAGTCATAAGTTTTGGTGTGGTAGGAGGCAGGGGGCGGGGAAGAGGGGGGTAAGGCAGGTGTAAGTAGTCAGTATGAGCAGGACGCTTAACAGTTGTAAATTTTTCCTTGGTTTGTTGACAGAGCAGACACTGATTTACAATAATCTGCTACAATAAGGATGTCACAAGCATTTTAACGGCCTGTTGAGCATATTAAAGAGAACAGTGGATGCTGATAGCCTGGTTTTATTTTTTCAGTGACACTACAAAGGTGTCTTATGTTTAATAGCGCATACATGAGTCCAATTTTACAAGCAATGAAAGTATTGCTGTTTAACACTATCCTATTGGTTTCGGATAAACATTTTCCAGTTTTTCCCTTATTGCCATTATGATGCTTGTGGCACAACAAGAATCAGTTTTCATTTAAACAGGAGCTTATTGGAAGAGTTTGTTTATCTATACATGATGGGTTAATCTGGGATTTTGTCTCAGACGTTTGCATTGAATGTTATTCAACAGACATATGAGTGGTAGAGGCTTTGTGTATGAAAATCTAGAACATGTTGGTCAGCAGTCATTTAATAATATCACATCACATGAAGATTCCAGACGATACACATCAGTCCCTCGCGTGGCTGATTTACGTTGCCTGCTGGCTATGGGGCAAAGTTGCAATGTGAGCCGGGCTTTTAGGTAAAGGTAATAAACTTATTCACTATATAATAGCTGCACTGAGTAGCCATGTTTGTCAAAATAAATTTTAAATAAAAGTCTTTTTGTTAGCTTTAACAAAGAAGAATTATTTTTCTGTTTTTTATTTTTAACTTTCAATTTTATGTTTGTCTATTTTAATAGGCCACTTTATTCTGCCTATGACTGTAGTGGATCTGGAGCTTTTCCTGGGGGCATTGGAAGCAAAGCAGGAATATACCCTGTGCCACACGGCCTTGTACACACACATTCACACAGTCGTTCTCACCTAAAGGGCAATTTAGCATTGGCAGTCTATTTACCAGTATATTTGGGAGGAAACCAGAGAAACATATTATGAAACAGAGTACATTTGAACCTCCAACCAAAGTTCAGGATTAAATAGGGGTCCCTAGAGCTGCAAGGTGGCAAATACCCACAGTTACTTCCCATTGACTGTCGAAAACATGTTTATAGTTACATTTACTGGTAACACCTCAGAATAATGATCCGTAGTAAACAAGTAACTATGCAAGAAGAAGATGTAGGACTTTACTTACTACTGTTAACTAATATAGAAGTGAGTTTAACTCTGCAGAAAGAAATAGCTAATTTAGTACATTTATTAGGTATTCAATAATTACAAAATAAAAGTTATTGTCATTAAGAACTACTTGCGAACTATGACCAATTAAAAAAAAGAATAATTAATGAATTATTAATCACAACACACTCCCTTCAATAAGACAGCTACAGATTGAAATTGTGACTCTGACCAAAGCATGAATGGACATGTTTTTTGTTTATTTCAAACTTTAAACATATAATAATAATTTGTTTCAAAATGAAAATAATTAGGAAAAGACGCTGACGGGCTCGTGATTGGATCAGTTTACTTTTATGAGCTCCATTCGGTTTAATTAATGAAGGACCAAATGAAATATTGATGTTTTCTTGTCAAAAACAATTTGCATCTCTAATAAAAACATTGACTACATTTATATTGTGTTAGGCACAAAAACCACATTTTCCAGATTACAATGTGCGGTAGAATATCAGTGGTGCCTCACAGAAATGTATGACTGTACAGTATGAGTTAGATAGAAAATATGTTAAATAACATTAATTACTTTTGAAAGTAATTAACAAAAATACCACAAGTTCTGCTTTTACAGGGTGGGTGAAAAGTAACCAGGCTTTAAATAATTCCTAATAAAGTCAATATTTCAAATACAATTTTTAAAAACGTATTGCCCATCTACTTTATTACACAGGAGCTTAAAAGCAAGGTTTGTTCAAGGCTTAAAATATAATTTACTATCGTCAACTTCTAGCCTAGTTCATTATTAAACACCCATATATATATGTATAATATTTAATTGATGAGTCTTATGCCAAACATTTTTAAATGTAACTAAAAGAATTAAATTTTCTGCAACTTTTGTTATTAATAGCAACAGCTGTTTTAAAGGAAAGTCCTGACCGAGAACTGAAAGGTCAATAAAACAGAAATATTATCAGCTCAATTATTAAACACTCCTTTGGCAGCTGCCAAAATATCCACCCATCCACTGGATTTTTTTCTGTCCAGACATTTGCTGTCTTTGCATAAGAATGTTAATTTATGACAAAATATATATTTTACACTCAGATATGCGTTTAGATTTTCTTGGTTTTTTTCAGGTTTCTTGATCAACTGTCTAAACCAAAGTAACCATCAGGTATATAAAATATATTCTATTGTACTTGTAGTTAAGTAGTTATTTTAATGCACTGTCTTAAGCACATTCGTGATTTATCAATGCTTTCTGATAAACTCTTATGTTAATACATACAAAAAAGGGGAAGAATTATTTGATGAGGATTCGGCATGTGCCATTACGATATGGATCACGACGTGACTCACAAATGAAATCCGTGCACTGTATGTTCACTATATCCTCTCTCTCTCTCAGAGAGGATGGAATGATTGTTGTTTAAGATCAGAGTTTGATGTTCTATTTCAGAGTCGACTTAAAAGACACCCCTATCACATTAATCAATGTGTTGGACTGCTTCACTTGACGTATTCCATCATGCCCAACGTTCCCTCTCTACCACTAACGATTTATTTAGGGGTAAGCTATATTTGTTGGGCAACCTTTTCTCCTATCCAGAGGCTCACGTCAGTTAATTATTTGTCCCATGAATCTAATACATTTTCTCAGTGCCAAGTGATTTCAGTGAGCTTGCTTAACGGTGCAGGGAGAATCAAGACTGCCCTGTAATCCAGCCCCCACCTCAACCCCCAAAGCCAGCCGATCACTGTGGAAAATCAGCCAAGCCATCCATCTGCCCATGTTATCCTAGCAACCAAACTTTTGTTGCCAAGGTAAAGGTTTCCCCATATGAACCTGTCAGTCAAAAAACCCTAGGCCTGATTTTGTTTTAATCTTTTTTTTAAATCTGCATTGGCCACCACAGCTGCCATGTGAACAAAAGTATTTTTTTTTTTGCAAAATTGCAACCAGACAAAGTGTGCTTAAATTAATGATGTATATATAGTAATGTAATTACTAAAGAGACTTTTATCAAGTAAGTATCAAGTAAATAAGCCTGTGACATGCTAGCGGGCAGCATATGATTCATAGTGGACTATGACAACTGCATGGAATAATGAGAAATTTTATTGAGGCTTAAACCTTCAGGATTAAGCAATGTGCACAGAGTGTGTGGAACCGTCTAAAGCCAGCATAACACTGAATAATGCCCAAATGAAGTGTGAGAAACAAGGCGAATGAGAAAGGCTTTTTAATATCATAACCCACATGGTTTACATAGGGATAAATATCGGGTTTCGGCGGAAATGTTGCTGCTTATGAAATTCTTGCTGCATTTGTTGCATTTTGCACGCTGACTTAGGTGTTAGTATTTAAACTGGCCATCGCTGTACTAGAATTACAGATCAATTTTATCACCCAACTTCTGGGTGGCTTTTGTATCCCTATAAGATTTATTATTGTACATTTTATAAATCTTTTAAAACTTTAATGTTGTTTTTAACTAGATTACATTGATAGTATACTAGTTATAAACAATTATCTATATTTACATAGATTATAAACCAGTAGCAGCCGGTCAATACAGAGTGCTGGAGCCCCTCTCAACCCCCACCTGTGTTAACAATAAGTTAAATATATCACACATTAATAAAAATAATTAGACCATTATTTCTAGTTTATTCCACTGTCATTATAGAATTATTAACATCGTATAATCTGTATTTGCAGAACACCAGACAAACACATGTGTATGTAGGTTTGTAAACTTTTAACACACATGTATTATGAGTGTAAGCACTAATTGGCTTGTTTTAAAAAATTCCTCCCCCAAGCAGCGCCAGACCCTTCCGGTTTTGTTGCTAGTGAATCTGTTGTTTTTTTAGATTTTTGGCCATGTGTTTGGATGGTTGTGCTGTAAGTCATGACTTTTTTTGTTTTCCATTTCGCTCTCTTTAGTGGACAACATTATCATTACAACCTTTATCTCCAAATCTGAATGATATAAATTCCTAAATTATTTAATTGACCTTGATAACTACTGATACTAAACCCACACTAAAACTTAAAATTCCCTGATTCGTAGTACCCTTATTGTATATATTTTTGAATTTATTAGCCAGCAGTAATAATACACCATTACCATCGGCTATTTACAGTCCTGATTTTGTAAGTTTGTAAGCAGCTACCGCCACTGTTATAAACCAAAGTACTGCAAGAATATTTCGAGGCTTACTCATTATCTTCTGTATTGTTACAACTGTTAGATGTTCACCCAAAGTCAGTTGTGTGTACAGTTAAAGGGTAATATGCTAAAGGATGCATCCTGTGGTTTTCCCCTTTAAGTGTGTGAGGTTGAGAAAAGAAGCCACATTGAGTGTGTACATGTGAACCTGTCAGTCCTGCGTTGGCCAAGAGGAAAGGGATTAGAGCCATTAGTTCTGGCTTCACAGGCACACACTCACATTTGTGAGGAGTCACCAATGCCCTTTCTGCTAATTATAGGTTGAAATCTGACAAGAGAAAAATTAGAGGGAAAAAGGACACAGCTGTGCTGTGCTGGACCACAAGGTTGGGCAGAGAGGAAAAAGAGAGAGGGAGAGGAGGATTGAAACGTGAAATGTAGAAGCAGTTTGGTTGCTGTTTTAAATCCATAAATCTCCTTCTCCTTCCACCTAAAATGAAATTAGTTATCTTTGTGTTTTTTTTACTGCATTACTTCTTCTCACTCACCACACAGCTTGGGGAGAAGTCAGCCAACAGATGGACACGAACCAGCCTGATTTCATGCAGCGATCACAAATAACGGGCGGGCTGTTATAAGAGAGCTCCCAGCTCTGAATATGCCTCATATGTTTGCTTATTTAATCAGCATGGTACATGATGATGGAGGAATTAAATATACTATTTGTTTTTCCAGTTGTGGCCTTTGCTTATACTTGGCCTATTGTCTGTAGTTTTAGTGTAGCTGCAGTTCACTACAGTACATGAATAGAGTTGTCTATTACTAGCCAGGAGAGTTAGGCATGCTATCAGTATGTTATGATCTGATCGTTCATTATGTGCCAGTGTGTGAAAGGTTTTCTTAGTATGGTTGTAATATTGTAAGGTCATTAACTCGTTACAGCAGTCTTGGAAATATGTCTCTGTCAGCTTGGGGAGATCTGCTAGTTCTACTTTTCCAGCAGCAGAGATAGAGCTGAAACTGTTTTCCCACTGTAGTGACACTGACAGGAGTCCTGCAATCCCTAGAGATTTGCACCGGAGATAAAGTACTCGTTAGCAGGAAAGAGGCCCATGTGATCTGAAATGGTCTTACAAGGTCTTGATAGCTTTTGCTACTCCCAACACTAAACTGGTGTAGATGCCCAGTCAGGCTTAAATGAGGTGCTTTACCTCATCACTTTTGGAATAATTGCTCCTTGAGGTCCTAACTTATTTACAGGCACTTTAAGGCTGTGCAATAGTTTCAGAATCAAGTGTCAAGTGGGGATTATTATTGACTGCATCACGGTTTAGAACCCATGTGATTTGTGGATTAATTGCAAAGTTTAATAACAGATTGAAAGTTTAGCATTTACACATTTTTAAGGTTTGTTACGGTGTAAACATTTAAAAAGAGTTTAAAGCATCCAGGCACAAGAAACAATACTTTTTGTAGCTTAAACCAAGATTGATTTATTGGGTAATTATTCAGTGACTGTATCTGAATCGCTAATAAACCTAAAGCACCTTGTAAATTCATTTACATCTTTGTTCTATTGTATTTATCTCTATAATTATAATTTGTGTATTATCACCAGTACAAGTCACCACAATCATTCTGCAATAATGAATTTTTTTCCAAATAGTCATTTAAGTCATCTGATGAGATTTTTTTTATATTGCAATATATATAGCAGAAAAATATCACAATGTCAGTTTTTGTCAATATCGTGCAGCCCTATAAAACACACTTGCAATAATGTCCTGCTTGGGCTACTTAAACAGGTGTGACGCACAAGACTTCTGAACTAAAAGTGTGCTGTGTTTCTGGAACATACAGGCTAGAAGCTGATTTTTCAAGTCCTGTAGGTTACAAGGTGAGGAGGTGAGGAGACCACTGTGGATCGAACTTGTATGTCCAGCACATCCCACAAATGCTAAATGAATAGCTGGAATGTTTAATCATGTTTATCCAACCTTCCCTAAACAATGTATGCAGTGTGGCAAGGAGCATTATCCTGCTGAAAGATTTTAGGGAATATTGTTTGCATGTAGAGGTTGTAATCATGTGTCAAAGTAAAAAAAAAAATCCACATCCAGATCGACTGATATTAACTAATATTTAAACTGATCATTTGCACATTTTTAGACCAATAACTGATTTGCAGAGCTGATGTTTATTTATTGATTTACTTCTGTTTTTGATGAAAGTCGATACATCAAACAATTGTACTGAACTGAACAAGTGTTGTTATTTATGACACTGTCAATACTGTCATATTACTGTCTTTAAAACAAAGTAAAACAACTTTTATTTTTTACATCAATATTAACTGCTTTGTCATTTAGGGAAACTTCGATCAATAACACGTAAATTAATAAAGCACATGAAGATAATTCTAACGATTATTTTATAAATATTGTAAACCAAATGAATAAACTTTTCGTTAAAAGATTAATTTGTTTTTAAGTACTCTTAGTTTTTAGTACTCTTAGTACTCCCAGTTTTTAGTACTCTTAATACTCCCAGTTTTTAGTACTCTTAATACTCCCAGTTTTTAGTACTCTTAGTACACCCAGTTGAACAATTGTTAAAGGACATCATTTACCTATATTTTCAATGAAATATATCAGTCGAAGAAATTGTACTTTACCTGTAAGTGCTGCTTTTGTCTTGTTAATTCTGTATTAATTCTGAGCAGATGGTGTGTGTGTGATTATGGACTACTTTACCCAGCCTGTCTGAAACCAGCAACCGTGTCATAGTCAAACTCAATAAAACTTTGTGAACTTTCCCCAAATCTGTTGGTCATAATCTGCGTCATTTTATGCATTGCACTGCTGTTATATCAATACCAGAATAGAGAAATGAATGTAAAAGTACGTGCTTTTCAAAAACCTGCAGCTGAAGGGGACAGTTAAGAAAGGTGTCTTAACTGAAGATCAATACTCCCCCTTGTGGCAAACATCAAAATATAATTTTAACCTACGCAAAATTTTAAAGATTTTTGTTAAAAAAAAAGAATTGTGAGCATGATTTATTTCGGATTTGTTCTGTTTATAAGACCCTTTTCTTGTTTGTCTTATTCTATAGAGTTAATTGTTGCAGTCTTAGTTTAAAATAGTTTAAACCGTTTGTCATTGATATTAAACTTTTCTTATATCAAATATATTAATATGTTAAATATGTTTGTTAAAGATTTTTGTCCATGTAAAGTTTGGAGGTTTTTTTCCAATGTGGTTAAGGAAATAATTTTTTTCTGGTTATATAACATGTTATCTTGGTTTGGATGACATAATAAAGACACAAACACATGTTTTGTTTTGTATTTGTATTTTTCTGTCCTGCAATGGTAATAAATTTAATAAATTAATAAATTAATTTTTTTTTTAAAAGAACAGAATTCTATTTGTTTTTCTGGAGTTTTATTTTTTAAATAAAGATTCTGATTAGTGTAATCAGTAAAAATGACTTAAAAGTTGATCACTGGTGCATTTATATATTATAAAACTCAAACTGATGGCTTGTTAAGTTTGTTATCAAAATAAATATTATTCGCTATGTTTTCTTTACTTTATGTTTACTGTAGATTTGTTCCCCCGCTGACTGAGCTGTGCAGCAGATCATAGATGGAAACTGGGTGGAAATATATGTTTATCTCTAAGGACAATATCTGGGTCTGATTCAGCTGTGTGTTAGAGAGGAGATGACCCAATGCTCTGTTTCTGCCAGTTCCGTGTTAATTAATCCACACTGTGGATGCCTAATTATTCATTATACTATACTGACATACACACACACACACACAAACACAAACTTTCCATAAGCTTGAAAAATTCTTTAAAAATTAAATCTCTCTCTTAAAATTAACTAGCCCTTGAGTTCCTGTGTTTTATTTTGCTATTTCTCTCATTTTTTTTATCTTTCATTCTCTTTCTTACTCACACACACACTATTTATATTATAGATAATTATACAGTAAAATGATCCCTTTATCGTCTCAAAATTAATTTATGCTAAATTAAATGACTTCTTTTACTGAAACCGCTTATATTAGTACATGCTGACGGATTCTGCTCCTTATTTCAAAAGAAGTTGTCACAATATTATAAAATGTACAATATGCTAAAATTTGCATTATTATAAAATTTACAGTGTTATAACTGACAGCTGACTGAGAATGACTTTTTCCTCATCAGCATCAAATAGAACTGGATAATCTTTTTTTTGGGCTGTATAGTTAGCAAATTATTGGATTGCTCTTTAATTCATCTTTATCACCTATAGACTTTCTGTTGAGCATCTGGCACCTTTATCCAGTATAGATAAGTGATACTGTAAAACACACTAACATGGCAGGACTCATTTTTACAGTTTTACACAGACCACAGGATGATAGCACTACATTTAAGGTTTCCTCAACACAAACTAATGTATGCTTTGAGCGTCTTTGTGCTAATCTGTGGCAACTCTGTCAGCGCTTTCAGCACTGTACTTACAGATGTGAAAAGATGTGGGAATGGTGGGGTAACCGTTTTTACAGTATGCACTTTCTAAAGAATGTCAGTTGAAGAGTAAACATTAAGACACTCACCTTGGCATACATCTGAAGCAGGATGTACTTTTTTTAATAATAACATAGTAATACATGATGAAATTTATGACTTTATGTACCAAAGATCTTTGCTTAAGAAATAATATAAATTAACAGCATGAGAATTTCCCCCAATTTCCTTACTCAACTGAATTTTAGAGATTAAGCTGTCATGATGCAGATACTGAGTCTCTAAGTATGAGCTGATCCTGGCCCGTTTACATGCATATTTTTTGTCATTCCAACTGAGATTATTCCGATTCCGATATTCCGGTTGACCCTTCAGTTGAGTTATTAACTATTCCAAATTGGTGTTTACATGTGCTGATGCTTTCAGTCACACAGCTGGTCTGTCATTCTATAAATTGTATTATTACCCCTGTTTGTTTTATACCGTGCTGTTGCTGAACTCTTTTACAAAAATATTGCTGCAAGAAGCAGAGCTTTTCTGGAGCGGTGATAGAAGCCACATATTTCCTGCCTCTCTTCTCTATAGAGAAAAGTCTATAATAAAGATTGTTGAGAGTCCTGCTACTGAAATTTAGAGAGCTAAAAATTTTTAAATTATCCATTCATTCATAAGGACTTAACATCCATCCATCTATCTATAAATCTATCCATTCATCCACCTACCTACCTATCCATTCACATATTCACATATCTATCTATCTATCTATCTATCTATCTATCTATCTATCTATCTATCTATCTATCTATCTATCTATCTATCTAAGCTCAATAAACGTCCTTTCTTACACATACTGAAAATGTATTGTTGTTGCAGAATGTAGGTTCACCAACACACACACACACACACACAAACCTGCCTGTGGTGTGAGTGCTGGCTCTGCTTGCTGGGAATTCTCAGGCTCATTAAGAAGATCTCCTCTGAGAAGACATTGGCTGATGTCGCCTCATTGCACTATATTACCCATGGAGAAGGCCACACTCCAAAACACACTCACTTTACTCCAACAAGTTCTGTACTGCTCACCACCACAAAGACTCCTCTGCTACCCACTGCTATTTCCTGAGCAAGGTTTCAAATATAAAAGGTTCAGAGCCTTTAAGAAGGAAACTTTTTAAACAGAACCTTTTAAAACAATGGATTTAAAGCCAGGATCCAGAACCATTTCTTAAATATGTAAAACATTAAATATACGGAGATCCTCTTAAGAGAACAAGGTGTAGATCCCACATACTACCATGCCATGTGTCTGTGAAGGGATTGTGTGTGCATGAGTGACAGAAAGAGAGAGAGATAGAAAGAGAGAGAGAGAGAGAATGGAGTATGAAAGATGACTGCCAAGTCACTAGAAGCCTAAGCCAAACTCCATTTGCTGTTTTCCTCTCTCTCTCTCTCTCTCTCTCTCTCTCTCTCTTTACCTTCTCCATTATGCCCCATATAGTCCCATTTTCCATGATAGATGACCGGAATTTGAATTGTATTTAGTTATCCTTTAATTGTCTATGAAAAAGTTGTGATCACGTACATTGTTTATTTTCTTTTAAATAATATTGTTTATTCTTTAACTGAATAACATGATAAATGTTGAGAAAGTGCAAAGTGAGGTTTGTAATATTATATTTATATAAAACATGCCTGAGGATTACTTATGTACAGCTTGTACATTAAATGTTCTTTCAGCACTAACATATGGACAACACAGGCTAGGTATACACACCCACACACACACACACACATGCGGATAGGGTTATATCCACAGAAACTAATCTGAGATCTTTGATAACTGGCCAGCATGTGTATAGTTTACTGCCAGATGATGTCGGAGGGAGATTTGAGAAGGCTTATCTTTGAATAGATAGCAGCTGTGCTGAACTGATTTATGTGAACAAAAAAACACACACTTGCGCTCAATCTCTTTCTATATCTTTCTTGCTCACACACACGAAGTCATGCATACTTATGCACTGAAAAGACTGGATAGGTATTCAAAAGTCGAAGGAATTTTCAGGCGGCATTTTTCAGTCACTTCCTGCAATAACTGTTACACCAAACAGTAATATTTAACACTTTTAGAAGCGTTTTGTACAGTTTTAGTTTCAGAATTAACAGTTAATATGTTTTGGACGTAAAAAAATTAATTAAAATCCATTGCAAATTTAGTGTCCAGTAATGTGAGAAGAATGATTTTATTTGTATTTGTCCATTTTAGGAAATTCCATATACTAAAGAACACTTTATGACTGTTTGATTGTCTATTTCTAGTGTAAGCGTCAGTTATATGTATGTATCTCAATGGTATTTAACGTGTTCATTAAAGCCCAGAAAGATTGCAGTATCTTAGCAGGCAAAGATAGTAGGCAGGTGAACATGCAAGTTAATCAAAAGTGAGCAGGTTTGGGTCAAGGACCTGATACTTTACAGCTTTCTTTCACTGCTCCCTCTAGTTTCTGACAGAGAAAGGCGACTGCCGAAGAAGAGAGCAGAGAGAGAATAGTGCAGGTCTGATGCGGTTAGCAGATGCATGTGTGTTACTGCAGAGTAGGGAATTGGACCTTCTCCGTCTACTGTGCTATAAATATCCCCTTGACATTTATTACACTCAAAAGGCTTCGGGTGCTAAAACATTTGGATACTAGTCAATTTTCCCCTTCCTTTTTTAGACACCTAATTTATTTTTAAAATGTGTCTGAATACTAAATACGCTACATTAATATTTTAAAATATGTTGAAATTTTGGAAAAAAAATTATTTCTTATGTATATCATATATTATTGCTAAACCTCAAGGATTAGATTACTGTTGTGAAAAATAAAATGAAAGTAAGGAATTTGTTAAATAAGGACGATAAAAATTAGATGAAAAATGAAAATGTTTGTAGATAAAAAATCTATTTATAATGATTTAGATCAGTTTCCTTGTGCAAAGTTAATCATACAAATCTTAGTGATCTGCAGGGTCACTTATCTGTGTGATTTATCCGAATAGGATCTGATCCTGGATTAATAACATTCTTTGTTGATCCTGAATTAACACTTCAATCATAACCATCTGATGTCATCAGTGTGTGCTGACCAAACCCAACCCAATTAAGAGGTGGCACATGGTTAAGGTGTTGGAGTCCCAACACAAAGAGTGTGGGTTCGATTCCCAGCTCCCAATCACCACTGCTGGGCTCCTGAGCAAGGCCTTTAACCCTCAATTGCTCAGTGGTATTAATGTGAGTGGCTCTGGATAATAATGTGTCTGCCAAATGCTGTAAATGTAAATCTTTCTTTTTTTTGTCCACAAACAAACTAAAAATTTTTAAGTAAATGCTGAAAAAACTATTAACTGATTATTAAATATATTAAAATACTTCACAATATTTCAGGAAAAACATTAGTGAATTTAGACTTAGACTTATAATGATCTAAAATTAACATTAATTTAAATGGTGAATCATAAACAATCGTTATTGCACAATTGAGGATGAAATGTTGGTTCAGAATTAATAAAGGATGTATTAATCCAGAATCACATCCTCCTTGGCAAAATCATTTCCACCCAGGATGTCACACAGATGAAGAAATTACAACCACATGTCAGGAATTGACTGAAGAGCTTCAAGTGAGAAATTCAATTGTGCTTGTAATTAATTTTATTACATGATGTCTGTGTACATGGTTAATATACAGATTAACAAAAACATACAGATTAAATCAGATAGATTTTGTCAGATAAAAAAGGGTACCAGACATGTAATCTTTATACCTCGGTGATATTTTAGCTGCATGGTTACGATTTTTGTTTTTTTGGGAAAATTGCCACCATTCTTTGTGTATAGAGTTTCTTTCTTTCTTCAGTGTCCTTTTAGACTAATCTTTATGGTTCTCATGACCATGTTTTAAAAAAGGCAGAGATTCTGTCAAAAAAGAATAGTAGGGTGCTATGTATAAGAAAACGATTACTACTAGGGGCTGAGTTACAAGATTTAAAAGAAACATTTTATAATGTTAATAATGTTCACTAGTAATGATTTGTGTGTGATTAAAATGTAAATAATGTCCGACTCAACTTCCATTGTTAAACAAACTTTTATTTTAAAAGGACATTTGTCAGAGACACATCCACAACACCACAGGTGTTAGATAGGAAAAAGCTAAAGTTAACAGCCTGAGGTTGTGATATTATTATATTAATATCTGATATTAACCCTAGCTCGGTCAATGTTAGGCTAACATCAACAGGTGAATACAAATTCTGTCTGACAGAAAATATAATTTTTATGCATGATGACAATAAAGTAGTCTTCTGTTGCTGCTTCTGTGCTGCAACTGTGATACACTGTTAAAAGTGGGGGTTAAAAGAATTTTGGAAAAGTGTGTGTGTGTATGCCCTTGAAAATCATGCCCCTTTAATCAACATGAATTTGTTCAAATTCTATGAAGTTGCATTATGGGCCATTAACACGAGTTAAGCTTGTGATGGAGCAAACTTGTTAGTGGTGCAACAAAAAACCACAACACTCTGTAAAAATCTGCTCCAGACTCTGGGCAAAATCATGTCGCAGCTCTGGCCAGAACAAGGCAAGACATAGAGAAGAGGTGCATGAACAATAGTTGTGCTAGTGTCACTCTTGCATCTGCTTTTTTACTCAGGAACGACTGAATAGGATGAGAGGATATTTCTATTCTTTTCAAATGCTAGTTCAAGTAAATAAATGTAGCATTTTTTCTGGATTCCATTCCTGTTTTGTGGAATTTTAGTTGTCAACACAATGTCTATATGTATGCGTAATTTAAATAATTAATTTCTAAGTATTTGTAATATTTATTCAATATTAATAGGTGTCAGAGCTGCATTAGGTTTTTGAGCACAGATTTACCTAGTGTGAGAAGAGAGAGCGCCTATAAGATATTAATCCGAGTGCTCTGAATTATGCAATCTTAAAACACTGGGTTTTCACCTCAGGACAGTGATTTAAAACAGTTAAAGTGAGTTGTCCAGAATTTATTAGACTTTTAAATGTGTTTAGGCTGCTAATGTTTCATACGGCAGCTAAAATTAGGCTAGTAAAATTCAGGCTACTTGTTTACTTTAGCCATAGATAGTAAAAACGTAAAGCTGAAGATGTATAAATAGAATTTATATTTGCTTTTTATTAGGTTTCTGAATCTTTTGCTTAAGTTTTAAACAGTGCAAGAGATAATTGGCAACTAGATACATTTTAAGTGTGTGGGATGCTTGTGTGTGTGTAAGAGAGAGACAGTGCTGAGCAGAGATTAAAAAAGTCCAGATCACTTCTTTCTTCTTTATTACTTTTTATTTGCTAGTGCATTGATCGATGATACCGAATATGTTTCAGGCACAAAAATAAGAAAGCCATCAGTTGTTTTTGGTCCCTGGATCTCCAGTTAACCCCAGTTTACGAAATCATTTCGTAAGGGCATCCGTCAGGGAGATATGAAAGTGTCCTTCCTGTCATAAGTATTTTGGTTCTGTTATCTATTAGAGCAAGTTTTCATGGATCGTAAAATTTTTCATTGGAGCACTACTCATCCTTTGGAAATGCTTTAAGTTTTTTTTTTTTTTTTTTTTTTTACTTTTTGCTAACTGGATTTTCTTAACAGGAAATCTCAAGATAGTGCCATAAAATTAATAAATAGAAAGATGAGAGTAATGGCAATACTGGAAAAAAAGAGAAATGGAGAGAGAGGAAACATTTTTAAAGGCAAAAACATGAGATAGTAATTCTAAATGCTCACCAGGGGAGTACACTGTAACGATTTGACCAGATTAAACATTCCCCGTTGTGACCTGCCTGCACCTCACATACTAGACTCACTTCAAACTCTTTCCTAGGATGTCAGCCCCCTCCCAGGTCACTCCTGCATCCCTCTGTGAGGTGTGATGATGTCAGCCCTTATATTTCACAGCCAGGCACAGGCGATGACACCGACAATTTGGCCTGTAAGTTCTCTCCAGCTTCAGACATGGTGTTACGATTACATGCTTTGCTGCTGTTTTTACATGCCAGGAACAGGGGAAAGAAAGAGGACCTTTAAACTTACTTTTATAGAGTACAACTTTATCCTTCCTCTGCTCATAAAAAAAACCCAAAAAACAAAAAAAACGAAGAATGAAATATACACAATGCACGATTGAGACAGATCACTTGGATTGCATTGGATGCGCTTAATATCATGCCAGGACTCTTGCACACTTACCTCCTGTGTTTTACATTTCACTCTCCAGTCCACAGGAATCTACACTGAGTTGTGTAAAGTGATTTTATTGCTAGTTTAGGTTTCATAGTCTCAGGCGTCACTGAGAAAGTTTATAGCAAGATATAAAATCAGGGTTAGTGAGCTGGAGAGATAAAGAGACCAGGGAACACAGAGGAACCAATATGATCTCCATGATAGTGCAATTAACAATCATTTGTTGAAATACTTAGGGTAAAGTCATTTTCAGCCCCATTTAGAACCTTTTACATCTAATTTAGCTTCTTAAAGGCTTAAGACTTCAGTTAACACTTGACCCATATCTAAAGTGCCCTCTGATTTTTCAGCCATATAGAAGTCAGGCACACATATGACTCCTGATGACTCCTGAGACAGATTCGTTTGTCATCAGCTTGTAAATGTTGTTGTGGTTTTGAGTAATATATTGCAGGCTTTGTGTAACACTATAACAGGCTTTTATGCTGTTAAATAATTAGTGTTGAAAGTAATTATGAAAATTTCCTCAAAGGAAAAAATATCATGTATTTGTGTAAGGATTTATATTCTGACAATGTCTTTACTGAAGCTTATGCTAGTTTAGCACATAGTGCTTAAAATTTGGGTGCATACAGTACAGTACCTAATATATTAGTATATTACCAGTTGCTTTAATTAATCCGATTATTTAGTTTAAGTAAAAATGACACGCTTGATGTCTATAGTTTGTTTTGTACATCCTAATGCCTTTTATGAACTGTAATTGATTTATTCTGTAGATGTTTGTGCTGTTTTATTGCTGGTTGGTCTGTGTCCCCATAGGATAAGAAAACAAATTTGAGGTAGAAATAAAAAAAAAAATTATTGGAATAGATAAAAGAAAAAGTAGGACTATACTTAAATACACAATAATAAACTCCAGTAATAATAAGAAAGAGAAAATATATTGCTGGACAGAATAGCAAATACAGAGGCAAATATACAGAATAATAAAAATGGCAAATACAGAGGCAAATATACAGAATAAAGTAACATTATATCTATCTATATTCATTGTCTACACCCGTTTATTCCTAATCAGGATCACGGGGATCGGCTGGAGTTTGGATGCAGGGGTACACCCTGGACCGGGGGCAGTCTATTGCAGGGTAAAAACATACAGTTAAACAACCACACACACACGCACACTCACTCCTATGGGCAATTTCGAATCACCCATCAAGACTGAACATACATGTTTTTTGCACTGTGGGAGGAAACCAGAGTGCCCGGAGTAAACCCTCACAAACTCAGGGATACGAACCTGGGACCTTCATGCTGTGAGGCAACAGCGCTTAATCACTTAGCCACTGTGCTGCCCAGAATAAAGTAACAGTCAGTGCAAATAAATAAATGAATATAGTGTTGCTGTTCTCCCCAATAATCCTACTTAACATTCCTCCACAAACTGATGTAATACCACTCTCTGTCCAAATGGCCATTTTTATAAACTCTTTCTGTGCTCTCTCTCCCTCAAACTCGTCCACCCCACACCCCATCTAAAAAGAAAAATAAACCTGAAGTGCAGAGCCCTGACATGCCCTTTTTTGCGTGGACTACTAGGTGTTTTCTTTTTGCATTTTTCATGTTTCTTTCTCAAATCACTGGACTTTTTTATACTCCCAAAGCATATATTTACTTTGGAATTTACATTGGAATTTTCAGTTTGCAAATGATAGAAAATACAAATCACACTCTTTTTTGCAACCTTTATTTAAGAAGATAGTCAGTTTGTGGATTTAGCCATAGGTTTACATGACTTCTCTTTTTGTACATGTAAGTAGTGAAAATGCTTTATTTCACCCTGCGCATGAAACTAAGACCACACTTTTATATGATTAATCCAGGAATGACAGTGCTTTTTTCTGCTACATTTTATATTATAATGACCTTCTTTAAAGAAAAAACATATATACATGCCATGTCATATAGTATAGCAAATGTGCTGTATTAAATTAAAATTATAAGTTTAAATAAGTTCTAGAAATGTCCATGTTAATTCTAGGCAATATTCTCAGGCTTTTAATCCAATTTTCTGTTTTACAAATTATGTTGTATTACTAGAAACTCATCATGTTAAAATGTATAAATGTTAAAAATGTAGTGAATGTAAAAAAATCAAGAGATTTTTTTTCCTAAAGTATAGATTATCAGTGTTTCTAATAAATTACAATAAATTATTAAACCTTGTTAATAAGAGAGGTCAGAGCAAATCTGTTTTAATGCTTTCTGTTTACATCTGTCTGTTCAAAAGCCAATGAAGAGGCACTGAAACCAAATGGGTAGCTCCAGGGTTAATATTGGGCCGGGGCTGTCTGGGCCCCACGTATACAGGCTACAGGGCTTAACATTAACGCTTCATTAATGCTAGACAACTAACCTGATCAAAAAAATGTCCAAAATGCAAATATTTACTGAGAGAGGAAAAATCTAAACACACAACACAAAAAAAACCCAACTTCGCATTCTGTGGTAAAATTTATAATTGAAACTTTTTATATTTAAAATAAAATTATTTAAGCAACATCACAATATTTTTACCACCTTGACTGTTCAACAATTCAATAAAATTATTATTCTGTTGCATTTTAGGTACAGTATTGCACACCGCTTTGTTTGCTATCAGCTGGGAAAATAATTAACGAATTAATAATAATAATTAATTTTATTATTAAAAAATAATAAAGACACAGTAGAACCACAGCGCATCTGATTCATTTCTGAATGAATCAATGTTTTGAACGAATCGGTTGAATCCAAGTTTCATTAGTCTATGCATAAACATCTAATAAATTCATAATCTTATTTGTATATTCAAAAAATATTTTCAACTATTCTTTAACATTATTTAAATCTGTTGCATTTTTTTTTCATTATAAAAGATTTAATTGAATTTAACAGATAGATTTGAACAATCATTTTATTGTATTTAAATGAATAGACCAAATGTAAGGATTTATATTGAAAGATAAAGAAAATAAATTGTTAATTGTAAAAAACCTTTACGATTTTTAAATGTAGCTTTCCACATTGACAGCATCTAGAATGATTTTGATTAACATTTTAGTGTTAATAGCACAGGGCTTTCTTAACTTGTGTGCTCCTACAGCTTATTAATTTATATGATTTTGCAGGCTTTACATGTGCATACTTATATTTATCTCCTTTATACAAGTGAGCAATTAGGGGTTAAGGGCCTTGCTCAGGGGCCCAACAGTGGTAGCTTGGTGAAGCTGGGAATCAAACACACAATCTTCGGGTTGGTAGTCCAACACATTAACTATGAGCCACCGCTTCCCCACTGCATCCTTTATTTATCCCAAAAAACAGCCCCTTTCTTGTTGCTTTACATGCTAAAGTAGTAACTTATTAGTTAATACATTTTTAGGATAAATGTATTTTTGTTTTTGTTTTTGGTTTACAGTACATGGAAACTATAAAGCAGTTGTGACTCTAGATAAGGGTTTGTGCTAAATCCTGTTATCGCAAATACTTGATTCTGTTCCCCAGTGACCTTAAAATGCAGTAGAATTCAGTAGAATTAATAAAGTTTTTTTACTGCATTTAAAAAAATATGTCATTTGAACGGTCATCAAGAGCATCTTTTAAACAGCTTGTTAGAAGTTCATGGCTAACCGTCAGAATGTATTATTGCTGGTCTTGTATTAAATAGTGTATGTGTATGTTCAGGTCACAAATGCTAACAAAACTTCTAATTAAATTCTTTATGCTAGAGTGGTTCAAACACTGATTTAGTGCAGTAACAAGCATCACAGCAAAAATCGGCCTCTACTGGACCATCTAACAGTCCTGTCTGGACTGACCGGATCATCCATCTCTTCAGCTATACTACAGGGAGAGGTCTGTGATGAAATGATATATGGGTTATTTTATCCTGGTTCATACCAGCCCTATAGGAGGCAGCTTTATCTTCCTCTGCTGAGGAGTACAGATTTATGGACATATACCTGTGTATATGCTAGCCTAGCTAGATGTTTCAAAACTATTAACTTCAGAATGGATAGTATAATAAAAGAATTATTGTTTTTTTTATTTATTTTTATGAAATGGAAAATGTTTTATACTAAAATGTTGTCTCTAGAGCAGGTATACTGTATCCTAAATTGAATTTCCAAATGACACTCAGGCCTAGCCACAGGGGTCACAAGCCAGTCCCAAGCCTGGATAAATAGAGAGGGATTTGTCAGGAAGGGTATCCGACGTAAAACTTGGCCAAATTTAAATATTTAAGGATTTAAGTTGTTTTATTATGGTATGGATAAGAAAAGAAATGGGGTAGGGGTGATCCTGAAAGAGGAGTTTGTGAATAATGTTCTGGAAGTAAAACTAGTGTCAGACAGGGTGATGAGTCTGGAGTTAGAAATGGAAGGGCTGATGGTGAATGTTGTAAGTGGTTACGCCCCACAAGTAGGTTTTGAGTTCGGAGAGAAAGAGAGGTTCTGGCGTGAGTTAGATGAGGTAAGTGTGAGTATTCCCAGAGGAGAAAGAGTAGTGATAGGCACAGACTTTAATGGACATGTTGGTGAGGAGACAGAGGTGATGTGGACAGAGGAAGTGTTGGGCAGGTTTGGAGTCAGGGAAAGAAACAGTAAAGGACAGATGATAGTAGACTTTGGTAAGAAGATGGAGATGGCTGTAGTAAATACTTTTTTCCAGAAGAGAGAGGAGCATTTAGTAACTTATAAGAGTGGAGAAAGGAGCACACAGGTAAATTACATCTTATGTTATGAAGCGATCTGAAAGAGATTAGTGACTGTAAAGTTGTGGTGGGGGAGAGTGTAGCCAGACTGTGGCTGTGGATGGTGGTGTGTAGGATGAAGATGTTGGTCTGGAAGAAGAAGAAATCAAAGGACGAGACGAAAACCAAGTAGTGGAAGCTGAAAAAGGAAGAATATAGAAGAATTTAGACAGGAGTTGAAACAGGCTCTGGGCGGTCAGTTAGTGTTTCTAGATGAATAGAAAAGTACAGCGTACTTTGTGTCATATGGAAGGAAGAAAGAAGATAAAGAGACTTGGTGGTGGAATGAAGACGTTCAGGATAGTATACAGAGGAAGAGGTTTGCCAAGAAAAAGTGTGACATGGAAAGGACTGAGAAAAGTAGACAGGAATACAAGGATTTGCGGCACAGAGTAAAGAGGGAAGTGGCTAAGGCCAAGCAGAAGGCATATGATAAGTTGTACACTAGATTAGACACTAGAGAAGGGAATAAGGAATTGTACAGGTTAGCAAGGCAGAGGAATCGAGATGGGAAGGATGTGCAGCAGGTTAGAGTTATTAAGGATCGAGATGGAAAGGTGGTCACAAGTGAGGAAAGTGTACAGAGAAGATGGAAGGAGTACTTTGAAGTGTTGATGAATGAGAAAAATAAGAGGGAGAAAATGGTAAAAGAGGTAAACAATGTGAAGCAGGAAGTTCAAAAGATTAGTACATGCGAAGTGAGGATGGCTTTGAAGAGGATGAAAAGAGGCAAGGCAGTTGGTCCTGATGAAATACCAGTGGAGGTGTGGAAATGTCTAGGAGAGCCAGCAGTGGAATTTCTTACTAGATTGTTTTTACGGGATTTTAGTGAGTGAGAAGATGCCTGATGAATTGAGGAGGAATGTAATGGTGGCTATCTTTAAGAACAAGGGTGATGTGCAGAGTTAAACAACTACAGAGGCATAAAGTTGATGAGTCATACAAAGAAAGTATAGGAAAGAGAAGTGGAAGCTAGGTTAAGGAGGGTAGCAATCTGCAATGCCATCTTTGATCTAATAATGCTGACGAAGAAGTACAGAGATGGTCGTAGGGAGCTGCATTGTGTTTTTGTAGACCTGGAAAAAGCATATGACAGGGTACCAAGAGAAGAGCTGTGGTATTGTATGAGGAGGTCAGGAATAGCAAAGAAGTATGTCAGGGTGGTGCAGGAGTGTCAGGAGGTGTGCAGTAGGTCAGATAGAGGAGTTTAAAGTGGTCAGACAGGAATCTCTTTGGACAATGATGTTTGCTAAGGTAATTTTACTCTGTAGTGAGAGCAGGTGGAGAAAAACCTGGAGAGGTGGAGGTTTGCTCTGAAGAGAAAAGGAATGAAAGTCAATCGTAGCAAGAGAGAGTACATGTATTTGAATAAAAGATAGGGAAGTACAGGAGTTTAAGTACTTGGAGTCGACAGTCCAGAGCAATGGAGAGTGTGTAAAAGTGGTAAAGAAGTAAGTACAGGCAGGTTGGAATGGGTGGAGAAACTTGTCAGGAGTGATGTGTGACAGGAGAATATCAGCTAGAATCAAGGGAAAGTTGTACAAAACAGTGATAAGACCAGCTGTTATGTATGGTTTAGAGACAGTTTAGACACTGAGGAAGAGACAGGTGGCAGAGCTGGAAGTAGCAGCGCTGAAGATGTTGAGGTTTTCTTTGGGAGTGATGAGGTTGGACAGGATTAGGAACAAGTTCATTAGAGGGACAGCTCATGTTAGGGGTTTTGGGGAGAAAGTCAGGGAAGCCAAACTGAGGTGGTTTGGACATGTACAGAGGAGGGATAGTAAATTTATTGGTGGGAGTATGTTGGAAATGAAGCTACCAGGCAGAAGGCAAAGAGGAAGACCAAAGAGGAGGTATATGGATGCAATAAACGAGGACATGAAGTTAGTGGGTGTGAGTGAAGAAGATGTAGAAAATAGGTTTAGGTGGAGACAGATAATTCGCTGTGACGACCCTTAAAAGGGAACAGCCGAAAGGAAAAGAAGAAGACTCAGGCCTGTGTACAGGTAGGACTCGACCCTTTTTGCCCTTACATTCTAAATTGCCCATTTTTGTCATTGTGTCTTTCTCCTTCGACAAAGAAATGCTATTGGTCCCATTTTATGTCTGTTTTACAGATATTTGCCCAATGAACGGTAAAACTCTGTAACTCCATCCCCTTTATCTTGACTGAATGAACCAAAGTTCCACGGCAGCTGAACAAAATCTTGTGTAGCAGGCCTACGAGAAATAGAACGATTGTACTATCAATGCCAACCCCAAAAAAGGTATTAATGTCGACTGCTCCACCCCTTTAAAGTACGGGAACTGAATTAACAATTCAAATAAAACAACAGATGTTTTATTAACAACAGATACTAGAGATTACCAAAACAAAGAACTGAAGCTCACCCATAGAGGGTAGGCTAGCTGCGAAGTAATTATCAGTACAACACACATACACACACACACATTGACGTGAGTTGAGTGACACAGTGAGGAATTAACCAAGCGAGGGATAGCGACAGGCCATGCACAACCATGGCACCGCAAACAAAATGCTTTCCGGCCTTTTGGCAATGACCCACACACACTAGAGGACAGAGCTAGTCATGACGACACCCAGGTAGCCCAACCAGCAAATACGCGATTGTGATAGGCTATCGCTCTAACTAGAGGGGAGGTACTTGCAACAGTAAATCAAGATCTTGTTGTTTACATTTTCGCATTTTCTTTTTTATTTTATTATGGCTCTGAAGGCTCATATTTGATGTATTATATGTATTTAGGGTCTGATGTGGGACCTGAAAAAAGGGTATCATTTGCCATGTAGTAATAGCCAAAAATAACCTACAATTACATAGCCTGTACATACAGTAGCATTTCATCTTTTCTAAAATGAGATTTTGTACCCAGAGAGCTGTAACAAACTTTGTAACCCGTTAATGAAAACGTAATGTGATACCGCCGTTTAAATTATAAACAAAATGCACATTTGCACACATTCGCTGGTCAAAAAACCCCAAACTGCATTTGAGTTTGACACAGAGAGACTGAATGACTGTCTTTATCTCTTATAATTCTAAGAAATTTCTTTGACTTATGATTGCTGATACACTTAATTTATTAACATTTAATTGTATTAAATGGTTGCATGGTTAATTCCTGTTAATGCTGTTAATATGCATGTATTCTCTACATGCATATTAACAGTATTCTATACTCTCCTCTCATCTTTACATGTTTAAATGTAGTAAAACATTTTTATTTACTACAGTAATCTTGTACCAAAAAAAGGTCATGGATCAGATCACTGTGAAATCCTTATATTTATCATGCAGGATGTACCAGGTTTTTGATACATCCTGCATGAAAAATGAAAAGTGTCTTTAAGAGACTGTTTCTAAATCTCTTAAAATCAATTTATAACTTTTTTTAAGTGATTTTTTCTAATCATCAGGGAATCTAATATATTTTTTTTACTGTATGTATCTTGCAAAAAAAACTGTAGGGCCAGTAACACTTAAGCGCTAACAGGGTAGATAAACATTTAAAAGCTTATTGCAACTATATGTAACTGGCAGTATAGGATGGAAACTGGGCAAAAGGACAAGATATTAAAAATGACATTGACATCTTCCCAGCACATCTCCCACTGCAGTGTGTCTGCTTTGGACTATATCCTTTCTCTTGATCCTACTTCCCTTTCTCCTTTTCCCTGCTCCCTCCTGTTATTTGGTTGTAAACTAATGTAATATCTTTAGCATACCCCGGGGCAGGGACTGCAGTTCCTCAAGGCCGCTGGTTGTTAACCATATCCAGCAGCATCTGTAACCAGAAGCCTGGCTTAGAGTTTGCCTACACCCCAGTGTAAATACACAGCATTTACACACACACACACACATACACACACACACACACACACACACACACACACACACACACACACACACACACACACACACTTCACTGAAAGTAGTATATAATTCCAGCACACATGAGAGCAATGAGAATGTTTTTCCAACTAGAGCCAGTTCTCTCCTTCCCTTTCTCTCATTCTCCACCTCTTTTGTCATCCTTCACTGCCGCATGAAGCATAGTATAGGAAATCCTTCACCATCATGTAACGCTCCAATTGTCAAATCATCTGTACACCAATGTACATAATGGATAGTGGTGTTCAGTTTTGAAAGTGAAACCCATGGATAACAGGGTCCATCTGTGGTTTCTGCATATTTCAGCATGTGTGTAAAGGAGAATAAAAAGAATCCATTTTTTCAGCATTTAGGACACATATTTACTTTGTAAGCTTATGGGCTAGTGTATATTCAGTGGTTTAACAAATCTGCGGCCGTACAGTGCTCTTCCTCCATCGATCACAGCCACATGAGAGTGAGATAAATGAGGAGCAGCTCTCAGAGCCTGGCAGAGATATATTACAGTCTGGCAACAGGTAGACCCTTTCTTCCTCTTGTAAATAGGCCAGGGACCTCAAATCCTGCCTGATGCCATATCCAGGAGAGAAGAACCCTGGCTGTGAGTAGAAATGTAGCAGTGGTAAAAATAAACGGGTAAACCCTAAACTAAAGTGGTCTTCCAGTTGCGTTGGTGAAGAAAGATAGGCATGAAAATAAGTAAGCCAGAGCAGATCGTTTTTATCCTTTTAATCACACCTATATTATGTTACAGCAGACTGCTGTTTGGTTTCCTTCATATTTGCTGAATATTCCTAGGACTGAATTCATGATGTCATACCATTTTGTATACCCGAAACTAAATACTAAATTATAATTGCTTATGATGGTCCATCAGAAGTACATCGTAATGGACAATTCCCTTATAAAGGCTGTGATAGTAATCTTTTTCTTTGGTTTACATGTGCACCAAGAAATGCATCATGTTTAATGTTTAGTTTTTTATTTTGCCTGGGTTTTTTTTGTTATTTATTGGGTTTTTTTATGTTCTTGATTTGAACCTTCTATAACACCTTTCTAAGGAAATTCTTATGCAGAACTTCCACAAACCAATAAACTAGATGGCGCTAGATGAGACCTTTCCTTGGTATATATAATTGATTGATACCTTTTAATATTTTCATCGTTGTTAAACACACTTGTTTAATCCAGACTGTCCCGTCAGTGTTACATACATTCCTCTCATTTTTTTCGGTCAACTCGATCCTGTTTCTGTTGTTTATCACTATGGAAAGTTCTTCCTCTTGCAGAATAACTGAATAATATTCCTGCAGTTCTTTACAACTCTGATTGTTTCTTTAAAATTGCTACCTCATTCTTTATTAAACACATCAAATATAATGTAAAATATAGTTTTCTTTCTGTTATAGGTTTTCAGCACTGTTTATCTCATAACTTAGTGAAATAGAGAACTGGGGAAGTGTTCAAATAAATGTATTTATTTATAATTCTTTTATTTATATATTTCTTTTCTTTAATAATAAAGTTGGTCTAATTAAAGTAAGTTTTAAGGTGCAGTAGGACATTTTGGAAAATGAACATGCACAGACTGGACAACATTATTACAGCATTATTACTATATATCATGTCAGTCACCGGTGAGAAGATTTTTAGTACCGTTAGTAACGGTACTAAAATACCAAACATAAAAACAGTACCTGATTGTCAGGACCTGGTCAGGATTTCTGGGTGCGTTACCCTGCCGGGCCACCGGAGGGCAACAGAGAGATTTTTTGTGTGTTTAAGTAGTGGCGATTTGCTCAATGTTCGTTTATCACCTGTCCATGTGTCATGTGTCAATTTTTTTATTTTAGTCATGTGTTCCTCATTATGTGTCTGGTTTAGTTAATTGTTTTTCCAATTAGGTTTAGTATTTATACCCCTGTGTTGCAGTCTGTCTTTGTTTTGCTTTGTCGCAAGTCACGGTTGGTGTGCATGTCAAGTTATGCTCTATATTTAGATTAAGGTTCTTATTCATGTCATGTCAAGTTTTGTTAGTTTCATGTTCTAGTTTGTTAATGTTAATTTGTTGTTTTTAAAAAAAATACTGTGTAGGGTTAGTAAATGCTGGTAATTTACGAATGTACGAATACATTCGTAAATTACATTCGTGATAACTTCATGTTACTATCAAAACACACCAAAATCTAATCACACCATATTCCTACCTGTTCAAAAGAAATACTGTAACCATGATGTCATATTTTGGCACTTAGACCATTTTCAGACCCTTTGACTCTTGTTGTAATTTGATATTAAAACAGGGACGCTGAGGTTTGCACATATATATGTTGACAGGCAGGTAGGAAAGCCTATTATTATGTTCGGAACCAACATTTTAATTGGACAAACATTTCTTAGTCCTACACCTTCTACAGAAAATATAAATACATTTAGACCACTTAAATTAACGATTGCTATCGGGATGTGAAGAGACTTTCAACCAGCAGAACAAACAATGTTTCTGTAGAGAAAACACCCATTGTCCCTTTATATAGTACTACAACAGTAATTAAGACAAATACTTTATTACTCTAGTATTGCAATATGTTCAATAACTATCATTTAAATTACTGTATTATTTTATATATAAGGAAAAACACTTGAATGAAAAGGGTCTTCATGTCTGTGTTTGTGCCATACTAGTCTCTTCCTTTCGCTTGTGAAGATCTGTGTTAAGGGATGACTGTATAGTATTGCCCTTGGGGCATCTCTGTTAATAATTATCAATTAGCCTTCACAAAGATGGTTCCATTTAAATGGTACGGTATTCTAATGCTATGATAATGTAATATATTAACAATTTGTGCACAAACCTATGCACCTTTAACACTAATACTAGGAGACAGGCTGAACTAAATTACTTACAGATACAGTTGTGGCAGGTACTGGTTTGGATTTGCATTACAGTACACTGATTTATTGGATGCAAAGTGTTTAACAGTGATGCCTGTTATTCCCCCCCCCTCTTTCTTACTCATTCAGTCTTTATCACACACACTGCTTTCCACTGGCTTTCTTCAATGTGTAATATTAGTCAACAGGAGACCAGCTGTTTGGGACCATAGACAATACAGTATGCCCCCTTCCTTTCTTTTTTTGTCTTACAGAATGCCCCTATTCTTATAAAACTTTGCTTTGTTTTTTGCTCTTGTTACATCCACACTGGCACAGTTTCTTGTATCTGTATGTGAATAGGATATGATCACCTTGTTTCCCACTCTACCCCAGCCTCCACTCTTTGGGCCCCAGCCTGAGTTACACCAGATGTGGACCCTTGCTGTGTAGACGACTAATTGATTTTCACCCTGCTACAATCTGCCTATTGTGAGTAATCCAATAAATGTTTGAAGAATTACATAAATATTTGTACCTTATTGAAAAAAACCTATAAGGGTCTCCAGCGGTTCTCGTGAAATAGGAAGAGCAAATGATTTACTGACATGAAATGTATTAAATATTATTTTTCAGCAGTTTGCAACAAAAAAGAAAATGTTTACATATAAGGCTCGACTTATACGATATATAACTTAGAATTATCCATTAGGATACGGCTGTGTGCCCTAAAATGTATGGGTTTTTTTTGCGTGGCTAAAAAAAACTTGACAACCTATATCGACTTAATTTAATAATTTGACATCATGTTTTTCTTTGTCTGTGACTACATCTAAATGTATGTGTGTAGTTTTGTCTTTTACCGACATCACATGTTTTTTACACTGCTTGTGTGTGCGTCTGTGTAGCAGTGTCTCAGGCCAGGCTGTAACAGTGATGGATGGCCAGTGTGTGTGGAGGCCGTTATTATTTGTTATGTGAGCGGGTGTGTGTGACAGGCATTACAGGCCATACACCTGCTGCACAAGCGGAATGGCCGAGCCGGGAGAACAGCTGGACACATTGATTTAGCTGCTCACTCCACAGCCTGCAGGAACAAATCAAGCAACAGCTAATAAAACCTGCCTTTATGATCAGAGTCCAACTGCCCTCAAAACAACTGCCTACATCATGTGTTTCTCTAACACCCGCTACAGCTCAAAATTAAATCCTGAACTAAGGTGTCATTTCTGGCTTCTAATGTCTTATGTCTGGGCTTAGGGGTGTTTGCTGTTGGTATGGGCCTTAGAATAAATTTCAAGCACTATTACTGACTTTGCTTCCTTTTTTTGAATCTTTATATGTGTATATGTGGGAATGTGTAACTGATCTATTTATGCATTCCAGAAAAGTTGTTTTTACATTTGATTAAACCAAAAATTAAAAAAAACTTTTAAACCACATGAGCCAATTATTTTTTCCCTAATAGAACATAAATAACATAGCAAATGTTTAAACTGATACATTTTACACTTTCATACACTAAATAAGCCCATCTAAAATAAATGGGACAGGGATATGTTTACCATAGTGTAGCATCTCTTCTTTTTTTCCAAACTGTTTGAAAATGTCTGGACATCGAGGTTATAAGTTTCTGGAGTTTTGGTGTTGGAATTTGGTCCCATTCTTGCCTGATACCGGTTTCCAGCTGCTAAAGAGTTTCTGGTCGTATTTTTTGTTTAATGATGTGCCAAATGTTCTATGGGTAGAAGATCTGGACTGCAAGCAGGCCAATTCAGCACCCGGACTCTTCTACTACGAAGCCTGTACATTTTGTGCATAAAAGTGTACAAGTTTTCCGTTTAATTTAATAAACATTTGTTCTATTGTGAATAAAATATTGGCCCATGTTATTTAAGTGTTTTAGTTTTTTATTCATTCATTTTTTATACCTGCTTACTGCATCGTTTCGGATCGTAAGACCCTGCAGAGGACAGTGAGAACAGCTGAGAGGATCATCGGAGTCTCTCTTCCCTCTATAACGGACATCTACACCACACGCTGCATCCGCAAAGCTAAGAGCATTGTGGAGGACCCCACACACCCCTCACACGCAGTCAGGACACTCCTGCCCTCTGGAAAAAGATACCGTAGCATTCGGGCCCTCACAACCCGAATGTGTAACAGTTACTTCCCTTAAGCCATCAGGCTGCTCAACACACTGACCTGAACTACCTCAACCTACACATATGCACACACACTCAAGCCAACAGGCTGCTCAATATGGAACTAACCTACCTCAACACACACACACACACATACACACACACATTTAACACTTAAAACGTTAAAAAAAACAAAAAAACATACCTGTCTTACCTGCACATTTTACAATCTGGTTGGTGCTATTGAATGTTTTGTTCTTTATTGTCTTTTTTGCACTGTCTTTGTGAGTTTTGTATTCTTAATTGCACTGTATGTTTTGCACTGTTTGCACCAGGTTGCACACATGCACTTTATGTTTGTTCTGTTCAGTGGCTCTTTGTTTCATTTCATTGTGTACTGCATCTGCTATATATGGTTGAAATGACAGTGAAGCTCCTTGAACTTGAACTTATTCCCTAATTCAGGGTCACAGGGATCTCATTAAACTTATCAACGTTATCACTCTTTAGTCAAAGGTGATACATTTCTACATAATGAAGAGAAACTCAAGCTACAGGTTTTTGTGTAAACAGGTTCCTAGTATTTGATTAGTATACGCAATCATGCTGACATAGTCAAACATGGCTTCAGTAGTTCATTTGTGTGCTTCATGTGCAATGGACAATTCTAAGACAGTCTTTGTGATGGGTTGTCTAATTAGAAGATGCTGTGCTGTGATATGCAGCTGTACATAAGGTGTCTGGTATGTGGCTAAAGTGGAAATCCTGGGATAACAGAAGTCTCATTGTTAGCACTGAGAGGTATGGTTTGCAGACAGGCAAAGAGAATGGGAGACAAACTGAATTCCAGCGGATTGGACATGGCTCTTGTTTCAGTCGGGTTTGTATAGCACACAGACATATAAAAAGCGCACACATACACACACGTACAAGAGGCGAGGACGCTGTATGGTTGAGGTTTAGCTGCTATATCCGCATACACATATCAAATCATCTGAAATATAATGTGCATCAAAGGTACACCGAAATAAACAGTTTCTGAAGCAGAATAAACAGTAGATCAAATACCGGCTGATCTATATTTATAAATGCATAGGCACTTTAACCATTTGTTTTTCTAGTCTTATAATATCTATGACTTGGAAACAACTGGTTGTTGAGGCTGGGAGTAATCTTGTTGCCACAGAAGGAGAATAAGACGGAAAGGGCATTCACGCACCTGTTAAACACCCTGTGGTTGGTGTTGTGCTGCCAAAAGAAGTGCTATACTAAATTTTCTTCCATTGTTTAACAAATGACACTTTATAGCGCCCATAATGACCCTAATGCTCAGTGAGAGAGTGTGAGGCCAACTAACAGGCCGCAGCTTAATATCCGAGATTGTCGCAATGATAACAGGTCCAAAATATTAATAGGAACATTATAGTATAAGGTACAATATATGTAAGGAAAGTTCATTTATAAATATTCATTTACAATAGATTAACATTGGTTTACATTATTCAAGGAAGATATACAATAATTTATTCTGTTATATGATTATCTATTGAAAATGCCTTAACCAAGAAATTACAAATACTTTTCTTAAAAACTCAAAAAAAAAAACATTGAAGACAATCAGACATATAAACTGCCTGAAGCAGTTGAGGTGGTAGTAATAAAATGTGTTTGAAGAATCTGAGTAAACTGAAAAGCTGAGTGGCTCTGACAGCTCAGACTCACACAACCGAACTCTCTGATAGAAGCGTGGACTAAACCTGGATCTGATATGCTAAAGTGATCAGTGTGTGTGTGTGGGTGTGTGTCTATATAGTCTAAATAGCTATAGTTATATAGCTATAGTTATATATAGCGCTTTTAAACAATCAAGATTGTGTTAAAGCATCTTTACAGAATCCCATCAAAAAGAGTGACCGCTAACTAAAACACTAAGTTCTGTTTAATTAATATCTGTAAATTAAGAGTCCCCAACTAAGCAAGCCAGAGGCGACAGCGACAAGGAACCAATACTCCATCCGTGAGAGATTAGAGGAAAAACCTTTAGAAAAACCAGTAGGTTATCCATGCTGCAGCAAAGTTTCTCTGGTTTTGTCTGGATGGCCGTCTAGAAGACAAGATATTACTGAGAAACTGCCTAATTGTCTCCAAGTGCTGATCCACCAACTGGGCTAGATACAGACTGAATCTGGTTGCGACGTTGAGCTCGGAATAAAGAAAGAAACAGACGTATGTTAGTGTAGATGCCCTTATGCTATACAAATAAATTGTCTGGTGTTTTCAGTACAGTGTTGACAGAACTGGGCTAATAATATGTTTATACTTCCTGGTTCTAGTGAGAACTCTGGCTGCTGCATTTTGGACCAGCTGGAGTTTGTTCATTAGGCGTGTGTGTGTGTGTGTGTGTGTAAAAGATGTAAGGTAATTTTTTTGTAAATTTTATATGTAGTATTTAGTAGATGCAGTATGAAAACTAGCATGTGTGTAAATTCCTATAAAAACGTCGTTTTCCTACAAGGCTCACATATAAGTTCGCTAATACCGCCAGGTGCTTAAAGCTAAGTAAGCTATGTAAGATGAGCCTTAAGTCAGATGGGCAGAAGCCACAGCAGTGTTTCATCATTCTTTTTCCAGACCCTGATCAGGCTCAACATGGAGCTTCCCAGTGATCATTCTAGGGAAAGGACATGATTAGAGCTGCTAGAAGTCCTGCTCCTAATCATATTGCTTTTACAAACTTCTATCCATACATTACCATTGTAAATGTACAGACTGAAGTCTATAATCTGTCAACAATGTGCAGATAATATTAGTCAATTTCATAGCTGAATTTAGCAAAATGTATAGCCCCTGGCAACAATCTGGAACACTTAAACATTTTAGAGCAACTGAACAAATCACAGATATGACACAAAATAAAGATTTGTTTAATAGCTGAACATTCTGGCTTTGCAAAATTTAAAACATTTTTTTTTAAATTTAAAAGTAAAAAAAAGAAAATAGAATTGTTAATATTAAAGGGGAAAATGTAGCTAGCATTCTAAACATACAAATGAGTCTTCATTTAACTGAACAGGATTTTCTGATTTATTGAACTAATTAAACAAAAAAAAAAAAGCAAGAGAGATTAACTAAAACAATGAAATGGATCCTTAAAGATTAAGGAAGACATCAATGTATCAGAATTGAATCTGTTTTATTTGGTGCTGTTCTAATAAATCATACAAAAATAATAACTTTTAACTTTCTGAAGAAAGCAAACACATTTCGGTACTCATTTACGATAAGAGGTTATATTTCAAACCCTTTTTTTATTTGATAGTAAAAGGTTTTGGTGGTGGATAATAAAGCATCTTACCACATCTTACCTTACAACTGCTATTCCAAAAAGTTAGCACTTGTTTAATATATATATTTTTTCATTGGTGTAAAAAGTAAAAAGCTGTGTGAATTTCCACTGTTTGGTGATTAGAATGTTTAGAATTGTGAATTGCTATTCCATATCTTGGTTATAATAAAAGCAGGACATTTTAGAAATAAAAACGGTTTTAAAAAAACTAATTTTAAATTATTTGAAGTAGTTTTTACAGCACCAGAGCAATGTTTCTATTATTGTACTGAGAAACAAATTTACAATTTCAGTTTCGTCTTTTTTTGGTCTAAGCTTTCCTTTTACAACATTCCCATCTTGATTGCTCCAAATTTTAAACACGGCTGACTAATAACAACGAACATTGTTTGCTACACTATGATGAATTGTCTTTTGAAATAAGTTTTATAATCGATTGTTTTTACTTAGCCAAAGTCCAAAGATTAATTTGCATTTACGATTTGGGTTGGTGTTTATTTCCAGATTTCTTCCACTGCTTAAAAAAAAGGAAAGATTTTGTTTGTACTACTTGCAATTGATGCTGACACGAGTGATCTGCACAAATTCTCTCAACAAATAAAACATGACATGTCACTGCAACTGGGTTTATACTTCTCAAATCTAACTAAACTAGCTTTCATTCACCTAAATTCGACTGACAATACTTGCAAAAGTCAGAGATCAGAGTCAAGTATATGACTAACCAATTATACCAAGCAGGTGCTAATAATTAATAATAATAAAACTCAGAAAATAATTTTCTATTTTTCAAAGTATTCCTATTTTACAGTATGTTTTCACCTTTCTTTTGCACAGTACTGTATGTACATATATTATACTGACATGTGGTTTCTATTCTCATGGGCTTTTGAGTAGGTTAGTGCCTCATGAGCTGAGGTCCATGATCAGACAATCACACAAAATCTAGGGAAGATGAATCAATGGCTAGGCTTATAGAAGTATATACTGGGCATAATTGGAGAATGTGCTATATGAAAAAAAAACCCCAGACAATACAGAACACTTTAGCAATCAAAAGTCAAAATAATTCTTATGAGATTTACAATGTGTTTGAAATAAACACACTTTAGTGCACATTTGTTACAGTAGTTTATAGGCAGATGTTTGCAGATGTTCTACAAGCTTTATTGACTTATCTGTTTTTTGTGTATCTGTCCTGTACAGTTTTCACTCATCTCTGCAGATTACCTGTATCTACACCTGCAGTAGCGCACTAACTGGGGGTGGAGGGTGGTCAGTTAGGATATTTTTAAGGGGCCACCAGGTTTTTACTAGCAACAGTACTTGCAGTAATGTGATAGGAAAAAATTTTAAACCTCTATATACAAGCTATATAATATGGAGGGGCGATAATAAAAATCTAATGTGACTACACCAGGTCATCGTTTCTGCAGGTTGTATATGTTTCTCACAGTAATATAACTGTTCTGGTTCTGTGGCTGATTCATACACATGCTCACAGCTCCTAAGGAACAGCCATTAAATTATGTAAAGAGGAAAGGGCTGCCAGACAGAAAATTAAGGAGGAAAAAACTTTTCAAGTTGAAATATTCAGCCGACACAACTGCTGGGCCTCAGACGTCCCTTTATGGCTCTGAACCCCCAGCTCTCAGCTGAGTTTCCGCCTTGATTTTCCAACTATAGGAAGCTGTGTGGCACCCCAGCGTCCCCCACCCCTACAACCCAGCTTGACTCGAACTTGTCGATTTACAGCACCTTTTTAGCTCACGTGTCAAGGCGCTGTTGAGTCAGTCAGGGCTTAACAGGTCCAGTTCACCACCAATAGGCACTCTGTAATCCAGAGGGGCCGTAACCATTTGTAAAAGTCATCATCCTGCTTTATGCCTGTGACCTTCAGAGCGTCCACATGCTGTAAATATCCAAACAGGCTCAGTAAAAATTCAGAACTAGCCAGTCCACCTCACAGCATGATACGCAAATATCTTTTATCAACCTTCAAGTCTACAAAACTTGAAAAAAAAGTGGTGAGTAGTCAGTAGTCAAAGGAAGGAGTGAGGTTGAGCGAGTCTGACCTGCTGTCACAGAAAAGCTACTGAAGCACGAATGCAGCTGAAGATACAAAAGTAAACCATTCATTGTGTTGAAGCTGTTATGGTATCTGGGGTCTTAAGGCCTTTAGGGCTGTAGTCTTTTTTCATGCACTTTTTCATTACATTTGATAGTCAGTTCTAAGGAGGGTCAGTTCCTCAGGACACTGTGGCATATATTATCTAGATGTATTTCAGTATCTTTGTAGGATGTCTGTAGACAATAATATTTATTTTAAATACTATGACTCACAAGCACATGTGTTACAAGCATTTTATATGCTTTCACTTTCAACTTTTTTTGATGTTACAGTAGCATAACAATAACAGTCCGCGTGTTAATGATATGTCAGTCATTAGTGATTCGTTCATTTTAAATAAAAATCCTTAGCTTGACTCAGGAACAACAAGTTGTCACGAAGAGTGATTCGTTTATTTTGTATTAACTGTGCATGCACGACATCCTATATCCTGTACAGGAAACAAGTCATTGGAACCAAGTCATTCTTTCATCTTGTGACAGTGTCATAGGCGAAGTGGAGTGGGAGCGGAGCGGAGCGGAGACAGGAGTGGAACAACGTGATTTTGCTTGGAGTTTTGAGCAGGTTTGCTTGGAGTTAGAGTCAGAGCGCTCAACTAACGCAAGTTCAACTCATGTTATCGACCCATTAAGTAAATGCATAGAGCATAAACAAATTCATATGTTGCTAAACAGTTAATGAAGTGGATTTCCTTAAGTACTATCTAGCTATAATAAAACATTACAATTATTACAATTTATACTTTGGTTTCTGCGATTTGATTTGGTTAGATATTGTGTTTTGTTTATTGTGTACCAACCGTTGACCTGTCCCTTCCACTATTGCGAAAACAGAAACAATTAGTTGATCTCCCAAGTCTTCAGGCCAGAGTTGTTATTTCATCATGTTGTTTATTCATCATGTGACCAGTTTTTGGATCAGTATCTTACAGTCAATAATATTAATGTAATGTTGTATAATACAACTGTAAAACTTAAATAACTGACTTTTTGTGTGTTTGTAAGGAAGGTTAGGAATTTCTAACTAATTCCTTAAGAAATCAAATTTAGGTCCAGACTTGATAACTATACATCACCTGTAGTTATTCATAATGAAAATATCAGACAGGTCAAAATGTACAAGTATGTAGGAGTGTCAGTGGACGATATGCTGACTTGGAAAGATCACATTAATACTCTCTGTAGAAGAGTAAAGCAGGGTTTTGTCGTCTTAGGCCTTTCGGAATGAGAAGGAGGATACATTTGTTGCTCTCCATGTCTGTGATAATGAGACAAGAGTCTATCGGTTAAGTTAAAAACAAAATTGTTTAATTTCTTAAAAATCCGTTTTAAGATAATATATATGATTTAGCCTGTCATAACAACTTATTAACCCTAGCTAATAATATAGTAGCTAAACCTTATCATGTTCTCCATAATGAGTTTGTATTATTACCATCAAAACAGAGGTCTCGAGCTTCAACAAGCTTTCATTTGGTTATCAGGTTATCCTTGAGCTGAATATAACACTAAATCAAACATATAGTGTAGAGTGTAGAATTTGTAATGTACTGTAACATGTAAGTGTAATGTATGTGTTTGCTGATGTTGAATGTCGTAAACATAGATACTATTACGCAAGAAAAATGTCAGACTTGTCTAACAATAAAGTATTATTATTACTATTATTATAATTATTATTATTATTATTATGTTGTCACATCATATGATAAAAGAACTCAGAGATTCAGGAGATAAATTAAGCATTTCTGTTTCAGGTACAGACTGCATAGATTAGGTTTATAGGCCTGGCATGTGAGGAACAGAAGACTTGGACCCAAAGACTCTGGAGACCCAAAGACTCTTTTTCTGGTATAAACTGCATGGTTTCAGCCTAGGAGAATGTGACATGACAAAAATAGGAAAACTTTGAGGTGAGGTAAACTAACAGACTGCAGAGTTTAAAGCTAAACAGTGAACTAATCATTTCTCTTTTCTACATTTTGGCCCTGGTTGATTTATACTTTTGGTGGCTCTTAGTTGGTCAGTCTTATTACGGTATACGGTATATAATACTCTCTTCTCTTTACACCTAATCTGTAGTAATTTATTTAGCTTTACAAGTGTCAGGCTTTGTAATGGTTCATGTTTCCTATTAAATCTGGTTTCGGATGTTGTTAAAAATCAATTTTTGAATGTTTCCTCTATTTGTGTGCATTTGTTTTTGTAATCCTAATACTAAATTCTTTTTTTTTCCCAGATCATTGATTGTCCCTATAACCACCTTACCATACATACACTACATCAAAAGGTGTCTTTTTAATGCAAGTACTCAGACCTTTGGACAATCAGACAGGAATTTAGTGTCTTAGAATTATTGTTTGACTTCCTTTAAATCCACATCAAAACTGTTAGAAAGTCAATACTAAAGCAGTAATGTGATGTCAGGCTGTCATAAATATTTCAATACACAGTTTGCATTAACACTCTCACCTATACAAAATCATTACACATAGTAAAAGACTGAAAACCCTACTTTCTGTTTTACACACATGTTTGAGCATTAAACAAACCCTGTTGAAGACAGGACCCCAGTCAGGATTGTGCCAGGATTCATGTCACTACTCGAGTTTTAATGCCAACGCTTCTGATGATGGGTGAAGTCATCTGTCAACAGCACATCTGGCCAACAGGAGAGACTCACAATTGTCCAGTATGTGTTTTATACCCCAAACACACACAAACACACACTTCCAGTCATTAACTAAACAATAAACTATAAATAATAGAGGTATTTCAGTCATATATTTTGGTCATATATATATATATATATATATATATATATATATATTATATATATATATATATAGTATATTTATATTTTTAGGTGAGAGTAAAAGCTTTATTCTGCATCAGTTAGTAAGTTTAAAAGTTCTCTGAAATGGGTTTTTAGTACCACTGTAGGCTTAAATACTCAGTAAAGTTTTATTCTCAATGAATAATTTACAAGCAGATTATAATTTATGTCCAAGTGTGTATGAAAGAAAAAGTTTCTATCTGTCATAAGAAAATAATGCGCCTGTTGTTTCAGCATATAATGGGTTTAAACTGGTTTGACCTTTGCCTATTTAAACATAGGCTCATGTCAGGCTGTGTTTGGATACGGAGACTGACTGAAAATAAACGCTCGTGGATGTAATGTAAATCATTTGGAGCTGATGAAAGCTCACTTATCCTGGCTAGGATGTACAGAAATGTCTTGGTTTGTTCTGAAATGTTCTCACATAGTAGATCAACTCAGGACCGCATAACTGAAAGTTCTACAGCAAGTTAAGGGAAAAAAAGTAAGTGAATTTCGAAAGATTTGTCAATGCCTTAGTACAAGCTAAATACATGATAATGCTTAATTAAAACAGCACAGTATTACTTAAAGTGGGGGGAAGTGGTGGCTTAGTGGTTAAGGTGTTGGACTGACACACTAGAAAAAAACAGGGTTTGATTTCCAGCATCACCAAGCCACCACTGTGGGCCCTTGAGCAAAGACTTTAACCCCCAATTGCTCAGTTGTATCAAAAAAGGATAACTGTAAGTCGCTCTGGATAAGGACTGCCAAATGCTGTAAATGTAATGTAATGTAACCCAATAATGTTTTATAATGTTATAATTAATGTTTTTATAATGTTTAGTTTATCTAGATCACAATGGAAAAAAAATTAGCTGCCTCATTTTAGTGCTATGGGTTTTATGACAGCTTTCTGGTTCAGGATCTGGCAATCACTATGGACAGTTTGCAGATCTTCTCTTCAACCACCGCTCGCAACCTTAAGGTAACCATAGACAATCATCTTTCCTTTTTCTCACAGGTTGCTAACTTGACACAGTCCTGATGGTTTATCCTTTACAACATGAAGAGGATTCGTCCATTCTTGTCTACTCAGGCTACTCAATTTCTGTTGTCATTTCTAAAACAAGACTACTGCAACTCGCTTGTGGCAGGTTTCCCTGTGAGTGCAGTTCGTCCTCTGATTCAGAATGCAGCTGTTTTTAGCCTTCCAAAATTTTCACACACCACCCTACTGGCTACTGGCTCCCAGTAGCTGTATATTTTAGACTCAAAACACTGATGCTTGTCTACCAAGCCAAAAACGAAGCAGCACCCTCCTACCTCCAAGCCCTTAACACTTCTCAAATTGCACCACTCTCCTTTGACTTGTCCCACCATCCCCTAACATGCAAGGTAGGTCTGCATCAAGACTTTTCTCTGTTTTGGTACCAAGATGGTGAAATGAACTTTCCATCAATGTCAAAAAAGCAGAATCACTGGTTGTCTTCCAAAGACTATTAAAGACCCACCTTTTAAATACTTAGCACTCAAAAATGAACAAAAAATACTTATATCTATTTTCTGTGTTGCTCTTTTCAACAGCTATTGTGGGTTGTTATACTTTGTTTTGTGATCTAAAGGACCAGTATCGAGATGTTCAATGATGAGACTCACAGCATTTTTGTACGTCACTCTCGAGAAAAACGTCTGCTAAATGACGTAAATGTTAGCAGGTAAATCATATGAAAACCACACTCATGTGATGATATATTCGAAATGTATTCATTACTTATCCTGTCCATTTCAGCACATACTTGTAACATTGTGCTGCTGCTGTTTCCTCCTGTCTCACATTCTGTGTTCTAAAGCAGCTCTACCTTATCTGTCCTCTGATATGAAAACCACTGAGTTTTAATCATATTGAGTTAACTATTAAACTAGCATCCAGAGTCTGCTTGTCATACATTACTGACAGAAAATGTGTGGTTTTTAAGTGAGCTCATTATCATGATACACAGAATGTTCTAACCTACAATAAATATTCAGATAACAGTCTGATGTTACCAAGAAACAGCTGTATGTTAACGTTAGCTCAGTCAACGTAAGGCTAACATCAACAGGTGTAGACAGATTCTGTCTGACAGAAAATAGGATTACCCTGACCTGAGCTAATTTACTGAATCAACCAACTCACATTACCATTTATTATTTCCATCCATGATGACATTAAAATAGTCGTCTGTTGCTGTTTCTGTGCCACAATTACAATACATGCTCAAGTATTTTTGGTTCCTGGACGCATTGACGCATTGACACATGTTTTTTGCTTAATCCTGCTCCTTTTTGGTGATGACAATCTGTGGGTAGAAAAAAAAAATTTACAAAGTATAACTTGAATTTTTTTTACTTATTTAAAAATTGAAATTTTAATAGTTCCGATGATCCAATAGATTTATTTCTAAATTACAACATGTTCAAGGGTATGTTATAGGTTGTTGTTAGGTGGGGGTCCTTCTGTAATTTGTCTCTTTAGCAGAGCTTGTACAGACATCATGATAGACTGGAATCCAGTTCTCCAGTGGGAAAATAAGAACTCAGACCAGTCCTACTAGGGTTACTTGTAATGTATCTCAGTGCAGTCAGTCTAAAAAAGAAGAATTATTTTTATTTGTATATGTGATAATCAACAGAAATTTCCAGTACATAGTTTATGTTTTTCACTAAGGCCTACATTTTTAAGTATTGTATTAAGTATTAAGTTCTCTGAATTATGCACTCTACACATACAGTACAAGCCCAGGACTAAACAGTGGGACTTTGCTGCAACATTATTAAATACTTTCCGTTGATTTGTTATATACTACAGAGAGGGAAAGAGGATAGCTGGGAATATTTTTGCCAGGAAATGCCATCCTATCACTTCATCTGCCATCATCCCCATACCTCATACCCCCTAAATTTAGTGTCCTCTCCTCTAGACCACCCGAGCCCAGTTTCCCAGTCGTCAGCACTCAGCTGACTTTCTGGATTCATCTGTCTTTGTCAAATTGGATGATCTGTCAAACTGCTGTGCCTGTGAACATGCCTGGGTGTGACTAAACTTTCTGATAAGGTGTGAACAATGTTGTTGTGCATTAATGATCCACCACATAGAAAGATGATTGATGAGAGAAGTTCACCCTCCTTCACCATGCAGCCCTTCTCTGCTGGCCTAAACACTATCAGAATCTGACCTACATTTACAACCTAATATTTAAAATATGTTATGAAATTGTATTCATTTATTCTGAACAGTCTTTTCTCTTCGTTTTGTAGCGTTTATCTTGCTGAACTGCTTTCAGTACGTGTGGATGTGGATGTTAGAACTTTTGTCCAATCAAATTTAAGTTTCTATGTGCTGCCATGTCAATATAATCTGTCAATGCTTTCAGAATCAGTAGTGTTGCCCATATAACCCAAACTATATTAGTAATAGCAGGTTGCTAATTGGTTAACATTATTAAAGACTGATTGCTTGAACAGAGTAAAACTGTTTTAGCCCAGTTCAGAATAGGAAGAAAAAGCTTTATTGCCATGTAGGTTTGCACTTACAATGAATGAATTTTTACTTAAGATAGAAATACAAAAGGAAGAATTAAAAAAAGAGAGTAAAATGTTATTGCACATTGTTTATATGAAAAATAAATAATAAATAAAATAAATAAGTATTATTGCACAGAAAAGTATGGTTAGCAGAACAAGTCTCTACAGTTGAATTCAGTCCACACTGAAGGCCCAGGTACCAAATGCACCGGCCGCCACTGGTAATGACAGAAGATCCTTACTCATTATCTATTAAAAGATCACCCTGTTTAGCATTGGCAGATTCCGGTGTTTGCTGACAAACTGTTTACACACTCCTAAATGTTATTTAGCAAATAGTGTTTAGCAAATCTGGATGATTATGTTCCACTCAAGTTTTGAGAAGATACAACAGAAACATTCTACAGGAAGTTTTAATCATTGGGGGAAAAAAAAAATTCAAGATTAAGAAGCTTTATTGTCATTTCAATCATATATAGCAACTGCAGGACACAAGACACAAGTACACAGAACTATAATCATAACGTATGTGCATATAGAGATATTTTATGGTGCGCTTTGTTTGTCTATTTGCTGGTTGGCAGGGTCACATTGTCCATGATACTGTATATGTTTAATAGCTGACATATAGTGAAATGAGGCCCATGTTCACTAGCCAGTCTTACTCAGTTATATGCAACTAGCATGTTTCGTCTTAGCAGTACAGTATCTGGTCGCTGTCATAAACAGAAATAGGGAAATTTCGTGACAAATCCTTTCACAGCTGGTCTCTGCAGTTCATGTGTGACCCCTCTGTTTGGATTATATCGTAATTCTATCACTAGGAAACCACTGAGAGCTGTTAATATCTTACAAGTAGACAAAGGATGAGTTGCAGTGGTGTTATAGGTTTCCACTAACATATAACTGTAGGCTGTTCAGTGTTGTTTTAAACAAACTATAACATAAGTGTATAGATTGAAGCTGCAGAGATGTGTGTGAATGTGAGAAGCATTTAACGGGCCAGTGTTTGATGTAGATTTTTACTGACCATGCTTAATGAGTGTAGGGGCCATGGCGGAGGTAGGAACAGATAGCTAAGCTATGAATTTGTGATCTTGTACAGAGGTCTTAGGCCAGTGGGTTTGTTTTTCCAGCTGTTTGGAGGGAAAGCCCAGTCCCATGTGATTTGTGTTTCTCCAGCTGTTCTCAGATCAGCGAGAGCCCCCAAGTGGCCTCTGCCAGCAGCAAAACATTACTATAGTATGTTATTTAGTCTCATATCACCGTTTATGTATGTATAGATTTAGAGTTATCTTATTATATAACAGCTAATGACTATTTTTAAGCAAATATTCTTTTAAACCATGTTCATTTGAGGTTTTAACCAAATCTTAACCAAGTCATGTGGTGAAACTCTGAACACTAATTTGCACCGTTTTTTCCTTAAAAGGTATTTTTTAAAATTTGCATGAAGTTATGGTGCTTTATATAATTTATCATCATTAATCTTCGCTCAGGAGGGGTGGGGGTTTGTAAGTATGGAATAAGTTCTTAATTTAGGATGTTGTCTTGTGCCCAAAATATAAGACCACGCTTTAGTCTTCTATCTTTAAGGGGTTAACATGTCCTAGTGTCAGCAATCCCAGCTGGTCAGACATGTCTGTCAACACAGCTATTACAATCTTCTCTGTTAGGAGAGGGGGGAGCAGGGAGTGTGACCTTGGAACTAGCACACTGAATATTATCCTCTGACTGCCCCCTAAATACATGTTACTTTTAGAATTTGCTGGGGCAAATATTTGACTGTAAGCATGGTGTGTGTGTCATCTGTTAAGGCATTTTTGATAGAACATCAAGTACCATCGCACTGCGCAGCGTTAACTAGCAGTTGTTATGCCACAGAACGGGTAAACCATCTTCAACCAGGTGCTTACGATCGCTAAGTGTAAGAACGGGAGAAAGTGAGAGTGTGCTAAAGTCGTTGAAGCACCCTGAGGTGTAAGAAAAGGTGTTAATTCTGAGTTTTTGGTAAATTAATTCCTGTGTGAATTCTTAGGAAGCTCTATGTTATGTATGAAAGCACAGACTTGCACTTCATTATGGTGGTTTTCATGGTGCTGTTTATGAGAGGTCAGAAGGTTATTATGTCTGACTGAAAAGACCGCGGCTCAGACAGTCTAAACAACTGATATTTACATTTATCATTTTCTACTATGGTCTTTTTTATCCATGCCAACAATATTGCTCTGTAACACTGTTGTGTTGTTTACAGCCTCCCATTGTTCATATATAGGGATTCATCCATATATCCATACACACTGCATCCTCTTTGATCATTTTACAAACATCTTTATTTAATAAACCTTACAAGTAACATGTAACATCAAAGATCTGTCATTAGACTGGAAAATGTTGAAACAAATGCAAAAATAAAGGATAAGTAAGGAGTGTTTTAATAAAAAGACAAGGCTAAAGTGGAGTTAAAGTTTAAATAGTGGAGCTATGAGCTCATACAGAATAGCATTTAAATCAAACGTTGTTATATTTCGAGCTTTACTCCTGTTTAACTCCTTACTTCAGTGCTATCCAGTATCACTTTACATTTGGCGGATGCTTTTATCAAGCGCGACTTTCATTTAGCTCATTTATACAACTAAGAAATTGGGGATTATAGGCCCTGATCAGGGGCCCACCTGGTATTATGGTGATGCTGGGAATCAAACCCAAAATCTTCAGGTTAGCAGTCCAACAGATTAGCCAGTGTGTTACAACTTCCCCACTTATATGATAAATCAAACCGACAAACCACTTTGCATGCTAAGTGAGGGGGTTTGCAGCTTTTTTCACTGCAGTAAATAATGGGGGAAGGGCGTTAGGGTGTTGGACTGATGATCGAAAAAAAATTACTATGGGTTTAATTTCCGGAGACAACTAAGCTGTGACGGGTAGGGTCCCTTAGCTAGGCCCCTGAACCTCAAGTGCTCAGTTGGGAGAAATAAAAAAATAAAGAAACACAAGGCACTCTGGATACAGGCATCTGCCAAATGTCAGAAATGTAAATAATAAAATTATGTGTTAGCTTATAAACAATTGCCATATTTTAAGTGGAATAATTTCGGTCATTATCTGGCATCCCAATTCTGAGACTAGAAATAAGAACATTACACCAGAAAGAAACAAGCATAAATCTTTTTGTCTACCAACCTGGCACAAAAGATCACTTTTACCTGAGCCTTTGTGGTCTGTTCTGTAGCAGTGTAGCCTAGGTAGAAGTGACAAAGCGCTGAGAGGCACCTTGTAGGTTTAATTACTGGTGGTATTTGGAGTGATGATGTAAAAGAACTGCTTTACGTTAGGTGATGCAATCTTACTACTAATGTATTAATTTCATAGCTAGTATATTTAGGCATATTTTGGAATTAAAACAAAATTTATTCTGAATAATTGTTTAAGGTAACTAATTTTCTTCATTCTAAAACAAATTGTTTGATAAATGTCCTTTTTTATATTTGAATTATGCTCTTCCCTAAAGTCATCAGGCCATCAGGCTCCTTAACACACTGAACCGAACTAAACTAAACTACCTCAACTGACACACACACTCAACTGTCTGTTTTTGCACTGTCTAGATTAATGTCCGTGTTGTTATTTGTTCTGTACTGTTTGCACCAGATTGCACACATGCACTTTATGACTACCCCAAAAGTGAGTTTTCTGTTTTCTGCTTTAAAAAAAGTTTTAAAACGGAAGAACAAAAGTTCCATGGTTGATGGAAGGAAAATACAAGCATTAATAATGTTTTATAAACTGGTACCATCAGTTTATCCCATCCTACAATCTCACTGAGCTTCTTTAATGGGAAGCTTGTTGTAAATTAAGTAGCTGCCATATGCTGTGTCAATGTGTCCAGTTTTATTGCGTTTGGACAGGAGCTTTGTCTTTGCATGTTTTATTGGGGTACCACAATGTTGCAGTTTCTCAGATAATAAGTCATGTTTTTGTTGCTGGAGGTCTAATGAAAGGTGCTTGGTCCACCTGACATAGGATCACCCTAATGGAATTCTGGGAATGGAAGAAGTGTCATCCCTGAATTTTGTTTATTTGTTGGCACCCTGTCATAAAAATCTTGCCATCAACTCCATATTAATCCTGTCAACAAACTTTTCAAGGGTCTTTTTTGCTTTGCATTAAAGCCACTCCCAGTCCAGGCCTTCAATGAATTTACGACTCTCTCCTCACCTCTTTACTCCTCTCTATTCTACATCTAATCTCTTCCTGCTCCATCTGCTTGCCACTGATGCCTGCTCTGCTTTCTTGTCTGTGCAAAAAATATATATATTTGCAAATCCTTAGTGAAAAGGACACACACACACACACACACACACACATACATATAACGTACTCGTCTTTAGTGACATGCAGCCATCTTGATGAAGGCCACTAAAAAGCACTGGTGATGAAAAACCTCCCAGACCTGCTAAGAACCCATCTTAAGTTTCATGCCAGTGAAAATTTATAGCTCTGGTACTAGTGGACAGTCTAATTCCTCTCAGAAAAAAGGCAGCAAACTTACCTATTGTCTGCCTTGGACATGATCTTGTACTGTACCTTTAAACACTCCATCTCTGAGGAAGTTTAATGAATATCAATTTTGCCTTTTCATTTATCAAACTTGCTCAATTTTGTAATCCTGTATTTTTTGTGCCAGAAGGAACTGTGTGTCTATGAATAAGTACGACAGATATTAAAGAAACTCTTCAGCCAATATTTTCCCTATCCCAGAAGTAGTCAATCAGCCAGGACATGTTAGGCATATGAAGTTTTAGTCATTAGTTTTGCAATGAAAATTTTTTTTATTTTTTGGCCAAACTATAACTCTAAGCAGCCAAGATTTTATATAAAACAAGGAAATGCCAGTAGTTGTCATTGCAGTCTCAGGTTTATGTCAGTTTATCAGGATAAGTGAATAAGTAAATAAAGGATAACATTATGTGGTAATGTAATATAAAAAATAACTCTAAATAACTGAAGGTGCATTCCTGCAATCAAGAGATGTGACATTATCTTAAATAGTATGACAATAAACCAAGGACTGGATTGTGGGCATTAAGTTTAAATGTTTAACAAATATGTTTAACATGACTGGAGGCTGAACATATGTGTGTGGAATCAGATTGCACAGGACCTGAGAGAGACCTATACTCACTACTTAGACCCAATGTGTGGGCTACAGCACTGCACTGTACCTGAACCATACACACCTCCAGAGAGTGCTAAGGTCTCTAACAGCTCTGAAATACCTGTAACCGTGTTATTAATCCTATTGACAAAATAATAAATCTGTTAGAATATGATTAAAGGTAATTTGTCTCCTGGGTGGGACATTTGCATTGACAAATTAGTTTTTTAGAGACAAAATAGCTCTCAATAAGACAATAAACAGCAGATTCTAAAGCCATAAATATTTGGCCAACTTTAGATATTATAACCTTAATTCTCTTTAAAATGCGTAGATTTACTGGAATGCTGATATATTCGCAGGATCTGAGTGTATTAGTGTATACCGTGTGTCGGAACATCACAGTGGAAGACCAGTTGTTTTACAGATGTGTTTACAAATTGAAAATGTAACAATGCTCATGAATACAGTAATAAACTACCACTTATTGAGTTATAATTGCACTTCTTTGCATAAAAAAATCAATCTTGTACCTTCTACTCATGCAAATAAGGTAATAAAACATTTCAAATTAAGCTGTGATGTCGTATTTTATAAAAAAAAAAATCTTTAAAGTGTGCAAATTGTACTTTTCTATCTTTAAACATTCTTTTATGCCAAATGCATTTTTATTCTTTACATTTTATCTGAGTCTTTTCAGTGTCTTTGTTCTATATTATCTTTTTTTGAAACAAAGGCTAAGTTCTCCTCCTGAGAGGTCTTAGAGGTTATAAGATATTCTTATCTAACCGTAGAAAAATATCCCACAGATGATGTGATAAAGGAAAAGTAAAAACAGCAGTGGTGTCACACACACTTTATTTTTATAGTGCAGACACACGTCTCTATCATCTGATACAGCCAAAAGTGTGGCCGGTTGCAATTCGTTCCATTTAGTCAGTATATGAGTTCAGCTCTAGAATGCAGACCCCTGCTGTTCTGTGGCATTCTGCGAGGGAGGACCTCGACAGAGAGAACTGAGTGTGTTATGTCCCCATGAGGTCAGGACACTAGAGAGGAACAGTCAGCTGCCTGCACGTTACAGAATATCGCCAGGACGGTTATATATGTCATAATCCAAACACTGTGGGTTCTGCTCATGTTGATACAAGATATCATATGAACGTGTAGTAAATGTCAAAAGCCAAAATAAATAAAAGAACTGTGACCGCAGAGTAACAAATAATAGATTTATGTAGTTTATATAGAAACATGTGCATGTTTATTTATATGTATGTATATTATATAGATATACATCTGTGTGTGTGTGTGCATGTGTTCGTGTGTGTGCATATATATATATATATATATATATATATATATATATATATATATATATATATATATAATATTGCACACACGTACGAACACACGCCGTGTATTATATATATATATAGATATATATATATATATATATATGCACACACACGAACACACGCGTGTATATATATATATATATATATATATATATATATATATATATATATATATATATATATATATATAATTATATATATATATCTATAGAATATATACACACACACACACACACACACACACACACCACACAGATGCCCTTATTCAGGGCGACTTACATTTATCTTTTTATACAAATAAGAAATTTGGGGTTAAGGCCTTGCTCAGGGGCCCGGCAGTGGCAGCTTGGTGGTGCTGGGAATCGAACCCAGAACTTCCGATTAGCAGACCTTAACCTCTGTGCTATCACTTCCCCACTGATTACCAATATTACATTACTATTAAATAAAATGCAAAGGCAGTGTAATGAAATCAGGTCACAAAATTTATAATCGTCAACCTGTGATTTGTCACATAAAAATGAGTGGATTAAATCACATGGCCTTTTTACTGTTATACGCACTACGGTTCATGTCAAGATAAGGCATTACGCATATAGTATCTGGAAAAAACAATCCTTAAGAAGAAAATGTAACTGTGAGGGAGATTGCATCTCTAACTAACTCTAAAAGTCCCCACACACACTGATAAACCCATCAGTACTGTAACATATCTCTGTATACATCCTCTGTACATTCATCTGCAGAGTCGGTATATAGACTGTATAATAACACCTGCATATGTACATTGGTATACGTGTATATCTAAACTCTCTACATATTCATCCAGCTGTACATTAATTCATATGTTTCTACTCATCCTTAAACTGTGTATTTATCTATATATAGTTTCTGTATATTTAATCAAGCTGTACGTTCATAGAGGTTTCTTTATATTTATTCACTGTTTATTTATATATACTATCTGTAAATTTACACTTATATTTTTTGACAGTCACTTATAAGAGATGGGCAATGTGCAGAGAATATATATCATTTATATACTGTGCATTCATATATACTGTATATTCTGTAAATTCATACATAGTTGTATATCCATTAATTATACATCCGTACATGTTTATACTTTGCACTTCTGGTTAGATTCTAACTGCATTCCGTTGTCTTGTAAGTATGTGCCATGACAATAAAGGTGAATCTGATCTAATCTAATCTAATCTAATCTATTCTGCCTTTTTTCTTTCTCTTGTTGCTTTCCTTTGTCGAGGTTTAGGTCTGGCTCTGCAGTTCAGGTCTGGCTCTGTTTAGTCAGTGCTAAAAAGGTTATCTGTAATGTATAAAGGTGCTAAGCAGAGATCTGTCAATGTGAGAATGCCTGAGGGAGTGTGTGTGTGTGTGTATGTGTGTATGTGCTTTCATATGTGTGTATCTGCCTGAATATTTGTAGGCCAATGTGCATACACCCGAAGCTGTAGCGGGGGAATGAATCAGTCTTAATGGTTTTATTGAATTAATCACATGAGTGAGAGCTCACCGATGGCTGGAGGCTTCGGTAGGCGTTGCCTTTACAGTGATGGCACCTCATTGGAATTCCAGTTTGGAGCCTTGAAAGAATAGATGACTTTAGTTGGGTTACTGCTCTGCAGAGAAACACAGCACATGCAGAGGCACTTTCTATAACTTAATTAAGCACTAATAGAAAGCAGTCAGAGCTTTATATTCAGCCTTTGTTGTGGGGGTATTTGGGGAGGATCTGGGCCCCTCTGTGGGTGTTGATGCTATAGTGGAGGTGTTATTAGTGTTAGCAGGATTACAGCCCCTAGGCTGTGTGGTTAGGCTCCAGTGAGAGGAGATGTAGAGGGACAGGTCATGATTGGAGCCATACTGAAGTCTGATAACTGGCAGAAGAGATTAGAAATAGCATGTGCTCCTATGACCTCTGCGCTGACAGATGAAATGGACATGTTCAAACTATGAAACACTCTGCGTCCTCTGCTTCTGCTTGGAGACGATATAAAGACCTAAATGTCATATTATGGCTGGTAGAGGCTTTTCACATTATATGATATGTATTATAATACTGCTTTATGGGTTAATGACAGATATATACAGTTTTATTACCAGTAAAACCAGCGCTTTAAATACATAGCGAACACCAATTTTATCACCACATCAGCTGATAGTGTTTTATTATTTTTGCAACCTTTACAAATGTAAATGAAAATAATATCTCCAAAAAGATATAATCAAACATAATTGACAATATTGACAAAAACATAATCTAATATATTATCAATAAATTGGCCAATCACAGTGTTTGTGTGACATTATGTACATTATTTCTAAATGTATTCTAAGGACATTTATTAATTTTATAGTACGACCATGTTATTGTAGTAAAACTGTACAATTTTGGTTCACTGTCCTAAAGTCTTAAGGTTTAGTATCCTAGATTACAATTTGTACATATGTGGGATAATGACATGCTGTCTTTGTAATGCATGGGTGGTCTGAGGAGCAAATAGATGGGGGTAGGTTTTCCTGTCAGGTTTATGAGTTTCTGGCCTTCCAGATATTTTCATTTCTCTCTCTCTCTCTCTCTCTTTCTCTCTCTGCCTCTTGCCTCTCTTTCTTTCTCTCTGCTTTTCTCCTTCTTATTTTAATCACTCACTGATTTAACCTCATTTATTGAAATGAAATTACGCTTCGGTAATTATTTTATTGATTCATAATGATTTCTCTCTCTCTCTCTCTTTGCCTCTCTCTTTCTCTCTCTCTCTCTGTCTCTCTCTCTCTGTCTCTCTCTTTCTCTCTCTGCCTCTCTTTTTCTCACTTTTCCTCTCTCTTTTTCGCTTTCTGCCTCTCTTTCTCTCTCCGCCTCTTTTTCTCTTATTGCCTCTCTCTTTCTCTTATTGCCTCTCTGTTGCTCTCTCTGCCTCTCTCTGCCTCTCTCTTTCTCTCTCTCTCTCTCTCTCTCTCTCTTTGCCTCTCTCTTTCTCTCTTTGCCTTTCTCTTCCCCTCTCTGCCTCTCTTGCTCTCTCTGCCTCTCTCTTTTTCTCTTGGCCTCTCTCTTTCTCTTTTTGCCCCTCTATTTCTGTCTCTGCCTCTCTTTTTCTTTCTTTGCCTCTCTCTTTCTCTCTGCTTCTCTCTCTGCCTCTCTCTCCATCCTATGTCAGGGAACTTTTTAGTTTTTCTATAAGCTGGTCTAAGCGTGAGATGATTCCATGCGTTCTTGGTTAATAGAAAAGTTTTTATACACATGCACAGTATTTATAATTTCTGAGTAAGTAAAACGAAATAAAGTAACTAGTCATTTTTAATTCAACATCAACTTTACTGAACTTTTTTTTCAGCAGTTTTAGGTTGAGACTCAATATTTTATGAACATATTTAAACACCAACTGTTCAATAGACCAAACACATATTGCTATGACCACAGTATGGGACACATGCTGACTGCTCAGGACGTCCCTTTACTGTGGAGGGTTAGGCAATTAGAGCATGCTGACATCTGTAAACATCTGTCTAACTGCAAAGTCTGGGTTTACCGAAAATAATATTGACTGGTCACAGTTTTCAGTGACACTTAATCTAACTCAACTTTTGACCCCTGATCATCACAGGTCATGTGATTTAAAAAAAAATCCTGTTTAAGATTAAACATGGCATTGTTATGCTGAAACGAATATTTGGGCTTCGTAGGTGCTTAACAACTGTGTGCAATCAAAATTGTGCCAAGAGTTTGAAGAAAAAAATATATGAATCCGAGGTGAGGTGTTCACAGTCTTTGGCTAAATACTATATATATGTGACTTATATGGGGGGTTAAGTAAGCGTAAGGAAAGGAAGTGTGCCCATGGCGTGTGGTTCAGGAGGCACCATAATTTACTTCAATTCAGTTACAAACAACTCAGGTTCAAAAGTGATTATGTTACAGCTGTCATCAATATGTAAAGCTTATTTAATTACCCCAAATACTGTTCCTGAAGCATTTTTTTTTTTAAATCTTCCTGACTGCTAAAGCCATACCTCCAACAAAGAGGTTATAAAGCATATGCATAACTCGCTGTTCAAATATAATGATAATGAAATATAATTAAATAATGAAAATTGACAAAATGACTAGAAATCTTAAAAGGTTTAGCATTCATAGCTTATCAGGTAAAATACAACAGAAAAGCTCACCTCAATACATGTGAAACCCCCATAATATGAAAAACATTTGGAACATTTTGGGCATAGGTCTATAATATATTTTAGGTGCAAAAACAACTGTATCACCCAAAGAAAATATTCAGGCGGAAACACAGTTGTAACCGCATTATGTTATGGGGCTGCTTCTCTTCAGCTAAGACTGGAGCTGTAGTCATGGAATCATAGCTTTAGAATATAGTTTGACAGAAAACTGGTAGACCTCTGTTAGGCAGCTGATAAAAACTTTGACAGAAGCAAAAATCTTTGCCAAGACAGGAATGGGTTCAGAAGAATAAGATCAAGGTTTGAAATGGTCTAAATCTAAATCCTGTCAAACACCTGTGGAATGATTCGAAGAAGGTTGGACACCTTGCAACTTTATAGATATAGAACATTTTTGGAAAAAGTGAAAAAAAAAAATAAAACCCTGAAAGGGTCAGGACGTTTTTATTATGCTATTATTATTTCTTTTAATTTTACAATTAACATTTAACAATTAAATCAAGTGCCAAAATAAAAAAGATAAAACAACTCCCCACTGCAGCCATAAACTGATTTCTTTCAAATTCCCCTTTTAAACTCAAAGTAAATGCTAGTCATTCATTGGAGCACGGGGTTATAATTGTTGGTGGAGATTGAGCCAAGAAGCAAATATGGCCTGTCTGTAAGTATCTGGGCCGGGTAAACACTGCCCTCACAGGGAAGGATTGAGTGTCTGTTTATGGGTAGCAATATGTAGTGCACGTGTCTACAATAGTTTGTTAGTTCAGTTATATTCTTAGTAACAGACACCTTACAGATCATTACTCTTTTACTCAGGATTTCAGCTTACTTTTAACTGATAAATACGTTACCTGTGACATTTTTAGGACAGATTTAAACTGGACTTATTTTCTAACCCTAGAGGAATAAGGGATCAAATAACCTTTAAAAAAGTTTAGACCTATCATCTGCTGATTTTTATTGCTTGCTGTATTGCTTTTTTTAGTTCTTGTGTAAAATAATTAGATTTTTAATTAGAAGTTTGGTAAAGGGTAACTGAGCTGGACAGCAGTGTGACAGTGTTGTCAGTATGACCTTGACTGCAATGTTAACTTTAAAAAGTCAATGCTGCCACCCAGTGTCTTTATTCAGATTGTGATTATTGGTTTATTTTTTTTTTTCTTCTGCAACTACATTAATAAATTCTTATATGAAAGGCATTTATGTAAAGTATTTATTTCTGTGCACGAGCAAAGTGCATTTGAGTTTACAATGATCATTTACCATAATAACTAAGAAAGTGTTTTTATTAGATAATTTTTTACGTGACTGTAAAGTGGGAATGTATATTTTTAAACTTTGTCCACTTCACACTGTGGTTTCTTTGACCATATTCCAACACCACTTCCTATTACAACTTTTCCATAGTATATTTTAAGATTTACTACAGTAGTAACGAGTAGTAAACTGCAGTACACTACAGTATTTACTACATTTTACTGCAAGCATAATACAGTTTAACTAGCAGTGCTCGGCGGTATATCGGTTCATACCGAGTACCGGAGTTTATTTTTGTTACAATATGAATTTTCAGTAGTCAGTTTTTTCAAGCTGTTTAGTATTCATGAAATTATCCCACTTGCATTCTGTAAAGACTTATACTATTCTTTCTCTGGTTGTGTAATACTAACTCATAGGTTTGATGGTGGAGGCAGTGCCAAATCAGTTATTAAAACCCAGTTTAAAAACCAGTAAAATTTATCAAAAAGGTGCTTTATACTGCTTTTAAAGCAGCGTTTATAATGACCCTCTCATGCATTTAGAGCAGTGCTTTGTTACACAGCTTTCTGTCACACAGGATGGCGTTTTGCAATTTACTTGTAGAGCAGACTCTTCAGTGTTGCGATCAAGGGAAGTACAAACTTTTACACAAAAGAAACTGCATATTACAAAACTATTGCCGTCATCAGAATTTTCCATACTTCTAAAACCACTGCCATTTCTTGCATAGTGCTATGATAGCGGCTAGAGCAATAGTGTTAACTGAGCACTAAATGCGAGGGCTATCTCTACAGAACTGACTTCTACATGATAAATGTACAGCTTAATGTTAATGAATGCAGTTATACCTCACCTGTTCACCAAAAAGTCCAGCAGTGTCTCTACTTCCTGCAAAGACTGCAAAACGGTAATCTCTCACCCCCATCCTGACCATGTTCTACAGAAGGACCATTGAGAGCATCATGACCAGCTGCATCCCCGGATCGCAAGATCCTGCTGCGGATAGTGAAGACAGCTGAGATGATCATCTAAATTTGTCTTCCAACTCAACCACACACTGCATCTGTAACGCCAACTGCATTGTGGACGACACCACATACCCCTTACATTCACTTTTTACCCTCCTGCCAGCCGGAAAAATGTAATGTGGAATTCAGGCCTTCACTACATTTTTTCCCAGGCCCCCTAACACTCAGAACTAAACTACCCTAAACTGACATTCCCAAACACACACACTCAATATAATCTATGTCAATAGCACCACATAAACAGATAATTAATATTATTTATAATATAATATTATCAATAAATATTCTGCTTATGCATGGAAACTTTAATTCTGTTTTTCACATCAATTTCAATACTGCAATTTATTTATTTGCACATTTATTACTATTCTTTCACAATATAGCTTATACTCTGGTCCACACTATTCTATGTATAAAGTGGTTTTGTATTGTTTATTTGCACTGTTGGCATCAGATTGCACACTATGCACTACATGTAGCTAGAACAACTGATTCTCCAGTGCTTAACTCTGTGTTGTTTTTCTTAAGTAACTCTTTGTCGCTTTGTCTATTTTTTTGTTGTTTTTTCTCATAGTCCTGAAGAAATGATGTGTACTGCATCTGCTATATATGGCTATAATCATGATAATAACCTCTTCAAAATGTACACACACCTTTTTATGGTTTTAGATGTTTTAGAATGTTTTGGACCTGTGGTTATATCCCAGTGATGTATCATAATTGAATGAAAAAAATAGCATTATCCAGGCTGAGTTACCTAATTCAGTTCACACTTTGCAGGTAATGCAGAGGTGGGTATTAACGCATCACATTTACTTGGATACAATTAATCGGGTAGATTTTTGGAAAAAAATGTCATTAATAAATGTAATTAATAATAACTCACAACTTCAGTAGTCTTATCATTCCATAACCTCTTTACTCTCTTACTCAAGATATTTTAAAATAATTTTTATAAGTTGTTGTTCTTGTTTTTAAGTGAAATCTGGTAGCACCAGTCACAGTATGCCCTTGATTATATCATCAGTATCATTTGACTGATTATGATTCTGTCGTATTGTTTGTCAGTGATGGAAAGAAAGCACCCGAGGCAAATTTACCGCAGCTCTAAACAGAGTGAAGTTATAAAAATATAAAGTTGAATTCTTCCTATTGTCCTGGCTGCTATTAAGATCATGTAAAGTTAACGTGAGCTTTTGCTCTTGTGGCAGCTTTGCTAAGTTTCTCCCTCGGGAACTGTATAGCATCACCACTGCTAAATGCACCACCCACCACAGCCTTTACATCTCTTCCTTCCCAACCAGTGAGCACTTTAATTCATTCATTCATCTTCTATACCCACCTGTTCGCTAATTCGGGGTCACGGGGATCTGCTGGAGCCTATCCTGGCAAAAGACAGGAGGGGTACACCCTGGACAGGTCACCAGTCCATCACAGGGCCACACTCACTCCTATGGGCAATTTAGAATCACCAGTTGACCTAACATACATGTTCTTGGACTGTGGGAGGAAACCTGGAGAACCCGCACAAGCACAGGAAGAATATGTAAACTCCACATAGAAAGGCCGCTGCCTGGGAATCGCACCCGGGCCTTCTTGCTGTGAAGTGCCAACACTAAGCCACCGTGCTGCGCAGTGAGCACTTATACAAGGGTAAAAAAAAAAAAAAGTCTTTAATATCACGAAAAGTAACGTCTAAACTCTGTGGATAACAATAGTTATAGGAGGAACCTGTAGGTTTATTGGGAATTAAAGGTAAAGATATGTTTTAATAATCGATATAAATTGAAACGACTCAGACAAATGTAAATGCTTGTAAATGAAATCTTTCAGGAAAAAGCGGAAATTGGTACAAACTGTTACAATTCATATTTAAGTCTATAAAAAAAACTAAAAATATGGCAATCTTGGAATTTCGAAGGTGACAATTCTGTGAACTGATTATGTGATGGTCAGTATGGCCCGTTCTCTCTTTCTTCTCTTTCTCTTCTTCTCCTCAAAGCGATCTGTGGCATCGGCAAAGAACATCACGTCTTCTTTGCTCTCAATCTCCCGCTGCAGGAACTGGAGGCCTGAGCTGTTAAAGCCCAACACATCCTGACGCAGAGGGACAGAATGAGTAAAGCTGTCAGTCTAACAGAAACAGCTTAACATGCTACAATTGATCTTTTACATGCATACCCTGATCTCCCGCACTTTGGAGATTGTGTTCTTCCTCAGTTCATCAATGACTGACAACAGCATTTGGTTACTGGTAATCTGCCCAAAGTGGACTCTAACAGAATACAAACAGAAAGTATTACAATAACACATGCAAATTGTATGTTCAAGTCGCTACATGCTTTGATGGACTGACGAGCACAAAATCTTGCCTCTTTGTCGCCATCTCTGTTTGAAATGTAAAATTGTAATTATTTGTGGAATTCTCTTTTACTGTGGGTCCTTTTCGTGTGTGGTTTTTTTTTTGCGGACAAATCAAATGTTTTTTTCCGTGTGTGGCCTGTCAGTCACTGTAGCAGTGGACATACTGCACAGATTCTATGTCTTAAATGGCCCAAATACGAATTTTCACAGGAGAATGTAATCTGAACAGGCAAGTATGTCTGTCACTATTGTTCTGACCAACTGAGGGAAAAAAATGACAAAAAAAGCGCTACCAACAGTACTTTGATTGAATAAGTGTTCTACCCAATTATCCAATAAACCACTGAAATGTCTTGCAGAAAAAAGCTGACCCTATGTTTTAAATCCCATCATAATATAAAGTTCACATCCTTCTTATATTTATTTTCTTGTCATTTTGGATTTTAATCCATCATCAAAATGTAAGTTAAATTATTCCAGCCGTGGCACCTGCAGCATGTTCGCATGCCATATATAGCCGGACTCATTCTTTTATGTTTACAGACATGATGTAATGATGCAAAGATGTCATACATTACAAGACAACTGTTGTGAATCAGGCTAAGATCAGGTACTTGCTCAATAATTCATTTAAAAAGGGTTACAGACTGCAGCTTTAAACAGACTGTACACAAGCCTAATGTGATAAAAGCAAGCTGCTATAAACTACTGACATCCAGATAAATCCTTTTGCATTTTTAATCATTGAAATCTTTACCTACATGATTTTACACACACCTTTTTTTACATTTAAGGCTTTGGCAGACTCCCGTATCCAGCGTGGCATAAGAATGCCAAAGCTCCATCGGAAATCGCATACTAAAAGAGTATATTTTATGCATACTTCTCAATCCAGGCAGAAGTATTAGGTGGTTCAGTAACATTTTACGTACTGTAATTCACATACTGAGTATTTGGACATAATACTCGCCTTGCGTACTATATAGTAGGAAAGTATGCAATATCAAACTGAGCCCTTTTTTAAAAGGTATAATTAAAACATGCATTTGAAAAAAAATACATAAACAATGCTTTTTTATCATTGTTAATTTTTCTATAATTATTCATGAACTTCTTTGATAATATAAAATTGCAAACATTAGGCAGAAAATTAACATTTTAAAACCGGACCTTTCGAATGATTCTGATGATCAACTAACCGCATCAGATCAGAAAAACCTAATCACGCTCATCTCTTCCACAAAACCGTCAACTTGTGTGTTAGATCCGATACCAACACACTTTCTTAAACAAATTGTACCGGCAGTATCAGAACCCCTGTTGAAAAATAGTTAACTCTTCTCTCAGCAGTGGGTATGTTCCTAAATCTTTTAAATTAGCAGTGATTAAACCTTTAATTAAGAAACCTGACCTGACCTTGACCTTGTCAAACTATAGACCGATATCTAACCTTCCGTTTGTCTCTAAAATTCTAGAGAAGGTAGTTGCGCAACAACTGTGCTCATACTTACAGAGAAATAACATACACGAACTTTATCAATCAGGATTCAGGCCTCACCACAGCACAGAGACAGCACTGGTCAAAGTAGCTAATGACCTCTTACTGGCATCCGACCAAGGTTGTGTCTCATTGCTTATATTACTTGACCTTAGTGCGGCCCTTCGACACTATAGATCACGATATTCTTCTCCGCAGATTAGAAAAATTAGTAGGAATTAAAGGAACAGCTCTTGCGTGGCTCAGGTCCTATTTAACCGATCGTTACCAGTTTGTAGATTTAAATGGTGATTATTCTGCGTGCTCCCTTGTAAAGTATGGTGTTCCACAGGGCTCGGTTTTAGGCCCACTTCTTTTCTCTCTTTACATGCTGCCTCTGGGAAACATAATCCGTAAGCATGATATTAGTTTCCACTGTTACGCTGATGACACACAGTTATACGTCTCATCAAGGCCTGATGCGAAAGGCCATTTTAATAAAATTGAGCAATGTGTGAAGGAAGTAAGAGATTGGATGCTTTGCAATTTCCTCTTGCTTAACGCTGACAAGACGGAGGTTCTGGTTCTAGGACCACAGGTAGCTAAAAGTAAGCTTCCTGATCACACCTTAACCCTAGACAGTCTTTCTGTTTCACCAAGTGCAACAGTAAAAGATCTGGGTGTGATTTTAGACTCCAATCTCTCATTTGAAGCCCATGTTGACAATATTAGCAGGATAGCGTTTTATCATCTCCGAAATATTGCTAAAATAAGAAATATCTTGTCGCTTACTGATGCTGAAAAATTAGTTCATGCGTTTATCACATCCAGGCTGGATTACTGTAACGCTTTACTGTCTGGATGTTCAACTAGGTGCATTAATAAACTTCAGCTAGTCCAGAACGCAGCAGCGAGAGAGTCCTCACTAAAACTAAAAGATATGAGCACATCACGCCGGTCCTATCCACACTGCATTGGCTCCCAGTGAGACACCGCATCGATTTTTAAAATACTACTTTTAACCTATAAAGCTCTAAATGGTCTCGCACTGCAGTACTTAAGCGAACACTTCTAGTGTCTTACGTTCCACCAACGCCTACTTCGATCAAAGGATGCAGGCTGCCTGTCAGTACCGCGTATTATAAAAACTACAGCAGGGGGCAGAGCCTTTTCCTACAGGGCCCCTATGCTATGGAATAACCTCCCTATGTATGTTCGGGAATCAGACACAGTCTCAGTGTTTAAGTCCAGGTTAAAAACATACTTATTTAATCAAGCCTTTTGTATTTGATTCCCCTTAGATAAAGGAGCAGATCCGGGGGACTCATGGGTGTTGAGTATTATGGTGATCTGGTATGTTTAGATGCTGTCTTCCCGCTCTTATTGATCACGGTGTTGATGATGAGAGCGGCCGGTTGCTTAACATATCAGGGAGCCCTCATGTCTGTGTTTCCCTCTGGTTCTCCTTTTAGTTATGCTGACCTAGTTAGTCTTGCCGGAGTCCATCCTTGCACTCTACATTATTCATTTAATCAATCCAAACCATGTGATTACATTGTCACTTAACTGTTTTCCTTCTTTTGACTTCCTTTCACTCTCTCTCTCTCTCTCTCTCTCTCTCTCTTCTCTCTCTCTCTCTCTCTCTCTTCTCTCTCTCGTCTCTCTCCTTCTGTTGAGTTACATACGCCACAACGGAGCTGCCGGTGATCCAGTCCCCACCACCGGCCCGTCCTGTGGGTCCCTTCCCTGTGACCTGCCCAGCGGATGAGGCATCACCGGGCGATCTAGGACGACCCACTTCGCCATAAAGACGTTTCGGCTGCTCTAAGGACTAATGATTATAGTTGTTTATATACACAACACGATGTAACCTCATGATCCCTGCTACCTGTTTTTCACCCAAATGAGGATGGGTTCCCTGTTGAGTCTGGTTCCTCTCAAGGTTTCTTCCTATCTCATCTCAGGGAGTTTTTCCTTGCCACCGTTGCCCCGGCTTGCTCATCAGGGACAAAAACTGATTTGTTTAATTCTGTTTTATAATTTCTTCAATTGTAAAGCTGCTTTGTGACAATCACCATTGTGAAAAGCGCTATATACAAAATAAAACTGAATTGAATTGAATTAAACTATAATGTAGCTTTTATTATTTTTATTTCCTCTCACCGGGTGGGTTACGCAACAGTATCAGACAAGGTAGGACAGCATTATTGTAGCTGTGTGTGAGCACCCCCAAAAATTCTGTTCTACGAATAAAAACACTCGGCGAGTGAGGCGAGAAACATCCCGCAAGTAATCTAGCGCGAGTGATACAATGTGCATATTCGCTTTGCGTTTGGTGTGAACACAGCATTAATCTGCAATCTAGTGAATCAATATTGATGCCTGTATGATACATCTGCCAAATGCATCAAATGTTAATGATCTACACATCAGATGGGTTTAAAATTGTATATAAAATTACTGTTAGCAAAAGTTAAAATGCTAAAAATTAATACACTTATTATTAACAGGTAAAAGATGTGAAATCATTTTTTTTTTGTTCCGTAACAGTTTAGCAGCATTACGTTTTCAGATTTCTTTACACCTCAGCTTCATTAACGTGGGTCAGAATTTCCACTACAAAAAATGTATAATAATCTTTATCATCGTATAAATTTATAACATGAATGATGCAATGGTTTGATGGTGTAAATTAAGCTTTCTAAATACCTGAGCAGGAAAAAGAGGCAGCGGCAGACCAGTTCTACCTCCAGACCCTGTTGTATGTAGTCGTTTAGGAGGGAGAGAAGATCAGGGATATAAGGAAACGGCAGCACCAAGAGAGACACCTCTAACTCACTGAAAATCAGAACATTTATTTCATCAAAACAATTATACTTCTACACGTTCAGCAGGACATTAAATACACTTTTAAAATTGAGTTACACCACGTTAAAACCCAGTGCTTCATTTCTAAAAATGTGTGTAGAATAACTCTAAAAGAGAAATTCACAAAAATTTCCTTAAATTCTTTTAGAAAAAAATCTAAAATAATTTTCACCAGTGGCCTGTTTAAAATTAGGTACATATAAACAAGCCCATGAACTGAATTTGAGGTATCTTTCCTACTTACAATATAATATTTCCTAATAGTGGACCACAGATTACTGCCGATAGTTGGATGTATCCAAATTCTGTTCACATGGCTTACATTCTTACTTATTATTCATGTAACACTCAAAGGACTATGAGTTTCTTAACGGGTAGAAAGTAATCAAACGCCAGTGTGACAGTGAATGACAGTGTATGAGTGAGAAAGGTTTCTTTACCTGGATCGGACCTTCTTGAGAACATCCAGAACATAGCGAGACGGCTGTCAGATAGAAGAATGTTAATACAGCATCATAAACCCATGTCCTAAGTTTTTATTTCTTACAAGAATTACAGAATGTTTGTTACTTACCGAGGCACATCCATAAGCCAGGAGAATTGGGTTCATTGTTGGTGGAGGTAACTGTAAAAAAAAAAAAAAAAGTCAGTAAGTTAAAACAAATTCAGCAGCAAAACACAGGTCAAGGAAAACCTTAGAATAATCCCACAAAGTGCAACATGCAGAGACTAATTTAAGATTCTGTGTGTGTGTGTGTGTGAGACACACACATCATTTTGAATTGTGGGACAGATGTTTTGAAATGTGAGTCCTGACCCTTTTACCACCCCCTTTTGTGAGAGAAATGGGAATAAGACTTGCCAGTTTACATCCATCAGTGAATTCTTATTTATAGCTTAATAAAAGGAGTCCTACAAACTAATGTCCCAAGAAATGGAAGATGAGACGATTTCCTTGTTTAAGATGTCCTTGTATTTTTATAAACCCTGAAAGTAGGAATGAGTTATGATTTTCTAATATTCAATTAGTTGATTTAATCATAGAATATATAGCAACCAGACAACGGCGCTGCCAATAACCCCAAAATCTTCCAAAGCCAGAAGAAGACCACCAGTTTCTCCTGCACATTTTTCAATAAAAATATGAGATAGGTTGCTGTTACGCAGACAGATGTCAAAATTAATGTTCATGTAATTGCCATTATTCAGGCCGTTTACAATATGTTTAAACACGTTAAGGTTGAGCCCAAAATAATTATGGCTTGAGGTGATATTCAAGGACGAACTGTTAATTTTAATTTTAATGTTAACTGAAAATGTTCTAGCCTTATAAGCAGTTGATTTATACTACTATTATGTTAATAAGTGCAGTCATTCTGTTATGTTTATTAAATTAATGATTCAGCATGTTACAGTCATTATATGGCTTGAGTTATGACAGACCAGTCCCTACTAAATGAAACAGTGTTATCATACAAATTAAAAGCGTAAACGATCTTTATCCATCTCTGTTTCAGGGTGTGTAGCCTAGACGTGCATGCGGGGAGGGGTGTGATTTTTAAACAAATAATTCTCAGAAATCATCAAATATTGTTTTTGTTTGAAAATTTTCATTCCCACTTAAAAAAAGAGAGATTTTTCTGTTCTGTAACAGTTAATTGGCATTAAGTTTTCAGATTTCTAACAAAGGGGCTGTTTACACCTTAGCTACATTAGCGTCAGCCAGAATTCCCAGTGGCCTGACTGCGTCTTCCATTCCCAATGGCCTGACTGCGTCTTCCATTCCCAATGGCCTGACGGTGTATTTCATTCCCAATGGCCTGACGGCGTCTTCCATTCCCAATGGCCTGACGGTGTATTTCATTCCATGACTGGCGTCTTCCATTCCCCAATGGCCTGACTGGTCTTCCATTCCCAATGGCCTGACGGTGTATTTCATTCCCAATGGCCTGACTGCTTCTTCCATTCCCAATGGCCTGCCTGCGTCTTCCATTCCCAATGGCCTGACGGTGTATTTCATTCCCAATGGCCTGACGGTGTATTTCATTCCCAATGGCCTGACGGTGTATTTCATTCCCAATGGCCTGACGGTGTATTTCATTCCCAATGGCCTGACGGTGTTTTCATTCCCAATGGCCTGAGGGTGTATTTATTCCCAATGGCCTGAGGGTGTATTTATTCCCAATGGCCTGAGGGTGTATTATTCGGGTGTATTATTCCCAATGGCCTGGACTGTATTTCCCATGGCATCCCAATGGCTGATTATTCCCATTCCCATAGACGGTGTATTCCCAATTTATGCCCACCTGACAGTGTAAACTAAGCTTTCTTCCAAATACCTGACAGCCGGTGTAAACTTTCAAATGAGCATGAAAAAGAGCCTAGAAGTGTGTGGGGGAGGGGGGGCTGGAATAATAATTGAGTAATTCCCAGCAATCATCAAATGTTATTTTTGTTCAAAATCCCTTTTTAAAAGATAGTGAATCTAAGCAACATGACATCACATTCACAAGCTTCATTTGTATAACTGATGTGCCACACCTCCTTTCCAGCCATCTTACAGGCAGCCTTGTGTTCCTCTAGCTTTTTGCTCTCCTCTCTGTAGAGTTCCAGTGCCTCCATGATTCGCTCCGCCTGGACAGATTTTATTGATAAGAAATTACTTTGAAAATAATAAGAAAGACAGATGAATCCCTGGTTAAAAGCCAGACAATGTGGGTAACTCACCGCTTTAACGGTCTCTACAGTTTTCTTCCCTGCAGGCTCGGCTTCACCTTTGGCCTCTCCAGGGACCTGAAACAAACAGAGAGAATTGACAGCAATGTTACACCAGTTTCGATATCTAGAGGAACAGAAAGAGAATCTGTAAAAACCTGGATGACTACATACCACAGGGTCATCTCCTTTGGCCAAAGATTCTTCAAATTCTGCTTCTCTTTCCTGGGAACACAGAGAGGTATTCAGAATTTTCAGCTGGAGCTGTTCAGATACTATTTATAATAATTCATTTTAATATTTAGCATAAAGGCTTTCAAAGTTTATTACTCACCATCTCTTTCTCCTCCTCCAGGATAATAGGCTCCCTGGTTCTCTCCCAAAGCCTGAGGGACTTATCATGAGAGGAGGAGACAAGGTGGTCTCCACTGGGACTGATGGCCAGACACCATACTTCACCATGATGACCCTGAGGAACGAGCCCAAAAAGTACAAATTTCAAGAAGCACAATAAAGCCTTTGTGAAAACAGGTGTGTTTTCTTCTTTTTCTGTATTGATTATAGCACAAAAATGTTCTTCTTGCATAGCACAAACTTATCACTGAAGTCAACAACAGATGGTTTTTTTTACCCTGTTACCCAAAGTTGACCTCACTCTAATGCATATGGGAAACAGTGTATCGGTTTTATTAGAAAATAATCACCTCCAGGGTCTGAATCTGTTCAAACTTGTCTGCATCCCACTGTTTAATCTTTCTGTCCTTTCCCGCTGTAAAAAACAGATGGGTCTTGGGGACAAACTGAAGAAACATTACACTGGAAAGAGAAGAAGGCAAATATTATCCATCTGGGATGACATCAACCTTTTGTGAAGTTTCACTAATGCAGGAAAGAAACAAAGAGCTGAAAAGGTTGCCAGTAATTAAAAGCTGGCTGTAGAGAGTAAACGATCAATAGCTGAGATCGATAGCTTTTCTAACAGTAAACGGACAAACACCAGCTTTGTATAAGCAACAGAAAAATCTAGTACCTGTCATCATGTGCAAACATCGAGCGATGGCAGTCACCAAAGTCCAAACCCCAGACTTTCACGTTTCTGTCTGCCGATCCTGTGGCTATCAGTGCACTATCCTAAAAAAAACAATTTCAATTTAAGAGTTAAAAATAAATACATTTAATATTAAAATTAAATAAATTATACTAATGAGCTGTAAGCACAAACTTCTCAAAGATTCCAAAATATCCAACGCACAACATAGTTATTGTGGATATTTTAATAGACGGTCATCATTATTTTCTTTAAAATGATGGGGGTCAATGCTCCAACTGCTCTGTATTATTACTAGCCTTACACACAGCAGAGGTTTTTAGCCAAATTTATTTCTTCATAATTAAAATGTGCCAAAATTCTTATTATGAGTAAGTGTCCTATGTCCATGCAATATCCATGATAGGTCCATACCAAAATACAATATATACAAATACCCAAAGTATTAACAAAGAGGGGTGTGACGAGACACTTATCAGACGAGACAAGATGAGATTTTTTGACTTAAAAAAAATCCTCGCTGATGTAATACAGGTAAAAATTAAGTCTTCTATTCAACTGAAGAAAACAAAATGCAAATGCATTATGAAATCAACTTGTACTTTATGAAATTAAACTTCTATTTTAATGAATTGTATGCAATAATTTCAGAATAAATTCAGGCCTCAACTTACTTACAACAACAGTGTATTCAGATACTTATTAACAGTTTTAAATCCACGATTCAATTTTTTCAATTTTCTGCATGCACGCACAGTCAGTTTTAAAAGATAATTTGAGCAAGACAACAAAAAGACCCGGATATATTTACAAAATTGGAATTGAGCATTAAGACCAGCAGTGTAAATGCCTTTGTCTTGTCTATAATTTTTTTGCCCTCTGTTATTTCCACCCGGAAAACCAAAATGTTGCCACACAAACGATTTAGATGTGGCGGGGCATCTTCTATTGTTACATTCTCACAAGACCAGTCGGATCTTCTGACACGAGATCTTGCGAGATCCGATGTATCTTGCGAGATCTTGTGTCGCAAGATCTCATCACACCTCTATTAACAAGTGATTAATAATAGGGGGTGTGATACTTTTACTAAACTGAAAATATTACTAAAATTGTTTTAGTACTATCTGAAGTGTAACAAACCTTACCTCACAGTTTCTTAATTACAGAGTGAATCAAGATGTTTTTTATATTTAACACTGTGGAACATCAGTGAAGTTCAGTTCCAGTTCCTATCTTCCATTCCTGCCATACTACTTTTTTGTTTTCTCTTTACAATTATAATAAATTAAACCGAAATGCAACATGTGACAGAGAAACCACACAGCACAGAGTTCGCTCTATTGAAAAGCTTCTTTATGGTGGAAAGGTCACCATATCAGTGATTACACACACTGTGTTAATATACTATTGACCTGCCATAGAACAATTTTGCTGGAATTTTGCAGTTTACTCTATAAAATTAACAGAATGCAATGCTAGAAAGAGACGATAACCAGTAAAACACTGCAGAGTTGCTTTTCCAGTGAATGGAAATAAAATGTCAAAAATCAGTGACGTCCCCACATGCGGATCATAGTGCACAGAACATAATTACATTTGGAAGTCTTACGAAAAGAGAACTAGCAACCTGAAATCTGTGGAACATATGCGCCAAGACACATGAGAGACATTAAGATTTGTTGTAAATGCATTTTAAGCAAAATGGTGTGCAAACAATGCAATAGAAGTATGTTGAAGACTTTATCTAAATGTGTAACATTATCTATTTTGTATGCAAAAAAGAATAATTATGCTACCCATTTGGTATCAGTTTAAAAATTTTATAGGTGTAAAAGGTCTCTGTTTTACAGTGAAAGAGAGAGAGAGGAAGAGAGAGAGAGAGCAAGAGCGAGAGAGAGAGAGCAGGGTGGAACTAGAAAGGAACCCATGTCACCAGAGCACAACTGCACATGTGGGTGCGGCACCTTAACTAAGTCATGGTGTCTTTGTTAAATAAAAAACAAAAAACAAAAAAAACTGTTAGAGGGTAAACATGCGGGTAACGAATGCTTTACATAAGAATGTAAAAAATTATGCTAAAAAATAAAGCATAGGCAAAAGTCAATACCACAAGTACTTAATATCGGAAAAAGAATCAAATATCAGGAAAAATATAGCCAAGACCGATTATCGGTCGATCCCTATTGCTGAGGTATAAACAGAATAATGTAATCTATGATTAAATCTTTAGCTATATTATATGACATGGTAAGAGTAAATACTGTACATTCCTAACTGACTGTATATGACAGGAAGATGGAAGACTTACATGTGAAATGTCCAAACATAGCACAGGCAGTTTATGTCCATACAGAGACAGGAAAAACTAGAGAAAGAAACAAACCCGTCACTGTCCATTTTCAGCATATGTACTGTCATAAACCGCATGAATAACCAGAAGGATTACATTGTCTGCCAGAATTTTCAGTGTTCATCTGAGTGCTTTTCGAAATACCTTTAGTGTATCTGTGTAGAATATTTTCACAGTGCAGTCGAGAAGAGAAACCGCCAACAGTCTCTGATCAGGACTGCAGCGCACACACAGCACGTCCTCATCCAACTGTAGCGTGCGAGTGTGTTTCACAGTCAGTCTCCTACAATAATATACACTCTCATTAATTATTAAAAGAAGATGGACATTTCAAGGAACCTCCTTTAATCCAACATCAGGAAAACCGCTGCTCAATTATCAATAAAGCATTACTTTTTAACTATTATTTTCTGACAGCACAAAACAATCAAGAAATAGGGGTTATAATTAGGGTTGTAAAATTCTGGGCATTTTTAAGGCTGGAAACTTTCAGCAGGAATGAACTGGGAAAATTTGCCGGTTAGCTTAGAACAGGTAGCGCAAATATAGGTGAAAAAAATGTTTGCAGCATAATCGTGTTTTTAAAACAACAAGATTTAATGCTATTTCAGTTCAAAATTTTACCCTGCATAATTACCCTGCCACACCTCCGTGTATTACTCCATAACATATACTTCATAAAACCTATAAGAAGCTCATATTTGCAAATGTGTATTAGTTTGCTTGCATGTGAGCTTATGACCAAACAAAATAATATTTTTTTTTTTGTATATTCAGTTTGTACAAATTATCAAAAAATAATACAGATATTTTTCCACGCTTCCTAAAATCCACGTAGGCGTAAGACGCAAGGGAGGGCTGACTCAACACTTTGTTCTGGCACTAATAGTCTATTAAAGACTATTAAAAAATCACATCTTCCTCAAATACATCTCGAAACAATCCTATTTTTCAACCATTTTGAGGGTTAATATACTTTGTTTTGTGATCTAATGTATCGGCATTGAGCCATTTAATGATGAGACTCACTGCATTTTGTATGTCGCTCTGGATAAAACCGTCTGCAGGTGGAATATTTCCAAAATTCCTAGAAGAAAATTCCTATAGAAAGTTTCTGGAAATTTACCAGAGATATATTACCCCTTTGCAACCCTAGTCATAATTAGCAGTCAAACACTTCCTCACTTGTTGGCTCCTGATTGGTTGTCCTTTATGAGCTCAAAATCCCAGAATTTCACCATCTTGTCAGCTCCTCCAGTTACAATTCCCCTCTGTACACACAAGCACACACTTCAACATTTTTCTTATATTATAATGACAATATAAAAAATATTACTGTTCACCAGTCACATTTATCTATTACAGTGTGACATAAAAAAAAGCTTGGAGAAAGAAGCACATAAGGATGATGATGATGAGAGAAATTTAAAAAAATCTAAATTCAGCTATTAAATTAATTATGTGTAATAAATGGATTTGGTCTACTGTCATACCTGATCGGGAGAAAGACAGACAGACCACAGAGCTCCCTGGTGAGCTTCAACGGATTCCAGCATGCTGCCCGATGCCAAGTCAAAGATCTGAATCTTTCCACTCTGGGAATAACAAAGGGCTATTAGAATGCATTTACACTGCATGTATCAGGTGACCCAATGCCAATTTTTTCCTTCAATGTGGCATTTTTTTTTTTTTTTTTTGTATGACACAGATTGGATATGACCCATGACAGTGTAAGTGGCAAGATTGGAAGACAGACAGTGTAAGCAGAAAAAAAAGCACATGGATTCTGACATTTTCAGATAGATTTGTATGTGGAAATAAATCAGATATGGATCTGATACATGCATTGGATGTCTACGTCTTTGTACTACGTATAGCGTAAATGCAGATATCAGATAGGGATGCTTTTTTAAAGATGATGTAGGCGCGTCATCCAAAAAAAAAACAAAAAAACGGATATAGTCACAAAATCAGAACTGTGCATCAAGACCCTTGGTGTAGCCATAAATGTAGTAGAACTGCAGAATCCACAAAGCTATTTTACTTACTAATTCCTATTTAAAAAAAGGTCGTAGTGATAAAGGTCGAACCTTTGTTCCTACAATGATCTGTCGATCTCCAGGCACAAACAGCGAGCAGAGCGCGTACTCACACGCCATGGTGCGAATCACCTGCAACGTGGCCCTGGGACAGACAACATTAGGAATGTTTCAAAAAATGTTACTTAATAAATACTTAATAAAACAATATAGCCTCAAATGTCCTGAGACTGACCTATTCCAGACTTTAACAGTGTCTCCAGAGGCAGACAGGATTGCAATGTTGTCTGAGCTAAAAGACAGCGCCCTGGCGTCTGTGCGGTGGCCACCCAGGGTGAGTCGAGACGACCTGTTGCTTGTAGGGTTCTTCTCTGTTGTCTTTAGACTGTAAGTCTCTATTGTATTATTCTGCAGCAACAAAGCCACCTTCATCTCCCCATTAGGAGACAGAATGCAGTCCATCGACCTGAGAACAACAAATATTTCCCACACTTGATATATATCATTCTGTAACTCTAGATCATTCATCTAATGTTTTAGTGCACAGACCTGATTTTAGAGGAGGCTTTTATACTGGCCAGCTTTTGAATCTCATCCGACAGCTTGCGTTCCACCACTATATCTGCTGCTTCAGCTCCACCATCATGTGACCTGGATCACAAACACCAAATATTAAAAGTTAGACGGCGCATGGTATTTTTTAAATTCATTTTTGTTGATTCTCTAAATTCTCCTTAACATACTTGGCTTTTTTCTTGGCCTTTTTCAGCTTTTTTTCCATTTTTTTCTGAACGTCTTCTTCTGACAGCACAGCAAAGATCTCCAACGTGCTGTCAAGACCCTTCAAATATAACCGATTGGATAAATTAAAAAACAAAATATTCACCCAGGAGAAAAAAAATTGTAAGATTTAAAAATACATACATGACATGCCAAGACTTTAGATTTGGGATCAGCAATCAAGGACACAACCCGGTCTCGGGCTTCTCTCAGAACAGAGCCAGCTTTCGTACAGCTGAGGATTCTCTGTAGAAAGACAGAAAAAAAAAGGAAATGTGCTGTGAAAAACACTGAATAATAACTCAGTCCTCCAGCACCAGGAAACAGCTGAATGCTTAAATACAGCACTGTTATTAGTGTCAATAATAAATTATTACATCTTCTGGCTCTTCGTTAGGACCTTCCTCTTCATGATCATCATCATCATCATCATCACCACCAAGATGTTGTTTTCCTTTCTTCTTCTGTGGCTCCCCTACTTCTTTTCTCTAAAAAGAGATGGTGTAATAATGCAATAAATCCTCATGTCTCCCTGTTTATTCAGTATTGCAGCTACATATAGTCGACTCAATCGGGGCCGACGTCAATGTGAGGTTTTTCTGGGCGCCCCAAAAGGCTTGTTGTTTTTGATTAATTGAATAAATATCAAGAATAATTAAAATAAAACAAACATTGTGATTTTTAATGTTACAAAAAGCAAAAACTACAGTTTTTTTTTTTATTATTTAAATAAAAATAAACCTGTTTCTTTGATTAGTTGCGTCTCATGCGTCATTACGTATTTAGCATATTGATGTATACGCAGAGTAAAGGTAAGTTATGCAGTTATTTAATTGCTGTTAGCTTAATTGTGACTCTTGGCTATTAGAACATTATCACAGCATATAACTGATGTGATTGTGGTAATATTGATTAGGTTGTGATTTTCTTTTTTACTTTACAGGGAAATAAGCTGACATTCTGTAACAGCTGTAAGAGTGTTTACTTGCACTCTATTGGTTGTTTTATGTCTTGTATTTGCAAGTTATCGTTGCTGATTGTGTGTCCACTTTCTAAAAGCCACATGCCTCCCTGTTAATTATGGTCTGGCGCTGGCTATGCTTACAAGCTATTTGGTTGTATGAAATAACAAACTATACAATTTTAGTGTTTTATCATTTAACGAAAATGTTTGTTTTTTGTAGGAAAAGAAGTTAATGCTCCAGTGTATTGTATGGTTGTGGATGATTAATGTCTTCTGCTTGTTTTGAGCTAGTAATTGTATTTAAATATGACGTTCGTGTTGTCTTCTAAAACATACTAAGCAGAACCGTAAGTCCCATGATCTTTCAAGACACATCTGTTTGTTATAATTAGAAAAACTTTGACCCATGGACTGACTGCTTACCTCCTCTAGGTAATCTATGTCCCAGGCTCTGAGTTCACTGTCAGCAGAGCCTGTCAGCAGCCTGTTCTCTTGATTCAGCAGCACCATTCCCCACACCTACAGAACACAGCAGTTCAGCAATGTCATTATTCATAGAGTCTAATACCAAGCAAAATATCACACATACACTATAAGCAGCAAAAAACTACTTGACACTATCATTTAAGTGGTTTGACTAAAACTAAATGTAATCTCAGTTCAAATATGTCTGACTATATGGACATTCGTTGCTGACCTCACTGCGGTGGCCCACCATCGTCTTAAAGCAGTGTTGAGTGTCCAAATCCCACCATTTTACATAGCTGTCCTTCGAGCTGGGGTAAAAAAAAGAGAAATAAATGGATATGTTCATTAAAATGCATGAATCATTTACCATACAGACAAAAATATTGGGACACCTGACCCTCACACCCATGTGTTTTTGAAGATCCTGTTCCAGATTTAGTCTTTCCTCCTATAACAACCTTTCCACCAAATTATGGAGCTTGACTTTGGGGATTTAGCTATTAACTAATTGATGAAATGAGAGGCACTAATGTTGGATGAGAAGATCTGGGGTGCAGCTGGTGTTCCGGTTCATCCCAAATGTGTTCAGTGGGGTTGAGTCAGAGTCAGGCTCTGTGCAAGGACACTCGAGTTCTTTCAGACCAACCGCAACACACCATGTCTTCATGCAGCTCAGGGGATTAGTCAGGTTTGGTGATGGTAATGTATCAGGTCAGTTCTTATCCCAGTGGTCCCTCATGTCTGTGTTACCTTCTGGCTCTCCCTTTTAGTTATGCTGTGTTCTACACAGTGTTTCTAACAACAATACACTTAATACCTCATAACCTCAACTTTTAAACAAGAATACAAACACTTAATAATTCATATCTTTCTTTCTCTCTCACTCTAACATGCTTTTGAGGTACCAGTGACCAGTATCCTGCCCCTTTCCTCGAATTCGAGGAGCTTCGATCACTCTGCTCTACTGGCCCAAGGCTACAAGTGATCAACATTACTTCAAGCAGATGAGTTTTCTCTTAAGTCTGGTTCCTTTCAAGGTTGCTACCTACTTCATCTCACAGAGTTTTTCCATGCAACTGTGGCCACCGGTTTACTCGTTAGAGACAAACTTACACTTTTTTCCCCCTGTTACTGCATTCTGTAAGTGCAGTGAACTGAATTAGTGCACAGTGGCATCATCTTGCTGGAAATTGTGTATACTGTAATACAACAAAATGTAATGTCATTGTACACAACTGTGTACAATGTGCATTTGAGGATGACGCATTTATTGATGTGCTGGCAAGGTGTCCACAAACTTTCGCCCATATAGTGTATGCAGTTCCGTCTTTTTTCTACCTATTACCTATTATTAACAAGTAATAACCATTAACCGCAAGTTACTACGAAGAAAAAAGAAAAAAAAACCACGCTGGCTTACCATGTGACCAGCAAATTTCTGTTCTTTAGCAGCAAAGCTTGTGTGATGGCGTCTTTGTGTCCTTTAAGCCTATACAAACCACATTCATTTATGATGTCCCACACAATCACATCTGTGTCCTACAGAAAGAAAAATACCTGCATCATTTCAGTGTAACAGCTTTCTGTACTTGTTAACGCTGTTTTAAAGTACTCGTTTTATTGCAAAAAAAATAAATCTGATATCCTACCTTGGAGCCAGTAACAAGTCGCGCTCCCAGTGTGTCATAATGTATGACGGTGATAGCGGATTTATGTCCGTTAAACGAGATGTTGTTTTCACCATTTAAAAGGCTGAAAATGCGTACACTGCCATCCTCATAACCCACGGCTATGTGATAACCATCAGGGGAAGGGCAGAGATACGTCACCTCATGCTTCTTACCCTCAAGAATTAAAATCTACAAAAACAAAACAGTGAAAATAAATGCGAGTGAAGCAGCCGAATGCTGATTGTATATATATATTGGCTTTCTTAGGTTGGCTTTCTTAGCACTTCTCAAAAGTATAGTCTTTAAAGACATAACAAATTCTACCCCTGCAAAGTATTTAACAAATTATCCTTGCTATTTATTATGTAAATATAAATAGTTTTGTCTGGATATACTTTAAAATTTTATTTGTCGCCTGATGTGGCAATATTCATTGCTATGTTGCTATTTTACTTTGCTGGATGAGGTGGTGGCTCAGTGGTTAAGGTGTTGAACTGCTAACTGGACAAATTATAGGTTTCATTCTCAGCACCATCAAGTTACCACTGCTGGGCTCATAAGCAAGGCTTCTAACTGCTCCGTGTATAAATGAAATAAATGTAAGTGGCTCTTGATAAGGGTGTCTGCTAAATTCCAAACATGGAAATGTACAGTTTAGCTGAAAAACCATGATGTTTGGGTCAACATCCTTTTTTAAAACCAGCAAAGGATTTGTCTAGTCTAACTAAAGTGTGGACCAGAAATTTGTAAGAAGTGAGATTGATCTGACCTTTTCCTGAATCAGACTTTAGGACATAAACACTGTATGCATTAACTCAACAGTAGGCGTAATACTGACAAAATAATAGATCGTGGTCTGTCTGTGACAATGTGCCCACTTATATTTATAGCATTTGGCAGACATCCTTATCCAGAGGGACTTTTATATATATCTCTCTTTTAAGGGTCTTGCTCAGGGCGCCAGCAGTGGCAATTCGGTGGTGCTGGGAATCAAACCCTAACCTTCCAGTTACCGGTCCAACACCACTTCACTTTTAGAGGGTATTGCAAAAGATTAGGGTATTGTGATTAAAACCTCAGTTCAAATAAATGATTATAAATCTTGCTGAAAACTGAAACACAAATGAATCAGATTTTTTTTATTTGCTGTTGTGGTGTGTACGTGCTGTATGATGGAAAAAGAAATAATGTTTACATGGATCGGTGAAAACCTTTGGAATTTACATGTGTACCTTCTCAGCTTTGCGCACATCCCATATGAACACATGCTCGCAGGCTCCGACGGCCACATAGCGGCCCTGTTCTCCTCCTCTCAGCCGCACAAACACCACGTTCGCTTTCTGACTGCCGATCAGACCGAACACTGCGCAGGGCACGTAGCGCAGGTACTGCTTCGTTAAGCCCATGATCCAGGCTTCCCTTTAACTTCTGGATAAAAAAAAACCACTTCATTACACCTCTGAGAACGTCACACACTCTTAAGAATAATAGTGAACTGTACATGACATTAACCAGACCAAGGCGATCAACATCACATCCATTGATTTGGGTCTTACCAGAAATCTGGACGTGTATTTGAATCAGTAACACAATTCAGATGGATATTCTGTTTGGACAGCTATTTTAATCACTCATTTTATTTCTTAAATAAATGCGATTATCAAGTAAAGCAGAATGTTGTGGTGCAGCTCGGTGCTATAAATTTATGAATCGATATGCCCCACGTGTGCCACGTGATAACACAGAATAATCTAGTTAGCCAAGGTGCTGATTTCCGCAAATGCAACATATAACTTGACTTGATTATTTATCCACCTACCGTTACAGCTGGATGCTTTAAATTATTCAGAATTAACTTTTTTAAAGAAGGGGATAGGAAAGAACTTCCATTATCCACGCTGGACCTACGTGTGCGCTGCGCAATAAAGGATAAAGCAATCGATTTAACACACCGATTAACACATTTGTTAACATTTTAAAACATGTGCTAAGCACAAATTAAATAATACATAATGTTCAATCAAAGTATACACTTTGATGTTGCTTATATTGTATTATAAAACGGGAATTGTTAATAGTTTGTGTACATTCGATTAGTTTGGTCTTGATGCGTTCTTGGCTGCTCTGACAATATGTAAGTTTACTTTAAAAAATAGACTTTTTGATTGAACAAATACATTGCCTTTTTTTATTTCTTATATGAAAAAAATTACAGAATCAACAAGTTCTAAAAAAAAAAAAAAAAGCATGCATTATTGAAACACTTTTCGTATTTACCGTATAGAAATAATATTGCGGGAGTCCCTTATGCCCCGGAAGTGAATGTGTATTATTACTGAGAGTCAGCTGACCACCACAGGACGTAATGCAAAGCAAGTCACTGGTATCTGCTTTTGTAATAAGATGTTTCCAGCTGAAAGCTTGTCAATCTTCTTGTAATATCAGCAAAAAACAATTATTGAGTTAGTTCCGGGTTGTTTGTTGTGTGTTTTTTTTTGAGGAAACTTTGCTTTAGCCTAACGTAGAAGAGTGGGCTGGACTTCAGACTGCTCCACTAGGTTACTAGAGGTAAGTGAAGTTATGTTTACAGAAGGAAATTAGTGGTTAATGTGGGTGTTAATTCACACAGAATCTTTTTTAGAATCAACACTGTTTTGCTGACACAACTTCTTCTTAATCTTTTATTTATTAAACAGTCGTCATTAGTACATTTCCCAAAGTCATGATTCGATAGACAAAAGGGCATTTATTTGTGATTTGGGTATTGATCCTGGGGAAATTAAGCATTAAAATGCTTGTGACGAGACCATACAGACAGTTTAGGCACAGACCAGGGAAAAAACTGATGTATCAAAGTGACATGCGATTTTGGTAAAAGGGGATCTTGAGTAGGAGCGCACTGAGCAAATAAATACAAGTATACTGGGTTATAAGTCACAGTGTCTAGACAGGGAAGTCCAATTGATCAAAAATTCAATGTTGCAGAGCAAAATAAAGGACTTCCGGCTGTTATGAAGTCCATTGTTTGTAAAAGCCCAAATATAAAAGCTGTTCTTCAGTCTGGTTGTCTTTAATTAAATGGAACGTAAGCATCTCCAGCACCTGAGTACCGGTACCTGGTGCATGAAATATGGATGATGTTGGAAGAAAGTAGTAGTAGTATTGGACTGCTGATCAGGAGATTGTGGGCTAAATTGCCATTAGCACCAAGCCACTAAACAAAGCCTTTAACTTGCAACACCTCAGTTAGATAAAACAAATGTAAGTCACATTGGATAATGGGTGTCTGCCTAAAATTTCTGAAATGTAAGGCAGAATGTTGAAAAGCACTGGTTGGGGTCCGTATTAACCTTTGCACCTTAACCAAGACCAACATCAGCTTTGATACAAACCTTAAAACCTTTTAGCGTTCATGTAGTATAGAAAGTTTACCCACAATGCACGCACTGTCCTGTGGTAAGCCCATGTGTTCTTGCTCTCCCTACAATCTAAATGAGTAAAGTGTAGAAAAGCTCTAACTGAATCCTTTCTCAAGGTGACATAGTGATGTTAAAGTCGTGTTTGAATGTCACTTTATTTAGCGCCACAGATAATAAACAGAAGTGGTGGCTCATGGTTAAGGTGTTGGACTATTAACCAAAGATCGTGGGTTTGATTCCCAGCTCCACCAAGCCACTGCTGGGCCCCTGAGCAAGGCCCTTAACCCTCAATTGAAAGTTGTATAAATGAAATAAATATAAGTTGCTCTGGATAAGAGTGTCTGCCAAAATGCTGTACATGTAAATGTAAATTTGAAGACATATGTAGAGGTCCCTCCAGGATTTTGTGGTCTCTTTTCGTGATTAAAATATATGATTTTACAGCAGCTTTTCGTTTATAGGTGGATTGTTGCAACAAAATAGCGGAATTAAGTGAAAATCGCACCACAACATTCTATTCTATTTCTAGAACCTCTAGAAATACTTTACATGCTTTGCTACAGTAACTTCACTTGGTACGTGTTACAATACACAGGTCTCCATCTTCTTAAAAATGAGAGAAAAGTCGCAGTGATTGGATAAAATTGCATGACCCTGAATAAAGCACAGGGATTGAATTTGATATTCGCGATGAAGACATCGATTGGACAGTTTGGCTGGACGCTAATTTAGTGGTAATTGTGTCAGATGACCTTTATGCACTGTTTCGGTAAAGAATAAAAAGTTTACCACATAAACTTGTGGGAAAGTGGTGGCTCATGGTTAAGATGTTGGACTACCAACCCGAAGATTGTAGGTTCAAGTCCCCAAGTCCCTTAACCCCTAAATGCTCAGTTGTATTAAAGAGATAAATGTAAGTCGCTCTGGATTAGGGCATCTGCCAAATGCTGTAAATGTAAATACATAAAAAGTTCCATTTTAGTAGTATTAATTTTGAAACCTCAGCATTATATACGCTAAACAGATGTTCCTGGATCTTCCTAGTTATGGGCGGCATGTAGTTTGTACTGAATCAGCCGGATCTTTCATATTAAAATAAGTTTACATATATACAGATATTAACCCTCCCAATACAGTTTTCTTCGTCCATATGGTTGTTAGAGGTTAGGACACACCAACATGGTTTGTTAGCCCAAAGCAAACAAACTGTTGAGTTTCTCATGGCTTCCTCCTGATATTGTGCAATAGGATTTAAAAAACATTTCTCAACAAGACTGACATCATGTGTTCCTTTACTAAAATTCAGGCTTGTACTGTGTGTCCGGCTACACAAAAATGCCTTTGTGCAAAAGTCAAATTTTTTCCTAAAACGCAACACTAAGTCCCTCTCAACTTTAGCAATACTTAATCAGCTCACATGAGATCCATGTGCCGAGCCCTGTTCTGAGGTAATGAACTTAACCTAGGGCGTCTTGATGGAAGTGGCTATTTCATAATTATTCTACCAAGTTTAGCAGAAAGGGAGGGGGCAATACTGTGGTCATAAAGAAGTTTTACTTAAGAAACAAGTCTAGCAAAGTCTGGCAATGAATAGTCAGGTCATGTGTAATAAAGTGATTTTCAGTTTTATAGACAACATCAAGTTGATTGATTTGTAATCGAGTCATCATCCGGTTTGTAGTCTTAAACAAGCCTAGCCTAGCTAACATGTACTGTAACTAAAAAAAAACGGTTGTTGATTGAGACACAGTTGTGATTTTGTTCACACAATATGATGATTGTTCATTATTACATTGAAGTGGTATCTTAGTTAAGGTATTAGACGCTGGTCAGAGAGTCATTATTTCAAGCCCTGGGACCACCAAGATTTACATTTGCAGCATTTGGCAGACACCCTTATTCAGAGCGACTTACATGTATCTCTTTTATACAACTAAGCAAGTAAGGGCCTTGCTCAGGGGCCCAACAGTGGCAGCTTAGTGGTGCTGAGAATCAAACCCTGATCTTCCAATCAGCAGTCTTATGCCTTAACCACTAGGCCACCACTTCCCACTGCTGGTTTTTGAATGCTTAGTTGTATAAAATAAAATTGCGTCACTTTGGCTAAGGAATACTGCCAAATGCTGTTAAAAGAATATTGACTTTTAAGGTATAGCAATTATCTGTTCTATAAATTCTGATCGAATGCATTTCCTGTGTACTGAATATGTAAAGTTGTTCCTTGTTGATTGAATCATTTTTCATTTACTTTTTAATTCACCTCCCAACTGAACCTGGTGCCTTTTTTTTTGTCTCCATTTTGTCACCGATGGAGTTTTGGTTCTTTGCTGCTGTCGATATCTTAAATTTTTTTAATGCCACAAAATGATTTTTCTGGTAATTACATAAATTAATTATTAAAATACGTTTTGTAGACTTCGAAGTATTAATATACCTTATCGCATTTCTCCAGTGGACTGTGCACAAAAGGACATATCTCTGCTATTCATTAGAGCCTAAAGGATGTCCTTTCTGTATATTCAATTCATTGAAATGTGATTATATATTAAAAACGTCTAATTCCACAAAACATATAGCATTAATTATTATTCTGGTAGTTATTCTTTAAATGGACTGTGTACAGAAAGGACATTGTTTAGAATTCACCATTATGCTTTATGAATCCTAGACTGTCAGTGTGCTGTTCACATCAGTACGTGTTGTAGGTTAGCAGGCTTTCTGCATGCTAACAGTAAATTTGTTTGTATGTATTTTCCTCAGTTGACCGCCACCCTGGGGATCAGCAGCATGGATCCACTGGGCGCTCGCTCTCAGTTTGTCTGTGTGGAGACACTTTCCACTTGGGATCAGCTGAAAGAGGAGGTCGATGGCAAGGCAGAATCTGAGACTCATTCGAGGGAAGATGTTGACAAGCTGACTGATGGAAATGCTACTGTTTCTCCATTTCCGTTCAGAGAGGATATCAACAGGAAAATTATTCTGTTGTGAGTCACATATCTCGATTAAGCTTCAGTACCTTGCTTTTATTTGCACGTTCTTTCCTCCTGGAAGATCATTTACTATTGGGAATCGTTCGGAAGAGAAACTAACTAAAAAAAAGAAGGAGAACCATGTATTTTGAAAGCATTATAATGATAAGAATTACATTCAACAGCTACAAACTTATATTTAACCTTTATTTAACTGTCCCACAACCCTTCTGCCTCCTGATCCTTGTTAGTGCACATACGCACTGTTGGCATATGCGCTCCATTATATGCTTCTCTATAGCAATCTAACTTTAAAAACAAGTAACTTTTCTGTTGCTTATGCAATTTCTGTAAAGAAAACATTAGTCTGGCTGCACGATATTAAAAAATAAATGACATTGCGATATTTTGGGGGGGGGTTTTGCGATACATACTGCGATATAAAAAAAAAAAAAAAAACCACAAATGACTCGAATAGCTCTATCTGGACCAAACTCAGGAGGTGATTTTGTAAGGTAGTGTATCTGTATAATACTGTATATACTGTGCAGCCCTGATGCAGGTTAACTTTTGCATTGTTCATTGCATTTAACTTATTATTTTGTTATGCTAGTGATTCATGTATGCAGCACAGGAGATATTTCTGATCACATGTTTGAGTCAGCTGAACTGTACATTATCTGCCAAAGCTGGAAAAATTAAATATATAAAAACTGGATAATTACATTTTCTAGCAACCAATCCTGTGTGTGTAACTTTATAACAAGAGATATTCTGTATTTAAATTAAGTTTATATCCATTGTATCTTTATTGCTGTTTGCTGTATATAATTTCAAAGTATTTTAAGGTCATTTATTTCCTTATTAGTGTATTTTTCTTATTCTGTTTATTTTTCAGTTAATTCTTAAATGTAATATGTTATTTATGGATTTGATAGACATGAAAGTTATAAAAAGCATGTTTGAATTTGTTTAACTGATGCAGTTTAATTTGCCCCTGCAATCCTCTGTGGGGGTTTTATCATTACAGCAAAGGGGACGTGGCACTTTTGAACTGCACTGCCATCGTGAATACCAGCAACGAGACCCTTACAGACAAGAACCCGATCTCAGACAGCATTCACAGACACGCTGGCCCCGAGCTCAGGGAGGAGCTTTACAAACTAAAAGGTAGAGGGCAGTAATGGATACAGACGCCAGGCATCCACACAGCAAAACCACCGTTTCTCTTATTTCTTTCAACAGATAGTATTTTTAGGGTTATTAGAAAGTTGATGTGTTTTACATTCTGATAGGATTTTGTTTTACACAGGATGTCGAACAGGAGAGGCTAAAATGACAGAAGGCTTCAATTTGGCTGCTCGATTTGTTATCCATACAGTTGGCCCCAAATATAAAGCCAAGTATCGCACAGCTGCTGAGAGCTCCTTATACAGCTGCTATAGAAATGTCATGCAGCTTGCCAAGTAAGTATCACCTATGTGTTAACTAATTAGCACACAATCAACCACCGCTTTCTCTCACAGTTTAGAAATCTGTTTTAAATTTCTACTCAGTGATTATTTACGAATAAATGTCTGAAGCGGTGGAACAAAGGTTTAAAGTTCTGAACATCTGACAATGTTCCAGATTGCAACCTGTTTTTTCATTGCTGTCTAATTCCACATGGGTGCCCTATTGGGTGTGAATAGCAACCGAAACAAGTCTCGAGTGTTTTTGTTTGTTTATGCAAAGACTACAACGTTCATCTGTAATAGATAATTATAGCTAATTCATCGACTGAATGAACATTGGCACGGAACTGCATTTTATTGGCTCTGTACATGTACCTTGCACAATGCCAATAAAGTTGAATCTAATCTAATCTAATCTAAACAGATGCAAGTTTATGTCTGACTGTTAACTTTTCGATTCAGAGAGCATGGCATGGCTTCCGTGGGGCTTTGTGTCATCAGTACTGCAAAGAGAGGATATCCCAGTGAAGATGCTACTCATATAGCCTTACGTAGGTCTCTTTCACAACGTTGTATCGACGTATTTACAAAAACACACACATACACGCACACATTGGTACTAAATGTTATGCTACACGTCTTTTTTCAGGGACTGTGCGCAGGTTTCTGGAGAACCACGGAGAAAGCATCGAGACTGTGGTGTTTGCAGTGTCAGACATTGAGGAGGTCTGTTCCAGTCATCGGTTTAGCTCATGACGTTTATTTATTATGTGGTCTAGTTTTCTGGAGGGGGTTTTCGACCGTGAGCTATTATTGAAAGCTGATTATAGTAAAAACTTCATGGAATGTCTTTTGTATTTTGCATTCTGATTGTAATTTAAGTGCTGTGGTCATTTTATAGCGCTAAAAGCAAAACTTTTTGTCTTTTCTTCTTACTTGCATTTGTTATTCAGGCAGTGTACAGGAAGTTATTACCACTTTATTACCCACGCTCAAAAGAGGAGGAGAAAGCCAGACTATCTCTGCTGCCTTCCGACGTCGGGAATGCAGAGGGTGAGCCGGTGGTACCTGAGAGACAGATCCGCATTACTGAGAAGCCTGTCAGCCTGGAAGGTGAGATTCTGCTAACCTGGCATCTGGATCAGTGTCAGTATGTGTCCCACATGTTTAGTCACCTCGGGAGGATCAAAAAGCTTTAATTCAATTCAATTCAGTTTTATTTGTATAGCGCTTTTTTTTTTTTTTATCAAAGTCTTTTTATTTATTCGTTTTTGCATTTTACAAAACAGAAACTAAACAAAACAAAAAACCCATCCAACAACGAACAACTTAAATCATTAGTCCTTAAAGAGCAGCTGGAACGTCTTTATGGCAAAGTGGGTCGTCCTAGGTCACCCTGGTGATGTATCATCCGCTGGGGCAAGTCACAGGGAAGGGTCCCACAGGACCGGGTTGGAGGTGGGGTCTGGATCACCGGCAGCTCCGTTGTGGCGTATGTAACTCAACAGTGAGAGAGAGAGAGAGAGAGAGAGAGAGAGAGAGAGAAGAGGAGCGAGATGAGAGAGAGAGAGAGAGAGAGAGAGAGAGAGAGAGAGAGAGAGAGAGAGAGAGGAGATAGAGAGAGGAGGAGAGAGAGAGAGAGAGAGAGAGAGAGAGAGGATAGAGAGAGGAGATATAGAGAGAGATCGAGAGAGAGAGATAAGAGAAGAGAGAGAGAGAGAGAGTAGAGACGAGAGAGAGAGAGAGAGAGAGGAGGTTCAGAGGAGAAAGAGAAGAGAGAGAGAAGTGCAAAAAGAGAAGGAAAAGAGAGGCAGGGATTAAGGGACCCAAAAAAAGAAGGAAAACAGTAAGTGACAATGTAATCACACGGTTTGGATTGATTAAGTGAATAATGTAGAGTGCAAGGATGGACTCCGGCAAGACTAACTAGGTCAGCATAACTAAAAGGAGAACCAGAGGGAAACACAGACATGAGGGCTCCCTGATATGTTAAGCAACCAGCCGCTCTCATCATCAACACCAGAGAGGGAAAGACAGCATCTCAACATACCAGATCACCATAATACTCAACACCCATGAGTCCCCCAGATCTGCTCCTTTATCTAAGGGGAATCAAATACAAAAGGCTTGATTAAATAAATATGTTTTTAACCTGGACTTAAACACTGAGACTGTGTCTGATTCCCGAACATACATAGGGAGGTTATTCCATAGCATTGGGGCTCTGTAAGAAAAGGCTCTGCCCCCTGCTGTAGTTTTTATAATGCGCGGTACTGACAGGCAGCCTGCATCCTTTGATCGAAGTAGGCGTGACGGAACGTAAGACACTAGAAGTTCGCTTAAGTACTGCAGTGCGAGACCATTTAGAGCTTTATAAGGTTAAAAATAGTATTTTAAAATCGATGCGGTGTCTCACTGGGAGCCAATGCAGTGTGGATAGGACTGGCGTGATGTGCTCGTATCTTTACACAAAAGCCAAAAAATGATGCAAATAGTTTAATTTGACTGCACTTTTTCTGTATCACTTAAAAAAGCCAATGACCTAAACTGCAGACGTGTGTGTTACTCTTTACGAAGTTGAAGCATGGCCTGCTGATACAGTATTCCGAATCCCCTCATTAATCATACTCATTGTTTCCAGCTTTTCATTAATATTTTTTTTTCTTTAGGGGAAGGGTGGATTTTTATGGGAAAATGTTTTGCTCACAGATAAAAGCTCAGTAATCTATATCCTAGAAGAAAGGAAGGTCTTTACTCTGTCCTGCTAATGCAATACGACCGGCTGCGGGTTACTATGGTGTGGATTCAGATGAGCCTAATTGGTAAATGAACCATTTCTTCCTTTCTCATCATCAATCTTCTACTCTGTATTCTGTACCCAGGAGACCTTTTTTTTAGCTGGCACACTGTGATTAATCCCTGAAAACCGTATTCCTCAGTGTTTAAGGTGTTGTTGCAGTGTATGATGTGGGATTGTATAAGGACTGGTTTGTTTGCTTGGTGTCAGCAAACCTACATGGATGTGTTTATTTGTCAACGCAGGCTTGCCAGACGTTCTCTCAGGCCCAGATCCTGTGGTCTATATTCCAGCTGTGTCGAGGTGACCACCCTTACTTTAAGCCATCGATCCAGCTCAAACAAACTGTGTGTTAGCTGCTCCCAGTAAAAATAAACACACACTATCTCCTCAGTCTGGACCTGGTCTGCTGTGGTTTATGATATGGGAGGAATAGCCGAAATTCTGTGCTAAACTATTTCTGAAGTCTTCACTGTTCAAAGGAGTCTATCACTCTCTCTCTCTCTCTCTCTCTCTCGTTCTCTCGCTCTCTCTCTCCTTCTGACTTTCATTCTCTTTCTTTTTCTCTCTCTCTCTTTTTCTCTCTCTTTCTCTGTCTTTCTCTCTCTCTTTCTCACGTTCTCACATTTACTCTCTCTCTTTCTAAACTGTTCCTAAAGTCTTCACTGTTTAAAGAAGTTAAAGACTAATTATGCTCTGAAAGTGTCTGAAAATGATCACATGGTGCCGTTATCAGAAAACCAAAATCTCGGTTTCTTCATTCAGTTTGATCGAGCCAAAAATAACCTCTCAAATACAGCTGCTTCTAATTTAGTCCTGATTTCACCTTCAGTTATGTTTTCTTTACTTTTCACAAAAAGAGGTCATGACTGTTTAAAGGTTTCCAAGAAAAGTCTGACTTACAGTCATTCAGATGAGGATTGAACCGATCTGCATGAGGTCTGTTCTGCTGTGACTGTTAGAGTGGAGCTGAAAGCTGCCTGAAATAAAAGCCAAGTTCATGAAGCTGAATCATTGAGTTTCACATCTCACATCTAGGACTTAATGATTGAGGTGGTCACAGCATTTGTTTTGGCCAAATCTGACTTGGCAGATGGCATGTCTGTGAAAAATGTGAGTGTATGTGTTAGGGCTGGGCGATCTGGAGAAATATCCGATAACGATATATATTTCGATATATATTGCTAATGTTGCCTGCTTAAAAATAATGGTAATGTTGCCTGCTGTCCGTTTGGTGTAATAAATCAGTACTTTTATTTTGAAAACAGCATTCAGAGGTTGTGTCTTTCCATGAAAGACATGTACTAGACTTTTCAGAAGTTTAGTGGCTATCAGATGAAATGGTCAGGACTGTGAAATGTTAAAGGATTTTAATTTAAATGATTCGATGTTAAAAATAAATAAGTAAAATCTCCAGAGCTTTTTATCGTTATCAACAAAAAAATTATCGAAATTTGATATTATATCGTTTATCAGCCCAGCCCTAGCATGCAGAGGGTTCAACAGAATATATGTGATGGAATTCTGTGTATGTGTTCAGATGGCTCTGAGGATGATTCTGAAAACCCAGACCTGATGCTGGTGGGTAATCATGCCTTCGCCAAAATGGAAGGAGACGTGGATAAGCAGCGAAGACTCATTCTTCAGGGTCAGCTGTCTGAAGCGGCCCAACAGAAACAGCAGCAGAGAAAGTAAGAAATAGCATCATTAGAAAACACATACTTCTAGGAACTCTTAATCAAGGTGAAATCGTGAGATTTCTGATGATAGTTTAATTGTTAACAAAAGTCTTCGTGAGTTGTGTTGTTTTATTTTCTGTTTACTTTTATCAGTGGGGTTTTCAGCATTATTTTGACCGTTTTTATGTTTTCCTGTGAATGAGTTTTATTCTATTCTGTTGTTTTGTAGTTATAACCGATGGCTGTGCAGAGCACGAGCAGAAGACCTCTCCGACATAGCAGCACTAAAGGCTTTATATCAAACCGGTCTGTTTCACATTTTTTATCAATTTCTTCATACTTGTGTGTGGTGTGTGTGTGTGTGTGTGTTTGTAAGAGAGCGAGAGAGAGTGAGAGTGAGAGTGAGGGGGAACTAGTGTGAGCGAAAACCTATCATCACATTCCAGAAATGTGGGATTAATGAGCACGTCCTTGTATTGTTTATTAATCTCTCTCTCTGACTTTCCCTCTCTCCCTCTCTCTTTCTATTTCTTCACACACACTAACTTATTTTTTCTTTTCTTCTTTTGCCTTGTATGTCTCGGTACACTTGTGTTTGCCTTAGTTCCAGCTCATTGAGCACACCAGCAGGGGATTCTGTAATCTGTTTCTTTCACTTCGCAATTTCGGGATCAAAAATAGACACCAAAGTAATGGTTGCTGTGGTGATGTTTTCGATCATCTCTAAGTTGCCCTGGTTAGGTAATGTCAGCGCTGTATGTGGTGAGATACCCTGCCAGGTATAAAACACACAGCTGTGTTGGCCTGTTTATGCGTTTGCCGAGGAAGAAATGGTGTGATCGTATATTGCATTAAAAATGCTTTTATAGAAACACAATGTGGTGTGAAATTGGTAACACACTGTTAAAATAATATCTCTGGTGAAATTTTATCCCCGAATTTATAACCAAATCAACAGTTAATGGACTGTAGGGGGCACAGAGTAGCCGGAACCGGTTATGGGAAGACATTTACATTTACAGCATTTGGCAAACCCCCCCCTTATTCAGAGCGCCCTTATTTATCTCTTTAATTAGTGGTGTGCAGTCAGGGCCAGTAAGTCCTTCTCTGCTGCCTAAACACTCTCAGAATCTGACCTACATTCACAACCTAAATTCTATTATTTGTTCCGTTCAATGATTATAATTTATTTCTAACAGTTTATTCTCTTTATTTCGTAGATGCACTGCTTTCAGTAGGTGTATGTGGATGTTAGATTTTTTTTTTTTTATCCTATCAGATTTCAGTTTTTAAGCAGCTGAAGATTGCTAACTGGTTAATATTATAAAAGACTGTTTCTTTAACCAATCATATTTCAAGTCCACCTCCCGAGGCTTGCTAGCCGGCATACAATGATGTCATCATTTTTCCATCTTCTGATTGGTTGATCAGAGTGGAACTGTTTTAGCCCAGTTCAGAGTGAGAAAGAATCAGAATCAGAAAGAGCTTTATTGCCAAGTAGGCTTGCATTTACAAGGAATTTGTTTGGGTGAAAAAAGCCTCCAGTTGCACATTTTTAAGTAAGATAGAAATAAATAAGAAAGAATAAAACGAGTGTAAAAGATAATTTTATATGAAAAATGAATAGAATATTATTGCACAGAGAAGTACAATTAGTTAAATTAGAATTTGTACGCCCACTGCGGCTGGCAGAGGAGAAATTGACTTGGTCTCAGACAGATTTTAAAAAATATTAAGAGGTGTATCAGTCGGGTATGTCCCCACTATAGGCCCAGGTACCAAATGCACCACCGCTAAGCAATTGGGGGTTAAGGATCTTGCTCAGGGGCCTAACAGTGGCAATTTGGTGTTGCTGGCATTCGAACCCCGATCTTCCAATTAGCAGTCCAACACCTTACCCACTGCACTACCATAGTTTTATTACTTAAAACTGAGTCTGTAGAAGATCATTGATGAAAATGACCATTAGGACAGTATAAAATTCAGAAGCTAGTTTTCACACCTATATTTGCTTTCGTTCACAGGTGTTGACACGTGTGGCAGAACAGTAATGGTGGTAGTGGGCCGAAATATTCCAGTAACTCTCATAGATATGGAGAAGGTATCATTTTATATTACATGTTTAATCAATTTATTAATACCTTGTTCATTTTGTAGGACTTTTAGAGTATGTGTTCATTTATCTCTCTCTTTCTATTTCTCTCTCTCTCTCTCTCTCTCTCTTTAGGCTTTGTTATATTTTATCCACGTGATGGACCACATCACCATAAAGGAATATGTGTTGGTGTATTTCCACACACTCACCAGTGAACATAATCACCTAGACACAGACTTTCTGAAGACGATCTATGACATTGTTGATGTGAAGTAAGATGTGTTGTGTTATATTATATGTTTATAGCTGCTTTTGTGGTTTTTTTTAATTATTGCTGGAATTTGACTAGTGTGCAGTGTTTACAACGTGCTTCAGTTCTGTTGAACTTCAAAACTAAAATGTCTGCTGCCCCACCCCCCTTTTTGATATAGAGAGAGTTCAGACCTTTTCTTCCTAAGCCTGCTCTGCGTTATCTTGATTTATAGTGAGGATTCTGACCTTCCCAATCTATGTGCTGTACTTGGATGAAGCGTGTTGCGTGTTCGAGACTCCAGCTTGCTTATTTAATCCCTTGCTCTTCTGTTACCCTGCCCTACATTCAGCCAACATTTTTGTCTAAATGCATCCAAGAGGATGTCGATTAGTCCCAGAAGAGAAAAATAAAATAAGCATTGTTTGGCACAGTTTGGTAAAAATTGGAAAGGGAAGATTGGCTATAGCAGCTAAAGTTTTGGGACTCATAAATCAGAGTCTGTGATAATTTTTCCTTCCACCATATGAGTATGCATTGTGGATGCTGGACTGTAGAATTTCATTTTCCTAAGCTTTACCATTTGATGTGACCCAGTGGAACATGTGAGAGTCGAAGCTCTGTGAGTTCCTGATTTTAGGTTTCTGTTTAAAGCTTCAGCATTAACAGGAAGTTATGAGTGAGCATGAGGTCATGAAGCGTTTTTTTGTGTTTTCAGATGCACTCACTGCACTTATACCTCAGAAATGAAAAACAGAAGTGTTGTGGGTGAAGAAACTGCAAAGAGGGAATGTCAGCAAGCTGCATAACTTTCAGGGTTTTTTAGTGTCCTGCTAATCAGATTTTGATCTTGCCTTTGTAATACCATTTTTTGGCACTACGTCATTGTTTCTATTTTGTTTAGGTCCTGCGGTATCTGTTCCGTTGAATCTGATTTTCCCTCTTTCTCTCTCTCTCTCTTGCTCTCTATCTGGGTTTTTTTTTTTTTTACTCCTGCAGCCATAGACCTTTAACTTTGGTGGTCTATTTTCATTTTAAATGTGATTTTAATGTGATTCAGTCTAGCTGTCTGAGATTTTACCCGCTGTGAATCCTGGTCTATTTTTACATACATATGTTGTTTTTCTCTCTAAGTTGACTACTGAATAGCATTGTATTTCTGGCCGTCCTTTACTCAGATTTCTAAACGTAAACTTACTCGTATGTCTAAACAGCACATGATTAATAGAGTGCTGTGAATATAAAGAACACTGTTCTGGAGAGTGGTGGGGCTTTCCGCCTACCACAAACACATGTAGCCTAGTGACACTAGAGGGAAGCTGAGGTAATCAGCCGAGAGCGCTGGCTGTAGCACGGATGATTGGTGGGAAAGGTGATGGGAAACAGGGCTCTCTCTTGATCAGATTTTGATCAGAGCGTTGACATCCTTATGTGCCATAAAGCAGCGCTGTCAGTCACTCAAAGAAAATTTGATCAAGAAAGCCAGTTATTGATGTCATCTGTTATGCTTTTATGTATTAAACATGCATTTCTGTGTCTTTTCCAGATTTAAAAAAAATCTGAAGGCTTTCTACTTTGTTCATCCCACGTTTCGTTCCAAGGTAATGTTCGAAATGTCAGGCTCGGTAAAGTATTTCTGTCTATACTTGTTGCAGCTTGAGTGTCTTCTCTCTCTGATTCATACGAGCAGCAGTTCCATGTGTTAAGCACGTACAGTAAAAAACCTTATGAGATTTTATGTTTCCCTGTTAAATGATAGGGATGCTCTAATCGGTCAGTCTGATATCGGTCTCGGTCGATAATCACATTTTATGACTCGTTCAATACCCCCCCCAAATGGTGGCTGATCTCTTGAAGCAATTGCAATTTGATGAGGTCAGAAAGTGAGGACGTACATGATGCTTAGGAATGTGAATGTTTTGGTGCCACATTCATGGCATTGTTGCTGGGAAATTACTATGAAACTTTGAAAAACAAGGAAAAATTTGCGTTTAGGTTCAAAAGAACTCTTACTTGGATGAGGATTGTCCTTATGGAGTCCCGCGAGAGGTATAGCGAATAGAGAAACTGGCTTTTAAAAATGTTTACTGTATATTGAATATTAATTTTACAATTCTAGAATTTGACAGACACCCTTATCCAGAGAGACTTGCATTTTCATTTTATTTATACAACTGAGCAGTTGGGACTTTAAGGGCCTTGCTCAGGGGCTTAGCTGTGGCGACTTGGTGATGCTGGGAATCAAACCCCAATTTTCTAATTAGCAGCCCAACATCTTAACCACTACACTACCACCTCCCCAAGTTATAATAAAAAAAAAATTAAAAGCTTGAAACATCAGAGGGAAACTCATCAGGGACAAAATGATTTTTGTTTCATTTACAATTGATTATCTTTGATTGTGTAAAGCTGCTTTAAGACAATGATCATTGTAAAAAGCACCATACAAATAAAATTTTAAATTGAATTGAAGCATCGATGTCAACCAATCACCATGACAAAAACCGGTACTCTGTATGGGATGCAAAATTCCCGATTAGAGGAATCAAATGGTCTACTCTTTACTGTAAGACAATCCAGATGTTTTTGCTGGTACTTAGCATTTGTGAATTAATGAATTGGTTTGTAACTAGGGGTGTGATGAGACACTTATCCCACGAGACAAGACACGAGACTGGGTTCAAGAGAACGATTGTGATTTTTAGATTTTTAGACTTCTTTTAAGAAATCCTCAGTGATGGAAAAAGTCTTTTATTCAACTTAAAAAACAAAATACAAATGCACAAAATGCATTATAAAATTAGCTTGTCCTTTATAAAATTAAACTTTTTTATGAATTATGTGCGGTAATTAACAACATATAAACACTGTGTAAAATGTTTTGCCACAGACTTTTTTTCATCAGTTATTAATTTGTGTGATGGCAGCTGAACTTCGGTAAAAAAACCCACCACACTTCTCATCCATCTGAGCAAATGAGCAACACGCACAACACCAAGTCCAGCCTGTGTAGCGAGGTTTATTGTGTGTGTAAAGCATTCGATATGTGGCTCAAGTCCTGCCTCGCGCACAGCCACATCCATATTATGCGCATTGTTTGTTCCAGATCGTGTTAGCAGAGGTGTACGGTATTCAGTTCTTGAAATGTTTGCATATTGTCATTGTCTAATATTCTTTCGCCGTTTCTTATTTCCACTGGAAAACCAAAATAACTGCATTTCCTCTAATGTGGCACAGATGGGATTTGACTCATGAAGGTGAAAGGAGGAAAAAAGCAAATGGATTCCAATATTTTCAGATCAGATTCAGGCCTCATTCATATGTGGTAATAATGTGCGGTGTAAACAGACAGATCGGATTTTCACCTGTTAATGCGAGTCGAACGTCACTGAATAACCAATGGTGGTGCATGATGTCAACTCAGGTGGACACCAACAGCGATATACAATAGCACACAACAACTGTGTATTTTTATAGTTATTAATTTTGTTCACTGTAACAAATGTTCGAAACCCAGATCAGAGGCAGTTTTAACAGTCCACAATTAAAGATTTTTTTTCTGTTTCGCACTCTGCACACACACACACACACACACACGCGCGCACACACACACACTGGGCTCTGTTTCTCTCTCAGCGATTCTTCGCCTGAAGCAGGCATTGTTTTGCTGACGTTTAAATATGATGAGGAAGTAACATACTAAAAAGCCATTTTATCTTCCTCAATTGAACTCATTGATTAACATGCCGTTATTACTTCCTTTTCCAGGCAGCACGTCCACCTTGGGTTGTTTTGACATGTATAGATTAGATTCAACTTTATTGTCATTGTGCAAGGTACATGTACAGAGCCAATAAAATGCAATAAATGCATTTATCCGTGTAAATGCAGAGATCAGATCTGGGTCAGTTTTAAAAGATAATGTAAGCGGGTTTTACAAACAACAAAAATCTGATACAGTCACCAAATCTGAAACTTCTATCAATACATTCTCACGAGACTAATGCACCTTGCAAGATCCCTCGCTATAAGATCTCGACACACCACTATTTGTAACCTTCTGGAATTGAACATTAAGTCAGTGTCAGTGCTGTCTAATGATAATGTTAAATGAATAATGAATGGTTTTATGATAGACTTAGTTGACATATCAACGTAATCATTAGGAGTTTAGCCATAACATTATTTTACAATTTTACTATAGTTCATAGCCTTGTAATAATTTGTGTATCCTTGCATAGTGATGCAATTTGGGGAACAAAGGAACTTAAAAGCCTTTTGGTAAATTTTATGGTTAAAGTCTTTGCACAGTAAAGTCAAAAATCTCCGTATGCGTTTTTTTTTTTTGATATTCGTTATCCGGATATTTCAGTGGCTCAGTTTGGTTTGCTAGCCATACTGGACCCGCATATTAAAACAGAAAACCACCAATTTAGGTGAACCAGTTAATTCTGAACAAAGACTGCCAGTATACACACAGACTCACACCCACACACACACACACACACACACCAAACAGGTTTGGAAAGTTAATCGTTAGGCATTGTAACCAGCATGCAATAGGCCAGCATGCAATAGGCTTACGAGTGAAAAAAGTGTTTTTTTTTTTGTTTTTTTTTAAATTTGTACCCGGTGTAAATTTATTTTATGACAGACGAAAGTTTCAGAAAGTTTCACACGTCATGTGTAAACGTGATTGGCGTGACGTGAGCTTATTTTTCAACTTAGTGAATAAAGCAGTTGTTCTTCCACTGTTTCAGGTGTCCACATGGTTCTTCACTACCTTCAGTGTTCCTGGGATGAAAGAGAAGGTCCATCACATAGAGAACCTGCAGCAGCTCTTCACCTGCATCCTCCCAGAACAGATAGACATTCCCCCCTTTGTTCTGGAGTATGACAACAGGGTAAGTCTATGCACACGGAAATAAAAGAAAAATGAGACCACCGTTTGCTGGATCCTCCAATCCAACACGCAAAATGAATTTTCTGTAATTTCTGCAAACACATACAGTCCGTATGCCTTCATATTTAAGTTTTATCAGTGGTTGGATAGTGAAAGGAGCTGTGGGCTTTTACTTCATGTCTGTCTTATTCTTTAAACTGTATTGTGCGAGAAAGTGTAACCGTGTGTTGAAAGCTTTAAAGTTTTAAAAGACTAGTAACAGTATGTTTAGTTACTGTACAATGTTGTCATGGCGTGCATTAGTTATGTTTAATAGAACTAATGTAACCAGTCATGGGTAAGTTCGAGGGGTTTTTCTGGACTCTCTGATTAAAAGATATGAAACTACACAGGGGACAGTTCAGAGGATTCATTTTAATTTCTCAGACTATTTAGATCTTCTGAATCATATTGTTTTTGAGACTCTCGATACAGTTCTTCTAAGTAAACAAGATTATGCAAATTTGGACAAGCAACAAAGAGTATCAGTGTTGACAAAATAGTTAGATCACCGCTGAATCCAAGTCATGTCAGAATACCTGCCTGGTTTGTGTTAAATGCCACACTAGACTGGTTGTTAAAAAAAACAAACCAAAAATGCATGACATTTTAAAAACTAGTTCTGGTTTCTTGAAAGTGTTTTGTGCAGTTTGTAAGAAGCTATCTGGTGGAAATCTTTGTTAACCCTGCAATTTAGTGTATGTTAACTTCCTTGTATAATAAAATCTTTTGAAATGGAAAATAATGCACAAATGCAGAAAGTGGCTATTGCTGTCTCTAAAATAGAGCTAAAAACAATTAGTCGACATTATATACAATGGACATTTTATACAAATAAGCTGTTGATCTCATATGACTGAATGTACAGGCCTGCAATAGCACAGTTCAACCAGTGGGGCACTATAGCACAAAAATGACTTTTTTCAGCACTGAAATGCAAAGTGTAAGCCAAACTAGAAGAGTGTGGGCAAGTTTCACACAACTGCACAGAATTGCTGTTGGTACAGAATTGCAATTTGCTGTTATTTGTGAAGGCTGTGATATAATCACAACCTACATTTTCATTCTTTGCTTAGCGTTATAAAGACGTTTGCTATAAGCAAGCAGCACTTTTACTGTTGGCAAACACCCTGAGGCCGCTGAGGTCTCAGCGGTTATTTGAAATTTGAAATTTGTTGAATTTCGTGCTTCATAATGCGTTACACATTTTAATGGGGGACAAATCAGGACTTGAGGCAGGCCCGTCTAGTGCCCAAGCACAGGTCAAATCAGTCTAGTTCCCAAGCACAGGTCAAATCAGTCTAGTACCCAAGCACAGGTCAAATCAGTCTAGTTCCCAAGCACAGGTCAAATCAGTCTAGTACCCAAGCACAGGTCAAATCAGTCTAGTACCCAAGCACAGGTCAAATCAGTCTAGTACCCAAGCACAGGTCAAATCAGTCTAGTACCCAAGCACAGGTCAACAAGGATTTGCAGGTCAATGTTTTCTGTTTTTATTTATGTTTTACACAATGTCCCAAGTTTATTGGAATTAGGGGTTTAAGAATAAGTAAAACTTAGTTTAACTAATTGCAAAAGTTTAATAATTAATCAACGCCTACTAATTAATCAGTGAAATAATTGAATGGTTATGAAGCTTACATTTTTTAAAAGGTAAGGTGATTTCCATCTTTTAATTGTTACCATAGACGTAACTCAGTATTTGAACTAATTGCTTAAGTTGAAATTATTGCAGAATATTTAATGAATTATTCCAACAACCACTGTTTAATCGATTGTCTAAATAATTGTTGGTGCAACAATAAATAAAAACACACTATATTAAGTTACGTCTGAATTCAAAGTTGGATCAAACCTAAACTTTTTCAACGGTTTTTAAATTCTGTGATGCCAAAAATGAATTTTTATAGTTGATTTATGTTGACATCCCAAATATCGTATTAAATGTAAAATACAGCATCTTTACAAAGCTAACTGGGTCATACAGGACTTCAATAATGCACCCTGTGGTCAAATACTGCAAAAACCTGACATTTATACACACATCCTTTTTTTTTTTTTTTGATGTTTTGGGCCCAGTCAGAGTTCCAGGTCATAAGTGTTCAGGGGTGTAACTGCCAGGGTTCTGTGTGGGACACTCAAGTTCCTCAACCTCAAACTTGACAAACTATGTTACTGTACTTCTTAGTTCCAGTAAGGTAAACTATAGCATACAAAGACAGTGTGTACAGTTGGAAAAAACTTGTAGCAGCAGTTTGGAGGAAGAATTACTTGTAGCAATGATAAAGAGGTGTCTTTGGGCACATCGTGTAATTGTGATAGGGATTTCAGGTACACCCACTGAACAGAAATATTGAATCTGCAATTTGACACATCTTAAAAAATACTAATAATAAGATAAATCCACCCCGCCTTAAACTAATTAAATAGTAGTTTAGTGACTGGACAAATATCAAAGATTATACTGACACATATGCAGTCTTAAGGAAATCTTATCATAGCTGTTGGAAAAAGCGAAAGTTTCCTATTGACTCTTTCGCTTTGTGGCTTTAATCAAGTTTCCACAATATACCCTCTCAAAGATTTGGCAGTTTAATGATTAAATATTGACTTTATTACTCATGTTCTCTGCTGTTAAGCGATCTACGTGTGGTCAGAGATTCTGGGTTAGTGAATTGGCTGACAGAAGATACATTCCACTACGTGTCTGAACTTGGTGTGAAGCTGAAATTTTGAATATGCACCACTGCAGGTTAAAGCGTGTGTGTGTGTGTGTGTGTGTGTGTGTGTGTGTGTGAGCAAAAGCATGAACATATTCAATGAACATTTTAATAGCACAATTTACTTTCAAATGTTTCCAAAAAAAATACACACACACACAGACCTCAGTGATCAAATCCAAGCTGTGTGCAGATCTAAAGACAAACTCTGTGGCACATACTAGCGTAAAAGTTCCAGTGACTCGTATAAAAGGTGTTTATTATAAATTAATTAGCAATTCTGTTGTGGAAACAACAATTGATATACAATTGATTTAGCATACTGTGGTTAAGTCTTGCCTTTGTAGTAGTACATGATTATTATTTCTGTACACAGTTTATTCTTCTGAGTTGTTGATACAGGGGTATAAATTTATGCACCTCATCCTCATCCACGTGTCTGTTCTTATCTACAGTCCATAATTAATTTTAATGGCATGTTTTCCAGATTTTTATATATATATATATATATATATATTTAATTGAGAAATTTATGTTTTAACATTTATGTTAACTGTTGTGTCCTGTTTAAGTCAAAAATATCTTATTAAAAGTGTTGACCTGAAGTAGGTTATGTAAATAATGCATGTAAAACTGCTTTTGTCTTATGGGTCATCTGCTGTTACCCTCCTTCCTGTTTACATTCCCTTATTATTTCATGTCATTCTACCGACGCTAACTAAATTTTAAAAAATTGGATTGCTTCCCTTTGTTAAAATACTATTTTATCTTACTTCCCCTCATACCTGATATTATACATGTACACACAGACACACACACCAGATGGTATGGAGATCCCATATCATTAGTAGTGGCTTTGTTCAGGTCCACTTTGCATGTCTTCAATGTACAACAGGTCAAATATGTATTTTTTTCCGTCTCGGCTACCCGAAATATAATACATAAACAGCACATTTGTTGCTAAATAGCAAACAGAACACAAGAGGTAAATACCATAGACAACAACACAACAGTGCATAAAATCTGCCCGAAAGAGTTTTGTACTAAAGTTGTCTACTTTTTTAAGCGCTTAAAATCAATATAACAGAATCACACATAACAGAATAAAATGCTTTAGTCCTTGCAAGACCTGCAGGCTTTATAGTGTGTAGCTGAATGTTCCTAACCTTTGTCCTTCTAGATGTAATGTATAAGCAGAAGGACACACATCAGGTAGAAAATCTACCAAAGCTATATGCAATTAAAATTACGGGATCTCTGCATAATCAGGTTAAATAAGTTAGCATAAGTTATAGGAGCCATACAGAGATCATCCACATGTTTGTAAGGGTTGTTATACAAGTTCTAAGTGTTTTATAAGACTTGTACACCCTATTAATTTAATTTGATACCAAGAGGTTTGGATTATATCAGATACCAGCTGCTATGAGGAACAGGATAATCCAGTTGGAATGGTTTTACTGATTCTATGTAAACTTCAGATAATTATAACTATAAGCGGATGGATGGATGGAAGGAAGGAAGGAAACAAACATTAAGCAGACACATCATGGCCCGCTGCCTAATATTTGTTGGTCCTTTTTATGCTAACAAAACAGCCCCAAGTTGTTGTGGCATGGACTCCACTAGACCCCTGAAAGTTAGCAGCAGTTCATTTAAGTTCTGTTAGTTGCATGTTGGATAAGTGTTTGTCCACTACATCTTACAGATGCTAGATTGGATTGAGATCTGGGGAATTTGGAGGCCAAATCAACATTTTAAACTCATTGTTGTGCTCATCAAATCATTCCTGAACCATTTTTGCTTTGTGGCAGGTGCATTTTCCTGCTTAAAGAGGCCACATCCATCAGGGAATATCATTTCTATGAAAGGCTGTACATGGTCTGGAATAACATTTAGGTAGGTGGTATAAATCAAAGTAACCTCCACATGGAGGGCCGGACACAGGGTTTCCCAGTAGAACATTGCCCAAAGCATCACTATGCCTCTGCTGGCTTGCTTTCTTTCTATAATACAGCCTTGTGCCATGTGTTCCCAAGGTTAGCAACGCACACGCTCTCAGCTGTCCACGGATTTATGAGACCAGGATACCTTCTATTGCTCTGTGGTCCAGTTCTGATTCTCATGTACCCATTGCTGGTGCTTTTGGCGGAGGATGGGGTCAGCATGGGGACTGTGTCTGTAACTCTGCAGCTCCATATACAACAAACTGTGATGCACTGTATATTCTGACACCTTTGTCAGAACCAGCATTAAATTCTTCAGCAATCTGAGCTACAGTAGCTCGAGTGTTGTAATGGACTGTTGTGCTCCCTACATGCATCAATGAGCCGTTAACCCTGTTGCCGGTTCACCACTCTTGGCCACATATTGGCCACAGCGGACCAGGAACACCCCACAAGAGCTGCAGATTCAGCAAAGCTTAGACCCAGTCATCTGCCATTACAATTTGGACCAAACTCGCTCAAATCCTAATACCTGCCCATTTTACCTCCTTCTAACACATCAACTTTGAGGGCTAAATGTTCAGTTGCTGGCTAATACTGTATATTCCACCTACTAATAGGTGCCAGAATGGAGATAATCAGTGTTATTTACGTCACCTGCCAGTGCTCATAATGTTCTGCCTGATAGATGTAGATAGATATATAGATGAATAGAAAGGTGTTGGGCTACACGATATTGGAAAAAAACTGATGATGCAGTTTTGGGGGTTTTTGTGCAATGTAAAAAAAAAATTCAGCAGATAACTTGAATAGATCTAATTGTAACAAAAATTATTATTTTAAAATGATTGGTGATTTTGAAAGGGTGAATCTGTGTAAAATATATTACACATTAAAAGCATAGATAAATACAATAAAAGCAAGATGTAAATAAAATCCACAACTTTGTGTGGTGATACCAAATACAGAAATTGAGTAATCGAATGTACAATCACACTGTATAGTCTTTACTGTATAAATTACATACAATAAATCTGTTAAATCTACAAAAGTTTCAAATGTTTACACAGTAACAGGCTTTAATGTGCAAATGCAATGCACGAACTGCATGTGCTCTGAACTGTGGTGCAGTCCAATATAATCCCCACTTAACTGAGACTATTGCGCACATTCGATGCTGATGCTGAAAGATATATTGTGCAGCAATGGATAGATGGATAGATTAATGAATAAATAAATAGATAACTTGAGGTATGGAAAGATAGATTATTTGATGGAGATATAAATAGACAGATGAATTGAAATGTATATGTATATCTGCTGTGAATTCTCTACAGTGTGGAAATGCTGAGCTCTAGTGTATGCCTACTTTGGCCTATTTTCCCAGTTCATGCAGGCCAAATAAACACATGCAGTGTGTTGGTTGATGGATGATAAATAGTTTTACTCTAATGAATTCAGTTCACTGTGTTACTGTAAATCAACACATTCAGGTATTCTAACCTGTGAAGTAAAACATTTTGGGTAAAAAATGGTTTTCAGGTTCTTATTACCAGGCAAAGACATGCAGAATGAGTTAAGGTCATACTGAAGCTGTGGTGGACCAGATCATTTGTTATCTGTACCAGATGTCTTGGCATTGTGCTGCTGATTATGCTAACCCTAATTCTTCTTCTTTATAGATAAATGGTTCATGCTGATCTTCATTCATTAAACATCTAAACAAACCTGCAGGCTGGTTCAATCGGGTGCAAGATTTAATTAAGCTTAAGACTTTTGTCCCTCCCATTACAGCGAATTCACATGAACTTGATGAAGGTGACAAACTCCATTCTACTTTCCATTAGTCTGGAAGTTTACTATAGTTGCTGTGCTGAAGCTGTTTAAACTGATAATGTTTCAGTGACTGATGCATGTGTGTGTGTGTGTGTGTGTGTGTGTGTGTGATTAAACAGAAAATCTGAAGGGTGAATTGTTAAATGTCTTTAAATGTATTTTGTTTTGCATTGTACAAATTTAATTCATTACTTCTTTTTATTCTTATATGTGGTGTCTGCCATGATAAACGACATGCATACACTGATTTGTTTCTCAATGTTATTGCGTTCAAATTGCCAGGTCCGACCTGTAGCCAAATAAAAGTTGAAATAGTGTTAAATAAAATCACTGATTTATAGTTTTGTTTTGTTTTTTTTCTTGCAAATTATTGCTAAATAAGCTTTTTCTGAGATAGTCAGGAATTTTGTAGTGTCCCTCTTTTTTTATTTCAATCCAGCGTTTATTGCTTAATTTCAGTGTTGATGTCTATTCACTTTACGCAAAATTGATCATGAAAAAGAAAAACTAGAAACACACCAAAGAATTACACTGTGGGATTTTGAGCAGGTGCAATGAGAGATAAACGGTGATAAAATTGCTGAAGGTACTTTGTTTATTGCCATTTCAAGAAGTTTAACTGTTTCAGTATCTGAGGTAAAAGTTGTTTATTAAAAGTTGTAGTATTTCTTTCTCTTTTCTAAAATGTTTCATGTGCAATGTATTGTGAAACCCCTCTGTAATTATTTTCTCCACTGTCTAAATGTAAAAGACATTTTTGCTGTATATAAAGCATTTAGAATAAACTTTCAAATTAATAAAAGATAGAATAAATAAACCTTTTTGTTTGCCTTTTCTGGTAATTTATCTGAAAAATAAATGATTACGCATATCTACTGAGATTAGATAAATTGCTCGAGAGAAACAGTGCAGGCTGTTGGTCGATTTAACAGCACTATTAGACTAGAATATTTCGAATATACTATAATATTCCGACCATGTGTTTTTCTTGTGAGGAACAGGTGTCTGAATGAATGATGGTGGTTGTACAGATTATGTTTCTGCACACACTTTGTGAATAGACAGAAAGCTGAGATGGCGTCATATTTTCCATCACTTATTCCTAAAAAAAAACACCCTCCATTGTAAAGAAAGCCCAGAGCGCCGTCCTTCTCTACGTCACACTTTAGCACAAAAAGCATAACGTTCGGCTTCCAGATATAGGATTATTATATGATCTATTTGTTAATGAAAAACTGGTTAACAGCCATATGAGCCAGTGATCCGTGGCAGCAACTCCCCTTTGAAGTGTGTGCTGACTAAAGGAAATCGATCCTTCACAGCTTTCACTGTGTTTGTGTGCAGGATTAACAGAGATGAGAAGCCTTGTTGAACTCCAGGGAGGAATTAATTCAGCCTTTTCTGAAGCTGACAAAAGGAGCCAGCATCAAAATCCTGAACAAAACAAAATTACCAGCAAGTGGAAAACATACGACGTGTGCTTTTACCTCAAAACTGTCCTCTAATAACCTCTCACAGGGTGGCCGCATGTCCAGGCTTAAAATCACATTTGATAGGTCTTAAATATTTCGATCATATTACTGCAAAAAGAACCCGAACCCAATGACTGGTTACGATCATCGAACAGACTGACAAAGTTTTTTCCCTTGCCATAGTTATTGCCTTATCAAAGAGAATTGAGGTAACAGGTTGAACTACAGGGGACTGCAATGGGTAAAGGAAAGTTTAAGGAGAAATGATAAATTCTGGTGGTGGTTGAAACCTGTACCTGAAAGTGTACTAGGCAAAGCTGTGCGGTTTGTTAAATAAGTTTTAAACTGGTTACAATAGGCATCAAAGCAGTGGAATCTCACACACACACACACACACACACACACACAGTGCGGGACGCAGCGGGAGTATGAGAGAGCCTGCAAAAAAAGAGCTGTATGTATGTATGTATGTGTGTTAAATTTCATATACGGTGATATTAAATAGTTCTTAAAAGTTTTACTTTCTGTCTTAACTGTGAAGGAAAAACATTAATGAGAAAAGGCCTGATTATTTGCTATGTTGCTGTCCAGTTCGCTGGGTTTGGTAAGCGCATGTATATCGTTTAAAAGTTAAAAGCGTAGATAAGGCGGATAGAAAATTACACATTTATAAATGTATAAAATGTAATATTTTGTTCTTCTCCTTTCGGCTGTTTCCTTTTAGGGGTCGCCACAGCGAATCATCTGTCTCCACCCAACCCTATTCTCTACATCCTCTTCACTCACACCCACTTACGTCTTGTCCTCGTTTATCACATCCATATACCTCCTCTTTGGTCGTCCTCTTTGCCTTCTGCCTGGTAGCTTCATTTCCAACATCCTCCCACCAATATATTCACTCTCCCTCCTCTGTACATGTCCACACCACCTCAATCCGGCTTCTCTGACTTTCTTCCGAAAACATCTAACATGAGCTGTCCCTCTAATAAACTTGTTTCTAATCGTGTCCAGCCTCATCACTCCCAAAGAAAACCTCAACATCTTTAGCTCTGCTACTTCCAGCTCTGCCACCTGTCTCTTCCTCAGTATCTCTGTCTCTAAACCATACATCATAGCTGGTCTTACTTCTGTCTCTAAACCATACATCATAGCTGGTCTCCCCACTGTTTTGTACACCTTCCCCTTAATTCTAGCTGATATTCTCCTGTCACACATCACTCCTGACACGTTTCTTCACCCATTCCAACCTGCCTGTACTCGCTTCTTTACCTCTTTCACACATTCTCTATTGCTCTGGACTGCCGACCTCAAGTGCATAAACTTCTGTACCTTCTTTACTGCTTCACCCGGTAATCTTACTGTTCCACTTCCCTCCCTTTTATTCATACACATGTACTCTGTCTTGCTACGACTGACTTTCATGCCTCTTCGTTTTCCTCCATCTGCTCCCTGCTCTCACTACAGATCATATGTCATCTGCAAACATCATTGTCCAAGGAGATTCCTGTCTGACCTTGTCTGTCACCCGATCAATCACCACAGCAAACAAGAAGGGGCCCAGAGCTGATCCCTGATGCAGTCTCATCTCCAATTTAAACTTCTCTGTCTGACCTACTGCACAACTACTACTACTACTACTACTACTATTACTACTATTACTACTACTGTCCTGCTTCCCTCATACATTTCCTCCACCACCCTGACTAGTTCTCTGCTATTCCTGACTTCCTCATACAATACCCCAGGTCTTCTCTTGGTATCCTGTCATATGCTTTCTCAATGTATACAAAAAACAATGTAGCTCCTTAGGACCATCCCTGTATTTCTCCATAAGCATTATCAGAGCAAAGATTGCATCTGTAGTGCTCTTTCTGGGCATTAATCCATACTGCTGGTTACAAATACCTACTTCCCCCCTTAACCTAGCTTCCACTTCTCTTTCCTATACCTTCATTGTATGACTCATCAACTTTATGCCTCTGTAGTTGTTGTAACTCTGCACATCACCCTTGTTCTTAAAGATAGCCACCATTACATTCCTCCTCAATTCATCAGGCATCTTCTCACTCACTAAAATCCCGTAAAAACAATCTAGTAAGAAATTCCACTGCTGGCTCTCCTAGACATTTCCACACCTCCACTGGTATTTCATCAGGACCAACTGCCTTGCCTCTTTTCATCCTCTTCAAAACCATTTTAATTTTGCATGTACTAACCTTTTGAACTTTCTGCTCCGCATTGCTTGCCTCTTCTACCTTTTTCTCCCTCATAAACATTTCAAAGTACTCCTTCCATCTTGATCCTTAATAACCTGCTGCACATCCTTCCCATCTCGATTCCCATCTATCCTTCCACCTGGTCTCCTACACACAATATATACTTTTCTTCTCTTCATCATATCCACCAGCTCTCTACCTTTCCCTGTCATTGTCCCAACATTCAGCATCCCTCTTTTCAGTTCTACACCTTTGCCTTTCCTCTTCTCTTTTTTGTCTATTCATGAATCCTCCTCCTCTCCTCCTTTGACCAACAGTAGCCCAGTTTCCGCCGGCACCCTATAGGTCAATGGTGCTGATTTTTTTTTATTTTTTTTTTATTTTTTAATGTAATTCTCTTAATAATTACCATACATTTAATTAAAATAATTGAATACAAATACAAGTAAATAAAATAATTTTGATGTTTTTCCATCAAAGAAAACTGACATTAATACTCTGGATATCAGAACACTCTTAATACTTTTAAAATGGAGCAAAAAAATAAGATGAGTAATAAAAGAGGCAGATTAGATGTCGTGTCCTGCAACTGTTATTCATTTTTAAAAATGTTTTATTATTTTACAATATTTATTATAGAAGTTGAGTGAAAGATCATTAGTGGTGTGTAAAGCAGAGAAAATGGGTCAGGGATTAATGTCTTTTGTTGCAGTAGTACAAACCCGAACAAACATTATAACCACAGTGTTGAATGCTTATACAATAAATCAACTGGAATCCAAGGAAAGTTTCATAAACTTGTGCGGAATGAATTTTTATTACTACTATTACTGCTGCTACTGCTGCTACTACTACCCACTACTGCTACTACTACTACCACTACTACTGCTACTAATAATAATAATAATAATAATAATATAATAATAATAATAATGGTCGGCTGTTTGTAAAATAAATTTGTACTATTTTGTAAAACATTTACATTTATAACCTACAAATGAGATGTGAGTGTCTATTATTAAGATAAATCTATTCTGGCTCTTTGGATCTCCAAAGTGTAACATCAACTCAAAACTTTGATGAAATATCAAGTGCTGAATATTTATTTTTAAAAATAGGTCTTTAGTCTTCATTTGGAGACAGTCAGTGTATGAGTGTATGAGACTGTTCGGAAACTGACAGGAAGTTCATTCCATTATTATATCGGTAAAGGTAAAAAAAAAAAGTCTTCAAATAAATAGTTTGAAAAAAGACACCATTTGAATCATTACCATGGATTTAAATGTGGAAGGTTCAGCTATCTGTATTTAATTATTTTACCCAACTACATATTTAAAAAAAAATACATTTGTTTTACTACTGGTACTGGAATCAGTACTCTGGTCGAACCCTAGGCATTTAATGCATTTTGTATGTTTTTAATCTGAACATGTGTTGTCCATCTGGTTATAAATATTTTGATTGGTCTCAAGCTCCTGGAAGAGGTGGAGGTTTGGCTCTTATATCCAGATTTAATATGTCTCTGACTGTTATTGATGCTCTTAGTGTTTTATTATTCAGAATGGCTGGGCAGATCATCGGGAACTATGATCTTGGGTACCACTCCTATGTAGATGATACCCAGATTTACATCACCACATGCTCTGGTGTTCAATGCTCATTATCTACACTGAGGAAGTTTCTAGAAGAGATCAGAATCTGGATGCAGTGTAATTTTCTGAAACTGAACGCTTCTAAATTTGAAATGATGTTAATTGGCACAGTGGAAGCCACTCATAAGGCTGATGGCATCGGTTTGGCTGTTGATTCCTGCATAGTACATGCTTCCTCACAGGTGCAGAATCCTGGTGTCATTTTGGATTCACGGCTAACTTTTGATGCACACAAAACACATTTCTAAAATCTTTAGAACATTGTATGGCTTAGACCTTTTGCTGATTCAGAAAGGCTTATGCATGCTTTTGCTTTCACTGTTACAATGCAAAGATTAATTTTAAAATTCTAATTTAAACATATGAAGCATTGCACAGGACTGCGCCAGAATATCTTTGCTCTTTACATTCAACTTAAACTATAAACTATTAAATTCCAAAAAATAATTACAAATAAAATGTTTACATTTTACTTAAAATATAACTTAGCAATGCAATGCATGTCAATTGAATAATTCATCTTCTTTTTCTATTTTGCACATGCTTGACAACCCTTCGTCAGGAAAAACAACTTTCATAAAATGCATCACAATGTGTAGGTTGTTGCATTTTATTTAATTGTTTAGACTGCATTAATGCATTTAATGTGTAAAGTGTTCATAGAAACCTGCTATCTTAATTTTGCTATCTACTGGTGACCTGTCCAGCGTGTACCTCCCTTTTGCCCAATAATTGTTTGGCCCAATGACAGCTGGGATAGACTCCAGCAGATCCACGTCACCCTGATTGAGAAAAAAAAACGGGTAGAGATAACGGATTAAATGGATGGAAATTAGTTATCTAGTCCATAACGAGGTAATAAGTTGTGAGATGAACAGATTTTCCAGACTGTAATTATTAATCAATTTTTTGTTTGCTGTTATGAAATACAACATATAAAATATACTTTTTTTAAAATGTTAAAGTCTACATTTATTGCATTTACTTAGCAACAGTAGTACTGTTTGATAATAATGATGTGATGGTAACTACAGTGGCGAGGGGAAAATCCCCACCCCAACGATGAAAAACTGCCTCTGCTGAAAACCTAATTTGTCTCCACATAATGTAAGTAATGGGTGCTCTGTGTGGATTCGGTGATGAGTCAGAAAAAGTCTTTTTTTCTGGCAAAGCTTGAGGTCCTAAAGGAGTTAATGGATTTGAAGGGTTGCCTGAGACCAAACAAGTCCCAATTTACACTGCTTTCAAAAGATTTTAAAGGAGGAACCCAGAGGAGGGTAGAAATGAAATTCGAAGCTCTTCATGAAATCCTCTATAGGTTTAAAAACAGATTAATGATCGTAAGTACTTGATTAAACCATTCAATAGTATGACCTCTAACATAGTATATCACGACCCGTGTCTTTTATCAACCTGCTAAGTAAACCATTTAACAAAAAAAAAGAGAAAAAAACAGGACTAAAACTGACAGCAAGCTAGCTTCTGGTTTATCTGGGAATCAGTCCTGAATTTGGTCCCAACACTATATACAAATAAAATACATATACATTACAAATCTATTTTCCTCAATTAATCTCTTTTTTTTATCTTTGCCTGTAGAATTGTCACTAATTGTCACTACTACGCTATTAACTCAGCAAACACTTTATTAGGCACATCTGTACACCTACTCATTTACACAACACCTGTTTCAAGGTGAACCGTCAAAACAACAACGACACAACATCTCAGTTAAGTGTGCTGTATGCAACAGAGGTTCAGCCAGCGGTCCATGGGCATGACATGAGAGTAAAAAAAAACTATTAAAAATATCCAGTGAGCAGCAGGTTCATAAACCAGATACACAGGTTACGGTTAAGGTAGACTATATCTAACCAAGTATGTAGATAATATATATATATACAGTGGTGCAAAATTATTAGAACATGAGTACTTTCATTCATTCATCTTCTATAACTTATAACCGTGACTAGTATTTTCATCAGTTAAAATTGGTTTTAAGTCAGTTATTTCTATCTTCTGCTGTCGTGTGTCAGAACAAATATCAGTTTACATTTCCAAACATCTGTTTTGCTATTAATTGTAATAATCTAGTGAGTTTTTTGGTTGTAATATGTGTGTATGTGGTAAGGCACCCATTTAAACTAGAGCTGTGATTTTTGTCTGTTATACTGACAGTGAAGACGGAATTTCTCAATGTGTCCAGGGGAACCTAAATGAAGGAACTGAGACTGTTTAAAACGAAAAAAAGTATTTAAATATGTTTCCCAGCTTAGAATTCACTGCAATCAATTATGTTTCTTGCTAGATTTCAGAAATATGTCAAATTTGATTAGAATGTTACATATTAGGTACGATAGCCTAGGCAACCTGGGTTTGATGGGTTTGAAAAATGCAAAATTATTTTAAAAACAAAAATATATGTATGTGATGATATGTGATTGTATTGTGCATAAAAACATCTCAACATCGTGGGGTGGATGAACCACAACAGGATTTTAAGAAAGGTTTATACCATGTTCCACTTTTCTTAAAAGAAGGATAAAGTATTGGATATACACCCACTAAAACTAGACAGCTAAATACGGGGAAAATAAAATTTAGTCTAACAAACCTTGATATCTGCTAAAACACACACCTGTCAGGGTCAGAATCTGGTCTTTTGTCAGCCTGGTGGAGGTGGTGTAATGCTGTGGGGATTGATTTAAAGCACATTTTGGGTCCTAAATTCCCAAAATGGCCACACAAAATGTAGCAAAGTTACTCAAAAAAACTTTGTTTGTTATACTACTGGTAAAAAGAGACACACCCTCATAGGTAATCGTTTACAGATTACGCTTGGAAATGGAATGTTAATTTGATGACAGGTTTTTCTAGGAACACCTTTGTTAGAAATGTTTTATTCATGTTGTCATGCAAACGTCCAAAATGTAAGAGAACATTGTTTGTTCTCTTTGAAGATCTTAATTATTACCTAGACTGCTGCACGTACACATGCTGCAAAATGACATTGATGACAGCCATTCATTCGCTATACACGGTATGGTAATTATTAAAATAATAAAACTATTATTAACATATTTTTTTTTAATTTCGTCTGCACATGCAAAGGTCTGTAAATAGACAAGAATGCATTGCTGAGAGAAACACTGGCTGTCTTGCTTGTATAATGTTATCACTATATGTTATATGGCCAAAGGCCATATTACCATCTTTGGTGTGGAAGAACGTAGGTGTCCTGCACAGCTTCTGACTTTTAACCTTTGGGATAAACCAGAACAATGACTGCACCCCAGACCTCCTCATCTGACATCAACGTCTGATCTCGTTAATAATATTGTGGCTAAATGAATAAATCCCTAAAGCCGAAATGTGAATGTTTTCCTAAGAGTAAGAGTAAAATTAAATGTGGAATAATATATTTAACAACCAGGCAGGTCAGGTTTCCCACATCTTTTTGTCTGTATAGTAAAAGTATGTACATTTATCTCTCAAAAATCGGACTGCTGAATTTACCACACATCTGTCGATAGGAACAGACTGGATTAAACCAGAATAGAATTTTTTGAGGACACAGCATCTCCCAGCTTTATTGTGCTCTATAGGATACTGTCCAACAGGGGGCAGAAAAAAGATCAGGCTTCTTCCTGGTCTTTTTCTTTCAGCAACAACCTCAGAAAAGCCTTGCGTTTTACTTTATAGTCTATATAACAATATAGATTAAGGTAAAACATTTTACAGATGAACTGTATGTTAATAAATAAGATCACATGTAATAAAACTAGTAAGGAGATTCTGAGCCTTAGTAAAGTAGCTCATAGATGATTTAACAGCTGCTCTGTATCTAATTCAGGCCTGTACATAATCAAATGTTAGTGACAACTTAATAAAATTGACATTTCTGTGCTTTTTTAAAAAAGCGGCTTTTTTTTAAAAAAGGGAACTGTTTGACCGCTTTCTTTCTTTCTCTCCCTTTTACTCTCTATAAAGTAAACACATCATGCAGCAAACTCTGTTTTTTCTAATCTTTGATCTTAATTAGACAACGGCTCATATTCAGGATATAAATAATGGGAACCAAATGTGGAAGTCCAAAATGTGCACAGCACATGAGGGCTGGTAAAAAGCAAAAAGGGAAAGTGTAGCAGGAAAACACCGATGTTAGCAGGAAAGTCAAAGTAGACAGTCAAACACTTCCAAACCACGTTACACTTTACCCCTAGTCACAATCCGGAGTCGATACAATATCTAATTCATTATCTTCTCAGGCGTACTGTTGGAGCTGATATATAAAAAGTGCTGCCACCAGAGCGGGTCAGTAAATCAGCATGCTATACATCTTATTCTGAAAAACAACAAACCATAACAGGAAACACTCCAAATCATCCAAATTGGGCACACACACACACACACACACACACACTAAACACACCTCTCGGTTTCAGCCACAGGAACATCTGCCACTCTTCATCCACCCATCACCTGTTTCTCAGGACCTTGAGCTCCTATAAATTGCACCTCTTCTGAAATGTTACTGTAGCTAGTTATTGTTTGAGCAGCTTGTCTGTTTCCTGGAAAAGAAGAAAAGTTTGCTTAAGCTGTTGGGTTTCTCAGACTATTAAAGTACAGGGCTTAGGTTGGCTTCTCTCTGTGCCTGCTACTCCACAAAAACCTCACATCAGACTCCAATGTCCTGTAATTTAAGCATTCAACTGCAGGCTATGTTCACCATCTTACGGGATCATTTCAGAGTGTGGATTATACAGTAACTAAAAACATGACCTGCCTTTCCTGTGACTTTATTATACACAAACTCTTCTGTTGTTGGTTCTGACATCTTTTACTTTAAGTCGATTCAGGATCAGACTTTTTCATCGTTTGGATATGTCAAGCACAGCTGTAGCTCATAATTATGACATGTCTGCAGCTGGAGAGACTGCAGACAACATTCAGAATTTTTTTATTAGTTTACTGCCTTTGATCGCAGTTGCATCTTCAGCCCACGTGATGATGATGATGATGATGATGATGATGATGATGACTCCTGCTACAGCCAACTTGTGAAAATACCAAATACAAATTTTCAAGGTTTTTCACATTATTTGCTGATTTAGAAGGATACAATGTTAAAATGTTCTAACACCGGTATCCTCTAGTTGCTTCTAATTTTCTTGTCAATGTTTTTTCATAAGCACAAGCAGCAAAACATGCCAAGTTATTGTGTTATTATAACAAAAGTTATAGCTGTAGCCAGTCAGTAATCCTAACCCTAATCCTAGGATGATTCTAAGGGCTAAGATTCCAAGAGATCGGTTTTATTAGTAGTAACAGTGTTTAACAGGTATGGGAGCTGGCCCAACCTCATACTCTTTTATAGGATCTAAAACTGCTAGTGGCGCACCTGATTAAGGTGGTTAATTTACAGCATCACTAAGTTGTCATTGCTGGACCCCAGAGAAAGGCCCTTAACCCTCAACTGCTGAGTTAGTAGGTAGTAGGTTAGTAAGTCACTTTGAATAAGGGCATATGAAAAAAGCCAAAAATGTAAATAAAATATAAATGTTAATATAGTTAGTTAGTTAGTTAGTTAGTTAGTTAGTTGGTGGAGAGTTTTTGAAAAGAAAATAATTTCAGATTTAGGGTAGAAGCCAATACTGAATATAAAACACAACCATGATTATTTTGAGCCATTTACTGTAAAAAATGATTGTTGGTTGTTATGAAATAGTCCAGTCATCAGATCATTTTAAACAGTTTGGAGTCTGTCGAAAAAAAAAAAATAGCAAGAGATTACTTCTGACTGAAAGCAGAAGCAGAGACACCGCAGAGTGGATGGAAATTAGAGGTTTCTGAACAGCAAATGTCCTGCTATGCTAACTGAAGTTAAATTGCAGTGATTGGCAATTTACAGTGCCACTTATCCAGCTTTAAAACACACAACCATACGTTCACAATTTTGCCTGTTTGTAGGGACACAAAAAAAAAATCATACCAGACTCCAAGACTTTTTCAACAGTTTACACAATGATTTAATCCGATTCAACTTTGTTATGCTTTAGTACACAGTTAACGCTAGACCCATGCTAGATCCTTTATAATCTAGCGTAGGAAATAAAGTCTGTATAAAGACAAAAAAAACCCCCAAATTATTATTATTGTTATTCTTGTTACAAATATATCAAATATATTGGTGAAATAGCCTATTTTTCTTTACAGTTCGTCTGAATGACTGAGTAAACTCTATCTCTTACATTTTACAGCATTTTGGCAAACGCCCTCATCCAGAGTGACTTAATGTACATTTATCTTATTTATACTACTGAGCAATTAGGGTTAAGGGCCTTGCTCTTGAACCGCCACCTTACTGTGATGGAAGAATGTTACAGCCTAAGGATTGGCATAGGATTGTCTTCACATTAGCATAAGGAGCATAAGTGCAATATGTTTTGGGTGGCAGTCATGGGCTTAAACCCTGGTCAAAGGATCAGGCTATTGGGACATGGAATGTCACTTTACTGGGGGAAAGGTAGCCTGAACTGGTGATGACGGTTAAAGAGTACTGGCTAGAGATACTTTGGCTTGCCTTTACATACAGCTGGGGCTCTGGAACCCAACTTGAGCGAGGTTGGACCCTCTTCTACTCTGTAGTTGCCCAGTGTGAGAGAGAGCAGACTGAGTTGGGCTTACTTATAGCTCCCCAGCTTAGCAGTCATGTGTTGGAGTTGTCCCTAGTAAACGATAGGGTTGTCTCCCTGTGCCTTCTTGTCAGGGATAGGTGTCTCACTTTTGTTTTGGCTTATGGATTGAACGGCAGTGTGAAATACCCAAACTTCTGGGACACCTGTGAGGTGTGATGTAAGGGGTTCCGACTCAGGGGTTAATAGTTATGCTGGGGGACTTCTACGTCCACATGAGCAGTGACAGTGATACCTAAAGGGATGTGATTGGGAAGCGTGGACCATGTTTTGAACGCTTGAGTGAAGAGAAGGGCTGGGCTGTCAACCGATCACTACCTTGTGGTGACTTGGATCTGCTTACGGGGGAGGATGGCGGATAGAATCTGTGCAAGGGGTCTTCAACTCGCAACTCTGGAAGAGCACCTGAAGTGTTGATGCAGCTATTCAGAACTGTGACCGTAGGTCTCTGTTGCCTGTCGTAGCAGCCATCCAGAAACCCAGTGGTGGACATCGGACGTAGGGGTCCTATCGAGTCTGAATGGCTAATGGGAGTCCGGAGGCAGCTGATATGTACTGGCAGGCCAAGCGAGCAGCAGCCTGGCTGGTTGCGGAAGCAAAAACTCTAAAAAAAAAAAGATGAGGCCATGGAGAAAGACTATTGGTTGGCTTCGAGGAAATTCTGTCAGACCTTCCAGCGCCTCATTTACTACACATTCACTAAAACACTCATTTCCGTTCCAAATTAAGAGTCCCCTTACTAAGCAAGCCAGAGGCAACGTTGGCAAGAAAGCAAAACTTTGAGAGAAAAAACCTTTGGAGAAACCAGGCTCAGTTGGTGGGCCAGTTCCACTCTGTCCAAATAAACCAGCACATTGTTCCATGCATCGGCAAAGAGTAGATTGTGCAGGTTCTGCTTTCCATGGTCTTGTCCGGATAGCCTTCACTGGAATAAGAAAGAAACAGACTAACATTAGTGTAGATGCCATTCCACTGTAACAAGTACACTGAGTGTTATTAGTGGTGTTTCTGGTTCTGGTTGACCTGATTATTGTAACCTAACAATCCTTTCATAATGAAAATCTGCAAGTGTGTTATGTGTAAGCTAGGTTAAAACTGAGACAGAGGGTGTCTGCCTCCCGAACAGTGTTAGGAAGATTATTATGCCTAACAAAAATAACAAAAAAGAAGTTAATCTGCAATATTTTGCAGATTATGACTGCAGCATATCGCGAGGACTCGCCATTTTATTATACGTAACATGATAGAAAGTAATTATTAAAGCTACATTTTACAACTGATAGTAACACTGGAATGTCCTCAAATGTAGCAATGTAAAGGTACATTTTCATGATAAACTTGGGTGCGAGTAAAAGTAAATGTAACACATTGCTCCCAACCTTCATCGATCATGTTTACTTTTCTAACATTTTTTTTTTACACTATTTTGAAATTACTTTTTTGAATAAAAAAAAAAACTACTGTTGGAGGGGAAAAAAAACCATCCAGAGTGGTTTTCAGATTAGCAGTTTGTGTGTTAGGTTTAGGGTTACAGTAGGGTTTGGATTAAGGTAAGAGTTTTGGTTCAGAGGTATAGTAGTGTTAGTGTTAGTGTCAGGGATAGGGTCAGGGATAGGCTTCAGGACACTTTCCTAATTTTCTGCTCTGTTACATAACGATGAGGAATTTTCCACTTTTATCTTAAGACTTTTATCATTTTAATAAACGCAACAATGTTTTAACACCTCCCACATCTTCGCGACATAAAACTGAAACAGATTAAGTGATCATAAAAAGTAACGAGTATTTTACACCCTACCTGCTGACACACCTGTTCTTATCCTAAATACTGAACAAACTTTCTTCTTTACTCATCTGCATATATAACTCTGTTACTGTGTGCAGTGTGTGTTCCTGTTTAAACTCATACATTGTCACTCACTGTCACTGCACTATCAGATAATATGTGGCTTTTGCTATCATCTAATCTGTGTGTTTGTATCTTGTCCTTCTGTAGCTCAGTGTTAATTGTGTCGAGGATAGAAGAAGAGTTTAAAGGGGATGACCTCTCACATTAAAACAAGTTGCCAAGTATTATATTTAAAGCTTTTGTTGGTATTTATGTGGATATGACATAAAATTGTTTTTTTTTTTTTATTGTTTTAAAACAAGTTAAAAATAAAAGATGAAAAGAAAATTGCACTTTGAGAGATTTCAATGTGATACAGTGCCATTAGATTTAAAGAAAAGATGATTAGAACTGAAGCCAATTGATGAAAGCTGTGAAAAATGGATCAAACAGTTACGGCTTTGGGTTGTTTATTAAAAGAACGGGTTTAAGTCCCACCACTGTTGGGCCCCTGAGCATGGCCCTAAACCCTTTCTGCTGCAGGGACACTGCACCATAAACTCAATCCTTTATAGCTGGAATTTTAGATGAGATGCTTTTATCTGTGTTGTTATGCGTGAAAATAATAATAATGTTTAAAGAGGATAACAGAAGAAGTGCTAGTAGATGGCGGCAAATTGTTTCAACATTCCTTCTTTAGATAAAAAAAGGAAATTATAGCATTCTTTTTTTTTTTAGACATTTAACAGCCATCAACAATAAGTCTATAAAATCCACTGATGACTTTAAAATCAGTGCTCATTTATTTTATTCCTGACAGACGTCCTCATCCAGAGCAATGTACATTTATCTCATTATTTAACGGGGTTGCCCAGGGGTCCCGTAGGGGCGGCAAACTGGTGGTGCTGGGAATCAAACCCCATCTTTCAGTTATTAGTTCCACATATGAAAATCTAGGATGTGCTCCAACACACTGAACAGCATGTGATCAAAAGGCAGGAAAGTAAACAGATAACAGCAGCGCATTGTATAGAGAGAGGGAGGTGTTTTAGTGGCCTCTCTCTCTCTCTCTCTCTCTCTCTCTCTCCTGCATTCTGCTGTGTGGCGCTTTTATTGTCTTCAATTATCTTTCAGTAATATTCCAGAAAGAGCATTTTAACTGCCCTGTTTGCATTTATTCTCGTCTTTTCACTGGCTGCAATTCACATGTCCACTATTATGACTGACTGACACACACACCTCTTGTCCCCCCTTCTCTCTCACACACACACACACACACACACACACACACAGGTGTGTAGCATATGTTAGCTGTAGTATATCAAAGTGAACTCTCGCTATCAGCAGAATTAGTGGAAAAAGTACGAGATAAAAAAGGGTAACGTTGGATAAAGCGGTGTAGTGATATTCAGACTAACCTCTGGTATTTAACCGCACATACACAAATGCTACAAAAAACAACTCGACAGAAAAGAATAAAAACCTGTTCATGTCAATCAAATGTTTAAACTTAATCTAACAGCATTAGGACCCCATCAGCCACATGAAGTTTTGGGCAGTTTGGAAAGGTTGGCTAGGGTTTAGAATCAGTTAGGCTAATTATCCCAATTACTGCTTGTCCGGACTGTGTGTGTTCATGCAGCGAGGGTGAAACAACAGTTTCGGTGCCATCAGGCTACAGTAGGCGGTTTTCCGGGTAGATTTAAATCCAATGTCATAGAATCGGACTTCTAGAGCACCAGTTTACTATCAAGCCAGAGTATTAGAATTTTTTTGTAATGCTTTTTTTCTTTGAACTTTCTTTGAAAACACTTTTTGGATCATGGCTCATGGTTAAGGTGTTGGTTTACCAATCTGAAGATTGTGGGTTCGATTCCCAGCGCCACCCAGCCACCACTGCTGGGCCCCTAAGCAAGGCCCTTAAGCCCCAATTGCTCAGTTGTATAAATGAGATAAATGTAAGTTGCGCTGGATAAGGGGGCGTCTGCCAAATGCTGTAAATGTTATGTTGAACATGGTTTTAAATGAAGTCTATGTGAATCACTGAGTATTAAAAACGGGGCTTTTGTATAAGCACACACGTCGACTTGCTTTGCAATAAAACTATAAATGTAAATCTAATCTCATAGTAGAGCTCTTTCATATAATTACCAATATAGTTTACACAAATTTGGTTAAAAAAAAAATGAATAAAAGCATTTTAATATAGTGATCAATTTTCAGCAAGCACAGGAAAACCTCAGCGAAGTGGTGTGTAGTAACCAATGACATTCACGTCATCACATTTACTCCAGTCATTTTTTATGGTCACTTTTCCTTTTAGAGTATTTTTAATGATGTGTACTTTTACTGTTACTCAAGCACATTTTCAGTGAACTTTACTTTTACTTTGCTACATTTAACTTCAGTCCACCGTTACTGTCAAACGGTAATAAAGAGAAGATTTTTTTGAATAATTAGTTTATATGAATCTTTTGCAAGTCTCACTAGACTGAGAAGAGGCTGCTTCACGAGAGACTGTTACGAATCTCCCGGTTAAGTTTAGGGCGCGTTTAGCTGGAAGATGAAGTAGAGGAAAACGTGTGTGTGTGTGTGTGTGTGTGTGTGTGTGTGTTTTATCAGAAACAAATCAGCTGTGGTCTCAGTTTCAGTCTATGTTTTTACTCCAAGAAGTCAAAAAGAATAGTTTCATAATGCGATGCATGCTGTATGAACCAAAACAAACTGACATCACAGCGTACAACAAGTCCAGCTCCAACCTGTCAAAATGGCACCTATTTGAATCCTATTATCTCCATTTAACACAAAACTAAATAAACTGAACAGTAAAACTGGGACATTCTGCATTTATACAACACTATGGACATCTCATTAGAATGAAGAGCATTCATACTAAATTAACAGGGAATTTCATTTTATTCCTGCCTAAATAATGCCTGCACACGTAGAAGTTTAAAATAACATTTTTAAAAGGATCCTAAAAGGTATAAAAATAAAGCAGCGTTACTGTTGGATAAACATCCGAGTGTGTTTGAGATTTGAGTGTAAATGACAGGTGCTAAACGTTACCCTGTCTCTCAGAACAGAAAGACTTTGCATGAGAGGGATGGAAAAACTCAACAAGTGGTTTGAAATTGTGTCTTTGCCTCCCGTCAATCAAATTAGAAGTAACTTTTTACTAACTTCCTACTTGAGTAACTATTTAGATTGTTACTTTCACTTCTACCTGAGCAAATATTCCAAGTATTTTTCAGCTAGTAACTTTTGACAAATTTTCCACTTGAGTAACTACAGCAAAGAGGTGTCTCGTTTTAGATTCAGTGAACAGAAGCAAATTTTTAAAAAAAGCTAGATGTTGAACTGAGTCTCAGGTTATTTGACTTCCAAAGCATTAATTTAAAACTAAGCAAGCAAGTTTTTCCAAGACTGCCCCCCCTCCACCTAACAAAAACCTTGCAAGTATTTTTAGAAAGAGGAAAAAAACCAAAAACACCAACCCCTAGCCTGCAGTTGAGTACTGTAGTAAACCGTGACAGGGTGTAATTAGATTTAAAACATACCCGCTTATTAGTAGCAATTCAGGTTTTGCATATTTAAACTCGGCACATCAGAACTGTGGGAAATCACAGCCATAATGAAGCGCCGCTCGAGATTAAACACACTTTGCAAGTGTCCTTCGGAAAGCCAGCTTCCAGCTTCGGAAAGACGTTGTTTTACCCTTTACGGTTGAAACTTAACTGAATGGCAAGCTAACATTTTACCCCACAGCACCGCCACACTTAAATGAAGTATTATTGGCTGGATCATTCTGAATCTTTCACAGTTAATTAAAAATATCACATCTGTAAATAAACACAAGAGGTCACAACAAGATGGGGTTGAATACTTTATTCCCCTCCCCCTCGTCATACATATTTTCCTGATGTTCAATGGCATCCAAAGGAATATTAAGGTGAGGTAAAAGTGCTCAAATTAATAAACAAATGATAAACACCAAGATAGGTAAAGTTTTCAAAAAAAAAAAAATTTCCACATTTTTCAAATGATCATTGGCACAGTTAGACATAACCCAACATATCCCATAAATCAACACCACCTGGGGAAGGACTTTTAGGGGGAAAAAAACAAAACAAAAAAAAACCCTTTAAGCGGATCAGCAACTTTAGACAGTTGTCCTAACACAGACGTCCTCCCCTAGGAAAACAAACACATGGTACAGATGCTTCCAGAGCCATAGTGCAACAATACTAGTGAAGCTCCAACATCCTTGTTCACAGATAGACAGGAACGAGTGTGTTCAGATGGGGGTCTTAAAAAAAAAAAAAAAAAAAAAAAAAAAAAAAAAAAAAAAAAAAAAAAAAAAAAAAAAAAAAAAAAAAAAAAAAAAAAAAAAAAAAAAAAAAAAATTTTAAAATCTGGCATTACAGCAGGAAAAAAAAAAAACAAAAACCTTTAGCTGAAAAAACACACAACTTTAGCATTCGTCTGAACGCTATGCATTTAACCAGTTCAAATACAACCTCCCTAAATACACACTTCACATACTGTACATTGAGCCTTTAAATAGATGACCAGCCAATCCACATCAAGTCGAGCCTTATCGGGTTCTGACAGATGGGATGATATCTGTCCAATGGCAGCTAGGAATGCTTAATCGGGACAAATTACAAAAATGTAATTTGAATTAAACATTGAGGAGTCAAATCGGGTCGATGGAAATTGATTTACAACCTTTCATAATAGTAGTCTAAAATACTTGGGATGGTTTTCTGGACAAATGACTGCTATCATCCAGGAAGTGAATACAAGGAAGATTTGCATATATAGAACGCCGCAGGGCATTTAGAAACGCAGCACAGCCCTTTTTCTAGGAATTCTACTCTGCCACACCGGTGTTATTTAGCACTTATCCATACAGCAGTGCAGGTGCCTGAACTGAACTTGAAGATAGCTATGAACTTTTCAGTGTTCAAGATGTCTTGCATGCTTTTAGAAACATGAACATGCTGTTTAGTGACAACTGATTAATGCCAAACTACGTTGACCTGATTGCACTTGACAAAAGGCTTTAATTACTGGAATGACTAGACAACTAGGCTCAAAAAAAAGCAGGAAGTATAAATGGACCAGAGAGGACATTATAATGTAAACAGACTTTTCACTTGACACCAAAATGCCTAGATCCATAATATACCCCAACCCAATATATTTCCCCATCATATAATGTTTTCCCCCCGCTGACAGATCCCATAAACCCCCAACACAATCTAATGAACTACAGCCTAATTACAAAAACAATCAGCCCAAATTCAATAAATCCTGACATGGGGACATAAACCGCAACCATCAGAGGCTACAGTGACCCTTTCCCAAATCCCTCCAAAGCCTGTGTGTGAAGCAGATAAGAGGCTGAGCGTGGCTCTCCAGGTTATTGACTGCATGTGTGTGCGCGCGCGTGTACTTGAAAAAGCTGCGCGCAGATGCAGACTAAGCAGAAGAAACTTATGAAACAGCTGTTCGGAATAAACGGCTTTTTACAGCTATACTTTAGTGCTAAGCACTTAAAGAATGAGACCCTGACGTGCATCAGTGTTAATGTTACATGTATGCAGCACTAACAATAGCAAGGGTTTAAAATCCTTAACTGGAATCTACAGAGAGCCGCTGTAACGCTTCTGTGAATGGGGCCCTGCTCCAGTGACCACAAAAGGGTTTAGCATGGATCTGTGCGAAGAGCAAGAGCAGCAGAAGCACGTGTAAGGTGTTAGTCGGAGCAGGAAACCCTGCCCACCTTTCTCCAGCTTAGACATATTCCGTCCTGTGCCTCTTAGGATAATTTTAGAGCGGTGTGACACCAGTTTAGAGTTATGTTACACAGCAATGCAAAGCCTGCAAAGGATTACTATAGACTCAAGAGCATCAGACACCCAACACTTTATCCTTTTAAGGAAAGGGACACCCTCACAGTCGTGCTCTCTCTCTTTCTCCCTTTCACACACACACGTATGCTTTCCTTTCAAATTCAATTCCATGCAAGTCACTCAAAGACAAGTCCTCACCCTCTCCTCAACAACCAACTATGGCAGACATCACATTACCCATGTCAAATCAGACAACACGTTTCTGAAATCCGCACTATAACCCTTAACAAAAAAAAAAAAAAAAGAAAACCTACAAACACTTATTTGTCCTAATCTGGCTAAATCACATCTAGAAAGGGTTGAAGTATACAATCTGCAGCCATACTTATAACTTGCTGAAATTTCTACTGGAATACTCTGCTTACAGAATCTGTATTCATAGCAAACGCGCCGTGTCCTCCTCAACCACATAAGAACTCTGGTTCTGATAAGCTGAGAAAGTTAAAAACGCTCAAGCTGAAAGCTCAAAGATATTAGCAGCACATCATAGTAAAAAAAACCAACAAAAAAAACAAAAAAGGAAAAGGGGGAAAACCCTGGAATTTTCTGTTTAAGCCCATGCTTTTTTGTGACACCCAAAAATCTTTTTTTTTATAGAACAAAATTTTGTGCTTTTTTTTTTTCCTACATTTTATATTTTATCACAAGAAGCATTAAACTGTGAGAAAACTTTTCCTCCCTTCAAGACAGAAGTATGTAATATGTTAGGGAAGAATAAGGCACAGTAAGAGTTTTAGGTCGCAAAAAAAACAAAAAGAATTCATTGCTCAGATTAAAGACAAAGGCAACAAAAATAATCTGAGAAACAAATATAATGGAGCATTTAAGCTCCCCCGGTACAGATAATCCAAGCTCTAAAAATATATATTACTTTGGATCCAAAGGTCTTAACATACTGGCAGATAAGAAATTTTGCAAAAGTCCCCCCAAAAAAAAGGAACAAACCAAAGAAACAAACAGACCCGGATCCTTTAAATATCCTTTATGCCCACACAGGGAAACACCACTCACGGCCAAACAGTTGGTTTTTTTCCTTCATTAATAAAGCATCAATGGTTTAGAGTCCTAGTTACATGGCAGCCATGTCGGAATGGACTGATTACAAGAGGCCACATAGTAGTTACTAAAGTTCAGGTCTCGGACATAAGGCGCTGGCTGGTAGTAACACGTCACATTAGAGGCATCTGGGATGACATTCTGTTCAGCGAGCACACGGAAAGCTGTGAGTGAGATGAGGTTAAGGGTCTGCCTTCTCTCGTGTCCCATAAGACAAACTGTACTCTCGTTCACAACCCGGCGCAGGATCATGAGGTAGTCATACTTGCTTTTCTCCTCACCCACAAAGTGGCTCTGCAGGTAGGCCTCCAGCTTCCTCTGCTGCTCGCCGATGTCAGGAAAATCAATGAAGAAGCGAGAGCACATGTAGCGTTCCAACGCTTTGAACTCCTCCTTATCTGTGGGCCTGAAGTCTCTCACAAGCAGGTTACAATATTTTAGCAAGCCGCCTCCACGGATTTCCTCTGGCCTTTTGGTGGCAATCAGCTTGTTCCTGAGGTGATCTAGTGCTACAGCAAAGTCCCCATACATGCTCTCCCCCATCACAGTAGGGTGGAAGTTCTGAGACATTGGGGTTTCTGATGAGTCATAGTAAGACAGCAGAGAATCCAAAACGATCTGGAAGGAGTCCACGCTAAACTCAAACTGCCTGCGGATCGAGTCTACGAACTTGAGCTCCACGTTGCGTCCGTTGTTGTTGGACAGGGAGATTAAAGACCAGCGGTCTTGTTCCGTGTACACTTTGACTAGTTTCTGCACGTAGGCCTCCTTCAGAGTCATGTGTGTGATCTTCTCCTTGTTAACCCCTTCAGGCAGGAAGTCTAACAAAGTGCTCAGCACCACATCTTTAATCAGTTGGAAATCAGTCTCTTGGGGAAGATCAATTCGGAAAATAACGTCCAGATCCTTGTAGCTCCAGCCAATGTCCCTCACCAGCACATGGCTGGCAGTAGAGCCGTTTAAACGGATGTCCTTGACTTCGATGCCGCTCTGTTCGAGTTGTTTGCGTACCTTTTGCACGATCTCCTTCAACCGCACCTCTAGCGTGGGGAAGTTGCCCCGGCCGTGGACTGGCACCGGCTCGCTCAGCACCTCGTGCAGCCGGCTCACCTGCTCCCAGGTAAGGCTGCTGTATGACTCACTCTTGTTGCTATCTGGGGCCTCAGCCATGTTTTCCATTGTTTGGGTTTTCTCTACAAAAAAGGAAACATGAATAGTTAAACAAGGGTCATTCTATAAATTGTGGGTACAGCTCAGGTCTGGGTAATAGAATTTGCAGAATCATCAAATCATTATTTTTTTCTTGCTCACTATAAAAGGTGCACTAATCAATACTGTATAAAGTGCTGTTTAAAGCTCATCTGTAGGAATGCATGCCATTTCGGTTAGATTTACTGATTAACCTGTAACAGTTGGACAGGTTAAGTGACATTTTAATTGTCCGAGTTTGAGCCTATACTCAACATCGAAGCCTAAAACTATTGAGAACATGTTATGCTAAAAAAAAAAATAATTTTTTTATATATATTATGTATAAATAAATAAATAAAATAATATAATATAATATAAAATATAATACTAATATATATGGTTTATAAAAAACATGGGTACAAGTCAATATGTTGTGACACCTTGTGTCAATAATACCTGCAAAAACACGTCGACAATTAAATTAAGGTTTAATATTTCAGAACACACACAATTTATCTGCACTTTAAGAATAAATCATTCTGAAGAGGGTTTCCCCCCCATGAGGTAATTTAGTTAAAAAGTTTTTTTAACATGCATAAAAAAAAATAAAAACCCTTATGCTTGAAACACAAATGTATTGATTGTTTAAGCTAAATTCATAACTATATAAAAAGAAATTAACATGAGGTCACTTTGCATGCAGAGTAAAATAAGCTTTACAACATGGGACAGTTGTAGTAGTAGAAAGACATTTTTGTATTAAACAATAAGCATTGACATTTTATTAAGAGAGACATACATCATATGATTAAAAACACATTAAGACATGAGTACCCACAATAAATAGAACGCTCAGACGACTACTATTAATAATAATATAATAATAATAATAATAACAATACTAAAGGGTGAGCTGACATAAGATAAAAGTTACATAACCCCCTGTATCTGATAAAAGAGCTGAGAATCGGTGATGGTAAAAGCAGCTGGGTCATGAAGATAAACATGTAAACTTTGGAACCGAGCAGTGAAAAGAGAAGCCCGACCCTCTCCCTCCTCCACCCTCATCAACTCCACCACAAAAAAAAAAAAAAAAAACACACACACACACAGATCTTTCAACAATCACACACACACACGAGAAACTTTTCTGGAAAAAAATTTATAAATAAAACACGATTTAAAAAAAAGTAATTAAATCTTAAACCCGTTTCACGTTAGACGCAGACACGTGTGCAAACGTGCTTTCCATCTGTACGACTCACAACCGAACAGAGTCTAAAAATAATTTATTCTGACATTATAATAAATCCCACTGAGGAAAAAAGGCTTCATCATCATCATCATCATCATGAGCTTCAGGCACACAGCAGAGTTAAGGGCTTTAAACGGACACCACGTGACGGCGTCATCAAGCCATTAGCATTATTTCGGAAATTAAAAAAAAGAAAAAAATTAAACAGCAACATTTTACCAGCTGTTTATTAACTCAGTGTCGAGGTTAAAATGTCAGGGGGCAAAAACACAAAGCGAAACACGTTATTTGTGCGGTCATAGCGCGCAAACGGAAAAAGCCTCAGTCGAACGTTACTCCGAGCCTCACAGTTTTAGCTGTTATACAAACAAGACATGTTTTAAAAAAGAGAGAGAGAAAGACGCTGTGAAAGACTAAAAGAAAACCTACTGAAAGCTGCAGTCGACACCGGATCCACGCGAAGCGCTGAAAAGAAAATGGTGAAGGAATAAAAAAGAAAGAAAAAAAAGCAGCGACGTTAACTAAAGTTTTGCACCTCCATCCACGCACGCGCCTCCTCAGTGTTCCGCATTAAATTTCAGCACTTCTGACTCCACAGCGCTGCCTCGCGCTCTTATAGGCCGAACAGCCTGCTGGGTAAAAAGATAAAGGGAAAAAAATTTCCGCTTTCAATAGCCGTGTATAATTAACGTTAAAAATCTACACGACGGCTGATTTTTTTTCCTTTACAAGATATAAAAAGCATATTTATTAAAGATTGTAGGAGGTTTTATAGCACAGCTCATTAATATGAAAATACAAGAGGTTCCAGACCATATTTGCTCAGCAAGCCTGTAATTGGTTGAGCAAGTTTTGCGTTGCTAGGTAACGGTCCGCCCAGGTCCCTCTAGTTTAGGCAGGTATCAGCTGCTCTGCACTAAATCGCTTTGACCTTCATTAATAAACTCTTTCGCCTCCAATTATCAAAATAAGGTTATAATTATTAAACCTCAGTTTCTCCTCATTTTGCAATCATATAATCTGTTTTTTCTTGGCTAGTCGATTTAACTGAATTCAGATTTATTGTACAAAAGAATTATTTGTGATTTAGACAACTATAAAAAATCCCTTATTTGTATATTTATTTTATTTATATTATTTCTTATAAATTTTCCTGAATTCATATAAAACTTTATAATTAGGCAATTGTCGCTTTTCTGTCCCTCGTCTAACTGACCTTGTTGATTTATTTTTTTTTCAATGTTTGAATGTTTTTTCCTTATTACTTTCTTAATTTATTTACATTTACATTTACAGCATTTGCCAGGCGCCCTTATTCAGAGCGACTAGGGGTTAGGGGCCTTGCTCAGGGGCCCAGAAGTTGTAACTTGTTGATGCTGGGAATCAAACCCCGATCTTTGTGGTGTCAGTCCAGCACCTTAACCACTAAGCCACCACTTCCCCTCATTTATTCTTTTATCTCAACACAGTGCCTGTGATTCTTATGCAGGGTTGCCTCTGAAGGAGGGAGGGGGTTAGTGGGGAGTTGGACGATTCTAAGTACCCACACATCCAGATATCTGCTTTATTAGTACTAACAGACTGCCAGGATACTGTAGGGGGTCCAATACTGCTAGCTGGGCCCCTGTGCTTATGTTATTGTGACATTCTATGCTTCTTAAATCATAGTAAATTACTTAACACATTGTGATCCAAGTCCGTTTGGACAAGCAAGAGGTGAGCATGATCATTGCTCAGAGTGTTGATAGGACGAAAGCTGATTTAAAGCTCATGTAGGAGTTTGTAAGCTTGTAAGTGATATTCAGTTGTTCAAAGACAATTCAGAGGTTATAAAGACGGCTTAAAGAATATGCTCCTTTTCATGCAGTATGCAGACAATGGAGTATTTGGTCTGTATCTTGTTGATTATGATTTAGTGTTCTGTATATGCTGTACATGTGTTTAGGGTTCTTTAGAGAAAGTCTTGGAGTAAACCAGTTGTAAGAAAACCACTTGTGTCTGCCTGTGCTTGGAGGAAATTACACATCTTACAGCAAATATAGAACATGTATTATAGATCATAACAGCGTTTTAACAGTGGACATTGTTTCAAAGCAGCTTTATACAGACAATGCATTAAAAACACAATATTATTGTGTGTACGTTTGTCCCTAATAAGCAAGCAAGAAAAACTCACTAGGAAGAAATAAGGAAAAAGAAACCCTCAAGAGGAACGAGACTCAATAGGGAAACCATCCTCATCTGGGTGACACCGAATGTCTGTATATTACAGCTAAGCGATGTTGAGGTGTGCAGTGATGGTAATTAAATGCAATGAAAACATAATGCAACTTATTATAATCCACCTACAAAAACCAGCTTGATAGGTGGACTGAGCACATTTAATTAAATAAGTGTGTTGTTATGTGTAAATAGGCTAGTGTCCTACCCGGAGCATATTCCTACCTTAATCTCTAAACCTGAGCAGGAGTGGTAACTAAAGGAAACTGAATAAAACTCTTAAAACCAATACAGGAATAGAAGTCCATTATGTCTGTTGTCTTATTAGTAAATACCGGACTTACACGCCTACTCAGGTAATTATGAGCTTCAGCTGCTTAAGAGTTGTGACTCATGCAGGTTTTTGCATGGGCGTTAATCGAACTGGCTGTTTACTGAAACTGAAATTCCGACATATGACCTACATGACACTGGCAAATATTTTTACATGCAAGCTATAAAGGATAAATGATGATTTGTGAAATATTTGTAGCCGATTTGTGTTGCAAAAATCCCACGTGGTGAATATGGTTGAGGAATAACGTGATTATGAGGTTAAGAAATCTGTTTATGATCTGCCAAACATTAAATAAGGTGCTGTATAATGAGGTATAATGAGGTAGTTAGCCGACAGAACATTAGGTGTGACAATCCCTTTCACCACAATTAGTAGAGCTATTAAATGTTATTTCTTTAGAACTTTAAGAATGATTAAACAACTGTCTTATTTCAGCCCCTTATCTGAGGCAAAACTGTTCTCTATCGCTTAAAAGGGAAATTCAAAAGGAAACTCTGAGGAAAAAGAAATAACAGTGCTCAAAGATAGAAGGATCTCCCCTAGAACAGATCTGATCTCATTTTTAGCCCTTGCTTTATAACAGGTTACGGGGATATGTCCCTTCTAAACCTAAACATTAAAACGTTTGCACAGTAAGATTTTGGGCAGACGTGAAAAGAGATTTAATCTGAGTGTGACTCAGCTGTAAGCTATGATCTTCAGCACCCGCTTGGTATAATCGGTCAATTATACACCTGATTCTTGTACTCTTTGACTGCTATATAGTATGGTAATATGTAGTAAAAATAATATTTTCATGTGCTTCCGCCATGTCGATATTGTTACATGAATAAGTTGGGTAATGTTTATTCAAATGATAATTAGTGAGTGCAATTTAACCAAAAATACAATGTTTCAGATACTTAGTGCTGCATTCGGGTTTTCTGCTATTTTTGCATCTGAAGTTGTCTCTCCTGTGGGCTCATGGGATAGTAAAGCACAAGTTTATCATATGCACACTTTAGAATCTTGGCAAAAGTAGAAGGGTTATTCAAGAACTTATTGCTTACTTGTTTTTGTGCATACTAAGGATTTGGAAATCTTTTTGAAAGGATTTGGAATCTTTATACAAACGTGCAACTGGAATTGGAATTAAAGCCAAAATGTAAGAACACTGATTTTATTTCGATTTTTGTTTCTGTCTGCACACTTGGCATTATATATATATATATATATATATATATATATATATATATATATATATATATATATATATATATATATATAAATTTCAGTTGCTACATGCATAATTCCTGTCATTCCTGTTGTTTATTCTAGGCCTTGACATTCAATTTAATTTTATTTAAACAGCGCATTTAACAATAAACATTGTCTCAAAGCAACTTTACATACATTATATACACAAATATACACACATACAAAAAATAAATAAAGAAATATACACACACATATACATACATACATATATTTATTTACACATATACATGCATACATATATACATACATATACATTTACATCCTTACAACTGACCAATTAGGGGTTAAGAGCCGTGCACAGGGGCCCACCAGTGGCAGCTTGGTGAAGCTGGGATTCAACTCACCACTTCCCCATATACACACACACACATTTTATATATATATCTATATATATATATATATATATATATATATATATATATATATAGATATATATATATATATATATATATATATATATATAAAATATAAATATACATACACGTGCATAGTATATATAATACTATAGAATACTATATATATAATACTATAGAAAAGAAACATATAGATATATTTTAGAGGAGTCAATGTGCAGCTTGTATAAAAGTATAGATTTACTGTTCTCTTAAAATAACACAACATACAGCCATTAATGTCAAAAAAGCTGGAAACACTGCGTAAGTACACCCTCAGTGATAACCGCTGTACATTGTTTAACCATGCAAAGTCACGTCATTCATCATGTTCATGTCAGATTAATAGGACCATACAAATCTGTGTTTCTCATGTCAGAGCATTTAAAAGTTTGTGCGTTGAGTACAATTCACTCCTACTTTCATTCATAATTTATAATTATCTTTGATTGGGTAAAGCTGCTTTGAAACAATGGATGACCACTAGATGATCAACATGGCACCGCATAGCAAAGAACTCTCAGATGATTCAAGAAAATCAAATCTTTACAAAGAAGATCTGTAACACCCTGAAAATGAGTTACAGTACAGTAGCCAGGGTCATACAGAGGTTTTGCTAGACAGGTTCCACTCAGAGTCCCTCTGCTGTGTGTCAGGTGCAAAAGCTGGCTTTAAAACAGACACGAGTGCTGCCAGCATTGGTTTAGAGGTTGCAGAAACGGGAGGTTAGCTTGTCAGTCCTCAGACCATATGCCACACACTGCAACAAGTTGGTTTGCATTGCCCAGAAAGAGGCCTCTTCTGAAGCTGCCGCACAAGAAAGGCCACAAACAGTTTGCTGAAGACGACCTGCCCAAGAGTATGAATTACGGAAACCATGTCCTGTGGTCTGCTAAGACTTGTTTGTCTCAGATGCTGTCCAGCATGTGTGGCGACGCCCTGGTGAGGAGTACCAAGAAAATTGTTTTTTGCCTATAGTTAAGCATAGTGGTGGTAGCATCATGGTTCTGGGCTGCATGACTGCTGCTGAGAAAAAAAAAACATGGACTCCAGCATGTATTGTGACATTTTAAAGCAGATGTTGCAAACTGATGACAGTTTGCAACATAACGACCCCAAACACACCGACAAGATGACAACTGCCTTGCCGAGGAAGCTGAAGGTGATAAAGTGGCCAAATATGTCTCTAGACCTGAAACCTATTAAGCACCTGAAACCTATTAAGCACCTGAAACCTATTAAGCACCTGCGGAAGGTGGCGACGCACCATGTGTCTATCATCCAGCAGCTCTGTGATATCATTATGGGAGAGTGGAAGAGCATGCCAGCAACAACATGTGCAGCTCTGGTGAATTTCATGCCTAGGTGGATTAAAGCAGTGCTAGATAACAACGGTACACAGTTTTGACATGTTTACTTACGTGTTTAAGTGATATATATATATATATATATCACAAATATAACTTAAAATTGAATTGAATTATTCCATTCCAAGATTTATGGATTTATTACCCTTGTCAAGGTCTAGACATACAACACAAATGATAGGAATTATACATGTAGCAACTGGAACACAAAGAGTGAGTGTAAACTGTAACTCGAGCAGGGCCTGTAGGCTTTACTGCTGTACTTATGAAAAACAGGCCATTGGGTTTCTTTCATTTTGGCAAAAAGGATGGTAAAAACTTGTTCTGAATTAGACTGAATTATTAGTAATGTGAAGAGCAGTTTGTGGCCTCAGCAGCAAGAGAGACATCCAGGTGCAGAGGAAACTGAAGCATCCCACAGAGAGAGTACTCCGATTCAGAGATCTTCAGGCTTTAGCTCCAACTGTGGGTGGTACGGTATTGGCTGGATAGAAGCAGATCTTTTGGATCACTGCGCAACAACATACTTTCTTCTTCATTTTCAAGAAATGTCAGCCAAATAGAGGAAACTAAACAATATGAATTCAGTGACATTCAAGTTCTCTAGATCCCAGACTGGCAAATTATGCTTTTAAGCTGATGCAGCCCTGATTGCAAGATGACTCATTAACAAAACCTACATTATACTATCATTGATTGCATATCGCTATTAAATACTTGTGTCTGATAGAAAGTGGGGATTTCTTTAATTACTTAAGAAGTAGAAGCTCTGATATTTAGTATTTAGCATTAAACAGCATTTAAAATTTGTAAGACTTTCGGTAAGAAAAAAAAAAAAAAAAAGGAAGTATGTATTTTGATTAAAGAATTAGTAAATTTTCCTATGTTATTCTGCTGCTGTGTAAATGAGAGTTGGTAACAGATCCTTAGTGCTGTGGTACAGAAAAAACAAACCACTTCCTGAAACATGCTTATAAGAAAACTACTGTCAACCAAAAGTCTTTTTTTGTTTACCTTGCTGTTGCACACTCTATAAAGAGCTAAATCAACTAGAAACTGATTTGAAGAGCAATTAAACACGAATTACCCTTTTTGGAAGATGGACTTTCTGGGTAATAATAATGTTTATTAAAAAAATGAACACTTCTATCTAATGCAAACCTATATTTCAGTTACAAATAAAACATTTAATCAATCTGATCTTCCAAAAAAAAAAAAAAGCCAATACACTAGAGCTGTGTAAACATATCGATACAGCTAACTACTGTGATAGTTTAGCCTCAGGTATTGATACATATTTCAATTGTTTTAAACTGATTTACGCTTGTTAACCGACTCTTCTTCTCCCCTCCTCTAGATGTCGCCCTTAAAAGGTGCAGGCTATTTATTGGTCCCTCAAATAATAAAGACGACAGCAGGCGGCAAAGCCTTTTATTAAAAAGCCCCACAGTTCTGAAACAGCCTTTCAATTAGTGTTCGGGACTCAGTCTCAGTGTTCAAGTCGAGGCTGAAGACGCATTTAATTAGCTAAGCCTTTAATCTGTAGTAGTTGTTGGGTAAAAGGGAAGAATTGAAGGGATCATGGATATAGAGTGTTTGGTGAACTGGGATATTTGTATGCTGTTGCTCAATCAGGCTTGTTGACTTTGGTGTGGTGGGCCGGCCTTTATCCCCGAGATCCCTTATGTCTGTGTTATCTTTTGGCTCTGGCTTTTAGTTAGGCTGCCATAGCTAGTCTTGCTGGAGTCCCCAATCTACACAATATGTCCTTAACTCTTACACAACAATATCTCTTTCTCTCATATTATTTATTTATATTTATTATATATACGATATATATATATATATATCTATATATATATATATATATATATATATATATATATATATATATATATATATATATATATATATAAAAAAATCACTCAATATGCTGTAATTAACAATAACATGCGGTGTTACCTAGATGGAGATGGGTTTCTATTGAGTCTGGCTCCTCTCAAGGTTTCTACCTACTTTATCTCAGCACGTTATTTTCTTGCCACAGTTGCCTCTAGCTTGCTCATTAGGGACAAACTTACACTTTTCACTGTTACTGCATCCTGTGTAAAGCTGCTTTAAGACAATGTCTGTTGTGAAAACCGCTATACAAATAAAACTGAATTCAATTGAATTCTGCCATCATCTAGGAATCAAACATGGCGGAATTTTTAGCCATTTGTAATATTTTAAAATGTATTGGAATATGAATTATATGGCAATATATCGTGATATATTGTATAGTGAAGCTTTTGCCAATACACAGCCCTAACACAATGCAGTACTGTTGAGTTTGTTATGAAGTAGTTAACACCTCGAACTCCGTCAAGGCCATAAAACGGGGAAAATTAAATGAGTGTAATTAGTTAATCATTACTGGCATATAAAGCAAATCAGCAGTCATCTGTATTCAAGCCTCCAGCATCAATGCTAATGCTCAGATCTCACGATTAGGACAAAAAACATGTGCAGTCAAAAATGCTCAGGTTGAGACATATAACACACAAAAGCACAACAAAAATAGAAAAAAAAAAGGACAAAACCCAGAAGGATGTGATGGAAAAAAAAAGAAAGATGTTTTTCCAAAGGTGAGATTTTTTCAGCTTTCAGGAGAAGCAGTACCACCTGCTGCAGCTGGCTTCGTCACAGAGTGGAAGTGAGTCACTGCTCATGTCACGGATGGCTGGGCAGCGACCATTAACACATTAAACACATGCTAGAGGAGACATATGCCCGCGCGCACACAAACACACAGGCCATTAACACATTAAACACTCCACTACATTCGCAGATGTCCACGCAAAATGTCACCCCCACCTCTTTCCATCCTGTGAGTCATCATGACATATTCATAACCTTCTTCCCATGACCTCAGCAGAAACATCATCGCTGTACAGCTTATTGGTGTCAGAAGGCTTTCTTGACTAGAGAAGAAACACTGCAAAGGGGCCACTTTTAAAAGCAGAAGGGAAAACAGGCACTAATTAAGAAACTGAGAGTACATACCAAGAATTTAACCATGGAACACATCGATGGAGGAGGGGCAACACTTTTATAATACACAACAGGGGTAGCTACTACAGTTATAACATACACTCATCTCAAAACAAAGTGACGAACAGAAAATAAACCTTGCCGGGAACAAAACTTAGCAATTACGGATGCTACTTTGTGTGGGACTGTCTTCGGCTTCCACCTCCTCCTCCTGTTGCTTTTATAGCATGTGTCCTTTTAAGTCACACACTGTTAAATAAACCAAGAGGATGACTTACAGTAAACAACACTGCAGATACTGAAAATAATGAGTATTTACCAAGACACATCACTATTAATAAAACGACGCCAGAGGCCATGAGACGTTCTCACGCTTCCAGACGCTCGATATCGAGACTGAATTTTAAAGATTATGTCCTCGGTTTCATTCAAATTATATCAAACTGAAACACGAATGAAATGGAGAACATTTTCTCAACATGACTTATGGCTTTCATTACAGGGTGTCGTTAGATCTGTGTCGGAAATGTATATGATAAAGGAGAATGATATTAGGCAATGCAACAAAACAAAACAACAGGCAGAACAGCCAAAATAATCATCTCTCAGGTTAAGATAGGACATCTTTAGAGCTGTAGGACAGGTAAAATAGACAGGTAGGAAAATTATTGTGATCTGTGTTGTCCACATATGCGGAGTGTGTTATTGACCCACCTGGTTCACAGTGACACTATCACAGTTTACAAAACTCCTCGTGTGCCAACACTTCCTGCTTATCTGCTTTTAGCCTTCTGTTTCCCTCTTCACGTTCTGTTCGCTGACACGGGGACCAACTAACCCAAACTCAGCCGTCCACTAAGCCTATCTGACAGATTCCTGGATAAGCAGAACATATACTGTGGTAAGTAAATTTCAAGAGAAAAACAAATTTGTTCTTTCACACAAAAGCATTTACACACACAAACCCACAGAATGTACATTTATATACACTACAACAAAGACACATGGCAAACATGAAGGGCTGGTGAACAAAAAATACAGCAAAAAAAACCTGTTTAAGGATTTGGTAAATATTTGAAGATGTTAGTCAGTGAAAAAAACCTGTCATCAAGCTGATCGCTAAGGAGTGGCTTATCCAGCCAGACTGAACAGATCATTTCTGCATTTTCTTCTTCAACAGTCTTCGCCTTTGTGTGCTCACCTGTTCCACCAACAGAAACTTTTTAACAGGACAAATATTTGTCATTATATTATTAGCAGAATGTGGAGTAAATAAATAAAGCCATCAAATTAGACTCCATATGGCATTATGTTTTAACCGAGACAACATGTGTGTGTATCCGTCACTTACTATGCTATCATTATATTATCTTGGGGTTAGATTAAAGCAAGCAGTATTACAGAGAAAAAAAAAAGTGTCCAGCACGAATCAATACAAACTTAAGCAAAAGACACAAAAATTTTCTGCCTGTTTTTTTAAAGGAATTACAAGGAGGCTTCAACACCTGCGTTACTATCCGTCTATTATAACAGGAACAATTAAATGTTAATATACACTTAATAGCCATTTTAAAGGAATTCTTATTCATTTAGGTATTTAATCAGACAGTCATACAGCTTCAAAATATTATACAAACATCATCCAAGTCTTTAGTTAATGTTCACGTGATCACTGTGACTCTGTGACCAGGGTCTGGCACGGCTGTTGGGATGAGATGTGGTGACAACTGGTTTGTGGATTTCATAAACTGTTGGGATTTTACACAACAGGCTCCAGAGTTTATTTAGAACAATGTGGCTTATCAGTCCTCACTAGGACCTGAAATATGCTGTGAAAATATTAACATTTGATTAAGTGTAACCACTATTTACAAAAACACTAAGCAAAAAAAAAAAAAAAAAACTATGTGAAGTCGTGGTTTTTGAAGTCTGCTGTTACATGATTAGCCCATTGAAGTAAATAATTAAGGAATAATAAGCAGAGGTACAGATTTATTCCAGTACCTTTTAAAATGGCCAGTAAATATAAAACATATGTTTAAAATAGCTCATTTAGACCTCGTGGGTAAAGGAAAATCTAAGAAGAATACAGTTTGATGATATTTCTCGTCACTTTATGTAACATCTTTATTGAATCGGTCACATTTGAAAAGATATTTACAGTACTCTCAGTTCAGTAAAAATACAGAATACAATACACAGCTCTCAAAATCCACCTAGTGGTCAAAAAAAAAAAAAAAAAACTAAAAAAAACCCCAAAACCTGACAGTAATGAGATACTCCGAATGAGGAAGAGAGGGTAAATAAATGGGGGGAAAAGCATTGAGAACATCTATAGAGAGCAACAGCACATTGTTGCTGCTGCCACCTGGAGTATAGGTGAAGCAAGGACAACTGTACTGCTTCCAGATGCAGAGAGGTGTGTGGCGGTGGAAACAAATGCTCTCGCAGGTGAGAAAAACGGTTCCTTCCAGCCGGTGCTGCTTATTACGTGCATTATAAAACACCGCATATTGTTTTCCAGTGGAAAAGGAACTGGTTTGAAATTCTGTTTTTTACGAGGTACAGCAGGAGTGGCCCTCTTCCTGTTATCTTGAGACTGGAGCTCCTTCAAACATCACAGTCTCATCAGTTTAATGGCAGACAAATCAACACTCAGTGGGGGAAGGGGGGGCATTTATGGCTGGAATGAAAAAAAAAAAAATTGTTCCAAAGCCCAAGAAACGTCCGTGCTTTAGGTGCAAAACCAGTACAAAAGGTGGCTTAATCATGGAGAGGTTAGCATATTCTCTGTGCCTTTATAAAACATGACTCGGTTTATCAAAAGTTATTTGTTGTCTGTCATTTTCTCTGTCTTGACTGACGTGTTCGGTATTTTTAGTGGAGAAACTCATCAGTGAGAGAAAAACAAAACAAAAATTGGGGAGAGAGATACAGTTTTTCTTGCTCCTGCTTTAGAAACATTTAAATATGCATATGTGAGGTCATAAATCCAATACTAATTCAGTCGAGCAGCGTGGATAAGAGCCAGAACACACAACCCTACAACTCAGCCTGGTCGAGTGTATAAAAGAAAAGAAAGGAGGGTATACTTACATGCTCACTGTAAGAAAAAACAATTAATAGTTTTTGCTTCTTTTTTTTTTTTAAACAAGTTTGGAATAACTGTGTGCAATGAAAGCAACACTTAATCTGTTAGATCTGCAATCGAGTGCAAAACCTTTTCCCCCACTAACCATGGTGAACCAAGAACATACTTGACTATAAATATGGACCAGAAAGTTTACTGGAGGCTATTAGCGGACTAACACAAGAATGTGTACACACACACACACACACACATATTGTATCAGTACAAGAGAAGCCACAGAGATCCCACAGAGAGCCTCTGGGCTGCATTCTCACAAAGAGGAAGAGTGGAAGAGATTTCAGAGGTCATATCATCCAGCTGTTGTCTCCCATAGCTCCTGGTTGGGGTCAGAGTTCAGCGTGAAGGAGTATGGAAGTGTAGTGGGGAGGGGGGGGGTTGTTAGTTTGGCTCGGAAAGCCATTTGTCCTGCTGCTCTGATTAAGCAATAAAAAAAACCCAATAAGCCATGTAAAATCCTCTTTCTTCACAGAGAAAAAAAAAAACATTGTCTGTGTTTGTTCGTTAGCTGCAACACATGACCGCTGCTGATTTGTTTGCTGAGCTGTAATGTTCTTACAAATTCCACTAACGTCTGAGCCATGCAGCCAATGAATGAGTCACTTAAGCTCCCTGTGCCTGAGAGTGGAAAGAAAATACAAGCGACACATAGATGAGTAGACAAAGTCATTGAGTGTGTCCTGGTCCCCTCTGCTTGGCAGTATAAACCCAGAGTCCAGGTGGGTGAGCGGAGAAGACCCTTAAACGCCTTAACTTCCGAAGGCAGGTACCTGCAGTCTGTCAGATAAAGAGGAGGTGAGCATCCACACTCGCTGAAGCTCCTTTATCGTTATGCCAGACTGCCAGGCAGGGTGATGTTGCCCAGGTGTAGCACTGGTAGTGGATGAGCTTCTGTGTTGAAGACCCAGTTCTCTAAAGGCAGCAGATCATCACTGGAGAACAGCAGATACAGATACCTACAGTACATCGAAAGACAAAAAACAGCTGTGAACCTTATGAATAACTGGACTTAAGTTTTTACATCATAGCTGCAGTGATGCAGCTTCAACAGCAGGTGGCAGTAATAGTTAAAAAGGCTGAGTGCTGTGTCAAAGAGTTGATTTTATACTTTATAAAGCTATTAATTTTTCAGAAGACCAACTTTTACCTGTAAGACTGAAAAAATGAAAATATGAGAAAAAGAAATAAATACTTGAGAGTCTCTGCCAAAAAGAAGCTCTGCTGGACGTCATCATAGGTCGGGTTCGAGGAGTAGACGTCTTTAACCCCAGAGAATCCCCCACTGACTCTGCAATATTTATCGATAGCCTGCAGTGAAAGAAACAGTGAGATTTATGCTTAACTGGAAGACAGGCTTTTACAATGTTATATATATTCATGGAACTGAATAGATAGAAAATACAGTATACAAGAGAGGATTATCTGTGTTAGGACTGCACAATATATCATTTCAGCACTGATACCGCAATGTGTGCATCTGCAATAGCCAGATTCAGGTGGGGATTATTACTGACTGCATCACAGTTCAGAGTGGATTCATTCAAGTGTAATAATGGAGTGAAAGTTTAGCATTCGCACATTGTTTAAGGTCTGTTACTGCGTAAACATTTCGAGTTTAAAGCATTCAGGCACAAAAAACAGTCATGTTTGTAGCTTTAACGAAGATTAATTGTAGTTAATTTAAACAGCGATGTCTGTACATTTCATTTCATTATTTAATTTCTGTAACGGAATCTGTATAAAAATTTCACCTACATTTTTGTTCTATTGTATTTATCTATGCTTATAATTTGTGTATTAGAATTTACACAGATGCACTCCCTTACGTAATCACCCCAATCGTCCATAAAAAATAATAAATTCCTTTCAAACAGAGCTACTCGGGTCAACTGGTGAAATGTTTTCCTACTGCAATTTATATTGCAGAAAAACGAAATATTGCGACAATTTTTTTCCAAAATGGTGCGGTCTTTTTTCCAAAATATGGTGTATATACACCAGCTTATACCTAAGTAAACCTTCATATCTGCTTTGAGTGGCAGCCCCAGCTTGCTTCACAATGCCAAACTGGTCTGTTTCATTGACTCATATAGGTTTCGGTCACAGGATTAAAGAGGAGACGAACACAAACAACTTGCCAATAATTATTGGCCAATAAAGCTCAACATGCTGCTATTGTTTAGCTGTAACAACGTTGGTGTCATACAGCTGCTTTATCATAGACCTATTTCACAAGGCTATGGACTGCATCTGGACCAAGCTCACTTCCACCTAATCTATTTAGCAAACAGCAGTTTGAGCAACAGTACATCTGCAGGCCATACCAGTTACACACTAAATACTAAAGCCTACGGCCTCAGGGCAACCGGGGAAACATTTCTAGTAGATAGATTGTGTATTTGTATAAACATGAAATAGATTGTATGCATTAAGATTGTTAAAAAAAATGTGTTTTGGTGGCATTTTGTCTTGCGTGGAAAGGAAGTGAGAGAGAGAGTTCAAGCTGGGATTTGAATTCAGGAAGCTCGGAGCACAACAGCATCATACATGTCACAGCCTAAAAGAAAATTAAACCTTGGTTTAAGTACAAGCTGACAACTAGGGCTGTTAAAAATCGCAGTACAGCTAATTATTGGGAGATTTTTTTTAATTCATGATAGTGTAAAATTTGAACATGGCAGAAAAAATAAGTGCGCTTTCGGGTTTGCCATTGTTGTATTTTTAGCTTTTTGTTTGACATTTTTTTTATTTGGAGTATTGCGATATGTATTGCATTGCAATATATCGTAATATATTGTATCGTGACCCATGTTTCATGATATATATTGTATTGTGAGGTCAATCTTGTGGTAGCTTATACACAGGATGATTCCAGATAAGATCATGTGGTATATAAAGCAAAAAGAGAGAAAATCAGATTTTACAATTTTTACAGTTCAGTTCTACAATTTACAGTGAATTACTATTATGCAAAATATTGTATTTCATTTTAAAACATCAGCACCACTAATGTGTGACCGGAGCAGGGCCCCTAACCCTTTCTCTGCACCAGGAGAGCTGCAGCAGAACTGACTCTACACTCTGACTCAACTTCCTAAGCTGGGATCTGTAAGGAAATCATTTTAATGTGCTAGAAATTCAACTTGACGAAGTTTCCTTTTATATCAGGTGGCTTTATGATCGCTTCTTACAATGTTAGGCTTTATGATATTATTTCAGCAGTACATCTATCAAGCACTGACAGGTGACGTAAATAACACTGATTATCTCCATCCTGGCACCTATTAGTAGGTGGGATATATTAGCCAGCAACTGAACATTTAGCCCTCAAAGTGGATGTGTTAGAAGGAGGTAAAATGGGCAGGTATTAGGATTTGAGCGAGTTTGGTCCAAATGAATTTGGTCCGCTGTGGCCAATATCTCTCAAAAGTGGTCTAAGGTGTTAATGGCTCATTGATGCCTGTGAGGAGCAAAGGTTGGCCCGTGTGGTCTGATACAACAGTCGAGCTACTGTAGCTCAGATTGCTGAAGAATTTAATGCTGGTCCTGACAGAAAGGTGTCAGAATACACAGTGCATCACAGTTTGTTGTATATGGGGTTCTGGAGCCCATGTCACAGGTACCACAAGCAATGGGCACATGAGCATCAGAAGAAGGTGTCCTGGTCTGATGAATTGTTTTCTTTTACATCATGTGGATGGCTGAGAGCAAGTGTGTTGCAAATTTGGAAAGTACATGGTACCAAGATGCATTATGGGAAGAAAGCAAGTCAGCGGAAGCACAGTGATGCTTTTGGCAATGTTGAACAGCACAACAAGTTTGAGGTGCTTGACTTCTACATTCCCCAGATCTCAATCCAATCTAGTATCTGTGAGATGTGTTGGACAAACAAGACTAATTCATAGAGGCCCAACATGCAAATAACAGAACTTAAAGGATCTGCTGCTAACATCCTGGTGCACACTTTTAGGGGTCTAGTGGAGTCCATGCCACAACAGCTTAGGGTCATAATGTTACGCCTGATCATTGTATTTGTTATTATTTTGTAAGTAAACAGAGGTTTTAAATTTACTTAACAAATAAAGCAACACACCAGCACTCAGCAGATGCCAAGAATAATCATGATTATATTAACATAAAATGCTATTGAAATTAAACAAACCCCTAGTGGGGACGCACAATTATAATAAAGTAAACAACCAAGGCTCACAATTGTCCAATTAACAGCGTGTAAGAACACAATGACATATGCTAAGAAAATTTGGGTTTAAAGGGCAACCTGGAAGCTGGTTTGCAGATCATAGCTGTGTTGAATTTACAGATATGCGTCTTTGGCATGTGAACGTTTTTAAACTGTGGCTTTTCTGACTGACTTATTGTCTTTAAGTGTTGGATGCAAATTGGAAGATTAAAGTTCGATTCCCAGAACCACCAAGTTGCCACTGCAAGGCCCTCCATCGTTCGGATGTATAAAAAGATAAATGTAAATCGCTCTGGTTAAGGACATATGCCAAATGACATAAATGTAAATGTTGTGCTTGTGCGTTTCTCATTTGGCTGCTGGTTAGTGAATAACATTAACTTTCAAGGCTTCAGGGCTGAACGCACACTTAACATCCACTTTCTTAGGAAAACCTGTACATTTATGCTTAAGTTTTAAATCAGATAATCATCAATACATGAATGCATGAATTCTGCAGCTACAGATAATATTTACATCATATATAGAGATACTCAACGGAGAGAGGTGTGAACATAAAGTGTGATCTCTGGGATACACCGATATTGGCAAGAATGTCTGTACAAACTGCTGATCCCCTGGAAATTTTACACACAACCAATTCTAGTTTAATGGTGTGGAAATGGTGTGGAAAAATAAATATTTAGCGAGCAACAGTTTTGTTAATAAGACAAATAAAAAAAAAAGGCCAGATTAGTTCCAGCTGTCTATAGCAACTTAATCACTCTTTATAATCTCTGTGTGTAGAAAGGCATCTCAACATGCACAACAAATCAAACTTCAAGGTGGACGAGCTACGACAGCAGGAGACCACACCAGGGTTCAAGGAACAGTAAAATGAGCCCATTGAGGGGACAGACTGACCGGAACACATAATTTTAAGTTCTTGTAACAACTTAAACAACAATCATTTCTAAAATTTAGATGTTTGATATGAACTCAAGCGCTTGGTCTGTATTTGTATTTTTATTTTGCGCTGCACCCCTGTCACGTGATTGGTTGATTAGTTAACTGCATGAATAAGCAGACATCCTTCATAAAACGATGAGTTTATACATCGTGTTCAATACATTTACGGCATTTTTGGCAGACACAACTTAAATTGATCTCCTTTATACATCTGAGCAACTGGGGATTAAGGGCTTGCTCAGGGGCCCAGCAGTGGAAGCTTGGTGTTGCTGGGAACCGAACCCCGATCTTCCAATTAGCAGTCTAACACCCTAATTACTGCACTACCACTTCCCCACAATACATTTTCATTAGAAAAAAAAAAGCAGGCTTTTTTCTCACCCAAGTAAAATTCAATGTCAAACCGGCTCTCATGCACGGTCTTAAATGTTATTAGTGTACTATCGTTTACAATGTGGCACCAGAATATTCCAGCCCAGCTCTTTGAATTATGGCTTACATTAAAGCTGTCTTATACAATTGAGGACGAGGGAAGGAGGGGTGGAGGGCTGTAGGGGTGAGAAAGCAAGGACATAAACAGCTCCGACAGGACACTGTCTCAGTAGACTTGGGAATTAACATAATACTATCTACCGAGCAGAGATGAGATGGGGAAACTGAGGACTGGGACAGTTGGACGGAGAGAGAATTTTAAAAGAAACATTAGCATAGACCTAAAAGGAAATGGTTTAACACACAGCCTCTATAAGCCACATCTAACAAAAAAACACAATGCTGCTTATGATTTGAGCAAGAAACCGTAATTAGACACTATGAAGGAATGATCAGAGCAGAAATACACTTCAGAATTGATTAGGGTAAGACTTTTTAATTAGCTCGGATCATGCAGAATGAAAACAACATCGTTTACATGAACAGGAAGTAAAAAAAAAAATGGACTGACCTGAGCTGCCTCCCAGCCCCACTGCCTGTATTTGGGGTCGTGTGTGAATCTCCACATGTACCAATAAGTCTCAATCACCTCTGGTCTCAGGATGTAATACTTCTCGTTTTGCCTCACAGCAACTGCCTCCAGCCCACTATCAAACTTGAAAGCCTCTGGACCAAGCTTTAATACTAGAGAAGCAAACAATGACATGGTTCAGGCTGCAGAAGAACAGAGCACGAGGTCATGGCAGTTTTTAACAGACAGTTCACTTGTAAATGTTGGCATTAAATTAGATAACCTGCAGTGTTATAGGACCTGTTAGGGAAAAGCTGAACTGGTTAATCTTAATTAAACAATGATAAGTATAATGCACAGACTAACAGGACATCTATGCCTCCGGGCAAACACACTTGGGTACAACTTGAGCCTGTTTATTTATAAATTTTTTCCGATTTGAAATTTGATTTAGTTTGAGTCTGTTATAGCAGAAAAATAACTATTAATAGCTATGGCTTTAGAGTAGAATGCTTAATAGCTAAGGCATCGTGTATTGGTTATAGATGTGCGGAAAATACAGGTATATATTATATTTAAATCGGTACAATACCATAATTTGCTATTTTATATGCTCTTGTTCTTGACTTTAACTGTAGATGGCAGTGCTTCCAAACTGCTGCTGACCATGGCTACTATGACGCAGCCGACAAAAGAAAAGGTTTGAAAATACTTTACTTTGCGTCACTTAGTCTAAAAAATGATATATTAAATGATATATTAAATAATATTTTACTGTTAAACAATAAAGCAACATTTGTTTAAATTCAGTATTCAAGACTGCCTGCAGTGCCAAAGCACTTATTAATTTAGGTTATTTGGTGATTTTAGTTTCAGAGAGGAGTGGCCAAATATAATGTTCTTTTGTTAAACAAACTAAAAATAGTCTAGTGTTTATTTTATTTTCACAATGACATATTCTTCCTGTCTCTACATGGTTGCTGCTCTCTGCATCAGGTGAGCACAATGTACACTTCATATCAATTCTTCACTTATTATACTAACTGTAATGAAAATAAACAAATGAAGTGCCAGTGTCCGTCACCTACCAACCCAGCCCCCAGCTTTAAACCTACGGAGAATTATTTATAAATAATAAATGTAATAAAACATGTTTAGTATGTTAACATTACTACCATTAATAACCTACCATTAACCAAGCTTAAGAAATATGATATATGAAGATCATCCACTTTGGTGATACATGACCTCTAATGTTTTACATATCTTTTCTTTATTTCTTTTTTGACATCCACAGAAAGGAACAAAAAAAAAAATCTCCAGGTAACCAGTCTACTATTTCGGAAGTAATATCAGCGCCAAGAAAATATAACCATTTTTATTTCAATCATTTTTGAGGCTGTTTTATTATATTATCAACCTAGTATCGATAACAAGATATTTCATGTATGGTATCCAGCCATCCCTATTATTGGCAAGGGGCTCCTGATACCATATATAACTAAGATTCAAAGGCCACGATACAAAATATCACAATGTATTAAAATACAATACATACTGCACTACAATAATATTTTAAAATAAAATAAAAATACAACAAATACAATTTCGGAAGCCTCCTTATTTTTTCCACCATACTTGCTTCTGACACAATTGTTGTATGTGTCAGCGACAGCGACAGGAGCGGAGGAGGAAGTCGCTTGACACAAACTAAAGGTTATAATTATTATATATTAAACTTGAATGTAAATCATTTAAAACAATATGTATCAACACTAAAGACTGAAATATCCATACACTACTGTGAAAAAAATATTTTTCACATCCTATTAAAAGCATGAGTGCAACAGTCCGATGTCTACATACCATATATATATCAAATAAAGTGCTTCTTTTATTGTAATTAACGTCAAAAAATTAGAACAACTGTTTGCTAACATTTGTCAACATTAGTACAATATAGACCCACTAATTTTAATATACAAATTAACTTAACTTAAAGCCATCTGCATGACTGCAGTGACTATAGTGACCTCATTACTAAAACGGAAGTTTAACCACATTAAGAAACATATTAAGCCTATTACAGCAACTGTTTTCCTTTAATTCTGAGTCTGATATGATACAATATCAAATCCGTCTTCTACTGACCTGTGCGATCGTAGCTCTCATGGCAAGTATGGGCAATCTCAGCTCCCAGCTGCAGGTAGTGGCCAGCCTTGTCTCCTGGTGACCCATCTGCCCCTAGGGCAAACATGCCCCCAGCAAAGCAGGTCAGGTGACCCATCTTGCGTTCCAGGTGGCCGTTCTTCCACTCGCCAATAAAGGTGAGGCCACTGCTGGACTTCCGGATGAGGTGACGTTCAATAGCCTTGTAGGACAGAACAAGGAAGGATAAATAAGAAGATGCAAGGTTTCAGCACCAACAGTCCTAGTTTTGCCAATGGACCATACCTCAATAGCATCATCGTAGGTTTTGCGAGCCTCTGTGTCGCTTTTATCGGACATGAGCCAGGCCTTCAAGAGATACTCATAAAAACTGTCTCCGAGCCCTCCTACTGACGTGTGATCTGATTAAAAGACAGTGGGGAGAGGGACACTGGTAATGCTGGTAGGATACACACACACAAAACAGTAAAATGCAAAAATTTGATCCAGTCATCAACAATGAAAAAAACTTTCTGAAACACTCAAACAATCTAAATCGAAGACAGTTGCTTGATTTGTCCAACCAGAGAATCAGAACAATAGAAAGCTAATATGTGCTTTATTGGGGAAAAAGTATATAAACCGATTAATTTAGTCGAGTTTTCAGTTGAGTAAACACACCTAATTCAGGTAATCAGTAGGAAGTAGGGCAGGAAGAGTTGGAACACAAGCAGAACAAAATAAATTAGCAGACCAAACTCACACTGGAACGAAGATCAGCCTTACTAAATTAGTGTTTAGTATACTACTTATTACAACAAGCATCCTTAAATAGAAGCTTTGCTACAATATGGACATGAATGAAATATCTAATGCGAAAGCCAGAGGTATGTCTGAAGTCTTGGATGTGTTTATTCCTCTATGCTGATTCTTTTAGTGAAAGCTATTGAAGTTTACGCAGGCTCAATGGAAACCCTTACTGTAATGGCGCATTAAGACACAAGTGTTAGCATGGATGTTCATTTGTAGGCACACTCCAGCAATTACCATATCGCTGCTACAGACTCTGAGGGACACGCTAATGGAATGTGTGTGCGCATGACTGAATCACATCAGCGATGGCGAGGGATTGTAATAGCTTCTTAATGTCTTTATGTAAAGCCTAAACTAAGATGGGTAGAAATAGTAATGGCACTGACTGCAGCTGGATAATAATAAAAACAGGAAACAATGTGTGGTTGTTAACTATACATTATAGAAAATTATAAGCCCTTAATTATTATTATTTTTTTTAAAAAAAGAACAATTTCAGGACAGTTGTTATCTCATTAAATGAGAAGTTGCTGCCTTAGGGTAATAAGGGAGTGGGGATGGTCATGGGATAGATGGTCATGCGCTAGCATTGTTCCTCCGGAGAGAAATGTGTGCACGAGTTGGATTTCCCACCTTTAGCTTTTAACCACTTGTTTACCACTTTGTGAGAAATAATGCTCATTCTCCTAAGCGTAGTGTGCATCAATACGCGGTCTCCCACGTAAACCTAATGGCTGTGGATGGGCATAAACCCACACACAAACCCAGTAATTACACACTTCCATACCGGGTCATGATGCATATTTTCAGAGGCTAATTTAGAACCACTTGTTTGTGTACTGCATTTAGAGAAATGATTTTAGACAGACAGAAATACGCAAAGAAAAAAACGTAGGCATGAGGTTTTACAAGCGTGTTTATTGTGTTTGTTAAAATATTTATTAGAACATAAAGAGAATAAACGAGAGAAATATTCAAACTAACAGAAGGGAGGGGAATCAGGGTGCAGCAAGTCAGAGGGGCATGACTGTGGAAATACGAGTGGCAAAAAAATGGCACATGCCGAAATTATAATTTAGAAAAAATACAATAAGTCGTATCTTCTGTTAAGAAGCTTCATTTTATTTTATTTTTTATTTATGTTGCTAGCATTTACAAACGACAGTTAAATACAAGTATTTATTCCTGGTTTGACAGCTAGTATGTTTCCTTATGAATGAATTTTTTTCATAAGTGGAGATCCTATGACTTTTGTTTTTTTAGCCCTGGTGGATTGTTTAGGGACTATAAAAATTCCCATTTTTGTATATAAACATACATGTGAATGTTACCCTTGAATGGACTATCTGATGATTCATGCCTTACTATATTTCCATTTCAATGACCATGATAAAAAAAGAGAACTACTGAGGATGAATAGGACACATGGAGAACACGAGGACAGAGGTGGAGAAACGGGATATGAAACAGGGGAAAACTCTTTTTTTTGGACGGGGTTCAAAAGGGGAAAAAGAAAATGTATGTATACAACCACACCTCAAGCACATATAGCAAGCAAATGATAAAATACATATCTGATATCTGGAATGTATGTTTTTGTTTGTAGCAAAACTCAAAGTTTTTAAAGCTCTTTCACAATATAATGATTTTAGCTCAGACTCGAGGGTGGACGCCAGCAACCGGGTTCCAAAATGAGGGAGATATTTTACAGAGGTCATGATAAGTTATGCCATAAAGGTATAGGAAAGAGTAGTAGAAGCTAGGTTAAGAAGCGTAGTAGATATTTGTGAGAAGCAGTATGGCTTGGTGCCCAGAAAGAGCACTACTGATGCAATCTGTGGAGAAGTACAGAGATGGTCGTAGGGAGCTGCACTGTGTTTTTGTAGAGCTGGAGAAAGCATATGACAGGGTACCAAGAGAAGAGCTGTGTATGAGGGAGTCAGGAATAGCAGAGAAGTATGTCAGGGTGGTGCAGGAAATGTATGAGCATGAACAGTAGTGAGGTATGCAATGGGTCAGACAGAGGAGTTCAATTTGGAGATGGGACTGCATCAGGGTTTAGCTCTGAGCCCCTTCTTGTTTGCTGTGGGGATGGATCGTCTGACGAGGTCAGATAGGAATCTCCTTGGACGATGATGTTTGCAGATGAAATTTTGATCTGTAGTGAGAGCTGGGAGCAGGTGTAGGAAAACTTAGCGAGGTGGAGGTTTTGCTCTGGAGATAGAGTACGTGTGTTTAAATAAAAGGGAGGAAAGTGGAACAGCGAGAGTATAGGGTAAAGTTGTAAAGAAGGTACAGGACTTTAAGTACTTGGGGTCGGCAGTCCAGAGCAATAGAGAATGTGTGAAAGAGGTAAAGAAGCGAGTACAGGCAGGTTGGAATGGGTGGAGAAACGTGTCAGGAGTGATGTGTGACAGGAGAATATCAGCTAGAATTTAGGGGGAGGTGTACAAGACAGTAGGGAGACCAGCTATGATGTATGGTTTAGAGACAGAAGTAAGACCAGCTATGATGTATGGTTTAGATTCAGTGGCGCTGAGGAAGAGACAGGTGGCAGAGCTGGAAGTAGGAGAGCTGAAGATGTTGAGGTTTTCTTTGGGAGTGACGAGGTTGGACATGATTAGAAACGAGTTTATCAGGGGGACGGCTCATGTTAGATGTTTTGGACATTGAACAATCAACTCCTTTTTGAACAGAGGCACGGGCCCTGCTGACTTATTGCTGACAATAATTGTCTGTTCTGTCCACTCACTCCTAGTGGGTCTAGACCTCGTGTTTAAACTTCAGCAGCGCGTGTACACACGATTCATTGAAATGTTGGTTACAGATATACATGCTGCCTCTCAAAACACTTATCTTTATTCCATTGAACAGCACAGAGACTTCCTGCCATTCCTCATCATTTCCGCTCAACTGTTTAAATACTACTTCGATGATACACCTTCGTCTGGTGTAAGATGAATCCACACAGCAAGATTTTCAGTATGCCTGTATATCTATAGCGGACGACACACACTCTATACCCACCCAGCTTCTGTATACGTTAAAATGAAGCACGGCTGTTGGACTTTCAACACATAAACCAGGTTGTTAGTTTAAAAATGGCAGCCATATTGTCAGTTTTAGGAACTGTTAGCATCAAACACTATTCAATGACATGCTTTAAAAAATAGGTATACTGATCTCATGTGAGCTACTAAATGGAGCAAGTGGTAGTTTCAAGGTTAGGAGATCGGACTGCTGATCAGAAGGTTTCGGGGTTCAATTTCCAGGACCAGCAAGCCGACAAAACCATTAACCCTTAACTTCTTACTTGGATAAATGAAAAACCTATCAAATAAAACTGTCGCTTTGGATCAGAGCTTTGGTCAAATGCCAGAAATTTCAATGTAATAACTGAATACAGAAATAAACGGTTGTGTTTGTCAGAATAATCTATTTAGCTGAATTAAAGAGCAACGGTGTGAATAGGCCACTGCCTCACAGACAGAATCCTTGTAAAATGCCACAAGTGCAAATCCACGCCTTTCTTTGTATATTATTTATGAAAGAAGTGAAGGTTACTTACGCTGCCCCCAACGGCCTGTGCGAGGGTTCAGGTAGTTTGGATAGAGACCATTAGGTCTGTCCATTTTAGCCAGCAGCTTCCGGATATGCATCACCTGATATAATAAGCAGAGCATAAAGCGGCGTTCAAAGAAGAAAGAGCAGAAACATAATTTTGCACATTTTGAAACCACAAACCTTTTGATAAAAGGCAGGATTTCCAGTCAGATATGTAAGGTGCACAAACTCCATGTGCAGTGTTCCAAACTCAGCCAAGATGCTGCTACCAGCCGAAGCCCAACCCCAGTTACGGCCCACGCCACTGAGACAGAGAAGATGAACAAAACGAGGTCATCTGGTATTCTTTACAGGATAAACGCAACGTGTCTGTTGAGAAGTTTATTTTATTTCTTTGAAATTTATCAACGCATGTTTTAAAAAGTGTTTGAAAATGGGATACCCTTCACTAGCTTAGCGCAGAACCATTATTTATTTTATTTTATTTGTTAAATATGAAATGCTAGCTCACATTTTCTCAATTAACTGTAGGAGGCGGCTAACAGGGACAAGTCAAGGAACTGGTAATCTCCAAAATGATCATAGTTGCATAAGGACCAAAGGGCGCTCAGGAGAATAGTTATATTTTGAATATTTATCATGGTGTTCCCGAAAATGTATATTTATAATCCCCTTGAACTGCAGATGCTTTTAAACAAGTTCCACTTTACTTATCATCAGTCAAATATGTTATCTTGTCAGAAAACTACAGCAATAATACAATAATTCCCTCCATTTGAAGATTTGCCAAATTAACCGACAATATCTTCAGATTAGAGGAGAAAACCAGAGTACCCAGATGAAACCCGTTTCAACACTCCACACACGACAAATGCTAGAACCCAACCCCTAACCCCAGCAAGGAATTTCTACCAAATGTGCTGGACGCTAAGCTACCAAGGATGATTACCTAATTTTTAGAATTCCAAGAACATATGACATGGGTTTTCAACTGAGTTTGAGGTTTTCAACTCAAACGCTAACAGTAATAATAATATTCTTGGATCCTGTTCTATTCGTTTTGGCTTGGCAATAAAGATGCGTCACCAGAAGCTGTAAATGTAGAACACTTAATTAATTGTCAGTTGCTCTCCCGAAGGATCAAGCAAGCCACTCCTTGTGTTCGGTACTTATTCACATTCAAAGTATGCTCAGCACATCCTAATTGAGAACAGCATGTTTGTGTTCTTGTCTGAAGAGTTGTTTGTAGTGACAGGCTGAGTGGAAAAACCATTAACAGAATAAAAACCTTCATCTTTGGCATAAGACACATTTTGACGGTCTGTTGTCTTCATTACTTTGACATAAAAAAAAAGAAATTGTTAACCCTAGGTAATTTTGTTGTCCTACTAAAATGTATTTCGGTATTATATTGTATATTCGATTCTGCGCAGAGTTGCATTAACCTACTAAATAAAGGTAAGAACTACCTCTTAAGGTTGACCATGGCCCAAGGAATGCCTGTCGGGGTGTTGAAGGCAGGAAGCAGCTTCTCTGCCAGCTGAACAGCCTTTACCTTAAAAACCTGCCAGATGGACAGAACAACACCACAGGAGAGATGATGATGTGGGGGGGAAAAAGGTTATATATATATATATATATATATATATATATATATATATATATATATATATATATATATATATATATATATATATATAAAACAGTAAAATTAGTAAAATGGTCTTTCTACCCAATACATTTTATACCATGCGAACTGGAGGGATCATTCGGCTTTTCCCCCTCATGTGTGAGGACGGAAACCCGACAGCTTAAGACATGTATGAGCAAATATGATCGGTAAACAGAATGAGATTACTTCACTGTGCAGAACAGCATTCCACCAGGTGACGTGTAGGTGTGCCAGATTAAGTAAGAGCCTTAAATAGGATGCTGCTGCTGCGTTTCAGGGAGAATCTCACTTAAAGCCACAAGAGCAAAATCAGTAACCCAATACAAAAACCAGGCTGGCAGTGTCACACACTAGATATTCATTATCCAAACGCATAAACTATCCTACTACTGTAAGTAATAGTACACACGGCGTGGAATAGTGTGTGAAAATATCCAAGTTGTGCTGTTTTAACAATGTACGTCAGAATTTTATTGATACTACTGTAAAAACACTTTTTTTTTTAAAGTCATTTGAAGGTTTCATATTAGGCTTTTACTTCCTGTAAATCTTCAAAGTCACTTTAGTTACAGTTCATTTGCCCTCAATGCTTGACTTTAGTGGAGTCTTCTTTTCTCTTCAATGTCTTGCTCGTAAAGCCGTAAACACTGCCCACTGAACGCTTTGAATGATCAGCCTGTTGACTACCACCTTCACACTCGGACACTACAATATCTGATGTTGATTTTCTCTCATCGACATCCTGCTGAAGAATCCTTCGGGTCTTCTGGTCTCCTCGGTTCATTTTCAACACTACCCACAATTACACTATAACGATCGGCCAGAGCGCTCCAATTCAAACGTAGAAGAATGCCTGATCTGAATGTTGTGGCAACAGCCTGTTTATAGACAGCAGTTTAGCATTATTCTTTATCTATCCTAACCGAGAGGAATCCACCTTTACGGTTTCTGTTTCTCTTTACTTGACGTTAATCATGATTAATAGTATAAGACAGTTATTTAACCCCTAAGTAATACAATACATTCTTATAGTATTATGAATGATACCAACAACACTTATAATACCATCAACAAGAATATTAATAGTAATAATACCAACAATAAGAATAATAATAACAGTATTAGGTGACCACGATTTTCAAATGCGACAAACTCCTATGACTAAACAGCAAAATTTAACCCCCATCCCTATTAGAAACAGAGTGCACTAATCCACCACAAATACTTATAGACAGTTTGTTTCTAGAAATTCTGACTTGAATGAGATTGCTAGGAATTTATAAATGTAGCTTTATTTTTCTCGCACACTGGCCTCACTGTAAAGCTATACTAGCAGAGATTTTCGAGAGAATCTGCAGGGCACCTAAGATGGTCGCTTCAATCAAAAGCTTTTTAACCCACACATTATGCAGTATAGCTTTTAATAATGACTGATAGGTCAGTATTGAACAGTCTGAAACATAAGTCTTGAGCAGAACCAGTATGATGCAATGAAGCTAACGCCCTGCAATGGGTTATAAAGGCAGTGTAAAATGTCTTCAATGCTGCAGTGGACAAAAACACCAACATTTGACAAAAATGGGATTTCCAAAATAAGAAAAAAAGGAAATAGGTTTCTGCTTGCCTGCTGCTGTACCGCCGGGTTGATCCCTGACTGAGAGGGGGTGCCATAATTGGCTCCCAATGGAAAAACCCACACACAGGACAGAGCAGATAGCCAACCCACTGCTCTCATGTGTATAGACCATGGCTTTGACCTAACAGTAAGAACTCTATCTCAGGCTTGTTTAGCGAGGCATAGCCTATAAAAATCTCAGTGTCTTTCTCAGGGTTTTAAAGTTGGTGCACCGATACGGTTATAAACCCATTTTTTTCAGAATATCTGCTCCTGTAGATAATTATTTGCACGTTTCTTCCATTCTGAGACAGGAAAAACATGGCACAGAGATTCTTGTTCCCACCTCATAAACTTTTCCAAATTAATCACATTTTTCATGTCAGCTGAGACTAATGGAATTTCCATGACTTTAGAATATATGCAGTGCCTTGAAAAAGATTATTTAAATAATACAGCAGAAAGTCTGCCTTTAAGTACATGCCTTTTGGGTTTGGTCTTATTTCTCTACTCTGGTAATAACTCATTTTGAGACCACTTAGGTGTAGGGGTTATCTTGGAGACCAGCAGTAACAGGTTTTAATGATGTGGCTTACAGCGCAACCGGAGAAATCCAGTTTAAACATCAGCATGTTAATAGTAATCGTCTTTTACAGGATGTTGCACAGTCCAGACGACATTTAGCCATTATTGTAATCCTTAATGGTCTCCTTAAACCATAAACAGTGTTGAAATCTCCAAATCTGTCATTTTCCGGATAAGAATAAATGATGATTTGCTGTAAATTATTAAGGCGGTACATGATGCTTTCGGTTAAAAAAAAAAAATCATGTTGGCTGAGGAATAGAGATCACTGAGAATTAGCACCATCTTTTCTCTTACTAGCTGTTAATGCTTAAGCTTAACTATGGCATTTCAAAGATCTGAATCAGATGAACTCACATGAGCACAGTTACTCCTAAAGTCATTTCCTACTTCAGTTAAGCTACTCTGTACAACAAAACCCTGTGAATGGATTAGCTTGATGGAGCTATTCGCCCCAAAGCATTTAACAAAGCATCGAACAGCATTCAGCCTCTGCTGACAAAATACAAATATACAGGTAAAGGTCTAAAGGTTCTTGAATAATGCACTTGTATATTAAAGCACAAGTGACCCGTTCGATATTGTACATACTTGGAATTTTATTAGAGTTGTGTAAATTAAAAATGATTATTTATGTGGGTAATATTAGTACAATGTGGGTAACAATAATAATAATATTAGTACTTGTAAGTAATAATAATATAAGCTTATGTGGATAATATTAGTACTGAACAGTAATTTTTCAGAACCCCTTTATAACATCTTTAGAAAAGAGGGTATCATTAATGAGGAAAAAAAACTAATTAGCTTTTAAAATCATAACTTTGTTAGCATATTAGAAAACCATTTAAACTCTATCTTTTAAGGCTGTTAAAGAATTATATATACAAATGATTGTCTACACCACTGATTAAAATTACTTTTAGGAGTTTTCTGCAGGAGGAGGGTTCGGGTTGTCAGTTCTTAGTATTAGTGTGCAGAACATTTAGCGGTGTGTGTGTAACTTTTCTCCTGTTTGCAGATTCCATGATTGAAAGCCTGCTGCGATTTGGGTCCTTTTGGAATTTGTATAAAGCGAGCAGCAATGATGTATGGACCCCCACAGGTACCTTTTCAAAATAGTTCTTTTAAAGCTGACAGATCCAACCAAGCGGGCCAGGCCAAGAAAACGACCACCTCATCTAAATCCTACATCACTGAGACAGCTCTGATGAGTGCTGGGTCTGAGGACGGAGGAGGAGGAGAAATGGGGCTTGTGCAGAGATCCTGGACCTGCCTGTTCACTGAGGGCCTCTCTGGCCAAAAGAGACCTCTTCAGTCAATTAATGACGTTAGCTGTTAATTATAGCCAAGAGGCCAAATGCAGCAAAGCAACTTTAAACACTTCAGTCTTTCATTTCTTTCTCATTATTCATTCTAAGACACAGACGAGGACAGGGTGGGGGGGGTGTCAGGGACAAAAATTAGAGGGCTAAAGGAGAAGTAAAATAAAAGAGGCGCAAAGGAAAAGGTATGGGGTTGAGGAAAGTGTGAGTAAACATCATCCATCATGTTGACACAGGCTGGTCGGGAATAGGCTGAGTGGCAGGAAAGGGCCAGCATGAAGGCAGCGTTACTCTGAGGACAAGAACAAAAGCTTCATGCCTAGTTAAAGTTTCCACTTAATTCTCTCCCTTTATCTCTATTCTTCATGTCCATTACTCGGCCGTATTTCTGCTACTATCCCTTTTTAGTTAACTTGCAAGGCCTCTTAAGTTCACCTTTAATAATTTCTTTCACATCCATTTGCAGTCACATGCAAGGTGTCTCCGCCGATTCTCAGGATACGTGGCAAAAGCTACGAAAGGCAAGTGACCTTAAAACTGAGTAAACAAAAATGAACTTAACAAAAATGCAGTAAAACAAAAAAAAAAAATCCTGTTTATCAATCTGCTGCACCGACCTAGAGAAAATCATTTAGCTACATGTTGGAATGCTGCAAGTGAACAGTTTGTTTCGTATCAGATCACAATAGTAAGACAGAACTTGGATTATGACACTAACTTGCCTAAATCATACCAGTTACATTATTCTTAAAAAAAAAAAATCTTATTTTAAAAAGCAGATGAATTATTAATCTTTAGTGCAAAACACAGACGTGTCGCTATTGACCATTAGATGCACAAATTCTATTAGGAGCCCAGATGGACCCAATTACACTACAAATCTAGATTTTATGTAAGGAAAGTAATCTTTAACACAATGTTATTCCATTTTAATACCAACACTTGAATATTCAGCTAATACTCTTTTGTATTTTATCTGGGGTTTTATTTGGGACACAAATATATTTATATGGGAATGCATAAACTAGGGCAGGGCTGATAAGCGATATCACATCCAATTGTGGGGGGAAAATGTTTTTCTGCATCCAGAAAATAATAGAGAAACCCTTAATTGATAATTGACTAATGAAATTTAGAGCAAAAAAGTGATCTCTGGGCTGCTGACCTTGACTTTGACCTTGTTTGAGTGTTTAGGAAAAATCTCAGGAGGTCTCTAAAGGTTACACAGAATGTTAATTTTCCTTCTAGAAAAGTATCCAGTAATGAATATTCTGCAGGCAGAAATGCCACGCTGATTAATGAGGTCAAAGGAGAAGAAACAAAGTAAAGCCTTCTACTAAAAAACATTCTACTTTTTTTTTGAAAGAAGTGGAAATTCTGGGATGTTTTTTTTAGACTGCTGATCATAGACATCATAGAACATATCAACTCTCTAATATTGACCTGAACAGCACAATTATAAAACAGCTATGAATGACTGGGCCTGAAGCAGGAACTGGGGGAAGTCAAGCCTGAGTTATTAAACCTCTAAGAAAGAAACCCCTCGCCTCACTTCCTCGCCCTTTTTGCCTCACTCAACTTACTCACGGTGACAGAAAGACACAAAAAGAAAGAGAAACACTCACTCATTAATTTACCCACTCAATTACTCAGCCAGACAGACAGACAGACACATGTTGGGAGAAAGACACACAAAGGAAAGAAGGAAGACCCTCACTCACCCAACCCCACTCGCCCAGACAGACAGGACAGCAGATAAACACTTTGCTATAAACCTGGACAATTTATTAAAGAAATGTCTTACTTCTTGTCCAGAGAGGTAGTATGCAGCAAGCAGTCCTCCGATAAAACGGATATTCACCTCGAAGACAGATACTTCCACATTCTGTGGGGAATGAAGACCAAAGGGAGACATGTTTTAATCTTGCAGCAGCAGCAACAACAATGCAGCACCTTGCTAGAATAGATCACTATTTTGTCTGTGTGTGTGTGTGTGTGTGTGTGTGTGTTGAGAAGCAATAAGACTAAAGATGATTGCATACATGTTAACTGTCCGCTTTGACCCTAATTAACGTGAATGACTGCACACTCTGGGACAGCGGAGAAGACGACTGACTGAGATTGGGTCAGTTAATCACTATGTTTAAACCCACACTGCAGGCACGTGTCTGAGGAAAAGTCTACACAAGGTTCCTCCACACAACTGTGAAATGTGAATAAAGTGGAATTTGTTGTTATATTATGATGAATCTTAAGTTCATGTTTAATTTATTATATTTATCAAAGCCCAACAAAAGTAAAAAAGGAATAAAATAAAAAAAATGAAGTCATTTTAATTTCTGAAGTATTTAAATGTATTGATTATATAAGCCCTTTCGATGATTTTCCTAATTAACTACATCATAAAATGACTGCATGGTTTAAATGATTTGACGATGTGGTGCCATGTCTTTCAGCACAATAAAGTCTATGATAAATTTTACATCCTCATGATGTTTATTACTGCTTTACCCTTGATATTTCAATATTTTTTTTTATTATTTTAGCAGGCTATTATATGTAAAGAAGACTTGACTGTGATAAACTCACCACACTGAAGTCTAGGTTCTTATCAATCCACTCCTGACCATCTTTAAACTCATCGTGGAGACCCATTATGTACAGCGTGTCCAGGGCGTCTACTATTGAGGCACCCAGCTGGGAATTACCTGCAGGCAGGTCAGTACACAGACAATAAGGTCAATACCTTTAGCAAAAGAAAATAACAGAGTTATTACAATATTAAAGAGCAATCTGGAGGTAAGCAGGTGTAAATGGGGTCTAGTTTGTGTTCAAAACATCAAAAAAGATAATAATAAATACATTTCTTCAAGAGCAACCTTTACACAGTTCCTCACAATCCTTCAAAAAGCAAAGACAAACCAGCATGAGGGCAAAAAAAGTACATGGAAAAAAATAAAACTCTTTATTTATAAACCACAGAACATTTATTTGTTTTGTATGTGTTCACAAAATGTTCCGACAAAATATTCCGAAATTCACACAGACTACAATGTCTACAAGTTTTTCATTTCCAATAAGCCACAGAACATTTTCCGTTCTTGAAACTAAGCAGGTTTCAGATTAAATTCTTCAGTATGTAAAAACAATTCTAGGTGTTTAAATACTGCGCTTTGCAGTATTGGATATAACCAAAATGACCGTTACTTAATGGATTATTTTACTGGTACATGACGTATAGACATATTCTATAAATATGTTTATAACATATACTTGTATAAGTAGTAGTAAAAAAAGTATTTATTATCTATAAATATATAAATTACACATATTATATTTTAAAATATCTATACTATTTTTTAGTATAAAGTATTTATACCCCTTTCACATTTTGTCACCTTACAACCACAAACTTAATGTTTTTTATTGAGATTTTATGTAACAGACCAACACAAAGTAGCACATAATTATAGAGTGGAACAAAAAATTTCCGGTTTTCAGAATTTTAGGCAAATAAAAAGCTGAAAAGTGTGGTGTGCATTTGTATTCATCCCCCCCCTGTGTGAATACTTTGTAGAGCCACCTTTCACTGCAATTACAGCTGCAAGTCTTTTGGGGTATGTCTCTACCAGCTTTGCACATCTAAAAACTAAACTTTTTGCTCATTCTTCTTTGCAAAATAGCTCAAACATTAGTGGGTTTATGCGTAATTAGGCTTATTTTGATCACGTATATCCGGAAATAAATGCACCGGGCGGCGTAATAAAATTTGGGCTGCTTCTTAATACACCTGGCAGGTGTTTAGTTCTAACTAAACTAACTGGTGTTCTTGAAGAATAGAGAATTTTTTTGGGTGTAGGTTTGTGTGTGTAGAATTGAGAACAGTAAGAGTAATGTCTACATAAAGATCCTTATCCAGTTATACAGTGTGATATACAGAAGTCTCCATCAATAAATCCTGAAACTACAACAGTAAGTCATGAACTTTGCAATCACCTGAAAAATGTACGATAAGACAAAAGGCTTTTGAAACTTTTTTTTTTTTAATAGCTAGTGGCTGTGTAGCTACGCATAGTATCTGAGGAGGAGACAAGGAGGGACGAGACTTACAAAAGGACATGATTATGAAAATCCAGCCAATATAATGACGATAATGGATGCTGTACAGGTTTTTACATCTTGGACATCATAAGGACATTTGGGAGACGCCCCTATAAAGAACGACTTACAATTGTTTAACTAGGAGGTATCAAAAAGTTTTGAGACACCCCAACAGATGGTGTTGAACAGATCATGGGTTTAATTCCCAGAACCTCCAAGCTACCTTTGCTGGGCCCCAAAGCAATGCCCCTAACCTGTAACAGCTAAATAGCCAAATGTCAGAAATGTAACCCCAGAGGCCCACCTACCTGAACATCGTAGTCATGACATTTGACATTTGTTATGCATTCTAATGTGCAGTGAACTTATAAAGGTTGTTAATACAACCAGACTGAGAATGTTTTCGACTGCATTTTTACATGTATTTTAACACCATTTCTAAGCCATTACTTATCTATTCGAGAGAAAATTGCAAACCTACTCGAGTGTAAACCTCAAATCTCAGATGCAAGCGCGTGTGTATGTGAGAACGAGCGCTTTATGAAAGGAACGGGTAATGACAGAAAGGGGAAAAAAAAGAATAGAAGGATAAAGATCCTTTGAATACAGTGTATTGTGTGTAAATGTTGGTGTGTGTTAACATGCTGTAGATAACATTCATTCCCACATACACATTTTTTTTTTTTTACACGTAGGTAAAAACAACACTCGGCTTTGTAGGAGCTGACCACGTTTTATTGAGCAAAAATGAGACATCATCCGCCAACAAATTCCTTTCTATCATCAAACTTGCTGGCAGACATTTAAGTGGTTCGGGACCCCTTTTCACTGAGCTACAGAACTGTGATGCATTGCTTGGCATTTTAATCAACTACTGAGGTGCATCACTTAATTAGGACAAACGGGACACCGAGGAACAGAACAGTAGGGGACATGACTGAGGAAATGACACTGATGAACAAAATGAACAACTGGGTCTAAGAGATGGGACAAAAGGAGACTGAGTGAAAGGATGTTGGAGGCTAGACTTTGGAACATTACAGGACAGAAACGAGGATCCAGACACCAAGCACAGAATGGGGGGGGGGTAATGATGGTAGGGGAACGAAAAACAGATAAACAAATTAGGACACAGAGGGACAGTACAAAACAGAATCAGGATGGGGCAAAAAGCAAAAAAAAAATGTTAAAGGCAGGACAAAACACTAAAACAGAATGGGACACCAACAGGCAGAACAAAAAAGAAATAAACAGGACAAGACAGAAAGCAACAAAATGTGACAAAAAGGTAAAGGTTGTAGGAAGCAAGACAGGACGACACAATGTCAGGACAGGACAAGATGGTTAAAGAATAACAGCAAGCAACAGGATAGGGGCAAAAAAATGAGGCAAGACAAACCACTGACGGACAGAACAGGTCCGGACACTGACAGGATGGGACAAGACCTAGACACACATGACTGCCCAAAACATAGGTGGACAGAACAAGACACAGAGGGGCAGGATAACACACAGACTGACAGAAGAAAATGAACAAGTCACAACAAGACAGACAGTCAGAACAAGATAGACAGACAGGATAAAACAAAGGAACAGGATGCGACAAAAAGGGAAAGGACATTCGAGCTAGGACAAGACATCGAGGGCCAAGACAGGACAAGACACAGACGGCCAGGGCAAGACAGCAAGCAAGAGGATGGCAGAACAGAACACAGACAGACAGACAGGAGAAAATACAGACAAACAAGACAAAATAGCTAGCTACTGGATGAAACAAACAGGAAAAGGATGGTGAGGGCTGGTCTGAACACTAATAAACAGGACAGGACACAGAAAAACCAGACATGACACAGAAGGACGGGACACCATTCCTAGACAAAACAAGACCCTGACAAACAGCACAAAACAGCAAGCAATAGGATGGGACTGAGGAAACGAAGGACCATAAACCAGCAAAACAGGTTTATACAATAAAATATCCTTTTTTTCCTTCATCAACATTTCTTTTCCTATCACTTTCATCCATCTTTTTTCTCTCACTTTGTCTTCAATTCCAATGAAGTTGGAACATTAAGGAAAACATGAGTAGAAAACAATTACCTGCAAATTATTGTCGATCCATATTCAATTTCAAACACCTTGAAGACAAGATAGTCAATGTCCAAACTAATAAACTTTACTGTATCGCGCCAATAGTCTTTTCTCCACTGGGTTACATCACCAACAGCGTTTGGGAACTGAGGACACTAATTGTTCAAGCTTTGCAGGTTGAATTATTCCCAATTCCTGCTTGATATCTGACTTTTAGATTTATGGCAGATAGGTCAGGGGGGGCAGGCAGGCCAGTCTAGTGCCCGCACTTGTTTACTACAAAGCCTTGCTGTTGTAACAAATGCAGACGGTAGCTTGGCATTGTCTTGCTAAAATAAGCAGGGACGCCCCTTAGAAAGGCGTCGCTTAGACAGCAGCATGTTTTGCTTCAAAATCAGCATGTACCTTTCAGCATCTAACGGTGCCTTTACATATGTGCCAGTTACCCATGCAGTGGGCACTAAAGTACCTCAGATGCTGGCATTTGAACTTTGAATAAAACAGGAAAAAGGGGTGGAAAAAGAGAAGATGAACCCGAGATGCTCAGAAGCTTTTCCTGTTCAGCTGCTCACAGTCAGACCTTTAAATCTGATTATATGCCATGGATTCTAATCATTTAAAAAAAGAGCAACAGATAAATATTTCATTACATTTCAGGACACACACACACACACACACACACACACACACACACACACACACACACACACACACACACACACACACACACACACACACACACACACTTAACAGAAAGCTGGAATCACTCAGAAACCAAATTATATTGAGTGCCACGATAATAATGATGATGGTGACAGACCAGACCATGACAAAGATTTTTAATATGGTTGTGACACCATGTGACTTTACATAAACTTTTGATTTATTAGTTTATTTAATAAATTTGCAAATCAAACCATCGACTAGACGCTGCAGAATTGTTTTATGCTAAATTGTAAACTTTTAGATTAGTTCTGTTACTCATATGTTAAATGTGCTCAATGAGCCCCTTGCTTTTTTCTAGCCTTTGTCCAGAAAGGAACTAATATCTTTCCTTCCCTCATCTGCTCTAATGCTCTCTCTCTCTCTCTCTCTATCTAATGCTCTTTTTCTTTCTTTCTCCCTATCATTTCCCTCTTTCTTTCTCTCTCTTCTCTCTCTATCATTCATTTTCCCTTCTGTCTCTTTCTCTCTCTTCCTCTCTCTCTAATGCTCTTTTTCTTTCTTTCTCTCTCTATCATTTTCCTTTTCTCTCTCTCTCTCTATCTATCTAATGCTCTTTTTCTTTTTTCTCCCTATTATTTCCCTTCTGTCTCTTTCTCTCTTTCTCTCTCTCCCTCTCTCTCTAATGCTCTTTTTCTTTCTTTCTCTCTCTATCATTTTCCTTTTCTCTCTCTCTCTCTCTCTAATGCTCTCTCTCTCTCTCTCTCTCTCTCATTCTCTGTCACTTTGTCGTTCTGTCTTGCTCTCTCGTTCTCTCTCTCCCTCTCTTCCCCCACCCTCTCCCTCGCTTTCACTTTCTTGCTCACACACACACACACACACACACAATCCTCTGGAGAGGATGAAATAGGCTGGCAAATCGGGTTGTGTGGGCCCATTTTAAGGAGCAGGATATTATCTCGAGACCACAACTGCACTTAGTGAGAATGCGATATGGCAGCTCGGCACCTCCTGACCGATGGGGGTTTCTATTTTATACCTTCCTAAGTTTTTGCACGGTTAACTGATGCACAAAGTAACATCTGTGGACAGAAATGTAAATGAATTGCCTGCTGTAGTATTCAAGACATGAGATTTTCCACTGGGCAAAACCATCCTTACAGGACAAAACAAGCGACTGGCCCAAATGAGACTACTCTGCTTCAGGCTAGACATACTGTGTGAAAGAAATGGTCTTAAAGCCCCAGCTTTTTTAAATGTCTTTTCAAAAAGGCATATTCTAGGACAGAATATCCATTTACTTAAGTCCACAAAAATTGGGACACTGTAAAATCTACCTGATATGCAAATCTCATAACCCCTATATTTAACTCACAACAGAACATAACCACAGGGCTAACGGCCAAGTGACTTTTGTGCGGGACCCAAGCCCGGATAAAGAGAGAGGGTTGTGTCAGGAAGGGGATATGGCATGGAAACATTGGACCGGATCGGTATGGAATTGTATGCCTTTGTCACACAGCACAGTGACATTTCCTTTTTCGCATATCCCATCTTAGACATTTGGGGTCAGAGCGCAGGGTCAGCTATGATACAGCTGACTGGCGGTGGTAGGGCTTGAACCCTGGTCTTACTTTGGGAGTGACGAGGATGGACAAGATTAGAAACAAACACAACCCAGAGACAGATCATGTTGGACGACTTGGAAACAGAGTACATTTGAAGCAACTAGTTTTTAAAAACGAATATAATCTCTAAATGGATGGCAGCAACACAAACACAAAAAGTTAGCCATTGTGTAGCGCTGCGTAGCGACCACTCTTCTTATAACAACAGATTATATCGTCTGGGTACTGAGGTAAACAGACAAAATTCAATTGCATGATTTCATTTTAAAATTCTTTGTTGAATGAGGTTTATTTAAAGGCTGCATTCGTCTCTCCTAGGCGGAAATCTTATCTGAGGGCCCCCCCCCCCTTAAAAACTGTGTACTGTAAATAATAATGTTTTATGTTTGCTGTGCAAGTACAACAACACAAACGGGGCAAAATTGTGCTTCAGTTTAGAACCCCGGTGAGAGAGAAAAAGTCCAGTAAGTTCAGGCGCCGATGCTATTTTCAGGATGAAGTGGTTTTCTCTTCAATACAGATGATAATAATGTATTTTTAGATGAGTCGGCTATGTTTGCAGTAATAACATGAAGCTGCTTGACGGATAGTAAGGTCTAGAATGGACATGACCACGTCGTGTCCTGGCACGACCACAACAGCTTGAGGTTTTCTACACAGGAAACTGGATCCATTGTTATATCGCGTTGTTCCGCTGCCAGTAAAGGCAAATAATTTGAACGGACTTTATTGTTGCTCTCGCCGCCCTGCACCGCTCATGTTTGGTGCAAATAAAACACTAAAAGAGGGCGCTAAACCTGCGTGTGAACTGATACAGTATTAGACTAATATTCACTTTGTTGGGTTTTGCTTTTTTATATAGGAAAACCTTAAAGAAGAATATTTTGGTCAACCCGAGAATAATATAAGAAGCAAAAATATTTCTAGTTAAGGTTAAATGTGATTTTTACTCCTGGACCTCAGCGCACAGCGTCTTCACATCAGGGCTATAATACGTCACCTTCATTTTTACACGGGATTGTAAGCTGTAATTCTGATTGGAATTCAGAATTATTTTAAAATCAAATAAATATAAATGAAATACTCATCATTTATTTTCATCAATTTTTACAAACCCACAGGAAGCCACATGCAGCGCCGGAGCCGCGGGTTGCTGACCCTTTGGGCTGGGGCATTGATCATAAGAATTGATAATATTCAGCTAAAATTGGTGCAGTGCAAAAGTGAAGCCATTTTTTCTTAATATTAATTGGATCTAAAGTAACAATATTCATTACATCACCCTCTAATTATAACCTTCTTCAACAGATCTTACTTTAAAAGCAACATCGTGTGGAATCACACCATTCCTAGGATCTACCCGTTCTTGAAGCTGAGGACAATAAAAGTTCATTTCACATCAAACATCGTTTCAATCACTGTGAACACACGAACACACACACACACACACACACACACACACACAGTGTGCTGTCTACAGTCAGACAGAATGAACAAGAGAAATCACATGGCTCATTAGGAACATATTAACCACCTAGGGAACGCAATTTCACAGGAAAAAAAAACCGAAAGCATGAGTAATTTAGGATTTTGTGAAGAATCCTAAGGGGATGGATAAAAATTATGCAAATGAGTTTCAGGCTATTAAAGCGGAATGAAGCATATGAAGGGCTTATAGGAATAGGCGCTATCTGATTCTTTCCTGGTTCTCCAGTCAGCTTGTCCACTATAAAACCCTGACCTTTTCATTTATACTTTCCGACCCCTTATCGTCATTCATCCTGGACCTCTCTCTCTCTCTCTCTCTCTCTCTCTCTCTCTGCAATATATTTTCACGACTTTGCTCTCTGCTACAAATATACAGCTCATCCAAACCCCATCAATCAACTATCGCTCACTCAGAGGAGCTCCTTACACCCGTCAGCCTTCTACTCCAATGATATTCCATCCACGTGGTTAATAAATAACCACACAGCCTTCAGTCTTTGGTAAAGCTTAACAGTAACGTAGAAGCATGCTCTATGCATACTAATTAATGCTTTGCTACTAAGAGTGGGGGGAAAATTTGATTCCCTCGTAGCATCGCAATGCGGAATGTGGACGATTATAAGTCAATTTGCAAATGTCAAAAATGGATTATTTATAAAATGTTAATCAATATCGTAATGTTGATGGAACGCAAAAGGCGGACCTCCAAAAGCATGGGAAGTGTAGCACTCGGACAGTCTGTGGAGTAATACAGACGTATGTAGGCGAAAGAGGAATAGCAGATCATTCGTCCGAAATCCCATACTATTTAACTTCCAGGATCAATGTTTTTTCAATAAGTATTTATTTAAAGTGACCTACTACTCCTGCAGGGATACTTTCCCAAGAGACAGAGGGTCATGACTTGCAATAAGCGGTGACGCGGCACTTCAAGTGTTTTACTTAAAAAAATAAATAAATAAATAAAAAATAAAAAAATCATTGTTCACTGTAGTTAGATTGAATTTGTTTAACATCATCCAACATTAAATCTGCACTGCTGTGACGTCGTATATCACCTGTCTGCATCAAAATGGCGGATCTAGTACTTTTAAATTTTATTTATACTACCTAAAACTAAATACTATAAGAAAGTACATTTTTGACAGTTGGGAAGTGCGTACTTACTTAAATGTAGTGCATTCTTAAGTAGTATGCAGTTTCGGATGAAGTCTTAGTTTTAGTTACTGATTACGCATCCAATATGGCTGTTGCTGCTAAAATGGGTAAATTGTATCCTGCTACAGGAAATGTTTCATTTACTGTTTGTTCTTTGTAACTTTGTTGCCAAATTTCTTCCATTTGTTTTATTAATAAAAGATCATGAAAGTAAATAAAGTATGGGCCCATTACAGATTTTGATGCTTTAATAGTAAAACAGTAAGGAATAAAATCTGTTTAAAAACAAAAGATGCATCAATAATCGTTTTAGAATCGCATTGCAGATCACAGAATGGGAATCGAATTGAATTGTGAGGTGCCTCGAGTTTCCCACCCCTATTTACTAAAAGCAGGACAAAAACTAGTGATGGGCATAATTAACTGATCATCGATAAATATTCAAGAAAACAATGAATTGAATCGTTATATAGTTTTTTAACAACATTCTAGACTGGTGAAAAAAAATCCAGACCCAGAGACCGGTGTGTGTGTGTGTGTGTGTGTGTGTGTGTGTGTGAGTTTTCGAAGTCATGATAAAAATACGGAAAAAGAAAACATATTGAGTTCAAATTCTCCAAGATTTCACAATGTCCAAACGCAACTAATAATGCAAATGTACCCAATCCCTGCACAACTATACACTTTTATCCAATCACAGTTGCAAGGTTGACTGTTCAAAACGTAAAGACTACCTCAACAAATTCACTTCCTTGTTTCTTAATTTAGAGATGTGCTAATACAATAACATCTTTCATTTATCAAGAAAAATTACTGCAAGAGCGCGTTCCAAGCGTTTTCCTGATGATCTTCGTGAAAGCAGGGTTGGACTGTTATACACACATGCATTGTGCGTGCATTGTGTTGTGTACTTTGCAGTATTTTGTTTTCTGCCACCAGAACAGTATAATTATATATGAGTATATACACTATAATTTTAGCGAAAAAAACCTAACAATTAATCTAGAATTATTCGTTAATCAATCATTGATCATTTTCGCAATAAAGAAATTCGATAGAATCCCTAAGAATCCTATGAACATGCTTACACACGCATCCTGTAAGCATATTTCACAGTTTCACGACAAACAGTGAGCAGAGTTTAATAATAAATGCAGCTGTGGGTTTAAGTATTAACAAGTATGAACCGAAGAGAAGATCAGAATCCATCTCAGAACTTTAATAAGCTCGTATTTCATCCGAGATACATTAAACCATAGGCTGAGAGACATTCGACAGCCTGCATTATTTAGAGAACTGCAGTGTGTAGAGGGGGTGTAGAAAGTCCAAAAATATTGAATACAGTGGAACCTTGGCATAGGAATGGAATTTATTTGAGGGGCCAGTTCTGAAGGATAAAACTGTATTTCCCCCTAAGAAATAATGTCAATGTAGATACCGTTACAGCCACCCGAAAAAAGAAAAAAAAAAATACCAAAATGACCAGGTTTCCATACAAAAATCATAGTTTTACATGTGAAAAACATTTAGAAAAGGCGCGTGACTGGAATTAAAAATAAAAACAATAAAATAAACCCATGCCAGCAACTTGTCACCCAAATACACCTGGCGAGAAATCTTGTATGGCGAAGGCAATGTTAGAATCGTTAGAATCTTCTCTTTTTACACCAGTTTGCAGACTAAAAAATTTGGCATCACGCTTCGGTTGGCTTTGCTTCACTTTCCACTTGCAATTAGTCACAATCGCAATTTGAGCACTTATGATTTCTAACCCTGCGATTTCCTTTAGTTATTTATTTAGACTGAAATTCCGAACACTGTAACGTTCGTGTGCATAACCCAGTCAGCGCACCACGCAAGTATGCTATATGCACTCTCGCTTCCACATTCAGTCAGCCAGCAGTGTTGCCAGATCTGTCAGTTACTCGTCTAGTTGGCTGGTTTCGAATTTGATTGTGCGGGTGAAAAAAAAAAGTTGTCTTGGGCGGGTGTACGCCATTTAAGTTTAACGAATGGACAAGTTTTGGGCTAAAAATCATCAACTCTATCTCGCAATACTGTCAGCCAGCTCAATCCGCCGCACGCAGTGTCCATAGCAAATACCATTTACTCAACATAGCAAATTCTTACTTGGTAGCTCCAAGATTTGCATAGGGTTCTGGTCAATGACGCAGGTCGAATGATCCTTACATGCCCTTATCATGCAAGCTAGCATACATTTCACCAACAGGTTATCGTTAGTGATAACGTGGGTTTGTTTTAGTCTGTCTTTTCCTACTGCAATTGTCAATCTCAGTTCCAAAGTCCGAAGGTTCAAGCACAGGAGAGGTAATAATTACGGCTGTTAATAACACTGATAAGTTGTGAGATTTACCAGGATTCACAGAAACTATGTTCTGTTTTCTCTCTTTATTTACACACGGTCTGTGTCTCCTTTTATTGAGACGATGAGTGAAGTGAGAATTTTATGGTGTCTGTTTGTAAGAAACAATTTATTAAACATTTGTTAATCATGCCGTTAATGCAGTACTGTACAGTACGATAAAATGTGTGCCCTGAAAAACTATTTACAGTTTATTGATTGGTATGATTGGATTTTAGGTTAGGTTAGTACCCTTAATTGATCTTATGCTGTCTGTTTTATAGACAGTTAATTACACTAATATTATTTTATTGTGTAATGTTATGTTACGTTGTGTGCTATTTGTGCATTTACAATGTAGCATGTGTAAAAAGCCAAAACAAAATCGCAAATAAAATTGCAATTGCAGTATTCCTTAAAAAATGATTCTTTTTTTTCCTATATTGCACAGCCTTTTCCACTGCAACCTGGAGCGGCTATAAGGACAGAGTCTTCAGCAGGAAATATTTTACCCTAAAGGTGAATGCCACTGATCCACTATCAGCTATCACCCTGGCAGACCCATTTCAGCCTTGTGTGAATCATTAACAGAGGAAATGAATGATTCTCCCCCTACACCACCCACCCCACCCCCAGTTATGCCCTTGCACTGTCTGTAGTGCTCATGCTGATTCACACACGTTTCTGGTTTTTTTTTTTTTTTCCAGGAACTGATTATTGATGCTGCTTTCATTGTGCAGCAGCCCACTCTTATATTAGTTACTCATTTCTGAGCTGAAGCCTCATCCTGACTCATGTTTCAGACCTACACTGTAAAATCTCCTTCCTTCAACAGGATTAGCTCTGGTGACCAATCCACTCATTCACAGTTTCAGCCCAATGAATCCTGGCATTGTTGTCTTGGAATATGTACGTTACAACAGAGAAAAAAAATCCATTGATGGTATAACCTGGTCATTCAGTTGACCTCATTTTGTGGGCACATAACATTGCAGAACCTGACCAACTGCAGCAACCCCAGATCATAACGCTGCGCCCACAGGCTTGTACTGTAAGTTCGTGAGCATCACTTCATTCACACTCTTTTCTTACCCTGATGTGCCCTGGAACAGGGTAAATCTGGACTCATCAGATCGCATGACCTTCTTTCCTTTTTTTTTTTTTTCAGGTAAGTCTCACTGATAAGTGGTTTGCTTGAGGCTACACAGCTGTTTAGTCCAAATCCCCCAAGTTCTCTTCGCATTGTGTGTGGAAATACTCTCACTATACTTTCAGTAATAAACATAGCCATACTTTCCAATGCTTTTTTTTACAATTTGATTTCATCAAACGCTTACGTTTTTTTCGGACATTTGTTCTTCGAAGATGATGGTTCTCCACTATCCTTCCAGTTTTTAATAATAAAATAGACAGTTTAAACCCAATGTTAGTAGTTTTAGCATTCTCTCTGGATTTTCTCTTACCTACACTGAATAAGAGCTAATGGGAAACTGGCATTTACCCACTGTATATAAAAAAAATCCCTTTCATCTACAAAATACACATAAGAGTTCCAACCTGCTTATCATTATCTGGGCAACAGCTGGAAAGATCAACAACAACACACAAATAAATGCAAAAGTATGTGTGTGTGTGTGTGTGTGCTCGTTTGTAGCATTTCTAGACACAGAACTGGTTGTCTGGAAAAAGTGTGCTAATAAGTTTGCACAGGCTTCACTATCCACTTTGAACAGAGCTATTTACATGCAAATGAGGCGACAAATCGGCAAGTGCAGCGCCTTTTCAAGTGATGGGGAAACGGGTGTTACTCACTTACCGAATATATTTGTGGAATGTCCTTTCTTGGCGATGGGTTTGAGCTCGTTGTGTCCCCAGCCGTACTGCCTGTAGCTGTCCCACGCGTGCTTCATCATCTGGTGAGGCACAGATAGCAGAGGGAGTTAGTAAGCCTCATGAATTTAAAGCAGGGTCTCAACTCAGTTTGACACACAAACACAAAAGAAGTCATAACCAGGGTCGGAAACACAATTGTGACGAGACGACCCAGGACCTGAAGCCTTGGTGGAATTCTTATGGCACATCCTTTCACGCTTTCAGATAAAGACGGCCCAGTATAAGCGTCTCTCATTTCATGCAACAATTAGCATTTTTAGGCAGCCGGCTGACAGTGGGCCTTTTCTTTAATGTGCAGTGATGCGTTTCAGGAAGCAGGTCATAGGGGAAATGCACAGGCTTTGATGCTACTTTTGGTAAATCAGCAATCAGAGCTGCTCTGTTACCCAGAGGCCCATTTGCTGTAGCTGTAACTCAGTCTGGTACACTATCTCTTGCCCTGCAGAACAATAGCCATAGGGAACCTAGCAAATCCTGCAAGTGTTTGTATGTAGGCAGGGATGTAGCAAAGTTGTGTTTTTGCATCAGCCCTTCTCCAGACTTTGGTTCCAAACAACAAGTTCCAGTCTGCTTCGACTTGACATCTTTGTCACTTTCATGATGCAACACCGTATCTTTACACACAATCCATATGCAGAAGCCGACAAAATAAACGACTAGACCTATTAGACTAAATATTACAGAAGCCTCTTCTTAGCTATCTTTTGTTGTTCTATAAAGGCAAAAACAATAAAAAAAAAAAAAAGCTTTCGGATTAAATCTGCCTGCATGCTTTTCCTGTTCTAGTCCTCTGCCTAGGCATCATGATCGAATTTTCCTTTATTGTTCAAAGCCTGGAGACTCCGTAACACAGTTGTGAATGGATGAAGGGTTCTTTATTCATAAAGCAAAGTGTCGTGCAATTTTCTTTTAAGAACATGTAATGATATTACAAGTAAGATAAGATTTGATGAGGAATTTGGAAATCTTCTGATTATAATTGTTGAGTTTCTTAGTCATCTATGCAAATTTAACCATCAAAACCTTTTTTTTTTTTTTGTGGTTCCTAAAAAAATTCAAGAATTAGGGCTGTGTAAAAATATCAATTCAGGTAACTAACGCAATATTTTATTACACATTAGTGTATCAATATTCTAACCTCAGGTATCGATAATAATTAATTCATGTTTAAGTTAATATTTGATTAAAACCGTCAGTTTGTCCAATTCAATTCAATTCAATTTTATTTGTATAGCGCTTTTTACAATAGTCATTGTCACAAAGCGGCTTTACACAATCGAAGAAATGATAAGATGAAAACGAAACAGAAATCAGTTTGTCCCTGATGAACAAGCCGGAAGTCGACGGTGGCAAGAAACAAAAAAAACTTGCTGAGGCGGAATAGGAAGAAACCTTGAGAGGAACCAGACTCAACAGAGAACCCATCCTACACAGTACAAACTAAATACATTTGTGAATCCTCTACATTTATATAAATATTGTGAAACAGAAGGAGCTTTTATTATCAAGTTATTCACCTGTTTTATTTCATACTCATTATTCATTGACATATTTAGTAGTTTTACACTTGTATACAGGTAGAATACGTACTCCGTTGGCACTTAGAGTTTTCTCATGTTATCTTTGTTTAAGCAAAAAGCTTTTGGTGGACAGACCGAAGAAGTAAATCAATACATGTAATCAAGCACCCAGGTCATTATTTTGTGTTTTAAACCTTAAGCCTGCAAAAAGCTATTCTTTTTGGTAGCTGATTATTAGAAAAATAAATCAATTAAATATGCAATTATTGAAATCAGCTTCTGCTTTTTTCGGCTTTTGCATTTTAGGGGTCGCTTGGCAAAGTTTCACGTCGGATGCCCTTCCTGACAAAACCCTCTCTATTTACCCAGGCTAGGGACTGGCACTGAAATCACTGGCTTGTGACCCCTGTGGCTAGATTATTGAAATCAGCTTATGCAAGTAGTTATAATATTTCGTTAGAACAAGACAATCAGAATTTTAAAAATGTCAAAAGATATTACTATTATTTTCCTAACTAATCTGTTATTTATAATAATTATTATGCATATCACATTTTAAATGCTAAAGTGATCATTTTTTTTGATTTATCAGTTACTGTAGTGGTAAAAACTAGAGACAGAAAGTGCAAACCGGGTCTTTTCAGGTTTGGGACTCGGATTCTACTTAAACACTAATAGAATATTTTGAATGTACAGACTGAAATGTATTTTTTTAGGGATTGAGGAAAATATGCTGATGTGTATAATAAATGCTTCCATGTCTGGATATGTAGGTATTTGTATACACAGTGTTACACTAATAACTAATCTTGGGTTACAGATGATCTTAAACACTGTTGAAGTATTAATAACTCAGTCTTCCTAATTGGAGATAAAGATGGTGTTAAACTTGCAAAAAGAATTTAAGCAAAAAATTCAGGAGGCTAAACTGCAGTATGAACCAAAGGTTGAGAAAAAGTTTCATACGAGTAACACGTGGCCTAAAAGCGTATGATGGGAAGAAATCAGAAGCAATATAACATCCAGTGCTACTCAACTGAATCGGTTTAATGCTAGTTAGTTGGAAATGAACAACAGGGCATCCATTAAAAATAGATAAAAAGACGGTGAAGAAGGTTTCTATTAACAGGTTAAACTTCAAAAGACAGCAGAGCCTGATAGAATTGGGGGAAGTTGCTGAGGGAATGTTCAACACAGCTGAAAGAAGTGTTAACACAGCCTTTTTAGCCGTCTTTTAATGGTCATGTACCTCAGGCCTGGAAAGAGAGACGCATCATTCCATTGCCAAAAAAAGGCACATGCTAAGGATCTAATAGATGACAGACCAGTGACTTTAACATCTCTTAGTTAACAACTCCTCAAAGAATTAACTGGGAAACTTGATCCTTTTCAGTCAACAGAGTAGAGTGTTGACAATCATATTGCATTAGCTAATTTTGTCCATGATCCCCTGGTTAACCAAAAAATGGACAAATTTGTCCTCTACAAAAAGGACAGAGTCTCACCGATACGCCTCCAGCAGCTGATGGAAATGACTCAGGAATACTGGACACAGGTGAGGAAGCTCTTACCAATTCGGGTCGCAGTGCTAGCAATACTAGAAACACAAAATGCAGGAAATACCAAGAGCCGTATCGTCATTAAATGTAAAGAGGGTCCTAAAATATTTTCTTGAGGAAAAGGGGGTCTCGGATGAACAAAGGTTGGAAAAGGGTTTTTCCTTGCCACGTTTTGGCTTGCTCACCAGGGGTGTTTTTGATTTTTTTTCCTAACATTGATTGTGGACTTTTGTATTGTTACTGATGTTCTGTAAAGCTGCATTGAGACAACGTCCATTGTTAAAAGCGCTATACAAATAAACCTGAATTTAAAAAAAAAAAAAAAAGACATTTTGATGTTGGTATGATAAATAAATCACTTATCAAATTTGTTCTTACTGTTAATATTGTTTCCTGGTTTAATTTTCTTCTAAAAGCAAAAGCCAACTTATAAAGATTATAAATGTGGCGGGTAAAACTGGTGGAAGACAAACACCTTTTCACCAATTTTTTTTTTTTTTTACTGTGGCATTAAAAAGGAAAGCCTCTGTTATTGTGGGAGAATCTTCTCATCCCCTGTATGACTCTTTCCAATAACTTCCCTCTGGCAGACGGTACAAAGTGCCTTCAGTGAAAAGGGCCAAGTATAAGAAGACCTTTATTCCAACTGCTATATTTTAAATAGGCTCTTAAAGTGAATTTTTGTAACCCCAACTCATTTCACATTCATAACAGAGGTCATGCAGTACCTTCAGCTAGAAAGAATGAGATTTGCTATAAAAGATGAAGTTCTATGACATTTGGGGTGCTTTATAGACCATTTAAAAAATGATTTCCATCTAAGAAGCAGCCTCTCATAAACAATGATACTTTAACCAGTTGACAGCAAAGGAGAAGGGTATTGAAATTTTATCTTAATATGTACTATGGGATGTTTTTGTAATATTGCGTACATGTGATTGGGATCTAGGCGTGTTTTTGTTTAGTTTATTTCTCTTTTTAAAAAAAACACAAAGAGAACATTTAAAAAAAAAAAGGACGTTTTGGTGTTAGCAGTACTAAAAAGACAACATTTTAACAACACACTCCTAAAACAAACAGTTATTTTTACACAAAATCATCCCATATTACAGACGTGCTGTTTTTTGGGGTATTAACTGGCCAAACGATCACTTGGCAGAAGGCATAATCCCACTCCACCGCCCTTTCCTTTTTGTTTTGTAATAGTGGGCGTTACACACATGGCCAACATGCTGATCGGCTGCATGAAGCTGTGCAAACCCAATTGGCTGGTATGACCGTCACTCAAAGAGCGCAGTCATGCATTTACTCTGGGACTTTTTATATCGTGTTCACATCGCAGCCTTTTGCGATCAGCTAATTGCTGCGTTTCAAATCGCGATTGCGATTCGATTTCGATAATCGTTCAGCCCTATTGTGAGGAGATGTTTGTAATGTGGAGTGTTATGCTGATGTGCATTCTTGTTGTCTGAAAACAATTTTGTTGAATTGATACTTATTGCATAACCCAAAATAATAGCTAAACAACCAATGAATCATCACAGAATTCATTGATTAATCAAGTGAAAATAAAAGTTATTTTCTAGGCAATCTTTAGTGAGCTTGCGCTGACAGACCGCAGCGGCCTTTTAAATCTTCTCAAACTTTCCAGCAAAGTCAGCTCTTCTTTCCACTCGCTGAGTCAAAAGAACCTACAGATGTTGGGCCACCTCGAAAAAGAGGAATGCACAATGAGCATGATTTATCTACACCGTCACGTTAAACGTCACTACTTAACTTTCTTCAAAACGCCTCTATAAACTCACCCATTTTATCCATCTATTACTTTAACTTTAAGAAGCTACTTCACTAACTGTATTTAGACACAGGTTTTATAGCACAATATATATTTTTGACATGGGAATATAGATAATCTGTCTCAGTTTTTAATATGCAACCTTTACACCAGCAAGAAAACACACTTCTGGTCAAGGAAACTGGCAATAGAAGTAAATCCTAGCAACCCAAATGTAGTTCAGGTCTGACAGTGCAGCTGAAGGACAAGGACACTATGATAGTGAGTTTTTGCCTTGTAGGCATGTTTACCTCTTAAAGGACATGACAAGCATCCTGCAGCCAGAGATCTAAGTTACTCCTGCAGACGCTTCCACAAATCTGCCCGTAAACGCATCCATCACCAAGTTTTATCCAGCCCTTCAGCCATGGATGGTTTGAGCAGACTGACTCAGCTTCATGAAGGTCAGCCATAGTGGAGATCTATTACATTCTATATTTACAGCTGGGGCACCGATGCCCATTCTGCACCATACACCACAGAGTATTTTTTTAGTAAATACATTTTTCTTTAAATGAGCATAATGCAGCATCTTTACATGTCTACACGCTATCATGAGAAACAAGTGTGATAGGAAGAGGCGTTTAGAATAAACGGTCTGCCTGAAGCGCTAAACACTAAACATTCATGCCGTTTTAACAGAATAGACAAAACAGAGAAATAGGGGCAAGAATGAAATGGGAATGAAAGGGGAGAATGCGTGAAAAACATAAATGTTTAGTGAGGTTAAATCAATCAGCCATTTTAAACTTGAAGAGAGAAAAAATGAGACACAACAGAAAAAAAAAAAAAAAGGGTAAAAAGTGTAACAGTGTGAAATATTATCCTCGAATTTATCATCAGGTTGGGATAAAAGGGTGAAAAGAAACACAACAAAGGAGAGAAAACTGATAAAGAAAAAGGTAATACATAAACACAAGCACTAAAAGAAAATCCTGCTGCCTGGATAGAAATCAGCACTAGTAAGCTTTGCCAAAGAGCTCCTTCAGAAAGGCCAGGACAACAAAGTGTAGGAGGAAGTGGGGATTGTTTTACACTCAGTGTTCCGTGTTGTGTTAACATGATATAACATTCCTCAGAAACACACTTCACGCAAAAAAAACACCGACTTCAGCTTTAGTTGAAACAAAGTCATATGCACATACTCCTCATTTCCTGTGTCAACATGTCATACATTAGTCATACACACTTAAGGCACCTTAATAATCTGGTTCTAACAGGGTTTCTGAAAAAAATGACAAATTAACTGCCATAAAAGTCTAACAGCAAAAAAAAAAGCTGTGTTCAATAATAACAATAATAATAATAATAATAATAACTACGATAAAGAGGAATACCAATGGATTAAGAGTGACTCTTATGAGCAGTCATAAATTGTTTGTCCATCAGGGTCGGTGCCGAAGCTCTTTTAGGAACCGGGCTGTGAAAAACCCTGCCGGTCTCCAGTGGAAGAACGGGTGTTGGATTTCCCCCTTTTATTTCTCCTTACTTTTCTTTGCTTTTAACTAGCTTAGACATTAATATGTACATTTTTCCAATTAGTAGCAATTATTAAAGAAATACTTCAACCAACAATAATAATTGGAATGAAATGACATCGCATGCTATATAAAAGCTATTATTGCACATTAACACCATAATAAGGATCAAACCAAATACAAAACTAGATCAATGTGGATCTTGATAGCTTTTACACAGCGTGCGTCTTTCTCCGAGGTTAAACGAGGTACGGTGCATGTGTTTAACTTCATCCTGACGGATTTGGGTCAACACGGTGAATGCGATAACGATAAACACATGCTGTTGTGAACGCACGTCCACAAATGACGCAAAAGACACGTCACTATGTGGAATAAAGTCTGGATTTTTTGTAACGGTGCGCAAAAAGTATTATCACAGTAAAAAGTATTATCACAGCTGGGTAATATTACAGTTAAACCAAACCACGGACTACCTTATTGACATCATCTTGCTGTTTTTTCTGAGCCTTGAACGTGCTAGTTACCTTGCTGTCTATTTTAATTTATTTAAAATATAATTTTAATTTAGTTAAATTAAAATATTGTTGAATTTATTAAAAAAAATTACATTTTTAAAAATGTAATATATTTTTTAAACTGTGTGCGGAAGATTTGAAAAAAAGGTATTAATAGCAAAATTTTCATTTTTAAGTAAGTACAGAATTTTTAACATCATAATGAATATCGTATGTGATGAATAAAATTTGATGCCTGCGGCTGATCTGTGACTTGACGTGACTGTCGCTCTGCACGCCGTGTCAAAACGACGGTAAAGGTGTTGCACCTTAACACTGTCAACACTTATCGCAGTAAGCCTAGAAAGTGCAAATAGTGCAGTAAATAACTAAAATGTGTATAAGGAGAGGGGGGAAGGGTATATGAGGAGAGGGGGGAAGCTATTCTGCTTACTGCCAGTTTAAACTCAAAGTTTAGAACCAGTGCCAGGCTTGGCGGTGCACCGGCTCTGAGACCCCAGTTCAAAACACTGAACCCAATGGAAAAGCAGTAAGTGTGCTACAGCTCTGGTTCGGCCACGAGTTCCTGAATAAGAAAAGGGTTTACGCCCGTGGTAAATTGTTATAAATCAAACCAAAGCTTTTTTAAAATCATTTTTAACACACACACTTGTTTTTCCTTCCTCACTATTTTTAGATGACTCTAGCCGTGGTGGTTGTGTAGGTGGTACTGCCCCTTCTTTCAGAGGTCTCCAAGGCATATGCTCATGTAGTAATCTGGCACTGACATGATCCAGATATTACAGAGTATCTAAAAGGCATTCTGCTTCCTCTGCCAGCTAGCACCAGCACTCTGACACCTGACCACCAGCAGCAAGCCAGCTTCATGCTGAATGAGTCAAGTGCGCACTACATGCAGCCAATCAACACCACACAAGCCCAGATCGACTCTGCAGACTCTTAACTGATCCTGTGCCATTTAGTTTAATCACCACCGAGAGCACCAAGCACAAGGGCCCACAGACCCAATACAGCAAAAAAGAAAATAAATCCTCAGAATGTTCAGAGTAAAAATGCTACACAGTTTCTCCAAACCATAAAAAGCACATCACCGGTAACTTTTCTGCTGGATCTGCCATTTTACGAGTGGGTCTCTAAGCTCCACTGTTCTCCAGCAATGACTCGTGAATCAAGAAGATCATGTTTAGCCATGGCAGCACAGCACACAGCAAAAAGTTGCTGTTGATATTTCCATTCATGGCATTTAGAAGATGCCTTATCCAGATATTTATTTTCACTTCAACCGAGCAGCTAAGGGCTAAGGGCCTTTCTCAAGAGGCCCAGCAATGGTAGATTAAAAGCGCTGGGATTTGAACCCAGGACCTTCCAATCCAGTCCAACAGTCCAACAACTTTAACTGTCTTAATCTTACTACTTCTCTTACTTTCCTCCAAAACGCACAGAAAAACCTCTGGATGATTTGGTGCAGGATCATGCAGGGCTTCATCAGATAAATATTTATTTGATTAAAAAAAAAATGTCATTCTGAAGAAATATGAGAGCAATATTGAACATCGTAAACTTTTTTAATGTAATATAGAGTTAGATTATATCAGACTGCCTGGATGGAGTCCAGGAAGTAATGAAGGCTAAAGTCAGTTACATTTGGGTAAACGATTATTGCATGTCAGCCTTATCAAAATTTAGATAAGCGTAGTTGTAATGATAAGCTGTAATGATGCAGGTTGCTCTGTTTTTAATATTATGGAAGAGGGGCTTTAGAAAGCAATACAATGGCTAATAGTCTAAACTGAACATTATGTCACTGCAGCTAGATAGAAATCTTCAGGTCATAAATGTTAAACATCCATCGTGGTGAGCAACATGTTGAGGCAAAAAAAAAAGAAAATAGGGTTATTATGATTATAAAACTCTAAAATGTTTCGAAAGCCTTATTCAGACAGGACTAGTCATCCAGACGAGGTTTAGGATACAATTGTTTAATATAGTGCATTTCATGTACAGCTTAGGACAGGACTAACATCTCTGTAGTTATTACAGAGGTTGGAGTGTCTGTGTTTTATATGTGGGTGTTGCAGAAGATTGGAAAAAAAAAATGAACATGATTTTATAGAAGTGGGTTCTTATAATAAACCCACTGGAATAAAAACGTTTTAACTTCTAACATTGACACTTTATGTAATTCGGTACAGAAATGAAAGTAAGACACTGATATTACAGTAGGTGGTCTTTACGTTAATTGACTTGTTGATTTAGATTTTTTAATTATTTTGCAGTAAATCCGTTATTGACCGAAACACACAAGAAGCAGCATTTTGGAAAAGACGAGATTAGATTTCGACCGCAGTGTTTGTTGAAAGATAATAGGTAATTTTCTCTGGAATTTTACAGAGGTTGCGTGAGAAAAACAAACATGGCAGATTCGGACAAGATTCCAAATCTTTAAGTACGTCTGTGAAACAGACATTTCTGTAACGTCCCCCTGTAAAACTAGTCCTGTCCGAATAGGGCTAAAGTGTCATTTTGCTTACACAATATAGAAATTGTTACCTATAAGATCCTTCATGTTCAAGTTTCCTTATTTTAGTGGTCATTCAGCTCGAAGTGCTACAATAAACAAAACTAATAATAATAGTGCAGTAAGTAGATTGTTTAGTTCCTAAATTAGTTCTATGCAGTGGCCATAAACAGTCTAAACCAATCAGCCTCTCTGGAAGCCTAGCAATTAGCACAAATGTAAAAGTTCACTCTGCTCATTTTGGCTCAACTCCGGTTAGTTTAGAAACTGGAGAATGTGTGTGAAAATCCCGACGCCCGATTCTTCACATCTCTCAGAGCGTTAAGGTATTTCTTTCTTTCTGTAGAAAGTCTTCCTTCTCAGCTTACAGAAGGTTTGTGTGTGGTTGTAGATACAGCGGACAGAGCAGTGGAACAGGGTCAGCAGGGAGAAGAATGATGGACAGAACCACAAATCGCAGTGCACACATTGGCTCCCAAACACAAACACGAATGCCTGGCAGATGTGAGGAGAGATTTACTTCTGGTCACTGCAAGCTAATCCACATGGGTGAAATAAAGCCAAATCTCCTGGCCCATCTGTTAAAACACGGACTGGAATGGGGCATGCTGCTAAGGCAGTAGTCCAGTGAGAGAGGCACTGTGGGTGTAGCTAGTTCCCGGTTACACGTTCGAGGTTAGCGCGGCACACAGCTGGAATAATCTAGAAAACAATCATTTTTTGTTTTTTAAGCAAACGTACGGAGGAAACGTTCATGTTATTAGTCTTGGGTTTGTTATTGGATTGTATTATTTGTCGCACTTTTAACTGACATTTTACCATGATAAGATAAAGCAAAATGAAGTGTCTCTTTTTACCTTTTCTACCTTCCTAGTGTCTCCAAATTATTTAGTTCAGCTCTACTAGTTAACAGCTACTATTACAGAAAAGTGTATAAATGTTGCCAATAAATTTCAGAACAATGAACACACACATACTTTTACATCTAAAATTATTCCATCTGTTGTGCGAAGTGGTGTGAATTTATCATACTGTACATAACTAGCAGAGGCCAAATGGCAGCATCACTTCTCAAAACAAAAAGTATGTGCTGTCAGTGATTTTTGCTTCTAGCGGTCACTCTCGCCATAGATTTGCTCTGGAACTGTATAATGACAACACAGCTTTAAAAACAGAGGCAGCCCGAAAAAAAAATGAACCAACAGCGATTTTCACAGATAACTGATGGATCCGGGATCAAGTATCCAGATAAATCGGTTGACCTTTAACTTATACGTAATGATCAGCTTTTTAAATCCCTTATATAACAACCATTAGCCAAACTTAACAACTAGCTTATTAACCATTAATAAACAGCAACCTGTGTCAAATGAATAGTTCAAAGTAAGAATTTAATCCACAAATAAAACCACTTGTAACTGTAGCACTTACATACCAGATAATTTGCTTGCTCTGGCTTCTATTTAGCCAGTAGAAGCGCAATTTTAATTGCAATGTTTCTTCTTTTGGCACCAGTGCCAGGTTTTCCAGCGTTCCATGCCATATTGACATTTTAAATGACTTGTATTATAAATAACTACTAATATAAATGACCTAACAGATCATGTCTCCTACCCAAAGAATAAGTGGAGCTGTTAGCTGGGTGGGGATGATGTGTGCACATCGTTAAATGAATAAGCCTGCTGTGTGAATCTATTTGTACAGATCCTTCACATGATACTTATTTACATTTACAACATTTGGCAGATGCTCTTATCCAGAGCGACGTTTATACAACTAAGCAATTGAGGGTTAAGGGCCTTGCTCAGGGGCCCAGCAGTGGTGGCTTGGTGGAGCTGGGAATTGAACCCACAATCTTCGGGTTGCTAGTCCAGCACCTTAACCACCTTAGCCACCACTTCCCACTTATTCTGATTTTAGAACGGGCTGTAGTCGTAAGTAGACTTCGGCTAGAAAAACTTTGCTACTTGTTTTATGTCTTTGGTATTCCAGGTTCATGCGATTTAGACACATAATATTGACATTAAAAATGTAAATTAGAGTCTGAAATTAAAATACTGCAGTTTCTATCTTTGGTAAAACTGTTTGTGTTCCAACTTTGCACCTTAACATTAAGTCACATTGCACACTTTGAGCATCATTAAGTGTTTTCCATCTGCAACTGCTTTTCATTCCTCTAATATCATGACATGTTGATGTTTATGACACACAAACAATGAGGAGAGTTAAGGTCCCCTTGTGAGCAGCAGATGGCCCTGCTGCGAGGCTTCCACTGAAACAGGACACGATGGGCCGTGCCCTACACGACAACACTGTTCGTGTGTGCGTGTGTGTGCGTGTGTGTGTGTGTGTCTGTTATTCACACGCCAGACCCCAAGTGGTTAACATCCCACAGTGAATGGCAGATGTCTCTTTAATGACCTACACGAATCTGAAGGTGGGGATTATTAGAAACTGATCAACATTCCCTCCTCCTACACCTGTATGTGTCATGTGAGCGGTGGTGTACTTCTCAGACAGATGGCTTTTCAGCAACCGCTCATCCTATCTCTCTATATCGCCTGTCTATTTATGACTCTGCAGATATCCAGCCCATAATAAGGACAGGTTTGAAAGCCTGCTGCCCACTTTATCAGGGTTTAACAGCCACCAGAATCATTTCCTGACTAGCACAGGTGAAATACTGTGTGTGTGCAATTAAGAAGTGTCAGTACTTCCACAGCAGTATAAATACCTCAGTACAAAAGAAAAAAAGACATTTGTAACAAAACAAAAAGTCAATTTATTGAACTAATACGGTCCAAATAATTAATGTGCAGTACAAGAAGCACTACCGCCAGCACCTGGTCCTGCAACCCTCTATAGGTGCAAATAACACCACACACACATACGCCAATCTCACCTCTCTGATTTTGTCTCGTTTTTCTTTCACGTCAGGATCTCCAGGGTCTCCATCATTGATGCCCACCAGCTTGGGCATGGGCACTGGAGGCAGAGGCTTTGGACCTTCTTTCTTTTTCAGGTCCTTCACTACTTTAGTTTTTTCAGTCTGGATCTCGGCCCGCAACTCGTCTTTGGACTTGCGAAGTTTCTCCTTTGCCTCCTGCAGCGCGCGTTCGTGATCGGCCCGGATTTTACTGCGAAGGCTCTCCTCTTCTTCCCTACAAGGACAAGAGCACAGCGGGGCACTGAGATTACTAAAGGGTGACCTCATTTACACATTCAGTGAGGTTACTGTAATGATCTTGGACTTGAATAAACAATAATCAGACAAAACCTAGTGTCTCATCTAGGGACGGGCAAGTTTCATAAATATTACATTTGAATATTCGAGCATTAAAAAAAAAAAAACCCAAAAAAGAATTTAAATATTTGTTTATGAAGTTTATTGAGACAGACGCTATTTTCAGTAAACCACATTTATCATGTTTAATCAAGCCTATCAGGGTATATACACAAACTAGGACATCTACGTCACATGTTTTGTAGTTGAAAAACACTAACCTTTGTGTTTAAACAAATAAAACGACAGCGCAAAAGCATTTAAAGACCGAGCAAACAAAAAAACGCCAATAAAGCAGACGGCCGCTATTATTGTACAGAACATACATAGCGCTTTTGAAGCTCTGTTCTCGTTGTTATGACTTTAGAAACTTAGAAAAACAAATCTCCTGTGGTAGTTTTGGCTTCGCGGTAAGTCTTCTCGGATTACACTGGTGTACGTCTCCTACCTGAACTCGGAAATGCGATAACGGGCAGATGTGTGTCGTCTTTATGTTGTTTAATAATTACGTTTCGGTACGTGGACTTTGGATAACTTAGTTTTGCCTGATAAATTTGTAATTCCAAACTTTCAGGATGATAATTTATCATTACAACAGGTCAACTTCTTGCTCTACAGTGCTACCCAATGCATATAGGGGGAAGTCTTAGTTTCAGTTTAGATTTTCTTCATTTAGAGCCAGCAAAGAAATATAGCCAAGTTTATATTGGGTTTTTATTTTTCGAATAATTATTGCAGCTCAAATATTCATAATACTCAACTACATGTGCACACTCCCAGTCTGAAGAGTTGGGCTTACACTCATGTTATTGAAAAATGAGGATCCTGCCAGCTCTTCTAATGTTAACGTGTCCCTATTGCGAGACTTCGGTTATTCTTATGCTCTCCCATGTAAGGGCATTTTGCAGGATTCAAATGAACAACCACGCAATTTGTAAGATCTCAGTTACTCCTCAGCCTGCAGCAATGTTCCACAAACCACTTCAGAACGATCAATGAGTGCAGAGAAAACAGAAGTTGTTTCTGGAGTGTCAACCCCTCTAATTACACCTTTAACGAAGCTAATGTTCTTGCTAAGGTTGAGTGGATTGACCATTAACAGCTGCAGTAACGCAGTTAGATTTCGCAGTCATTTATGGTTGCAGTAAAAAAAAAAAACTTGATTGAGTTAAAAGGTCATCACAGACAACCACCAGCACCACACTAAAAATTCTAAGACTAAATGTTTAATCTCGTCCAGGCCATCGCAAAATATTCCGCTACACACCTCTCTCGGCTGGCACGGCTACGCTCCGCGATTTTTCTCCAGATTTTTCCTATATGTCTGTCAGGGTTCTTTGCTGTTTTTTAGACGCAGTGTAGCGTGCAGTCACTTCAACCCAGTTTCGTGTCAAACACACAATTAGGAAGATGCTCACAGGTTTTTTTTTAACTGAGCAGCAACAGATACGCTGTAAAAACCTGAGCAAATGTAAGTGCACCTTTAGTTAATGCAAAGCAAGTCTGCCTGACATGACTCGGTACATTTGGCAAGAAAATGTCACCCGTAATTACACCCTCTATACAAAAAAAAAAAAAAAGTAAATAAACCAACATGACCATAAGAAGGCGTGATTTATTTGGAATGCCATCTTACGTGCGTTTAAATATGTCACACAAAACAGTCTCAGCCGGTTCTAATCCTTCACCTTACTGTTAGGCTTAACTCAACTCAAGTTTTCTGCCTCTCACAGTGAGAAGAGAGAAAGAGAGAAAAAAAAGAAATCTATTTTTACTCTGAGAGTCATACTTTTTAAAACTATTCGTGATCTGGAGGTGAGGGAAATATAAGGGATGATGCTCTTAAGGCTTTAAACAAGCTTGAAAGGGGGATGAAATAGGGATGGGCGTGATTAATTAACAATCGATAACTGATCATGAAGAATTCTCTTGACTGATGAAAAGTGACTAGAGTTCGGGTTCCCAGAGAGAGAGAGAGAGAGAGAGAGAGAGAGAGAGAGTGAGAGAGAGAGAGAGTGAGAGAGAGAGAGAGAGAGAGAGAGAGAGAGAGAGAGAGTGAGAGAGAGAGAGAGGAGAGAGAGAGAGAGAGAGTGAGTGAGAGATAGAGAGAGAGAGAGAGAGAGAAGAATGCAGAGATCTGTGCATATGTACAATTGTGTTTTTTCTCAAATTTGTCCCAGGCTTTAACACACATTACACATACGTGGTTTTGTTCCAGTTGTTTTGTGTATTTAAACATAAAGCGATTTTACGCTGCATCTTTTTTTCTCTCACAATATAGAATAACGAGTCTCTTCACGCAACATCCATTATAGCAGATTCAACCAATCCCTGTGCCAAGCAATTTCAAGTAGGGCTGCACAATATAATAAATAATCCCGATATGCATATCAGAGTGGTTTGCAATAAACGAGTGATTCAATACTCCAGAGAATTATCTATGGTCAAAGTTTTAGGTTAATGCCGATAGTAAAATATCTGGCAAGTGGATGTGTTCCTGTGCTTTGACGCAAGATCTTTAACAAGTCGTGAAACTTTCATAGTGGGTTAATCTTGATAATCCTGAGGCATCGGCAGCTGCTGCCGACGATTAAGCACCAATCATACTATCACACCCAGCCCTAATGCAAAACATTTCCCCTATAATCTAAACCGAGCTCAACTCGGGCCATTGCTGTGCTGCAATTTGCACTTAATCCTGCGATTGTTTTTGCAACAAAACACCTAAAAACATTACAACATGCAGAACATTTTAAATAACAGCTGTAAAATCCGTCATTCTAACCCGCATCGGTCACAAAAAGAGCTAAAAATTTCTTTCAAAAATCTTTTCGGGATTAACGATTAATTTCCCCAACTAACTTAACGCCTATTCGTAAATTACAGTGCAACAATTTACCTGCTGCAAGAGTTGCAATGATATGTAAGAATCTAAATGTTATTATAATACAAAACATGATATGCAAACTGTAAAAGTTTATACTAATTAAATTACAGGAAATTTATGCTATCAAGACTGAGTGTAAACTCTTGTGTGGCAAATGGACTGGTTTAATCAGTCACAACGCTGGATATCGACATGTTTTTCAGCAGACCGTGATGAAAGATAAAAAGCACATGGAGTGGGATGATCCGAGCATTTCAGGAACTTCGCAGAAACTGCTCTGCTTTAAAAATGGTGCAGATTTCTGAGGGGCACGACAGAAAAGATACAATCTTAAGGGGGGTGCTATTTTATATCACTCTAAAAAGTTAGAAATGTATATTACCATTGTGCACATTTGAGAAAACAGTTGGTAATTATTTCATGTTGGATGTTTTGGGGAGAAAGTCAGAGAAGCCGGATTGAGGTGGTTTGGACATGTACAGAGGAGGGATAGTGAATATACTGGTAGGAGGATGAAATGAAGCTACCAGGCAGAAGGCAAAGAGGAAGACCAAAGAGGAGGTATTTAGATGCGATAAATGAGGGGTGTGAGTGAAGAGGATGCAGAGAAGAGGGTTGGGTGGAGACGGATGATTCGCTGTGGTGACCCCTAAAAGGGAACAGCCGAAAGGAGAAGAAGAAGATATTGCAGTGAATAAATATATTAGAAAGTGAATTTTCGCAGATACTCAGAAGTTCTGCCAATTAACTATCAGTGCCGATTAATCCGCGAAATTGTTTAATAGCTCTACCCGTGGAGCCCACAGCATGGGCAGCATCACAGGTATCACAGTTACAACCCTATTGAAGGGCAAATCGGTTTTTACCGCAGCTGACTTGCAAGATAAACTCAGTGCCTGTGTGCTGTGCTTGACGCAAATTAGTCTCGCATTTAAAGATGATTTGGAAGCACAATGTGTGTTATGTCGGCCAATACAAAATAAAGCGGTAATGACAGGATTATAATTTATCAGATAACGCATCGAACAAACTTTAACCCTAATAACAGCATTGCCATAAATTCTATAGCAGTTTTACCGAGAATCGTTTTAAAAAAATACATGAATAAAGATTTAAAAAATGACTACATATAATAGAAATCCTGGTCAAATCATTAACAGGTTTCCTAAAATTCCTAAAACTCATTCACTGGTTGCTTTTTCCATATAGTGTGCGCTATGAAAATGCTATGCCACAATAGCATCTCACCGAGTGTTTGAAAGGCAAATATCAGAGGCGTGACAGGGTGATGGATAGTTTAGGCTCATCTAGAACCTGGAAGATTGATGCTGCAGAAAAAATGACTTATTTCATGGTAAATAATTGATTATTAAAAAATTTTTACACACAGAAAAAAAAAGGTCTTCTCTTCTAGTATGATAAATGATGTTGTTGCTCGAATGCAGCAGTGATAAACTATACAATAACAGGCAAAAATTGATTTATTCACATGGATCATGATTCTTTTCGCTCAACGATATGAAAATGTCTGGATGACTGCACTCAATTTAATCAACCTTCTAGCATTTAGAAGCTAAACGCTAGAGAAATTAATACTGGTCAAGTTACTATAGCGACTTTACTGTATATCTTAATAGATAGAATGTTAGTTATTCTAAATATTTAAAAACCAAAATAAAGCAATACAAACTAATTTGAATGATGACGAATCAAAGCAGAGGAGGATAAACTGCTAAAATATCTAGAAAAGAAAACAGCATTTCTTTGCAAACTTCAACAACATGCACAAGGCTATCAGACCTGAGCATGGAAAACACGGATCACGAGACCGCCGGTGGGTTGGCAAGGGCTACCGTGTTCTACATATTGTTTAAGAACTTTGGGTGCACTTCACGCCAGCAACATCACTTCTTAAACATCTAAAAATCTAACCAGTGTTTGCTGGCAGCGCATGACAGCAACCCACAGTGCAGCAAAAGCCACAAGTGTATGAGAAGCTCCTTATGTTTAAGGAGACATAAGTGTGCTTTCCTAACATCCCTTCCCTGATTTATTTCCCGTTGCTGTAAAAAAAATAAACGACACTTTCCAGAGAAGGATTTTCACTAGAGTTTGGAGTGAAGCTGTGGGGATTTGTGGTCAGCTACAAGGGCAGAGTAGACAGTAAAGACCTGTACTCCCATGAGAGTACCGTGAAACCCTACACAACCAAGTGTGGGCTGGGACAACATTTGATAAGTGAATGCGGCTGCAGGTGGTGAGATACTCGTGTGTGTGGGTTGTAAAAGAAAAAAAAAAAAAATTAATTCACGGGACACCGACAAGATGCAAAAATCTTAAAATTAAATACTAAAAAATAAATAAACTAGTATTAATTTACTGCATAAAAGCAACAAGGACGTCCAAAATAAAGTATTTATTACAAAATTACAAAATTATTATTATAGACGCGAGGACCGAAGCTTACACTCAGACCATACTTAATACACAGACATGAAACATGTATTAAGTTCACCATTCCATTATATTAAAGTTAAATAAAACAAAAACATTTGCCTATTTTCAGGGGTTTTTTAAACTTTGTATTAAAAACAGAAACAGGTGAAACAAATAGCAGTGAAAATAAAACTTAGACGATTACCTGCAGACTTTATGTGGGAATATTTGTGGGTGTAAACGAAAGAAAAATAGCATTTTTTGCGTGAGAAGGACAGAATCTTTCAGGTGTGGGACGGAAAAGGTTTATGGTAAGTAACGGACAAACGGATGGACAGACACTTTATTCGTCCCTAATGGAAAATGTGCACGGTTTTGATTGCTTGATGTTACAGAGTGCTTATGTTATATTAGTATAGACGAGTGCTAAAAAAAACAAACAAAAAAAAACATTCTACTTAAGAAGATACTTAAATTTTGGGCATTTGAAACCTCCTTATCTAGAAAGACTTACATTTATTTTATTAATACAACTGAGTAGTTAAGAGTTGTCACAGAACTGAAAGCTGGGTCCTGGGAATTGAACCCACAATCCACTGAGCCACCCATTCTTTACCCATGATTACGAGTAGTGGGAATGAAATTCGGATGTATCTGCCATGTTGATATTATCACGTAACATAGACTGTAACAACAGCGTGGAAATTTTACTTTGGATGATGTTAAACAAGTGCAATTTTACCACAAGGAACAAATGCTACTTAAAAATACTTGAAGCACTTAGAAAACGGGCTTCCCACCATTTTCTATACCGTGGGCTTACATGATACTAAAGAATGTGCATCTTTTTCAGAATCCGGGTTGGAGCCTAGTGTTTTTTCATATACTAAAGATTCTATATACACTACATAGTATGGAAGTAATTTCGGACGCAGCCACACTCTTACTCACACGTAGTCTAGAAAAAAGATATTGGTGCATCCCCATTTGCACGATTCAGTTTATGAATTCATGGTTTTTTATATTCTACAAGTCAAACTAGCTTCTTTATGCTACAATCTGCCTGACAGACCCTATAAAAAAAATAGAGCAATAATCCAGGTCACCATCTTACATTTCCATTATATGGACCGTATAAAGGCTTTTTCTCTTCTCTCTCTTTCTTAAGTTCCCCAGAGATGCTCACTCTTTCTTTCAGACAGCACCAGTGCAGTTGTTTGTTCCTGACTAAATCACTCTGACCCAGTGGGCACTCAGGAAACTGCCTTGCGGGATCAAATGATAGTCTCTTAAGTAAACAGCACCACAGCTAAGGGTTTCTAGTGATGTTCCAAGTTATCTCTCCATCTCTGCATAATGTATAGTAGCTACACAAAGCCACTTTTGATTTACTTAGTGTTTTAAACCATTTATAACTAAAAGTGCAACATTAAGGCTGAGGAAATAAAGGAACGCTGCCCAATGATTTCAATAGCTATGAATTGGGTGATTGCTTTTCTGTCCTGAACATTTATCCCAGTCACTCCAAACATCTGGTGCTGTGCACTGCTTTTATCTCAATCAATAGTTTAGTGCAGAGTTTTAACACTGATAAACCATGAAATTATTATAAAATACTATAAAATATTGTTTCTTTTATGCTACAAAAAAATGCAGCTATTGTTCCACATATGCACCTTCACAAGATGGTATGCTACGGTATCTGGCAATGAAATGTTATACATTGCAAGGATTGTGTTCCAAGGATCAGACCTTGCCAGCAATTCCCAGAGATGTGCTTTTAGAATGGAATATAGGGAAATTTGGCAGCCAAGGTAACAACAGTTCCATAATAATTTTTGCAGTGTGAAATGATGTATTAACCAATGCATACCAGGACCTGCTGCATTGGGGATGCTCTGATCCAGATGTCTAGCCATCACAATTTCTGCTGTTAAAGTGACTTAGGGTTATTTACACCAGGGCTCGGTAAGTAAGGACTGCTTAGTTGTTGGTAGCCCAAATAAAAAAATTTAACAATTTCTTCCACTGTGCATGCATTAATCTCTATCACACTGTTAGGCTTGCTGTCAGTGGCTCTCCGGGTCTATTGCTCAACAATTCCTCTGACATTGTCCTGCAAGTCATTACTATCTTCACGTTACACGTAAAATCTCATGCAGCAAGCCTAAACACTGATATCTGGTCAAATCAGCCCTGTATTTATATAATCATCTATCTCTATTTAAATGCCGCTCCCTACACACAGTAAAAGTTAAAGTTAAAAAAGCAGGCGCGCATTTAAACACAACTTTAATAACACGTATATTGACATTGTCTTCCTGATGCCTGGAAATTATACTGCTCAAAAAAAATAAAGGGAACACGTAAACAACACAATGTAACTCCAAGTCAATCACACTTCTGTGAAGTTAAACTGCCCACTTAGGAAGCAACACTGATTGACAATCAATTTCACATGCTGTTGTGCAAATTGAATAGACAACAGGTGGAAATTATAGGCAATTAGCAAGACACCCCAATAAAGGAGTGGTTCTGCAGGTGGTGACCACAGACCACTTCTCAGTTCCTCTGCTGTGCTTTCTGGCTGATGTTTTGGTCACACTTTTGAATGCTGGCGGTGCTTTCACTCTAGTGGTAGCATGAGACGGAATCTACAACCCACACAAGTGGCAGGTAGTGCAGCTCATCCAGGATGGCACATCAATGCGAGCTGTGGCAAGAAGGTTTGCTGTGTCTGTCAGCGTAGTGTCCAGAGCATGGAGACGCTACCAGGAGACAGGCCAGTACATCAGACGTAGATTAGGCCATAGGAGGGCAACAACCCTTATAATCAGCAGGACCGCTACCTCCGCCTTTGTGCAAGGAGGAACAGGAGGAGCACTTCCAGAGCCCTGCAAAATGACCTCCAGCAGGCCACAAATGTGCATGTGTCTGCTCAAACGGTCAGAAACAGACTCCATGAGGGTGGTATGAGGGCCCGACGTCCACAGGTGGGGGTTGTGCTTACAGCCCAACACCGTGCAGGACGTTTGGCATTTGCCAGAGAACACCAAGATTGGCAAATTCTCCACTGGCGCCCTGTGCTCTTCACAGATGAAAGATTCACACTGAGCACATGTGACAGACGTGACAGAGTCTGAAATGCCGTGGAGAAACGTTCTGCTGCCTGCAACATCCTCCAGCATGACCGGTTTGGCAGTGGGTCAGTAATGGTGTGGGGTGGCATTTCTTTGGAGGGCCGCACAGCCCTCCATGTGCTCGCCAGAGGTAGCCTGACTGCCATTAGGTACCGAGATGAGATCCTCAGACCCCTTGTGAGACCATATGCCAGTGCAGTTGCCCCTGGGTTCCTCCTAATGCAAGACAATGCTAGACCTCATGTGGCTGGAGTGTGTCAGCAGTTCCTGCAAAACGAAGGCATTGATGCTATGGACTGGCCCGACCTGAATCCAGTTGAGCACATCTGGGACATCATGTCTCGCTCCATCCACCAACGCCACGTTGCATCACAGACTGTCCAGGAGTTGGCGGATGCTTTAGTCCAGGTCTGGGAGGAGATCCCTCAGGAGACCATCCGCTACCTCATCAGGAGCATGCCCAGGCGTTGTAGGGAGGTCATACAGGCACGTGGAGGCCACACACACTACTGAGCCTCATTTTGACTTGTTTTAAGGACATTACATCAAAGTTGGATCAGCCTGTAGTGTGTTTTTTTCCACTTCAATTCCAAATCCAGACCTCCATGGGTTAATAAATTTGATTTTCATTGATAATTTTTGTGTGATTTTGTTGTCAGCACATTCAACTATGTAAAGAACAAAGTATTTAATAAGAATATTTCATTCATTCAGATCTAGGATGTGTTATTTTAGTGTTCCCTTTATTTTTTTGAGCAGTGTACATACAACAATTCTATTTGTTAGAGACTGTAAAAGCTTTGAAACTTCTTTATGGGCCTGAAGGGCAGGGTGGGGATACAGCCCGACTGTAAGACACAATAGCACTGGGACAGAAAGCTAGAGATTTTGCGAACCGTGTTACACCCATTTTTTTTCTTTGATACTATTCAGCTAGTCAACAACCTTTACATGCACACGTTTCGGTCTTTCTGATTGAGTTCATTCTGATCTGATGTTGTGCCGATGCCCTTCGTGACCTTTCCTTATAAAGCATTAAGCCCTTTACCCTGCTAAAAGGTCTGTAAATCATTTAGGGGTTTTTTTTTTTGCAAACCTAGGAACAGCTTTTTGATAGCCCTAAATTTTTCATTTCTTAGCTTTTGGTAAAGCTGAATGTGTGCAACGCTGCCTGCACCTGGTAATTTCCAGCTTTACGTGAGTAACTTGCTTCAGGGCTTTTAATGACAAATAGAACAAACCACCTGTTTTGCATTGCAGGTGCTAAGGAGGTGGAGCTCATCCACAAGAAAGATTTTTATCTGTGTAAAGTGTCCAGTAAGTGGCAACCCCACGGAGATGAAATGTTTTTCACTTGGCCAGAAAGTAAACATCTAAATATAACGCTTTTTTTTTTTTTTTACCTAATTAAATATCTATTATTAGTGCAATGTAGCTGCTACTAGCTAATAATCCTGACTACACTGTTGCCGGTAAACAGAAAAATCGCTATTTGCATAATTAGTATTGTCAGACGTCTATCCGATGTGGTCCATCAGGGAAATAAATGCACTCTTTGCATACATTTTCATGCGTCTTGATAAGGCACAATGCAGCCACATGCATTGCTTACATGCACACTTCTGCGGTGTGTTGATTTGACTCACAAAGGTAATTACAAATAGAGCTGCTCAAAGGACAAGGTCGTTTTATTAGCTTCATAATCTTGGTCATTCACCTGGTTCTGCTTTTGTACTCAGGCCTCCAAGCTAAACCGAACAACAAAAAGGAGGACAGACATCGGCTCATTTTTTAATTGAGCTTTTCTTTCTTTCATTATTTGATTTGAAGTATGAGCATTAGCAGGATTTCTAAATTTTTTTTGCTGTTAAAGCTATTAAATGATTAACGGATGGAGACCCAAGCACATAGTCGTTCTTTCTCTTCCGATTAGTTTCTTTCTTACTTTTTTTTTTTTTTTCTCAAAATCTAACGTAAAACCAGACTACATCTACGAGGTTATGGCAAACACATGCCAGAACTACAGCACGAATAGTGAATTTCTTTAAACTTAATTAAACATATTTAGTTTCTCAAACAGTAACACATTTTGTGTGGAACTGTTTTTAGAACCAATTTTTTTTGTCCGTTGCACCTGCATGATTATATTATTTGCATGTTTATTTTAATTGTATGTCTATTTCGGTCAGCGACTGTTTGTTGACTCACTAAATCCCATTTTATAACCCGATTGCAGCAGCAAATCTGAGCAGCCTGAAGCGAAGTGACACAATAAAATTTAATGGCTTAATGACTCCCTCTGATCAGATTACAAACACTTGCATCATCACATCGCATCATCGCCGAGCTTTGTTTACATGTGCTGTATTAGTAGGTACAAGTCAGCCTTTATTATGAAGCTCGAATATAAAAATAAATAAACAGGCACAATGTGCATTTATCATCAGTCAGAATAATTGACTTATCAGTCAGTGATGAGTGTGGGACGGGATAGGATGAGACACGCACCAGTCTAAAACACTGGATTGATGTTGCGTTTGACATCATGTTTCATCTTCGCAGGCGTTTTATTTTTTTCCCCGAATGTTCACATCATAATACATTTTATGACACAGTATAGACATAATATTAATAACAAAGAAGCAACAAGAATCCTATAGGTTCAAATTATGAGTCCTGGTAGCCAATACACTGGCTTTATCCTAATTGTGTGCCAATCTACCAGGACTTTTCAGTTACCCTGGAAGTTGCTGTCAAGAAAGTAACCAAAAATATGTGATTGTCTTGAGAAATATGTTTGTTCCACTGGTTAAAAGTCTTTCCACATCCTGCTAGCAATCGTCAAGCTAAATATTCTGTGGAAGGCGTAGTATCAAGAAATGTTTATCCAATCATTATAAGAAGCTTTCCTACCTGATTGTCAGCATATTTATTTGCATACCTCTGAGCACCCTGTCTAAGCAGACAGACATACGTCACTGGCCAGGGTTGCCAGATTGGGCAGTTTCCTGCACTGCTAACCGGTTTCAATGTTGACTGTCTGGGTAAAAATTACACTGTACAAAATTGAGGATCCGTTTAAAGGTCTTGAAACATGAACTTTATATATGGCAATTATTTAACAGAACCCAAGTGGGAAAGATGACATCAGAAATAAAATGGGATTGCTGCTACTTTCAAGTTTAATAAACAGACAGTTTTAACTCTGGAGTAAAAAAATGGAGTCTACTACAGGAATCCAAGGGTCTGAAAGATGACCTCATGGTTGCAGTATTAGCGTTAGACAATTAGGACAGGTTTTTAAAGGAGCTGGCCTTATTTCAACCTAGTTTGGTGTGCTCTTGACTGTTGAAGTGATAGTAAACATCCCGGTGAGATTAAAAGAGCTATCTAAGGCCTTTGAGTCTGTCTAAACAGCTTATGAGTGTGGAAAAGAGTTAAAAAATACATTTACATCAGCCATTTCACTGTCAGCAAAATATACTACAAGTGGAGGACACAACTGACAACATGCCCAGGTCTGACTGACCAAGCAAGTTCACCCCGAGAGCAGACCGAAGGATGATAAAAGAAGCCACTATAAACCTTAAAGTGTCATCACGGGACCTACAGCAGGCTCTTGCTACTGTTGATGTAAAAGCTCATAAGTCTTCAATCAGAAAGAGACTATACAGGTTTAACTTTCATAAAGTGATGTGTAAGGAGGAAACATTTGCTCTTTGAGAAAACATGAAGGCCAGACTGAAGTTTGCCAAAGAGAACGTGGACAAAAGACTAGAACTTTTGGAATAAATGTTCTAGTCTAAAATTGACGCTGCAACAGAGGAGATGTTTGGCATAAACCAAATACAGCATTCCAGGTTAAGAACCTCAGGCCAACTGAAAACATGGAGTTGGAAGTATCCTGGTTTGGGGATGCTTTGCTGCAGCAGGATCTGGCCAGCTCATCATAGAATCCAACATGAATTCTACCATGTATCAGAGGGTGCTTGAGGAACATTTAAGACCATCTGTACACATGACAATGACCCAAAACATACCAGCAAATCCACCAAAGACCGGCTAAAAACTAGGAACTGAAGAGTCCTGAAATGGCCGGTACCGATATCTGAATCCCATTGAGATGCTGTGGGGCGACTTGAAACGGGCAGTACATGCAAGAAACCCCTGGAACATCTTACAGCTGAAAGAATTCCGCATTGATGAGTAGACATGATGTACTCAATCGATGATGTATGATAACTTTAGAAATTTGTCATTCATAACTTTGATCGATTGATGGTTTTTAATAATGTTCTAGACTGGTGGAAATTAAATGGAGGATAAAACACTTTATTTAATAGAAAAATTCACAGCTAATGATTATATCAGACACTGCCTCCATCTGTCTCCAGTCTGAATGTGCTATTGCCCCCCCCCCAATTACGCTAGTCCACTTCTTTAACTTTTTTTTAGATTTTTGGCTCATGTCAAAATAAAACAGTGGACAAAACAATAAAGCCGAGTAACTTTAGTCTTAAACCTGTTTACTGTACACTACAGCTCAGCAGTGCGGATGTTGCATTTTTTTTTATTATCTTCCCTGTGCCTCATAGCAGTGGAGTATCCCAGGAGAGCAACTCAACTAGACAGCCTTCTTACCGCGTGGAGATCACTTAAGGGAGGAAAGGATTTCTGTTAAAAGATGCGAGACCTGGTATAGTGATGCTACAAGCCCACAACCTTTTGTAAGCTTAGTGGTAAGCTTCAGCTTTGCTCAAACCAGCTTTGAGGGACGCACCTTTAACTTCAAACCTGCGGATTAGCTTTGGCAGGGGTGAACTAACACAATTAGTGAGATCTTTATGATACTATCAATCAACACAGAGCATCTGGCACACAGCTGCATAAGCTTACTGTGAATTAACACTTGAACTTCATTTAAAACTTATTGGATGAGCTGATTAAGGAAGGAATTCTATGTTCTGCAGGATACAAACAGATCATAGAGAATTGATATGTATCATTAGCTGGGCTGTGTGCGCCTCCATTTAATTCTGCAACAAAGCATTCAAAAACTAGGAAAATAATCTCTGCAGCAGACTCCTCGCCTCAGGATTACAAAAGTCCCCTTGCGCGGAAAAAAAAAAGCTTTAACCGAATAAATAAATTGAAATTCTTTAAGTATACAAAGAGGGATGGCTCCAGCCGAAATGGAATAGCCCTAAAGTATGTAATACATTTAAGCAAGTATGTCCTGACCATTAAACAAGTACATTCCTAAAGTATGGTCTGGGCAAGGGTAGGAATTTTTAGGTACTTTACGATCCGAGCCGATTCAGACTCAGTCACTATCTGATTCCAAAATCGATTCTTAAACTATACATTTTTCTAATTCTTCTGCTGTGTAAATGCATGTTTACATCTTTACAGTTTAACCAGAATTTCCAGAGTTTCTATGCTTTTTGTTTATAGATGGAATTTCTGTATGACAATATCATCCATCTTAAAAAAAACATTTGTTTTCATAATTATTGATTAATGTGTGAAACATGGAATCATAACATTTATAAAGATTTTTATAACAATTATAAAGATTATAATAACAATTATAAAGATTATAATAACAATTATGAAGATTTTTATAACAATTATGACGAACACTTAAATAACGCCCTAAGGGCAGATTGTACCTTGGCTGATGCACCTGAAACACTTTACGAAACCCTGGTTTATCCACGACGGGGAACGGGTACAAATCCTTGGCAATAAAACCCGCTACCGACTTCCCCTTTTTTTTTTTTTTCTGTTTTTGGACTTGTGTTACCACACAGTTGACATTAAATTTGATGTTGATTGTTTATTTTTGTCCAAATTAAGCAAATTTGTCAGCAAATGTACGTGCGTCAATCAGTGCTTTCCAACATTAACCTTTTAATTTCTTTTTTTTTTTTTTTTTTACAAAAAAAAAATCCATTTTTCCCTGTATTGACCCTGCAGAGCATTACTAAAACATACTGTAGTTCTCCAAGAAGGCAAGCAAAAGTTCTATAACTTTAGGGGATCAGTAAGACACAGCAGCACTACATCAGCATTGGATAGCTGTAACTCACGCTGCTGCTGTAAAGCAGTAAATTTCCTTTTAGGATGAATTAATAAAAACAGTCAAGTTCTTGTTTGTTTCATTTGTCAGGTACAGTATATGTCGCTCATGAACTACACGCACATGGAAAGCTTTTAAGCTTCCAGCATACTGAAATTCTAATACTAGGGATAGGACATTAAGGAACTGTCGTTATTTGACCATCGGGAAGGAGATCGTTTAATCACTCCTTTACACTGAAAATCTTTAGGAGATAATCATGCCACCACAATCATCTAAACCAGTGGTTCCCAAACGGGGACATCAGATTTTTATAAAAACAGCTTGGACGAAACGACACTTGTCGATTGATTATTGTGTAGGAATAGGAGCATTTAATCATGCTTAGAGCTGGGACATAAATGCAGCATAATGACAGTCAGTTCAGCAGCAGAAAAACCTTCTGCAGGAATGCAGGGATATTGACCTTGTTCAAGTTGTGCATCAGTAAGGTGGTTGTTGTAGACATACAAAATATTGCAATGTTTGTTTTGGTTCAGAATGTTCCTACAAACTTTAAACTGCTCTCTAGAGCAGTCGCGCTTTTTTTCCCAGCAAACTAATTGAGCCTACATTACTAACGCCTGTGGCCTGTAGCGGAGAAATCTATTATATAGCTCCAGGATACAAGCCCATATGGCACACCGGCTCCGTGATAAGCACATTCGCGCCATCAAATTACAAATTGTCCACAATCAATTAATCATGCCTATCTCTGTAGCTAACATTACATTAGCACCAGGTCTTATTAACAATGGAGCTAGATACTATATGCTTAAAAAAACGAACACGTTTGTGTGTGTGTCGAACTTTCAAAAAAGCATTAAGAAAACATCACGAGGTCCTAAAGCGATCTTAGTGTAGAAAATCTCTCAGATGATTTCTAGCATTAAAACTACTCTAATTTCGGTCATAAAATGATCAAATCGAAAATAAATCTAAATGATAATCACGCTGAACTGCAAATATATGGTAATTACATATATATACACTTAAGATATTTGGATTGCTGCAAATGCTAGGTAGAAACGGCACTTGTTTTGACGACATTATCAACAAGGTTGACAACAAAAACAGTGTTTTATGTACAGTGAGTGAAACTAAACATTAGAAATTCAAATTAAAAGTCTGGGCTTTTGTTTAACGCTAAATCTATGGATTTAACATTTACACAAATCCAGCTGCTTCCATCAGTGTTACCCAACAATGCAGCATCCAAGCACCTGCATGCTAGTGCCAGCTTTCTGCTAGACTGGATGTTGTCCTAGACTGGATGTTGTCAATCATAGGTTTTTATAGCAATGTATGTAATCAGCAAGCTACAAACATTGCAAAACAAACACAAAAAAAAACACCACTAGAATTAGTGGCTTTAAAATAGCAAGAAAACAGGTCCATGGCGTGCGGTTTAGGGAGAGAAAAGCTGTACGGACGGCATTCATGAAAACCTAGTTGGAGATTGAATTTTAAATTGATTCTGTAAAAACGCAGGAGAAACGACAGTAAAGTGCATTTTCAGTATAATTCGTTTACAAGCCACATGTCTAAAGTATCAACATGACATTTTCTCTGTTCTGCTCCCTGAATGCACTAAAGATGGTGGATCTTGCAACACAATAGAAAAGAAGCAGAAAGTCACAGTTTTCCTGCTGGTGTATCAGTTAACTCTAAATTCACGTTGTTTTTGTTATTTATGTGTTTTCTGTATTTGTATTATTTATTTATGTACTATGCATTGTAGTAAATATTTAATGTGATCTCCTATAAAGTCATTTTGTCATAAAGTGCATGAAAATTAGAACAATTCTACTAGAAGCAGCGTCAGCGCGATCGGTAGTAGTTACCTTTGGCCGCTCGCAAGATGAAGACAGAACGCAGAAGCGTCGCTGGGGGTGGATGGGGTTGTTCAGATGATTCTAAGAGCCCACACCCAGATTTTGAAGTATGCATACGATGTACACTTTACTATCCCATGAGGCTGCAGGAAAGACGACTCGTCATATTCTGAAGTAGCCGAATGCACTGACGCAGCACTTTTCAAGTGCTTTAAAGAAAAACAACATAGGCCCTGGGGGTAAATTGCACTCATTTAACTTGAACATTATCTAAATTTAAAATTGCGCTGCTGTGGCGTTGTAGGTCAGGTGTCAATATCAATATGGCTAATTTAGTACGTATGATTTTCATTTATACTAGCCGTAACTATACAATTAAAAAAAAAGTGCTGCACAATATTGGGGGGGGGGGGGGGGTGTTTGACTTTAATAGCTCTATATAGAAAGAATTGATTATTTTACCACTACCCTACCACTACCACTAAATGAAAACAGACTGCAAGAGAACTAAAACTATAAACACAAAGATAATGAAATGTAATGTAATATTTTAACAATTTATGATTTGCATCTGTTTAAGCTTTTCCAGAATCCTCAACACACCCGGCAAGCTGCCTCGCAGCCAGCATTTGTGACATGAGGTCAACAGCGAGCCTATACATTAGTTATAGGAAGCTTGATGATTGGCCGATTCCAAATCACCTTGACAAAAAAAATTCAACGCCATCCTAATAAATCAACTGTCTGAAATTCTTTTTTTTAATTTATGCTGCAGTGAAACGTTATAGCTCTTGGAATAGTTATGCAGCAGCAAACACAGCACCGACAACAGCATTAATTCTTTTTAATATTAAAACTGCGGGCCCGGAAGATGTGTTGCATATGTTGCCAGGCAGGTAGGAAAGGTTTTAGAATCTTTAGATTGACCATTTTGATTAGACGAAAATTTCTTGGTCGTACGCCTTCCACAGAATATATAAATACATAGACCCTTGCACAGATAAATTGAAAGCGAGTGCAGGCAGGTTGGAATGGGTGGAGAAACGTGTCAGGAGTGATGTGCGACTGTAGAATATCAGCTAGAATTAAGGGGGAGGTGTACAAAACAGTGGTGGGACCAGCTATGATGTATGGTTTAGAGACAGAAGTAAGACCAGCTATGATGTATGGTTTAGAGTCAGTAGCGCTGAGGAAGAGACAGGTGGCAGAGCTGGAAGTAGCAGAGCTGAAGATGTTTAGGTTTTCTTTGGGAGTGACGAGGTTGGACAGAATTAGGGACGAGATTATTAGGGGGACAGCTCATGTTAGATATTTTGGGGAGAAAGATTGAGGTGGTTTGGACATGTACAGAGGAGGGATAGTGAATATATTGGTAGGAGGATGTTAGAAATGAAGCTACCAGGCAGAAGGCAAAGAGGAAGACCAAAGAGGAGGTGTATGGATGCGGTAAACGAGGACATGAAGTTGTTGGGTGTAAATGAAGATGACGTAGAGAATAGGGTTAGGTGGAGAGGATGATTAGGATGATTCGCTGCAGCGACCACAGAAAAGGGAACAGCCGAAAGGGGAAGATGATATATAGATAAACTGATAAACGTTAACGATTAGTATCAAAATCTGAACATACTTTCAACCAGCAGATCCAAAAGTGTTTCTGAAGACAATCACCTATTAAACCTTTAAGGAAATGCTCGCAGTGCAGCGTATATATATGGCTTATTTAAAAAAAAAACCCTGTTCATAAAAGAAACATGCTATGATTATTGATCCTCCAGCATCACCTACAACAGTGCAGATTGTGTCATCTGGCAGGGAAGCACCGCAGAGTGAGCAGAAGAGCTCATCTCCGTTTAGACGCGTTATACATCCGGTGCGTCGATGCATGCATTTGCAGTATGTCTTACCATAGATTAACTACTACAGTGAACCTCCGCTGTACACGCACGTACCAATCCTGCATTAGTGCGAGACGAACGAATCAAAGCAGCACTGCGATGTTCTGCGGGATTTTAGTGACCGTTCTTCCCCACGGCATGAGTCAATCTACACAGAACGCTGACCAAATTTAGGCTCTACCAATGTTTTTATTTCAGATTGTAATTAAAGAAAAGGACAACATTCCTCATTTAAGACTGATGGAAAGTGAATAAAATTTGGTTTCCCAGAGGGAAAATGGATCACAGAGACTTGTGTGTGTGTGTGTGTGTGTGCGTGTTGTTTGTTTCAGGAGTCATGCTGAAAAGCGGAAAAATCACGAGTTGAGTTCAGTCCCCCCAGGATTTTGCAATGTCCAAACACAACTATCACAGCAAATCTGTGCATTCTGTGTGTATCTATCCACAACGCCTTTTTTTGGCTAAGTTAACCAATCCCTGTAAAGCCCTGCCCAGAACTCAACCCCCATGTCACCAAACCCACTCCCTTATTTGTTATTTTGAAGAAAGAGACATGTGATGCTAATGTCACATATATTCCAACCAAATTATCCTCAATAAAGCGTTTCTTAATAAACGTGCACTGTGGTGCTGCAATTTGCACTTAACCTCACAATTTTATTGCAACAAAACGCCCTAAAAACACTGCAACATGCATCACACTTAAAAAGCTGTTGTGATCATTCTGACCCACAACAACCTTGAAAAGAGACATGAAATCCTGGCCTAATTAAAGGGATCGTTAAGGTAATAAATACATGCTTTCTGTGACTTTGCTGCTGAGAGAAAATAACAGTTAAAAAGTAATGAAAAAAATTGACAATTGATTAATTTTTCAATTTTTCATGCCCATCCTACTAGGTATCCTTTTTATTTATTTATTTTTTTTTATTCAACTGCGCAGTTGAGCCCCTCACACACATACACACACAACGTAAACAAAAACCCCATCTTACCTGTGTCGATGCTCGTCATGTACTCCTTGGCCGTGAATGACCTGCCCGCTGCCATGTCGTCCTTCCTTCCCAGACTCGATGTGTGGTATCAAAACATCCTCCAAGCCCAAATCAAAGCGCTTGTGCTTTGAACTATCTGGAAGGAAGAAAAAGGCTCCAAAACAAAGGGTGATAAAGGCACTGAGGATAAGGAGGAGGATAAACTTCTCCGAGAGCCGCAAGGTTGCTCTGTGGTGGGGAAAGGACGAAGCGCCTGGAGACAGAGCAGGTATCCGGCGCCCCGACAGCGGCAGAAGAGCTTGAGTGGTCATATTCTGATGTTCAAATAGAAAACCGGGAATCGGGAGGGACAGGAAAGTTCTCGCGTGCCGACCGCTTCTATTATCTCATCGTCACAATCCGGCTCTCCAAAGCGCTGAGTACAGCCTGCGCATCAAGAAAACGCTTTCCATCAGAAAACTCGACTCATTTTGTTCTGAGAAGGAAAAAAGCAAGCAGATAAAAAAATCTCTTTAGTTAAATCTGTATTAGTCTGTTAGGATAAACGTAATACAGGATTTCCCTACATACGTAGCGGCTCTGCGAACAATGCCAGAGACATTTTTTTATTATTATATCTGTATTTAATAATAAAGGTTGGCTTTTTTTAGTTATTAAGGAAACCTAAGTATTTGTTAGGTTCACGCACAGACAGAACATTACATTTAACATAACCTTCCATCATCAAAAAAGCAAGAAAACTCAGACTCCCTCTCAGCCCCCCAAAACTGCCCCAACTATTAGGGAAACACGAGGAGAACTGCACCAGTTGCGGAACAAAAACACACACGCATGCACACACAAACGCATCTTAAGAGTTATATGTAGAGAAATTAATAATACATTTCATAAATTTGGTTCCCTTTTATGTGTTTTTTGCTGTTTGAAACTATAACCACACTTTCCATACAAATGCGCATATTTATCATGCCAATATCATCAAAAGGGGAAGTGGTAGCGCAGTACTTAAAGGGTTGGAAGGTCCGATTTCCAGCACCATCAAGTCACCACTGCTGAGCCCCTGAGCAAGGCCCGTTTAGGATGGAAAAAAATAATGTGGCCCTCACACACGAAAAGTTTGGAGGCCCCTGACGTAACGAAGTAGCAGGTTAAAGAGTCAGATTCCGTTTCCATGGTAATTTCCGGCTCTTATGATGGGGAAGGTTAAAAAACAACACCGCGGGGTATTAACACAGAAATGGCTTTGGAAAAAAAATTAGAGTAAAATTACGAAGAAGGAATGAACTAAATTACCTGAAAACATTCGGATCGTGTTTTTTATTGTACCATCATCCGATCGCAGCGTTACAGGAAGTGCTAAATCCAACACGAATAGCAAGCTAACGTTACCAGCGCTTAAATAAACAGACTTTAACCGGAAGATTTAAAGAAAAAAAACCCTTTAATCTCTATTTTAAATCATCCAAACAGACAATCTGTTCTTTAAAATCTTTATGAAAAGCTAGCATTGAACATCCTAGCAAGCAGCGCGCTTGTTGTAGTAGGCGTTACAAACTGTAGGGTAACAGTACAGGTAACATTAATTTATCTACCTCGCCTCCACATACCGTAAGAAGAATCCAGGTTCTCTCATTCCCATCCACGTTCTGCTCTCGGGTTTCCGACTGCAGAATGAATTAGCATTAGCTACAGGCAGACTAGCTTGTTGATATAAGCCAGCAGCGTTTACCATCGAGCTCGTGCTTCCTTACCGGCTGCTGACGGCCGTAGTTCATTCACAGTGTTTTTACGACATTCGGCTGATTTTCTACAATAACGTAAAGACGTCGAGCGCGAGATTAAGTGGCACTGAAACTGCATTGACGGGACCAACCGGTCGCAACTATACACACATTCCACAGCATATATGGTTTACTGTTAATTATTATCCATTATTATACACTGCAATGTAGAGGGAACACACTGTCTGTAGGAAACAGGCCCGGCGCGCGCCTCTGATGCCGTGGCAACAGTGCGAGATTACCGTTAGCACCGTATATCCACAAATATAACCGACCACACACTCTTAACACCTAAAATACATGGGACTTGTGCTGGTAAATTCAAAATCTCTCCGCCTCTCTCTCTCTCTCTCTCTCTCTTTCGCTCTATTTTTCACTCCCTCTGGCTAGTAAAGCTAAATCGGTAGCATAATCTGTCTGCCTGTAACTGTACCGTATTCCATCATCGGCACTCAGCAGGTCGAAACCAAACATAAAGACAGGCGGCGTTCAGAATGTCTGTATGTTTAAGTCCTTGAAGTGAATTTAAGATCACGTGATCCTCGTTTTTCGCCCAAGAACCACGGACATCCCCAACCGACAATGTCCATGATGTTGTTCCTGCAACAGCGAGACATGCGCCGGACTCCGCCCCCCTCCGCCAGTCTGTTCCATCAGCGAGCGCCCCCTGGTCACGCCAGGGACCGTCGCAAAATTACAAACCAAACACACAAACACAAAATTTCCTCCTGTCTCACAAACGAAAGAAATTACACGCCACTGCCTTATTTACACTGACTTTATTCACATTCTGATCTGGTATTTAAACGTATTATTAGTATTATTATTATGTTGGCTTGAAAAGGCCAACATACTGTTTTGCAATGGTGTGCAAGTCAGAGCCAGTAAGTCCTTCTCTGCTGCCTAAACACTATCAGAATCTGACCTACATTCACAACCTAAATTTTACCATTTGGTCCATAAATTGTATTATTTTATTCCCAACAGTTTATTTTCTTCATTTTGTAGCGTTTCTTTTCCATAGATGCAGTGCTTCCAGTACGTGTATGTGAATGTTAGATTATTTGTCCAATCAAATTTCAGTTTCTATGTGCTGCCATGTTAATCTAATCTGCCAAAGCCTTCAGAATCAGTAGTGCTGCCCATGGAACTTAAACTATATTAACAGCGGCAGATTGCTAATTGGTTAATATTATTAAAAACTGTTTCTTTAACCAATCAGATTTTAAAATCTGACTTCAGAAGCCCCTAGTCAAGACACGATGACATCAGCATTTTTCCATCCTCTTTTTGGTTGATTAGAGTAAATTCTTACAACCTACCACAGACTAGCAAAACTCGTCTTTTTTACGCCCACAATGGCTGATAAATGAAGAGAAAAAAACTTGGTCTTGGACATATTTAAAAAGTGCTGGCTTAGTGCTTAAGGTGTTAAACTCATACCAGAAAAATCAGGGTTCGATTTCCAGTACCACCAAGACACCACTGTGGGCCCCTGAGCAAGGCCCTTAACCCCCCAATTGCTCAGTTGTATAAAAGAAATAAATGAAAGTCACTCTGGATAAGGGCGTCTGCCAAATGCTGTAAATGTAAATGAAAAATACGTTTTTAAAACGTAAAAGTTAGACATTGTGAGGAGAGCTTGGTTAACCCCGAAGATAACTAGCTTATCTTAGCCTGGGAAACAGTTTGTTCACCACTTCTAGACCAGTGCCGGTAACGCTGGCATACAGCCTTTAAATGCAATATATATATATATATATATATATATATATATATATATATATATATATAGATATATAATTATATAAGATTTTTAATTTTTTATGATTTTTGTTATATTTTGTTATATTTTTGATATATTATTATTAAGATAAATATTGATTCTGAACTGCTCCAGATGATGTACGTGATCCAGTTGCGGTTGTAGTTATAGATTTGGAGTTTTAACAGAGTTTCTTGCTTTAAGACAAATGGTTTTTGTATCCTCAATATGCCAAAATGTTTCTCTCTCACACAAGAGTGTTGTTTCATTAGGTGTCTAATTGCTTGATGGTTACACAGACTTGTTCTGAGCACCGAAATTCTTCCATACCTATTTCTAGATGGCCGGATGGTGAAAAGTGTGTGTAATTTAAACATCCATGATAGAGCAAACTTAATAGTGTGATTCCAGCTGTGTGTTGCTGCACAATTATATGTTAGTGAAGTGAAAAGCAGTGGACTAAAATAGAGTTGCACGATATTAAAGAAAAATGCGATATGCTATAGCATGCGAAAAAATGCAAGATTTGATAGCCGATACAATATTGTAAAAAATATATAATCAACATAGGTTTCTTTAAACACATTCACCTGTTTGAAGATGTTTCTGCTTAGCAGAGCTGATGCAAATTGTGCTTGATTGTGAGGTGACTGTAAAGATTTGTAGTGGCTCTTCTTTGCGTTGCCACTCCAGATTGACATGTTTTACATAGAACATTGGCCTGCGTGTGATCATTTAAAACCCAAATACTGCCCTATTTCTGGAAAGCTTCTTTGTTGTGGCACTAAATCGACAGCAGAAGCTGCAGGTGCCTCGGGCACGCTCATCTCATGATTAACTCGCTATGAAAGCTTTGCGTCTTGTTAATTGTCTTGCATGAAAGCATGCGCACCCATATCCCAACTAAAATCTGCATGACACATATTTCACTATCCGCATTACAAATTACGTTAAGTCTTTAATCAATGATTTATCACAAATGGTTTATTTGCGATAAATCATTTTCAGTAAATTTGCGATAAATCATTTTCAGTAAATTTCAAATATTTAGATACATTGTGCAGCCTTGCTAATCATACAGCCCTGAGGGGGCCCCAGTGTTTAGTGCGGTGGTGTTGGAGATGCTGTTCTTGGTTAAGGTTGGTTAAGGTCTCCGGTCAGTTAGAAAAGATGTAGTGTTGAATGCTAAACAGACGCCGGTTCTTCTTATTTATTTTTTAAGCTGTAGCTGCCTATGATTCAGCACAAAATCGACGCTGCATGAGTAGACGGGGAAATAATTTCCAGGTTAAATAATCAAACTTATGCTAAATTGTAAAGCGTATCCTATAATTCTATCCTATAATATACTACACTAGACCACTCTACTCTATATTATACTATACAACCCCTTTTAAGCAGCATGCAAAAACATTGTGCTACTATGTGCATTTGAGGCACATTTAGGATTTATGTTCCATAATAGTGTGAATGTGAAGTAAGGAAATTTACACATACATTAAAAAATAAGGAAACAGATGCATAAAAGCTGAAAATTAAAACATAAAAAGAAAGAAAAGGGCCAAAAACGTTAGGTGGTACATAGATATTAGGCACGTGGCCTTAAAAGGCTCGGTATGAAATTCTTTCATTTTTTCCCCCGCTTGTTAAGAGACATTTCATTAATAATTCAAACATTTAAGGTGAAAATTGCACATACAAAAGATGCATGGCCAAACTGATCTAATGTAAAAAAAAAAAAAAAAAAAAAAATCAGTCGCATTCGGATAAAGCTAATCCATTCCTTCTGTAACTGGTCATGCTTTTGGATAAATTAACAGTCCATTACTGTTCACAATGCAGAAATACCTCCTACACTGGAGAATGCCTTTGCAGGGAATCACACCAACACCCAAAACCCTCAGAAATAAACACACACCCTGTAAACATTTACACCAACACCTACTAAATCTACGTGAACATAAAAAGCTGCTGTCCGTTGTGTAGCAATTGTTTCATTCTACTGAGTCACCAGTTGATAATTGAAAAAAGACCTGAGGTGTTTTTTTCCCTCTTCATCTGTCCGGTATGGGTTAGTTGGCTTATAGAAGTGAAACCAGATGTAGTCGTCTGCTGTCGAAGCTCATCCACCTGGAGATTCAATGTGTTGTGTGGAAGTTGAGATGAGTTGTGTTGAGTACAATGCTTTTATTCCTACCTCAGTTGTAAAGCGTGAATATTTGCTAGAGTTTTTGTTTGCCTAAACAGATCTGGATGTTCTCTTTAGAAACTGTAGAGACTGGGTGTTCTCTGTATAAACTCCTAAGACAGCTGTGTGTTGAGAATCAGCAGTTACTGCAATACTCCAGCTTCTCAGTATAGCATGAACAAAGTCCAGGACACCAAACCTTCTCTTCATTCTGGTGTTTTAATATAAACTCCGAAAGCTCCGAACGAAAGCTTCTAATCTGTCATTTTTTTTTTATTTTTTTTTTTGCAGGGGTGTCAAACTCCTGTTGTTCCTAGAGGAACAAAGTCCTGCAGAGTTTCGTTTCAACCATATTCCAAACCACAAAACATGTTTTTTTCAAACGAGTATAAAAAAACAAGTGCCTTTAATTAGGGTTGGAGCTAAACTCTGTAGGGAGACGGCCCTCCAGGAACTGAGTCCCGACACCTGTGTGCTAAGACATGATTGGCTGAATGAGTAACTGTATGAATGTGCAGGTGATTCTAATGAAGCAGTGACAGTGGTTGTTTATCGACATCTGACGTAAAGAATAGTTCGCTAAAATTCGACGACGATATTCTTAATAAAAAAAATTGATGTGAAGTTTTGTGAACTGATGTAAACCAGGAACAGAAGGAAATGCTGTTTCAGCGAACACCTCAGTTTTACTTGCACTCCAGCTGAGCCGTAACACGTTCATGCCATCTGGTGTTGGCTAAAAAAGCAGCCCTTTTCACTTTCAGCTTATTATTTAACAAGTTATTTTCAAGCTTCAACTAGTAGCCAGGAAACATCTAATAATTCTACATTCTTTTTCATCAAAGAATACAATGCTAACCCGTGCCAAAGATCTGTGATTTTAACCTCGCAACATATCATTTAAAGAGCATCCAACAGTTTTCTTCCCACACACAAAAGAGGAAAATATCCTTGATCTGATCTTTACTTTATCTTTGCCCGACTTCACTTCTGATTATCACCTGGTATCGGAACCCGTCAGAACCTCCACTCCTTCTTTCCTGCTTTTGCACTATTTCATCTCTTCCTGACCTGGACTCTTTTTACCCCCTGCCCTCAGACTGAGCTATTGACTATTTTCTGTCCTCCCTTTCTTCAAATCCTGGATCTTCTTTGCCCTTTGTCTTCTAAAGACTTCTTGCCCTGCTTGTCCACTTGTCTACAGTCCAAAACGTTACCTGTTTCGATGTGCTCCTTCGAAGTTTTAAATCCCAGTCTTTTTTTTTAGATCTTTGCCTGGGAGAGATCCTGCCGATGCAGTTCATACCCTGTATCTTTTTGCTGTGATAAACTGTCTTCCGCAATCTCACCTTAATAGCAGTAACAACTGTTTCAGTTAATGACCGCGTTTCAATCTACATATGAAATGGATCATAAGTACCCGTTTTAGTTAATTAGTTAATCATACAGATGACTCTACAAAATCCCCGACTGTGCCAGTGTAAGAATTTATGCCAAACCGATGTCACGCCAAATACTGAATGGATTTGGAAATTTCTACAAATAAACTATTCTAATGTACATATTTTGACATTTCAGCATTTCTTGGCACCTGCCTACAACTTTTGCACAGTTCTCTATACCAAAAACAAATAGCTGAGCAACCAAAAATGCTAATATAAGTTTTACGGTGTCAATAAAAGATATTATAAAAGAATGATAAAGATTGACAGGTGAAAGAACGTAAACTAAGAAGTAAAGCATGAAGCATGAACACAGAAGTTTTTTTTGTGTGTCTAACTGAGACGGTTTGTAATAACAGGGTTAGGGTTCGTTTACATTTCTGGCATTTGGCAAACGCCCTTATCCAAACCAACTAACATTTATCTTTCTTAGCTAACAGAGCAGTTAAGGATAAGAATCTTGCTCAAGTACTGGCAGTTCTAATCTTCCAATTTGTGGTCCAACACTTTAACCACTGAGCTACCACTTACACTTTATGTAATACAGGTGCGTACACAACCTGTTACCAACAACTAAACAACACAACAGGGTGTGAGGTTACAGTAAGAAGGTGATGTAATGATCCAGGTCAAACAAAATTATTCTCTTAGCTAAAATGCTTTTGATCAAATGACTTGTATTTTCATTGAGGACTTATCATGGAACAAAATCCTAACAAACTCTACTCACGTTTCCTGAACAAGACACGACCTACTGTTCGACAGGCTGCTTTATTACACACTGTAGCATTACATACAGTATATTCACATTTGATTGATAATTACTATAAAATATTATCACTAAGGGGCTTTGGTAAAGCAAGCACACACACACACACACACAAATTTACATAACTATGAAAAACTCATTGTTTTCTAGCTTATTAATAGTTGTAGGTAAAAGTTTTATGTTTATAAAAAAAAGTGTAAAGATTAATGTAACAATAAATATATTTGATCTTTTTTTTAAAAGCTTTTAATTAAAATTGTAAATGTAGTTCCACTTTTAGTGTAGGAATGAATATCTGCTTGGGGTTACTGTACTTAATGTCACGTTTTGGTAACGTCACATCCTGACTGACTCAAATGCAAGTGTGGAAAGAAAAGCTCCATCATTCTAAAAGTTTTTTTGTAACTAATCCAACTTTATAGAGATAAACTGTATCACAGACAGGCCTGCTGGTGTGGAATAAAAACAATCCTACCAAAACACTCTTTAAAGCACTCTACATGTCTAAATAGTGATGTCATCATCTTGTGTCTTTTCATGTGAAAGTGATCTATCAGAGTTCCACAGTTCGGACCTGTCTGCGGTGAGAGCCTGACACGAGGCTGCGCACACACTCTGAATTCTCGAGAACACTACCACAGCAGGACCAATGTGACCTCCCTGGGTGTCCTTTATGACCGTGACCACAGCCCTGGAACCCTCCTGTAGGACACACAGGAAAATATCATACAAGAAGGACAAAATAAACAGCAGATTTATATAGTTAATTATGAAGTTGTTCTTGTGCCAAATATGTTTACATAAAACTGAAACAAAACTGCTGTTGCACTTACAGACAGGGTAAATACACCAAAACAGATCTTCAAATTAGTAAAAAACACATAATATTGAACATATTCATCAATGGGAGTTCTGGTTAGCAGCCACATGGAGTAGATGTGGTAGATAAATCCAACAATTCTTAATTTCTTCACTCCTTTATTCATCCCTGGATGTTACATTTATTATTTAGGGTATTATACTTTACCACACAGTCATCTATATTTGACTTACATTGGCTACTGGAAGTGTTAAAACCAGGAAAAAACAGGCAATTCTATCTCCGCACTTTTGGATAAGTCTTAGCGGCTGAATTTAATCTTGGTTTAGTTTACTGGAAACTACACAAGACCAAATTCAAGCCAAACTGGGGGACCATGGCTAACGTTTACCCTCTTAGAACTTGCTACTGATGACCTGTGTCAGTTTGAAGCGAGTTGGAAAACATTTTCTCTGTTCTTCGGAAAAACAATTCTAAGTTAACGGGCAAAGTCGTGGACCTAGAAGACCAAAGCAGGAGACAAAATCTGTGTATCCCAGGCCTTTCAAAATCTACTTAGGTGTGGGTTACATGTTTTTACAGGTTTGGGTTTTTGTTCTCTTTATTCCCATTTCCTTATAACAACAAACAACAAATCGCAGGCATAAAATTGACAACACAATAGAAGCTTTAAGTTTCAACAATAAATCTATTAAATTATTTTATACTTTTATATTTGGAACATATGCAACAAATAACTGATATGTTTTTTTTTATCTCAGATATCTTTTATATCTAATAATCAAGTTACTGGCCTAGATATTTTATGCTACATCTTGGAAAACAGGTACATTCTGAAAGCCAGCCCTTGTTGTGAAGAGTACTGTACCTGGCATGGTCCCAGCACAGCCACACCGTGCCTCTTTAGTGCCGCCGCTAGAGCAGAAGGTGCAGCAGTGGAAGATGCCACGATGGCGTGATAACCGCTGAAATGAGCCCTGCAGGCCAGAGGACAGCGGGACAGCGGTCCTGCAGTTATTACACTCTTTAGTACCAAACGGTGAACAAAAGCGGGACAGCGTGAGCCCTGCAGTGCTGTGCTTTGACACACACCCACACAGAGTAGAATCCCTGTTCTATGGGCGTGTAGGAAACGGCATAAGACCCGTCATTATTGTCACTCACTGTGGTCTCCACTTTGCTGAAAGGCAGCAGAGAGACATCTGTGTAAGTGTTGCAATCAAAAGATGAAGAATGCCGAGTTAAACAAGAACAATGCCATAGTAAAGTTCAATTGTAGTTCTAGTTTACACCAAGGCTTATTATGTTCTTTTAGTGTCACGGTAAGCAACTCTGCAGCTCCAATTACTCACAGCCACCAAACCTCTTGCACTTATCCACTTGCAGTTTTCAATTTTTTGAGTTACCTTTTCACCCAGTCACTCACTACTCCAAATAAAAGCTGTGATTTCTGTTAGAGGTATCATATTGGTCACAAGTGCAGTACGGAGTACTATAAGGCTCAGTACTAGGGCATTTTTCACCTTTTACCTAAAGTGGACTTTATCGACAGAATTTTTTGTTGAATTTATTCAGACAGAATGTCTAAAAACCTGTTTTCGTGTAGGAACAGATCATGGACAGACTTCAGATTTACCACTCTTTCTTTTCAGTGTGGATTATGCTGACTAGCACCGAGTCTCCTCCTTTGCCCATCAGCTCCCCTGTAGAGTCCCTGCAGACAAGCGTGAACTCACACTTTTGGCCTTCAACACACTGTTGGACACCTGGAAAAGACAGAGTAAAGAGATGATTAAAGAGACGGACAGCTGTAGCCCTGACAAGTTCAGTCAGATTTATCAATTCATTAAAAAAAATCAAATCAACTGTTTATTACATGAATTCATTGTTTTTATTTTCAAAAACATTTTCTTTGTAGAATACTGCTGGGCCTTTAAGCAAGGCCCTTAACCCCCAAATTGCTCAGATGTATAAATTAAATAAATGTAAAGCCGCTCTGGATACGAGTGTCAAATACCAGAAATCTCAATGTTTTATACACCAAATGACACTGAAATGATTTCATCATTAGAAATATTATCCTACATATTTCTTCTTCTTCTCCTTTCGGCTGTTCCCTTTTAGGGGTCGCCACAGCGAATCATCCGTCTTCACCTAAACCTATTCTCTACATCCTCTTCACTCACACCCACTAACTTCATTTAACTTCAACTTAATTATCCTACATATTTAATTCTTAAATTACTAAACCACAAAGAACTACAAAAAGACGACTTCTGGACCAAATCCAGAGTTAATGCCATATCTGGCTGCTTTTCTGTGTTTTTCTGTGTTTTTTTTTGTAATAATGGCTGGTGACTGCACCTACAGGAGACAAGCTGAGACACGGCAGAACCACAAAAACCACGACTGACGAGATCAACTGAAAGGTTGCCATGGGGACAAGGAATGTCACCACTTCACACAGTGTATAATCACTACATTCCATTTCTTCTCCTAGACCCCGGTGTGCATGCGAGTGTCCAGACGTCAGGTACTACCTGATTTCCAAGAGACAGCCTACACCACACGTTCAGTATCAGCCTTAATGATTTATATCATTCACTTGCATTAAACGCCTTCCCATTCACTGCTTTTTACCCTCATTAGTGCATACTATGGTTCCCAAACTAGGGAGCATGAGCCCTGCAGAACCTGGAGTTATAATAAGGGTAGCAAAAAAATTAATTATTTTAATTAATCCTCCTTAAAAAGTGTCTTTATGTGGAAATCTTTCTTTACTGCAAACAGGGGCCCGGCATAAAAAGTTTGGGCAACCACTGTCTTAATGCCCCTTCTTACAATTGTAAAGAAACTAGTATGCCTTAATTCTTACCTTCTCCTTCAACGGTGCACTTGCTGGGATCTACAGTCTTGGCCTGCAGAACTCCTACCATAGGAAATCCTTCCACCTGCCCTGCGAGCTCCTCTGGTAGAAAACAGATACTGCCACCGCTGTCATGGCTAACACTGGTCACGTTTAGATCGCATCCCACCTCCAGCAAGCTCACTAACCGTTTTGTTGTTACCCCTTTCACACTGAGTATCTCTGCCTCTGAACCACATGTGAGCAAACGCTCAGCAAAGTCCACACTGCCCCGAATATCACACAAGGCCTGCTGCAGCTGTGCCCTTTGCAGTTGCAGCTGATTGTGCCTCTGCAAACGCAGATCCTCCAGAGAGTGGAGTAGAGAGCGGCAGTGACTTTCCACAGCCTTTGTGTAGGCTTGCGCAAAAGCCTGGATCTCCCTTGCCATCTCTTCTCCCCGTGATTGCAAAGCTTCCTGGGAAACCTCCACACACCTTAGTGCCTCCTCCAGACGATCAAGACGAGGCCGCAGACTCCTGGAAACCAGTTCCCGGATACGGTCTCCGTGCTGATGTATAACCTCATGCGTGGGACTGCAGCGATGCTCCCTGTGAAATGTGGCGGAGCATTCCAGACATACAGTGAGATCACAGGTTTCACAGAAGAGACGTAACTCCTGTCCCGAGTGCAGAGAACACAGCACAGGTCTGGAGAGACGGCCCTGGCGCTTCAACTCCTCCAGGCTGTGGATGGAATGACTGGAGGTCCTCTTTTGTCTCCTGTTAAAAAAAACAAAACAAGTAAGACTGTGGCAACAGCTTGTGTTCAAAATATGTTCCTGGTGCATAGATCAGCTCACTCAGATCTTTTATATGTACTGTAAAAACACAATCATCTCAGTAGTTTTATGTAACTGAAATATTGATGATGAAGGAATTAGAGATGTACGTACAAACAAATGTGCATAAAAAATGACTTAAAACCCATTTAAATTAAACATTTAAAATTGAATTAAAATGTATATATGAAATTGAATAATAGATATATATATATATATAATATATATATATATATATATATATATATATATATATATATATGACATGACACACACACACACACACACACACACACACACACACACACACACACACACACACACCCACACACACACACACACACTGCGCTTCAACTAATTTTCAGATTCCTACTCCTGGTTGGAAAGACTAAGACCCAGTTCTACTTCTACTTTATACCCCTACCCCAATGCCTACCCCTTCTCCTTGGCCCTTCATAGAGACCACTACTACACCAGTACACGTCATCATATGTGTGGGAAAAATGCTAATTTCCAGCCACTAAATTTCCTTTCTGACAGTATTCTGTCAAGTCACCAGGTAATGTTATCAAGCATAAAAATATGTTTAATCGAGGGATTATTGTGAAGCAGTAACAGTAAATAGTAAAATATGAGCTCAGCATTGAATGTAATAAAACAGTTTAATTGATGGTCATTAATCCTTTCAATGTTAAAAATTGCTTATTTGTGATTAATTGAAGTGTTTAAGGTGCTAATAAGAAGATCAGGGTTTAATTCCCAGCACCAGCAAGTTACCTTGAGTAAGGCTCTTAACCCTTAATTGCTTAGTTTTATAAAAGAGATAAATGTACGTCCCTCTGCATAAGGGCGTCTGCCAAATGCCATAAATGTTATATTACTAGCTAACCTTGGGACATTTTTCATACCTCTATGTTTGAAGTGTGCTCTCAAAAAATATTTAGTTGAAGATGTGTATTGCTATCCCCCTACCCCTACACCTTCAACCCAAAGAGAACCGGGGCACCTCCTACCCCTTTACATCAACGTGCAAAACAGGAGGGTAGGAGGAAAGAAGTAAGGCTAAGAAGTTAAACTGGGCCTTAGACTAATTTCTAGGCTGCTGTTTAGTATGAATGCTTAAACGAGATGGAATGAGTTATGGACTACAGAAGAGGTTATAAATGCTTGTACTCTAAAGTCTATATTTCACACTGAAGTAATTATGGTTAGGTCCTACACCTTCCCCACCCTACTCTAAAACGTCACCCTTTATTGGGGTTGAAAGTAACAGAAAACTGGCAAGTCTTGTCGTAAACGACGTAATACACGTCATGCACTTACACCAACACTAGCAGCTAACACTCAGTTGGAATACTGATATTTTTCCTACCTGAAAGTAAAAGTTATTAGGTATATTACATTACATGCACATAATGTGTTCTTTAGCTTTAGACTAATACAGAGAACTTGATTAAAACACACTTGTACATTAGCATGTTCACGGTATCCTACATTTTTTTTTTTCTTATCCAGGACCAGTTTCCAGACCAGTCCCCCCTTCTGGTAGCTCCACCCTTTATCTCCTTCGTAAAAAAAACAGCTGTTCCCAACATTCCACACTCGGATTGTTTTTAGCCGAATAGGTACATTGTCCAAGTACTTAAAATATTTCTTGTTGGAATTTTCAATGTGAACAAACTTTTGACACTATTGATATTAATCGAAGGTGTAGAATTGTGCAGAAGTATCCAATTTCAGCCACACCAAAAGACAAAATAAAGAACAAAGAGCAGTTTATTAGGCAGTTTTTAAAACTGGGGAATCCTGTCCCATCCCGATCATGCGATTAATCGTTGAATTAAATTTTGATTCCTATGGGATTTTTTGACCCATGCAATTCCTAAAAAAGTTAGCAGAAGAAAAAGTCTAAAGCTTGACTTAAACTACAGCTGTTTTTATTAAAGTTTGTGCTGATGGGTGAGGTTTGATGTTACGGGGTGGTGCTGCGGTGGAGCATTTTTAACAGTATCCTATTATTAAACAGCCCAAACCACATAAATGATTATGTGAATGTTAAAACTCTTTAAAATATTTAACTATATGGTGGCAGCACAAAAACCTAAAATACAGGCTTGTTTTCTCATTTAAATATTCTAATTTTAGGAGTCACTCACACCAGAATAACTTATATTTCTTTATTTCTCAAAGTCACAAACCACATTTCACAACATAAAAACAACTTTGAACAATTTTTGGGTGGAAAATTAAATCAGTGTTTAAAAAATAAATCTTTAGTTCTACAAGCATAAATTTCGCTATCGGTAGGGGGCGCTCCAGCACACTCAGTTCCCACATGTATGACTCAAAATAAAGAAAAATCTATTTTATTACCTACTTCATCGTTTAGATGGTCTATTAGATGTTTATTTATTTATTTATTTATTTATTTATTTATTATTAATGTGTTTTTTTCAGCTGCACTGCAGGTAATACGACATCGTTTTAATGTAAAAATTAATAAGATTTGTAAGATATTATCACATTAAATAACAGAGTAAAGGAAACATTGCGATAATAAAGTCGTAATATTTCACAAACTATCGTAAGAAACGTGTAAACAAATCCTCCTCTTGCGCGCTGTACGCGTCTCTCTCCTCTGCTGCGATTGGCTACACGGCAGCCAATCGGCATTCGGCGATTTACAACCGGCTACAACTTCATTATTGTAATTTTGTTTCATTCTCAAAATGTTACGACTTTAATCTCGTAATTTTAAGTTCATTCACAAAACAGCACAATTAATCGAATTTTTTTTTTGACGTGTCACTAAAACGTCGTATTACAGTAAACAGGTGGCACTTCCCCCCCCCCGATTGAGTGTGTGTGTGTGTGTGTGTGTGTGCGCGCGCGAGATGTGCGGACACTGACCTATGCGCCTGGCTGCAGAAGTCACACAGGTTAAGACTGCACACCTCACACCGCTGCTCGGCTTCAGCGTCTCCGCAAAGGTCGCACACGGCGCTTTTCTCCATCAGCAGCGTCTCCATGAACACCTCGTCCAGCGCCAGGTGGTCTGTAGTGAGTCCGTCCACCCCGGAGCGCGGCAGCTCCACCTGACTGTCGCACTCGGGACACAACACGATGACAGAGTGAACGCGCTCCCGGCCCGGGTCCTCGGTGTGTCCGCTGAGCGGGGAAAACGGCTCGAGCTGCCGGATACACTCCGAGCAAAAGGTGTGTAAGCAGGAGAGGAGTTTGGGCTCGCGATACAGGCGCTTACACACGCTACAAAACGCCCGGGAGTCGCTGCCATTCCCGTTAGGCGACTTTTTCTTCATTCCGACGACTTTCAGGTCACTTAGAGCAGATTTTCCCCCGCGAGCAGACATGCTGACGATCATTTAAAGTAAAACAATACTAACCAAAAGATTCTCCAAACTATACAAATAACATCTAAACTTTAAACTATTACCGCAGCGAGGTCTGTCCTACAAACACTTCGCATACATTCACTAGCAGCAAAGTTTTAGACGCTCACAGGGTTGCCAGATAGACTGCATATCAACGCGGTCCACAAATCCACTGCTTTATCTGCCCTGTACCTGCCTCTCGGAAATGTACCCCTTTTTATATATTTCTACCCATTTTGGTGGGTTAGAAAAGCTACCAAAGAGCGGAAAAAGACACAATTCATTAATAAATTTACCTGTGGATTTTTTCTAATCATATTACACCTGTTCATTTACTCCATCGCAACAGTGTATGTATTACTCTACTTACTGCGTTTTTAGGAAAAATAACTATTCGAATAATGCGTGTATATACCGATTCTCCGAACAGAAAAGAAAAAACTATAAAGTATAAGTGTGATAACAACGCGAGAAAAAAGCCAATCAGGCAACATGCGTTCACCCAAAGTGATATTCGAGAACGTTGCTGTTCGACCAATCGCCGACCGCATAGGCGTTTATGGGCGGGGTTTACATTACCACGTGTTCTGACCGATGGTGGCCATCTATAGATCTCCTGTGGCTAGAAAGGATGGAGGCATCAACATTATTTTACTTATTTTCACAATAACAATAAAAATTAAACACAACTATTATATAAGCCATTACTAACGTTTATTTCTGTTATTATGTTATTTACAAAAAAAGTTGCAGGTGACTTTACAGCTGTCACAGAATCACATCTGTGCCAGTCCCTCATGTTATACCCTTTTGTTCAGTGTCCATTATAACCACCAGATGTACCTTCACCATACCAGCATACAGAAAAAGATGAAGGCTGGGCTAATTACATGTGATGTCATGATGTCTGGGGACGAATTAAATATGATTTCAGTCTTTGTCAAAACTTCATTACCTGAAGAGTAAAAACAGCAGAAGGTCAAAGCCGTTGTGTAGGTTTCACACTATAACACTATTTCTATGAGATCACTTATCCTCTTTTTCAATTCATACTGGATAATTGAGACAGGAAGGTGTCTGAGTAAATGTTTTTATTCTGGGTGAGTGTGTTTGTCTGTGTGATGTGTGTCCCTCATCTGTACACTGCATATCGTTATTTTAGTAACATCTTTAAACACAAGATTTAGAAATATATCAATACCTCTAACTGTTGCTTCAGAGACAGATGAGACCAGATCATTCTGGATGATACAGGTGTAGATCCCTTCAGTCACCCGGACCTGGAGGAAGCTCGTTACTTGCACAATCCCCATTGATTTGTCGTTAAACTGGGTATCACTGTTTAACTGCATTCCTTTCTGATCGACCCACGTCACATCAGGTTTGGGCAGCCATCTCTGTGCGTAGGCTATCAGGCTGTTGTTTGAACTGGTTATATTGGGAGCTGAGAAAGCTGCAAACAACACAGTGAGCAGAATAATAGCAATGGATGTGATTAGCTGTGTATTTTCCCACCTATAAATACTACAGATTATTTTATCTTCATGATTAATGATAAATTATCGAGAAGTGTCTTACCACCTACTCTGAGATGAATGCTGACTGTACCCATCACTCCAGACGCAGTCACACTGCAGCGATACACTCCTTCATCCTCCATCCTTACTGTCTTCAACAGAAGGGAAGCATTGCCTGTGGTGATTGCATCTTTAAAAAGTTTGACTCTGTTTTTGAATTGCACGTTCTGCTCCTGTAGATGGTCTGCGTTGTTTTGGTATTGATAAACTACCCCGGTCAGACCATCCTTTTGCCACGTGATCGATACATCAGAAAAAACTTGGCTAACTTTGGATTGAAATTTACAGTCTAGGATCACATCTTGCTCCAAATTGCCCACAAGAAAAGGGGTACTAGTAGTCACAAAGCCCAGGGATCCTGGGAATACAATCACACAAACATGTACAGAAAATTAACAATTAGCATGAGTACAGGACAAAGTTATCATTTGTCACATAGGGAATGACGGAGATTGCGACTAACCTGAAAATGCAATTGCCAAAAGGAGAATTATTAGTCCAGCCATTACAAATATGAGCACAATCATGCTGCAGGAAAACAAAAGAAGGAACCCAAGATTTAAAGGTGTATCACGATTAGTAAACTTTACTTGAAGTAGTACAAAAACAATTATTCTGACAAGTACAAAATGGTGATAAAATATCATGAAAGTTTTTAGAGGGTAAAACGAGAAAATAATAAAATTTACCTCCAAAATATGATTTGCCCGATCGATGCCATGCTGAAGTCATTGGGTGCTGATTGCGTGGAGCAGCGGTCATCAGTCTGTCACTGTTGGTTGTGACAGCAACATTAGGACGCGATCTACACTAGCAAGGGTCCACTTAGGTCTGTCAGCTTCATATATTTGCTTAAATATAAGCTTCCTATATCACAGCCAAAGTATATGAGCAGCACCCTGTGTCAATATTGGCACATAGAGGCGTAGAGGTTCGAATACACGATAAGGCTAAGTTGAAATAGCTGAAGCCTGAGGTAAGCTGTGTGTATATTCTAAATACACACTGTTAATTCTTGGCCTATCCTGGTTGATTAAAATGTCAAGTGTTTCTAATAAACATTTATTAAAAAAAAAAAAAGATTAATTAAGTCAATTTAACCATACAATATTATATACTGTTTATATAACATTCTATTTGGTAATGTTATATTCAATTATTTAATATTGTATTTGTGAAAGTGGGATAAATATTAAAAGGTTAGATGACTGATGTATGTGAATGTTATAATTGACATTATTACACGCATAGTCATGCATTTTAAAACAGTGCTTTAATAATTAATATTTAAATAGTAACAGAGAAAAAGTAATTCATTATAGATTAAGTATTTTAATACACACATACAGAATTTTGCTGGCAGTTCAGGTTTGGGCACAACAAAGACAAAAAAAAAAAGAAAAAAAAGAATAATCTATTTACTCTTATATCCTGAACTGGTCTGATTGTGCCACCTTGTTACCAAACTGTGACTGCAGAATTAACATCATGGCATCCAGATAATGCGCCCGTCTAAAACAAGTTGGACTGGAAGATTAACAAGGCAGTGTACACGAAAGAGATAAGCAAAGTCTACATTCAGAGGAAGGCTTCAATGTTTACAGTAAGATGCTGGAAATTATCTACCAGTCCGTGGTAGCCAGTATAAACTTTTTTTTTTACAGCAATATGTTGGGGAGATGACACCAGAGGTGGAGGTTACAATGCTGGCTCAGTCTTAGGCTTTTAGGAAGATTTGGAGCTGGTGGTGAAAAAAGAAGACATGGACAATACACAGCTTCCTCTTTAATGACCCAGGGTTAAACAGCAGTGCTCCGTTAGTAGAAAACACATTTAGCCCAGCTGTAGAAAGGGTCTAGGTCTGTACCAACAGCCAACACAGTGTACAACGGCTCATTGCACCACCCAGTTTTCATCCATTTCATCCATATGCATATTTAACTTCACATTTTTTGACAATTTGTACAATGTTTATTCTGTTAACAATGTTTGCACTGGCATTTTAATTTCACCCGAGTCTGCTGCTTGTATCTGCACGGTTCACTCCCACTTAATGACCAAATCACACTGTCATTAAGACAAAATAAGTAACTAAACATTTGCCCTAAATATTCCCTCCATTACTGGCCAGAAATATCCCACTTCCAGTGTTTTTCCTCAGTTCTATTACAGGATTCAGAGAGAAGAGGACGAGTATAATGAATACATATTATTAACCTTACAGCAGACATTTAGGGAAGAATTATGTAACAAAAGCTTCACCATTACACTAAAAGTTTCACTTTTATACAAAAAAGCACAATGTTACACTAACAAACACTCACTATTACACTAAAAGTTTTACTTTTATACAAAAAAGCACAATGTTACACTAACAAACACTCACTATTACACTAAAACAGTAAACAAGTTTTAAAAGTTTCTTTTACACAAAGTTTTACACACTACTAAAAAAAGCAGTTACCTAACACACTCACTATTACACTAAAGGTTTACTTTTAACAAAAAGCTCAGTTACACTAACAACACTCACTATTTCTAAAAGGTTTACTTTTATACAAAAAAGCCATCACTACAAACAATTACACTAAAACAAACACTCACTATTACACTAAAAGTTTTACTTTTATACAAAAAAAAGCTCAATGTTACACTAACAAACACTCACAATTACACTAAAAGTTTTACTTTTATACAAAAAAAGCTTAATGTTACACTAACAAACACTCACTATTTCACTAAAAGTTTTACTTTTACACAAAAAAGCTCAGTTACACTAAAAAACACTCACTATTACACTAAAAGTTTTACTTTTTACACAAAAAGTTACTTTTACAACAAAAAGCTCAAAAAAAACACTCCACCTTATTACACTTAAAGCTCAGTTACACAATACTTACAAAACTTTACACACAAAAACTCACTATTAAAAGTTTGACACACAAAAAAGCTAAACAAGGTTTACTTTTATACAAAAAAGCTCAGTTACACTAACAAACTTTTACACTCACTATTACACTAAAAGTTTTACTTTTATACAAAAAAGCTCATGTTACACTAACAAACACTCACTATTACACTAAAAGTTTTACTTTTATACCAAAAAAGCTTAATGTTACACTAACAAACACTCACACACTCACAAAAAAGCTTATTACACTAAAAACACTCACTATTTACCTCAAAGGTTTACTTTTATACAAAAAAAGCTCAATGTTACACTAAACAAACACTCACTATTACACTAAAAAAGTTTTACTTTTTACACAACAAAAGCTTAACTAACAAAACTCACTATTACAATAAAGTTACACTAACAAGTTTTTACTTTTACACTCACTATTACACTAAAAGTTTTACTTTTATACCCAAAAAAGCTCAATGTTACACTACAACACTCACTATTACACTAACAAAAAAGTTTTACTTTTACACAAAAAAAGCTCAGTTACACTAACAAACACTCACTATTACACTAAAAGTTTTACTTTTATACAAAAAAGCTCAATGTTACACTAACAAACACTCACTATTACACTAAAAGTTTTACTTTTATACAAAAAAGCTTAATGTTACACTAACAAACACTCACTATACTATTACTTTTACTAATTTCACTAAAAGTTTTACTTTATACAAAAAGCAAAAAAAGCTCAGTTACACTAACAAAACACTCACTATTACACTAAAAGTTTTACTTTTATACAAAAAAGCTCAATGTTACACTAACAAACACTCACTATTACACTAAAAGTTTTACTTTTATCACAAAAAAGCTCAATGTTACACTAACAAACACTCACTATTACACTAAAAGTTTTACTTTTACACAAAAAAGTTTACTTTTATACAAAAAAAAAGCTCACATAACAAAACCACTCACTATTTCACTAAAAAGTTTACTTTTACTAAACAAACACTCAATTACTATTACAACAAAGCTTACACACTGTTAAAAGTTTTTACTTTTACACAAAAAAGCTCAGTTACACTAACAAACACTCACTATTACACTAAAAGGTTTACTTTTATACAAAAAAAGCTCAATGTTACACTAACAAACACTCACTATTACACTAAAAGTTTTACTTTTATACAAAAAAGCTTAATGTTACACTAACAAACACTCACTATTACACTAAAAGTTTTACTTTTATACAAAAAAGCAAAAAAGCTTAAGCTTAATGTTACACTAACAAACACTCACTATTACACTAAAAGTTTTACTTTTACACAAAAAAAAGCTTAATGTTACAATAAAACAAAACACTCACTATTTACACTACACTAAAAGTTTTACTTTTATACAAAAAAGCTCAGTTACACTAACAAAACACTCACTATTACACTAAAAGTTTTACTTTTATACAAAAAAGCTCAATGTTACACTAACAAACACTCACTATTACACTAAAAGTTTTACTTTTACACAAAAAAGCTCAATGGTTACACTAACAAACACTCACTATTACACTAAAAGTTTTACTTTTACACTACTTTTATAAAAAGCTCAATGTACACTAACACTAACAAACACTCAACAATATTACACTAAAAAAGTTTTTTTACTTAGTTTTACACAAAAAAGCTTACAATGTTACACTAACAAACACTCACTATTACACTAAAAGTTTTACTTTTATACAAAAAAGCTCAGTTACACTAACAACACACTATTTACACTAAAAGTTTACTTTACAAACAAAAAAAGCTTTTACATACTGTTACAAAAACAACACTAACAAACTTTTACTCAGTTACTATTACACTAAAAGTTTTACTTTTATACAAAAAAAGCTCACTATTCATGTTACACTAACAAACACTCACTATTACACTAAAAAGTTACACAAAAAAAGCTTAATTACTTTTCACACAAAAAAGCTTATGTTACAATAACAAACACTCACTATTACAAAAAGTTTTCTTTAAAAAAAAACTTAAACTAAAAGTGTTGTACAAAAAAAAAGCTTAACTTTTACAAAAACACACTACAAATTAAACCAACTAAAAACGCTCACACAAGATATTTAATTCACTAAAAGTTTACTTTTATACAAAAAAGCTCAATGTTACACTAACAAACACTCACTATTTCACTAAAAGTTTTACTTTTACACAAAAAAGCTCAATGTTACACTAACAAACACTCACTATTACACTAAAAGGTTTACTTTTATACAAAAAAAGCTCAATGTTACACTAACAAACACTCACTAATTACACTAAAGGTTTACTTTTACACACAAAAAGCTTAATGTTACACTAACAAACACTCACTATTACACTAAAAGTTTTTACTTTTACTTGTTTACCAAAAAAAGCTTTCACTAAACCTCACTATTACAGTTACACTAACAAACACTCACTATTACACTAAAAGTTTTACTTTTATACAAAAAAGCTCAATGTTACACTAACAAACACTCACTATTACACTAAAAGTTTTACTTTTACACAAAAAAAGCTCAGTTACACTAACAAACACTCACTATTACACTAAAAGTTTTACTTTTACACACAAAAACTCAATGTTACACTAACAAACACTCACTATACACTAAAAGGTTTACTTTTATACACAAAAAAGCTCACTAACAAACATCACTAATTACACTAAAAGTGTTTACACTAACAAACACTCACTATTACACTAAAAGTTTTACTTTTATACAAAAAAGCTCAATGTTACACTAACAAACACTCACTATTACACTAAAAGTACTTTACAAAACAATCAACAAAGTTAGATTTACTTTTTCACTAAAAAAGCTTAATGTTACATACAAACACTCAACTAACTACACTCACTAACACTTTACACTAAAAGGTTTATTACTTTTATACAAAAAAGCTTTAACTTAACAACCACTACTCACAAGTACAAAGTACACTAACAAACACTCACTATTACACTAAAAGTTTTACTTTATACAAAAAAGCTTAATGTTACACTAACAAACACTCACTATTACACTAAAAGTGTTACTTTTATACAAAAAAGCTTAATGTTACACTAACAAACACTCACTATTACACTAAAAGTTTTACTTTTACAAAAAGCCAAAAAAAGCTCATGTTTCTTACACTAAAAGCTTGTACACTACAAAACACTTTACACTATTACACTAAAAGGCTCAGTATTATTATACTAAATATATATAGCTTGCACTAAAATAAATTCAGACCTTTATGGCAGTGGTAAGCACTATTACCTCACAGCAAGAAGGTCCCGGGTTCCAATCTCGGGCAGGGGTCTTCCTGTGTGGAGTTTGCATGTTCTTCCAGAGCTTGTGTGGGTTTACTCCGGTACTCCGGTTATCTCCCACAGTCCATAAACATGTATGTTAGGTTGACTGGTGATTCTAAATTGCCCATAGGAGTAAGTGTGTGTTTGTGGCCATGTGATAGACTGGCGACCTGTCCAGGCTGCCTCCTGCCCCTTTAGAGACTGCCGGGATAGGCTCCAGCAGATCCCTGTGACCCCATATGAGGGAATAAGCGGGTATAGAAGATGAATGAATGTCTGTGATTTCAAATTTCACTACTGAACTAATTAAAATCATGAAATTATTATATAGATATTTTATCTTTGTAATAACTTTATCATAACATATCACAGCTGATAAACATATAGAAATGATGTTTATAATTCTCCTATAAATGTCTCACTAGTGGATACATTCCAACTAACTCCGATCTGAACAGTTCCCATCTCTCCTGTTCAATGTTACTGTAGGATGCAGTTGTGTCTCATATAGCGCACACAGAGGACAGAGAAGGACTAACCCTAGATATAGTGCACATGTATAACAGGGACTAGTGTCCCAAATAGGATCAAACCTCTGAGGGCGGGGCGGCGGAAATAAAGCGCCTTAGCTCGCGCTCCGAGTCCTGCCTTTTCCGCTTCTTGGGTTGCCAGATTTTGGAAATTAATGCATACCAATTGAAAAAACTTCCCCATATTGAAATAACAACAAACACCGGTTAAATGTATATATTTTTTACTTATAGCCTTATAAGTTTAATGAAATTAGCTTTATTACGACCGTATGTTGACACTGTATAGAGTCTAACGTGTGTGTGTGTGTGTGTGTGGTGGGGTGTATTTGGGTGTGAATCTATTGCTTCTGAATAGGGACTTATGTTATAAACCATAACACTATTGAACCATGAAATCAGCATGCTGTGATTTTTTTTGTGATTTCTAATCTCACACACAAACCGCTAGTTTAAAAAAAATAAATATATATATATATATAGGGGGCACGACAAGACCAAACAAGAATACCCAGAATTCATCAGTATCACCTTATCTATGCTGATCCATCATCTAGATCTATTAATAATTATAAGGAAAAAATATATATGACTTCCACAGAAAAAAGTTTCGGGACCCTGGTGTAGAGATTGTGTTTGTGAAAGACGGAGATCTGGCAACCCTATGATAAAACTCCACCAAGGAGGATTTGTGTTTACATTATCCGACTTTTATAAAGCCGATTGATGCCACGGGAGACAGACGCTTGATGCGTTATATACACATAGTATATATTAATATATTTATTGATCAGACATGGAGCGTTATACCCCCTTCCTGACAAATCTAGACCCAGTGAGAAAGTTACCAGTGAAGACAGCAGTCACTGTACTGTTCGCAGTGGTGTTTTTTAAATATTTATTCTCGTGTCCGTGTGCGCGTCCGGAGGAAACAGCTGTACACTGCTGGATCTACCTGCTGCTTCCTGTAGGCATCATGTTCCTAATGCTCAGTCTGGTGGACGCGCAGCTGCTCAAACTGTGCCAGTGTTATGTGTGCAGGTGTTGTGCGCGAGCCGAGGGCAGATGTTGTGTGTCCGGCTGCTGTGGTGGTGTGGAGTGTTGCTGCTGTGCTGCGGGTCACTGTTACAGGCCGACACGCTGCGGGGAGGAGATAGGCTACTATTGCGCTCTTCTGGGCAGTTACCTGCTGCGGGGGTTGTGCGCCTCGGCGCTTTGGGTTGTGGTCGCGTTCATGGATGGTGACTGGTATGTCTGCATCCGCACCGTGACGCTAAACAGCACCGGAACACAACAGATCGCCTGCAAGGATTTACCAACACCGGAGGAGGCAGAAACTCTCAGAAAATACAGCAGTGAATCCCGGGTAAGGATGTTTATATATATATATATATATATATATATATATATATATATATGTATATATGTATATATGTGTGTGTGTGTGTGTGTGTGTGTGTGTGTGTGTGTGTGTGTGTGTGTGTGTGTGTTTTGTACGGGATATATAGAAGTTGAGTAGATGTCTACAGACAAAATAGAATCTTATGTATGTATATATAGTTGGTGTTTACAAGGTCTCAGGTGTGAATGGGGAGCAGGTGTGTTAAATTTGGTGTTATTGCTCTCACTCTCTCATACTGGTCAATGGAAGTTCAGCATGGCACCTCATGGCAAAGAACTCTCTGAGGATCTAAAAAAAAAAAAATTGTTGCTCTATATAAAGATGGCCTAGGCTACAAGACGATTGCCAAGACCCTAAAACTGAGCTGTAGCATGGTGGCCAAGACCATACAGCGATTTAGCAGGACAGGTTGCACTCAGAACAGGCCTCCATGGTCGACCAAAGAATTTGAGTGCACGTGCTCAGCGTCATATCCAGAGGCTGTCTTTGGGAAATAGGCGTATCAGTGCTGCGAGCATTGCTGCAGAGGTTGAAGGGGTGGGGGGGTCAGTCTGTCAGTGCTCAGCCGCACACTGCATCAAAATGGTCTGCATGGCTGTCCGTCCCAGAAGGAAGCCTCTTCTAAAGATGATGCACAAGAAAGCCCGCAAACAGTTTGCTGAAGACAAGCAGGCTAAGGACAAAGATTACTGGACCATGTCCTGTTGGTCTGATGAGACCAAGATAAACTTGTTTGTTTCAGATGGTGTCAAGCGTGTGTGGTGGAAACCAGGTGAGGAGTACAAAGACAAGTGTGTCTTGCCTACAGTCAAGCATGGTGGTGGGAGTGTCATGGTCTGGGGCTGCATGAGTGCTGCCGGCACTGGGGACACACTTCATTGAGGGAACCATGAATGCCAACATGTACTGTGACATACTGAAAAGCAGAGCATGATCCCCTCCCTTCGGAGACTGGGCCGCAGGGCAGTATTCCAACATGATAACGACCCCAAACCACACCTCCAAGACGACCACTGCCTTGCTAAGGGTAAAGGTGATGATGACTGGCCAAGCATGTCTCCAGACCTAAACCCTATTGAGCATCTGTGGGGCATCCTCAAACGGAAAGTGGAGGAAAGCAAGGTCTCCAACATCCACCAGCTCCGTGATGTCGTCAACCTGTGACGCTATGGTGAACTTCATGTTCAGGGTTAAGGCAGTGCTGGAAAATAATTGTGGCCATACAAATTTTTGACATTTTGGACCCAATTTGGACATTTCCTCTTAGGGGTGTACTCACTTTTGTTGCCAGGGGTTTAGATATTAATGGCTGTGTGTTAAGTTTTATTTGATGTGCCAGCAAATTTACACTGTTACACACAAGCTGTACATTCACTACTTTACATTGTAGCAGAGTTTCATTTCTTTAGGGTTTTCACATAAAAAGATATATTAAATATTAACAAAAAATGTAAGGGGTGTACTCACTTCTGTGACATACTGATATGATATATATATATATATTAAAATACATAAGATTCTATTTTGTCTCTAGACATCTACTCAACTTACATGTTGCTCATTTCTAAGGTTTGGATTAAAATCATTAATTTCAATCAATTTCAACAGGTTATAAATCAAAAAAAAAGTAAAACTAAAAAGTTTATAAAAAGTTAAAAATGATAATGAAATGATTTCTTTAATCAGATTAAGCAATCACTGACCTGCTGGAAATCCTTTATATTGACAAAAATAATCTTGACGTAATCATTGTGTTAACCATTATCATTCTAATGGTTTTTGCAGTTTGTACACTGAGATTACAAAAGCCTGCAATGAACTAAACCTACGTTGATAATACGTTTCAAAAGTGTTACTTTAGGTTTGTAAAAATTTATCCACTTAAAGGTTTAAGTTCCAAAGATGTCCAAATAAATGCAGGCGCACAATTATTTGTGACACATCAGTGCGTATCATTTACTTTAATATATATAAAAAAAAAATTTTTTAAAAAAAGTCCTAATAGGAATGTGCCACTTCACGGTATAGAGTTCTACTACACATCACACATTATTCAGTCAAAAAGAAAATACACACATATTTCAACTCTATAGTTTGTTTTTGCTCAAAAGGTTTCAAATAATAATTATATGATCCCTATCAACATCTATAAACAAATAAGTAACCTCGAGTAACTTGTAACAACAAAATAGATGATAGTAGGTAGTGTTTGGACACGATATGGATATGGACACGAGGTGGAAAAGTGTCCACCCTACAAACCAGAAACACATAGAAGTACATTTAACAGCAATAACATCAAGTAAATGTTTTTTTTGTAGGAGTTTAGTAGTCTTGGCAGGGCATTAGTTTATGCACAGCTGTCTTACTGTCCTGCCGATCAGATGATCCGCTGGTGTGTTTGGGATCATCGTCTATTGTTGCATAAACCCATTTTCAGGTTAGCGCATGCTGCTGGATAAATGAGATCACATTTGTCTGGTAAAATGTTAGTTATTGACTAAATAACTATGATTTACCATTTCATAACCATGCTTGACGGTTGGTATGTGGTGTTTCTGGGAATCTGCTGTGTTTGGTTTTTGCCCCACAAGGTGCTGTCTGTAACGACTGGAATTTGTGCTTTGTTCTAATGTAATTCAGCAAACTCAAGTCACGCTCCATATTATGTATGGAATAAAAAGCCTTTTTGCCACCAAAAGCTGTCGAGTGAAAGGGTAGAGCAGTGGTTAAGATGTTGGCCTGCTGATCAGGAAATTGTAGGTTTCATTCCTGGTCCCACCAAGATGCCACCGCTGGGCCCCTGAGCAAGGCCTTCAAATCACAACTGCTGAGATGGATAAAATTTTTTAAGAAATGTAAGTCGCTTCGGATGAGGGCAAATTATCAAAAACACTTGCTTGTTTTTTTTGCTGATTGTGCTGCCATGAACAACTTAAGTGCTCTGTAGGTCACATGATGAGGCTCTTTTTTTTTTATTTCAAGAACTCTAAACATATTGTGTTCTGACCTTGGACTAAATGTGGAATGTCCTCATAACTTTTCTCAGATAGATTTGCTTGTCTGAGGTCATGTTTGACATGATGTAGATACACACACATCTCAGACAGTGCTCTGAGTGCAAACTGCCAAAAGATCTGCTTTTAAAGCCATGGACACACTTATTGAAAATAGAATATTGTGTGCATTCCATTAGGAGCACCTGCTAGGACGTGTGTGTATTTTTGTTTTTATCTTGTTTTGCTTGTTTTTTAACTTTTGGGAGGACCAACTATGGATTAATAATATTGATTTTAATGATGATTTTGTTGTCTCGTATAGGTTTACCTGTATATTTACAGGAACCTTATTTCGGGTTAGAGAAACCCAGCAGCCTTGTACTTTAGCTCTGATACAGAAAACATACATATTTGCCAATCCTAATTAATTGAATTGATGGAGGATATTTATCAACTTTCTAGAATGGTGAAAAGTGAATTGTGTTGGGTTTTTGTTGGAAATTAACCAGAGGAGACCAGCAGACTCGAAGGACGTTCAGCAGGATTTCCTTAATTCTAGATCGTGGGAGTATCTTACAACATCAGAGCTTTCTCTGTAGTGTCCGAATCGAGTTTGGTCGGTGAGTCGATTGGCTGGTCCTTTGAAGCATTCATTAGGCAGTGGTTTATGGCTTTAGGAGACAAATACATCAAAAACAAAGATGGTCAACAAAAGTTTAGGGACACCAGCCATTTACAGTCGTCAATAGGCAGAGACTTCATAACCTTGCATACAATACATAACCAAGAAAAGTATACCACAGGAAGCCACATGGCAACAAGAGTTATATACTTCATATATATACGTGAAGTTCATATATATACTTCACATATACTTCAAAAGTGACTTCATAGTGTACAGGCAACAAAACCTCCAGGTATCAACCCTCAAGGACATAGGCTTAATCACTTAAAGTGATCTAAAATTATGGATTTCCACAATTTCCAGAGAGAGAGAGAGAGAGAAAGAGAAAGAGAGAGAATATTACAGCATTTGGCAATTGCCCTTATCGAGCAACTTACATCTCTTTTATACAACTGAGCAATTGGGGGTTGACAGTGGTAACTTGGTAAGATGGGACACCAAGCGATGATTGATCGTTAATTTTCCTGATTATCAATGAAATAAATACAATTAAACAGTTTCAACAAACAATACCATCGACTGTAAAAAAATTTTTTCTTTGCATGTGTTTTGTAGATCATTGCTCTGTTCATCATCCTGGCTTTGTCCTTCCTGCTGGTGGTACGCACTGCTATCATAAGTAGATGGAAGCCGTACTACAAGTCGGTGTTTGAGGCATATGTGGAGCAGGAGACGACAGCCATGCTGGATGAGAAGCTGCATAAGCAGGCAGTGGAAAGAGCAAAGCTTCTCAGTGAGAGCGTGTTAGAATGCGTTCACCATCAGCATGTGAACGGCAGAGAGACAGAGGGACACCTTCAGTACCAACCCCTAACAGAGACAGAGGAGAACATGTGGAGGAGAATATCACATCCAGCTTTCCACCTGCTGGGAGAGAAACTCAATCCCTTAGGTGTTCAGGGATTCAGGCAGGACAGGGGCAACTGTCTGTGATCCGCTCACTTTAACCGTTATAAATGATCTGTTAGAGGTGGACAAATACCTGTGACTGATCTATGGCATATTTATTGTTAAAAGAACCTCTGATTTCCACCCCAGGTATAGACATATAGAAGTATATTCCAGACAATCATCAAAAGCAAAGAATTGCAAATTTCATCATGAAGCATTTAGGAAATTAATAAGACCCAGTGGCTGGCTGTGCATTTGGTACCCGGGCCTTCAGTGGGGACTGATTACAGAGAGAGAGAGACATTCCACGCATTGTCTTTTCAAGAAAGAAACCTAGTTAGGACTCCAAACCTCTACACTACAACCGCAACTGTACCACATGCATCATTGGAAGTTCAGAATCAATATTTATCTAATATCACTAAAACTTTTAATTAAATACATCATGCATTTAAAGGCTATAAACCTTTCTGGAAAAGTCCACCTCAAAAACAGATTTTTAAGTATGTCAGAGACCAAGTCAATTTCCCCTCCTCTGTCAGCCATTGTGGGGTAAAAATTCTAATTCAACTGTATTGATGTGTGCAGATCACCACAAACGTGTTAGGCTAGTCAAACTTGGCTACAACAGGTTTGCTCTCATCAGCCAATCAGAGAACTGAAAAATGCTGACATTATTGTGAGTATGACGAAATCTGACTGGTTAAAGAAACAGTCATATTGCTAATGTAGTTTAAGTTACATGGGCCGCCACTACTGATTCGAAAGGCCCTGAGAAGATTAGATTTACATGGCAGCAAAAAACAGATTTAATATAATGTCAGCAAATATTAACAGCATTTCTCTTTTTGGCCGTCGAACGTGAGTGACGTCACTCCAGAATACAAACACACCCCATATAGTCTAGTATAGGTAGTAGTCTTCTATAGTAAAGTATAGTATAGTATAGTATAGTATAGTATAGTATAGTATAGTAGTATACTCCTGCCCCTGACACTGATTGACAGGTTTCAGTTTAAGGCCTTAGGAAATGCGAACGCAAAAGGGGGGTTTGCGTTTCCTTTTGAGTTTTGGCAGTCACAGTGCGTTCACGAAATGAAAATGGTCTTGGATTATATCACAATTTATGTGTCCATGTATAAATAATCGAATTTACATTTCTTTATGCGAAGTGTCTGAAATATACTTCCATACAGAAGGATGGCTTTACTTTCATTGTAAAAACTATTTTAGGGTTTGCATGTCTTATTTTTTATGTAACAGGATATACACTTATTTAAACAATTCAGTATTAGTTGTTCTCAAAAATATAACCTCATACTAACCAACACTAACAAACACTAACATGACAGTTGCCTAGTTTGAAAGAAGTTTAGATGCTGTCTAGAACGATCCATTAAAAGGTACATACAAATTCGAAAGGTTTGATTAGATCGGCTATGTACCTCGCGATGAAGCTCGTCCTCAGTGAGGATATGATTAACAGTTTTGAGCCCAATCTTAATGTCCTGATGAACTGAGGTAACAGTTTAATAACTGTGAACAAAACATCTAGAAGTATAAACTGGTTAAAAGAAGTGTCACACAGCTGCCTAATATTTAAATTCTATAAACGCAAACATTAAGAACTGTAAGTAAAAGAAGAATTCTTGAATACAGAAATCAACACCACAGTGTGTTTATTGTTCAAAGAAAAAGATGCACCTTCATTATTGCAGTGTTTCATTTATTAGAAGCTTTTTTTTATCTTTAGTATTTTTTCAGGTGTCTTTTTAACAGTGGGTTTTACTGCCAAACCTATCAAACCTCTGAGCTATAGGGATAAACATTTTTAACTCAAACTGGGGAGAAAGTTTATCAAAAAATTGTAATGCATTTTACACTGTTTCTAGATTTTAATGAAATAAAATTGTGGTATCAAGTAAGCCGATTATTGGGGAATCGCTATTTACTCTTTATTGAAGTCATTTCTGTTGGTAACGGTAAGATATTAGCATCACACTTGTCTGTGTCTTTAAAATAAGAAATAAGGAAGTGTGTTTGTTACATGCTTTACGATTAATTAGTCAAATTTATAAAAAAATAGCTTATTTGTTTAGAATGCACTGGAATTTGTTGGCATAAGCATCTGGTAGGTTTGATTGTAGATAAAATCCTGCTATTTTTGTTTCCTACAGGTTGTGTTGTGGAAAAAGACTTTCTTCGCTGTCTCATTATTATTATTATTATTATTATTATTATTATTCATAAGACAGAATTTTGTTATCCTATGAGAAGACACTGTCTCTTGATTATTCATGACATCACTTTAAGACTGCGGAGTAGGTACACATTCAAGGGTAGCAGGGTATGTAAGCGGAGAAGGGTGGCAAAAATCTTTGCTTTGCATTCAAAGCATTTTAAAATCGCTCCGCTTCAGAGTTTAATTTCTCGCTCTTCGCATTTTTCTCAGAAAGAGTAACGAGAACTGAATAGTGGCAGACTTCGGACTTACTGAGGACTGATGCAGAGTTTAACTTTGCTAGCTAGACAAATCAAATACAAAGCATTTCTTTAAGTTTTACTCATGATTTTCTTAAAAGTTGGTATGGACCACTTTGACAAATGCCATTTGCTTGCCCTTCCCACTATTTCTGCCCTTTTTGTTTGTGCTGCCACATCCACTCCCCTCCCTTCTCCTAGCAGCTATCTATGCCTAAAACTGCATTTTTTTAATAAATTGAGAGGTAGACCCTCTAGTAGTTGTGTTGGCGACATTGCAAAATTTGGAGAGGTATGAAGAACAGATGTGGGTAGTAACGAATGACATTTACTTCGTTACATTTAATTGCGTAAATATTTGGGTAACTTTTACTTTTCGAGTAAATTTATTGATGTGCACATTTACTGTTACTCAAGTACATTTTTACTGAAAAAAAACCTTTACTCCTACTTCACTACATTTGGCGTCGTTCCACCGTTACTGTCAAACGGTAATAAATATAAGATGTTTTAAATATTTCGTTCATATGAATTGTTCGCTGAACTTGTTGAACTTGTTTCACAAGACTTTGGAGAGGCTGCTTCGCAAAGGGCTGTTACGAATCTCCCGGTTACGTTTAGCGCGCGTTTAGCTGGAAAATGAAGTAGAGGAAGACGTGTGTGTGTTTTATCAGCTGTGGTCTCAGTTTCAGTGTCATGTTTTTACTCCAAGAAGTCAAAAAGAATACACTGCCCTCCATAATTATTGGCACCCCTGGTTAAAATTCAGTTTTGTTCTAAATAATATAGGACCACTAAAAGAGGAAAAAAAAAAAGAAGAGGAAAATCCAACCTTTAATTTCAAGTGCATTTATTCAGTGGGAAAAAAATATCCCACATTAAGAAATAATTCTTTTACATCAAATCATGTGTGCCACAATTATTAGCACCCCTGATGTTAATACTTTGTACAACCCCCTTTTGCCAACAAAACAGCACCTAATCTTCTCCTATAATGTTTCACAAGATGGGAGAATACAGAAAGAGGGATCTTCGACCATTCCTCTTTGCACAATCTCTCTAAATCATCCAGCGACCTGAGTCCTCTCCTCTGCACTCTCCTCTTCAGCTCACTCCACAGGTTTTCAATGGGGTTGAGGTCTGGGGACTGAGATGGCCATGGGAGGAGCTTGATTCTGTGTTTGGTGAACCATTTCTGTGTAGATTTGGCCGCATGTTTAGGGTCAATATCTTGCTGAAAGACCCAGTGATGACCCATCTTCAGCTTTCGGGCAGAGGCCACCAGATTTTGCTTTAAAATGTCCTGGTATTTCAAAGCATTCATGATGCCATGCACCCTAACAAGGTTCCCAGGGCCTCTGGAAGAGAAACAGGCCCACAGCATCACCGATCCTCCCCCATACTTCACAGTGGGCATGAGGTGCTTTTCTGCATACTCATCTTTTGTGTTCCGCCAGACCCACTTAGAGTGTTTGTTGCCAAAAAGCTCTATCTTGGTCTCATCTGACCAAAGCACACGGTCCCAGTTGAAGCCCCAGTACCGCTTAGCGAACTCCAGACGTTTGCGTTTATGATTGTGAGTGAGAAAAGGTTTTTTCTGTGCATGCCTCCCAAACAGCTTGTTGGCATGTAGATAGCGCCTGATGGTTGTTTTGGAGACTTTGTGACCCCAAGATGCTATCATTTGTTGCAATTCTTTAACAGTGAGCTTTGGAGAACTTTTTATTTCTCTTACCATCCTCCTCACAGGCTTGTTTACCACTGTTCCAGTTGTTTTAAACTTCTTAATGATTCCTCTGACAGTAGATATGGGCAGGTGCAGGCGAGTGGCTATTTTCTTGTAGCCATTGCCTGACTTGTGAAGGTCGACACACATCTGCCTTACTTGAATTGTGTGTTCCTTTGTCTTTCCCATGTTGAAGAGTGGATAAGAGAAATGGCCTCTGTGTCACGTCATATTTATACCCCAGGGAAACAGGAAGTGATGAATTACTAATTAAATGTCCCTAGATACTCTGATCAACTTTGTAAACTACTGTAGAAATGACAGAAATACTTCAATTACATTTATTTCCTAGGAATTGTTAGGGGTGCCAATAATTGTGGAACAGGTGATTGTATGAAAAATAATTATTTCTTAGTCAGGGATTTTTTTTCCCCCTTAAAATTCACTTGAGTTGAAGGTTACATTTTTCTACAATTTTCATTGTGAGAGTATGCTTCTGCAATAAACACATCTTAACCAGGGGTGCCAATAATTATGGATGGCAGTGTAGTTTTATAGTGCGATGCATGCTGTGTGAACCAAAATGAACTGACATCACAGCGTACAACAATTCCAGCTACAACCTGAAAAAACACATAGCGGTGAATGTCAAAATGACACCTATTTGAATCCTATTAATAATCATTTGGTATCTATGGGCACTAAACCACATTTCACACGCTGTCCAAATATGCGCTTATGTGCGTGAAATGACAAATATCTTGTGAACCCTACAAACACGCACATTCATGAAGAACATTTTTCCTTCTAAACATCAATAGTGGGAAATACGGGGGAGGGGGGTATTCATATATGTTAAATTTAAGGCAAAATTGCAGAAATAGAATTGCAGTTTATGAATTCTTTGTGTTGGTCTTATATACGACTTAATTCATCATCGAATATTGTGTCATGTTTGTTTTTTTTTCACTGGGTTTTCTTCACTGGGTCACATTTATTTATCTTCGTAACATTATTTTAATATTATCGATTATTTTTTACTTAATTTGTGTGATTACTTACAAATAAAGGATTTACACAATATTATGCTTACTTTAGCTTAACATGGCACCTCAAGACATTTTTCACAGGATGTTAAAATTCTTTATTAAAGGACATCATTGTAATCATGTTAATTGTAAATAAAGAGTTAGAAGTATAACAATTTTAACAATTTCCACACAGTTTAAACATAATAGGTGATAACATGTCAGAATATGTGTTTTAATATAAACAATGTTGTCAAAGATTAACTTTATACTGAGGGAAAAATATGATTGCCCAGGCAACTAGTATTAGTGTGACTAATATCACATTTTACTGTGTCATTAAAACACTGCATATTTAATCTTTAATTTATTGGAGTATTTTAAAGTCGTTAACAGAAAACATAGCCTAATCTGACTTAATGTTATCTGTGAAAGCGTTTTTTTTAACAAAAACAAAATTATTGGCACCCAGGTATTGGAACAGCTTCCACTTTTCAACAATCCTGTGTAATGATTAAGTAGACTAAAGAAAACAGAGGACAGCATGCACAGGATTTGGATTATTGTCTTGCTGAAAGTTTCCTCCATCATCTAATTTTCAAAAGAAAGACTTACCTACACAACTTTGAAGAAAATACCGTTTTGTATCAGCACACATCTTTTACCAACAGTAATGGATATGTTTCTTTTGTATATTATTGAAAGCAACCCTATTGGTTAAGTCTGAAGAGTTTAGCTAAAAAAACAGCTAGTAACATAAACTGTTTGTTTCTGAGAATTTAGATAAAATTGGATTATGTAAAAGACAGGAGCGAGTGTGTAAACGACCTTAAATGGACTTTGTAAATAACACCGAAAATGGAACTTTAACAGGAAATTATTCTTACACGGAAAAAGCCCTGACACGACTGTCTCTTCCTCTGAACAACTGGAACATAGGACACAATCCTTACTTCACTTCTGTCAGGTTTAAACGGGTTCTGATTTAAATATTCAGGATTGGCAAACTTGCATCTGAAATCTATTAGGGATTTATTGGATTATGAAATAGAACTGTGCTGGAAATAGGCTTCCCACACCTACATGACAGGCAGATGTGTACTTCTCTGGAGCACAGGGACTAGAGGTGAGCAGGGAGGCAGTGAGTCCAATCCCAGCAGCTGACGTGTGCAGGACTCCCAGTTCCAGCCGAACTCCAGCCTGCTGTACACACATGGGTACTGTCTGTCTGCCCAGCACACCCAATCCACTGCCTTCTTCAGTGCGTCCCAGTGGGCTGGCCTACTCCACACACACACAAACATACACACATTCAAATTAAACATTAGTAACAAACAACTATACCACAAGACAAAAATGCTTTACTGTTGCTGAAAAAGTAAAAAATAAAAGTAGAGATCCCTTGCCTCGGCTCGGGGCAGTCAGTGAGACGGAAGAGAGACCGCAACAGGTCTCTGTCTGCCATCTTCATCACTCGGATCAACTGTAGCACTAGCATTGTGGCTACCAGCTTTAGGATGACAGCGTGAGCCTTCGCACCTAAAAAAGCAAAGATTTAAGTTGTAGTATTTGTTCTTCAAAGCTGAATAAATCATAAATATGATCTAAATATTACTAAAGCGACACAGGCCAAATAATAAAATCAAGAAAGTGAACTAAGCATTTTAAAAACAGTTTGCCTAAAACAATCTCTCAACATTTACACTATGAGTCATATTTTAAGCTAAAAAAGAGGAAAAGGAACCAGCAGTTCTGTAATATTTTTGTTTACTTGTCCCTGTAGGAAAAACTCTGACTAATGAACTTTCTCCTATAACGAACATTTCTAATTTATGGAAGTTGTATAACTTTCAGTAAGACAGATTGCACATGAGCTCACTGAACCCCCTCAATGATTACTGTTACTGTCACTGCATAAAGATGCTATTGTGCTTGTTTTAATTTGTCATCTATGTGTTTCTGTGCTATGGATATATTCTGCGGCATGTCTATTTCTATGCATCTTTTCCTACAGTAGAAAGTAAAGTTATACTGGTTAAGGAGGTAAAGTTGGGATTTACCCAAAGAACAGATGCCTTTTTCTTTTAAGAAGACATTTGCGAAGAAGTCCACATCCAGGCCCAAAAACCTACTTAGTGTCCCGGTACATTCCCAATAGCCAACCTGTGTTTAAAATAAAACACAAAAAAATAACAATAAGATAACAAAAAGTGCCTTTTGGGTAAGCATAGAATTTTCATAAATTTTCACAGCTATTGCCTGGATTTTTTTCCGTTATAGCTGTGAAGATTAAAGTTTGGCGCCTTCTGTTTAAAACTTGCAATTGCATTTATTTGCGGAATTTCTTTTGTACAATGGCACAGCCGTTCAGCGCAGATGAATGTAATGTTTTGCAGGGTAAGTGTGTGTGTGGGGGCTGTCAGTTGCCGCACCGGTGTAGATACTGTGATTTGAAATCATGGCTCCTAAGTCCTTAAAGTATGACCCAAATAGGGCTGAATTTAGAGAAAACTTACATTGTGTTTTTTTTTTCTATTGCAATATAAATACCAGCTGACCGAAATGGCTTTAATTAGAAAGAATTCCTTATTTTGGAATGATTGGGGTGAAGTTGTTGTTTCTTGCACTTGTAATATTTCCCGTTCCACCACATCTCATAGATGCTCTATTGGCCATTGGAGTAAAGTGAACTCATTGTCACGTTTAAGAAACAATATTATGATGTTTTGAGCTTTGTAACATGGTGCATTATCCTGCTGGAAGTAGCCATCAGAGGATGTGTACACTGTAGTCATAAAGGGACGGACACGGTCAGCAACAACACTCAGGTAGGCTGTGGCGTTTAGACCATGCTTAATCGATACTAAGGAACCCAAAGTGTGCCAAGAAAATTTCCCCCACACCATTACACCACCACCACCACCACCAGCCTGAACCGTTAAGACACCAATAATCATTCCATGCTAAAGTCACTTAAATCCCATTCTTCTTCATTTTAATGCTCGGTATGCATCCAACTTCAGCAGGACCTCTACACCACATCTAGATGCCTAAATGCATTAAGTTGCAGCAATTGAATAGTGGCTGGTGAGTGTATATAAATATTAAATTTAATATTATATTCAAAATATAAGCCTAAAGTAATAATATTACTTAAATTCTGATGACAGCTGCCTTTAAATAAGGTTAGTGTTTAATTTGGGCAGATGTTTTAGTTGAATGTATGTATAAACAGTATACAGGTGTCCATGTACCTGGTGTTGAAGGTTAAACAGCTCCTCCCAGTTGATCCTGTCAGGTTGTTTGTACTCTTGACTCGTGGTGAATAAATTCACTGGGATCCTTTTCCTCATCGAAACAATTTTTTTTGGTTTACAGGCTTTGAGGAAAAAAATGATTAACTCCAGGTAACTGCTTAATCTATAAATGGAAATGCAAAAAAAACAGCCAGTATTTTGACAGACCCTACCTTCTTTCTTACTGTCAATTCCTCTGAGTAAAATTCTAGAAGATGGAGCATCATCTTCAACAGAAGGACCAGGAGCACCAAAACCCCTGCAAACAGTAAGAGTACGAGGAGGAGGAGGAAGGGCACCAATTTTACAGCTAGACCCAATAACAGGAGAAAATGTAAGGGTTTTGGAAAAAAAGCTAGCACCAGAAGCAAGAGGACGAGCAGGAGCTGCGGAACCAAAGCCGACACCGGAAGCAACAGGAGGAGGAGGAGGAGGAGCAGGGGCTTTGGAAAAATAGCCAATATCAAAAGCAGAAGGATAAGCAGGAGCTGCGGAACCAAAGATAACACCAGAAGCAACAGGAGGAGCAGGAGGGGGGGCTTTGGGAACATAGCTAACACCAGGAGCAGGAGGAGGAGGAGCAGGGGCTGCAAAATTTGATAATTTAACACTAGAATCAGGAGGAGAAGCTGAGCTTCCAAATTTATAACTAGCACCACAAGCAAGAGGAAGTGCCAGGGCGAAATCATAGCTACTTCCCCTAAAAGGGGAAGAAGGTGCCGGGGCCACGGATTTATAGCTAGCAATAGGAGGGGGAGGAGCACGATCTGCACTTCTTAAACCAACATTTGATTGTAGAGTAGAAAGTTCAAAACCAGGATCAAATTGAGGAATAAAACCACCCACATCTGAAGTTTTTTTCGAGATGTCAAGGCTATCAGGAGGACAAAAGGGAGTCTCTCTTAAATGACTGGAAGTATGGCGCGTATCCTTACTCGCTGAGCGTAACTGATTAGAGAAAGGAGAAGGAGAACCAACAATAGCAGGAGCTGACAGAAATTTAGCTGCAGGCATGCTGAGTTTATCAGTGGTATCTCTAATGGGAGTGAGAGAGTTGCAGTAAACAGATTCCATGATCTCTTCGGCAGAAACAGTCAGAGATTTCTGAAATCTTTGGATAGTTGGGTACCGCGTTGAAGCTACATTTCTTTGCTGTGGCATCAAACAGGCTTGTGTATATTCGCCTGTTTCGATGGAATCTTGATAGACTTCTTCTGTTGAACTTGTGTTTTGATCTGAAAGGACTTCATCACATGCCATTAACTGGTTAAACTCGAACCGCCTTAATGATGTCCTATGTTGCTGCTGTGGGTTAGCAGCGCCTTCAAAAACATCCTGTTTAAATAATTCATCATGCTGTAGGGAAAGAGACAAATGGTTTAGCTCAAAGAAAACATTTTTACTTAATTGGTTAATGTGAACAGTCTGACATACAGGTTCAACAAAGCTGATGATAAATAGATTCATTTATTGTGCACTGCTGGATATTTTATGAAATATTTATAATAACATTTGGCATAATATGTTCTATAACACTTCTTAATTATTCCTTTAACAGGTGTGGATATTTCTGGATGTAACTATATATAAACATGCATAACAGTAAATAGTGGGTAACTTAGTGGTTTACTGCCATTTTTCAATGCAGCATTACTAAGCTGCCACAGCTGGACTGTGAGCAAGACCCTGTTGGCAACATAAAATCTTGGTGTTTACGAATGCACTGCTAATAGTAACTAGATAGTTAATCTAAGTTTTCTACGCACTTCCAAACTTATTGACATTAAGCCTAATTATCCTAGATTCTTACCAATGCAGTCCCGGCGAATCCTATAACAGAAGATTCAGATTCGTAATCGTAATCTTCATCGTCTGACTCCCCACCCCCCTAAAATAAGCCGAACACAGTATAAAAAAAAAGCACTAAATAAACATTAAACATAAACTATATGAGACAATTAGGTAACACTAATTATTTAACTATTTAAACTGATTTTATAATTAAGGATAGTAAGGAATCTCATTCTGTTTATTTGTTATCAAAAACACGCCAACAGATACTCAGAAGCACTAAGCATATTATTATATGTCAGTTATGTGGCACCTTTTGTGAATATTTTTGAAATGTTTTTAGATTATTAATAAAATGTACTGTTATCAGTGCAATAAATAAAAAAAAATACCTGTTTGTGTTCGCGCCAGCCCATATAGAACAAAATATCCACATCTTCCTCTGCTATTATCTTAGGGACATCAGTAAAGCCGGAGTCAGGTCTTTCCTGGTCCTAAACCGAAGTCAAAAATAAAGTAAAAGAACAGATGTCTCTGAATATTAATTGAAACAGAATAATGCCCTTTTACAACAACATACTGTAATAGTGACCACCATGTTTTGATCATGTAGTGGAGAGTGCCGTAAAAGAGCCATAACACACTTCTAAATATCAATCATCCAAATGATGAGGTCATTTCTTTTAATATGAAGTGATATAAAAAATGTGCAATAAATGTGTGTGAAAGGTGTAACAGGCAAAAGTAATCTTACTCTCTCTTCAACAGCAACGAAGCTGGTGAACTGGGACAGGATGGAGTACTCTTTACTGAGTTCGATGATATAGGATTTAAGCTCTGCTTTCTTTCCCTGAAAAAGAGAAAACTGTTTTAAATCATCCTTTTATTTTTGACGTAGGACAGGAATTCCCTGAACTGTGGGGTTTTTTTTTAAAATCAGACACTGTTTAATTATCAATTCTTATATATCAGCACGTACCCCACAGTATAATTACGCCACAAGTAATAAGCAATTTCTTTGTATAGTCCCCTAAAGTTTCTATTAAGTTTATTTATTTAATTATTTTTTAAAGTTATTTTTTGCCCATTTTATAGCCTTTATTGACAGGATATAATGAATGGGGTGGTCTGGGAATGGAAGAGCCTCGAGTCTAAATCGAACCTGGCGTGCGATGGCGCCATGTATGTGTCCATTGATTATATTTATAAATAAAAAGTTTCCCTACATCTTGAACTGAACGGTTTGAATCAGTACATTGGAACCTAGAACCATATCCTGAACAGGTAAGTTTTAAGACTGACTTATATTATATATTAGGTGTCACATTACCACATACTCCAGAAAACACAAAGGATTTATATAAAAATACAAACCTCATGTTCTGCCTCACTGGCTGCAAGGCTGCCATCCTCATAATCTCGGATGATTGCTCTGGCTGTTAGTTTGTGAAGGAACTAGAACAAAGAAATGTAAAAACACGCTGTTATGTACTGTTATATTAGGGGTTTGTATTAAATATTTGGAAACTATTTGGATAATGCAAAAATATATCTTACTGTTCCCTTAGTTTTCTGTAATTCTGTAGTAGAAACCATGGTCTCTATTTCCTTCCCACTGAGATCACCAAACAGTGTGGCCTAAACCAATAAAAACTCAAGCTGAGCCCAAACTACAAAAGCTTCAAAATTTTCATGTTCATGATTTATTTTATAAAGAAGCATCATGGATGCATTTAGTAAAGTTTTAAAAAAATTTTTGTTGGTGAAATACCTGAGTGCAGTGTGGGACAAAGCCATAAACCAAAGTGTGACAATCATTGAAGAGAGCGTGAAGCTGTGCAGGAGCCTGAACAGGAGAGGGCGCTGTGGGGTTGAACTGTTGCCACTTAACTGCCACAGAGCTGCAGCCAGGTGATAACATGCACCTCACCTGAGAGTTCACCTGCAATAACCAATCAGCAATGTGTCTCACCCACATGTTACACAAAAATACTATTAACCTCAAAATCATGAGGTGAAGCTCACCTTCTCAGCCCAGCCGTACTTTGTCTTTGTGTCAAAAAACTCATAAGTTCCTCCACCTGCCTGAGCCAGAGCTCTTAGCATGTAGCGATTAGCTGTTACACTACACACAAACACAGGCAGTTCAGAAGAAACAGAAAATAAAGACAGGAAGAAAGTACTGTAGTAGGACTGTATTACTATTCCCTCTTTTATTCACCGGTGATTTAATAAAAATATTTTTCTAATAGTTTTTTTTTTACTAGAATTAACACTGGACTTCTGAAATCACATAATACTTAAGTAGGTATTACATTTTAACAGGTACGTTCTTATAGTATGGTTATAACTAGAATAAATGAAATTTGGACAAGCTGAAGTTATAAGCTGGATAATATTTTTTTACATGAAAATTGCGGGGTCTGCCCTTTCCGCCACTTCCACATATGATGAGTCGTCTGACATACTACCCATCTCGCAGACTCAGTTTTGTATACTATATGGTAGAAAAGTATGCGATTTCAGACAGGGTCTGAGTGGGAGGCACAATCGAGCTGAGTAACAATTAAATCTATCAATTGTTCCTGCTTATTTAGTTGCTGAAATCTGTAAACTCATTTCCACTTCCTATATTTTTCTTTGATGGTAATCTATTATAGTATACGAACGTTCCAGTCGAACGTTGACCCAGTCGAAGCTGTTCATTTGGAAAACAGTTCTCTGTACCTGTATCTATTTACTGGGCACATACTATTAAAAATGCCTACCTAAGGCCGCAGGTGAAGAGGCGTGTGTGTTTGACGTTGTCTCGCACCAACTGCAGGGTTTGAGACTGGTTATGAACGTGTCCATCAGAGATAAGCAACAGGTTTCTCGCACCACGTGAAGGAGGCAGCAGATTCAGGGTGCGCAGAGGTCTCCATAGCTCAGTGCTGCCTCCAATAGCAGCCGAGGACTGATAGCGAAAGTGTTATAGTAAACAGTTTAAAAATTAAACGCAAAATCCATACGATTGCAAATTATTTAGTGGGACATATATTATCTCTGTATCAAACCTGTAGGGATTATTCAAATAATTTTACACTGCTTTAAACAATATTATAATATAATATTAATGTGTTTATCTGTTTTAAAATATGATATGGTGTACAGTATTTTCTATCCTGTATATTCAGGTGGAAATCTAGGCTATTTATTATAAAGACTCACCATAATGAAGTTCTTGGCTTCTTCAAAAACCTCCTGAAGCACATTTGGTGAAGAGAAAGCCTCCTTGTAATCTAATTAACAACAGAGAGCGTCAATAAAAAGATTTAGCAAAAAAAGATCTGCAAAATTTCTGCTAAAGATTGTAATAGCGATAAGTAAAACAGTCATTTCTAATGCAGTTTATTGACTATATTTTCATTCCTAAGATAAACCTAATAATCCCTTTACTGTGATTTCAACATAAAAAAATCTATATAGTGTCAGTGTTTCAGAAACCACTAACCAGAGCCAAAGGAGATGATGTTGACTTTTATTGAACGGTCCAGTGAGTTAAGCACCTTCAGTGCAATTCTGCGAGCGTTCAGCATTGCATCTCCTCGCATGGACTCGGACGTATCCAGCAGAATGATCACATCACTCACACCCGACAATGGGAATCCACTGGACTCAAAGTTTGGATAAAATACCAACATGCAGGCCTGCATAAATAAGTCATAAGTGTCAGAGCTCATCAGTGTCTATGTCTTTCATTATTATGACTGGACAAGGGATGAATTTCGTTATACCTCAGTGTCTTTCTCTGGATGTTTCTCCACCCACATTCTGGGCATATGGATCTGAAACAGAGTAAAGCTGAGCCGGAATCCATCGGTGCTGAGAGTCTGGTCTGGCAATGTGTTTACTACGGCCTTACAATCTGTCCTCTGGAAGAAAGACAGAACACATCCATGTCTATATCTCTCTAATACATACTGTATATACACCCTTATATATATATATTATAATATTGTAAGAAAAATGGCATTACATGATCATTCAGGCCTGGCGCCACCAGCGGGCAAAAGAGGGTATTGCATCCTCAAATCTGATTTGTGTCCCCTAACTTTATTTTATGTATTGATGTCAAGGTTTAAAAATGACCCTTTACAAAAAAATAACTAATCAAAACTAATTTTTGTGTTTACAAGACTAATTTATAATTCTATATATAATTTTATAATTATAAAGAAATATATTTTTAGGTTCAGTTTTTGTCAATTTATTTTAGATGCAACGGGGTAATGCTTTTTCGTTTCCCAATAAAGTATAAATGAATAATCGCAATAAAAGACAACTGGACAAAAAGGGGAAAAAAGTGGAATTCTTTTAGCTGCATAACAATTTCTATTGGCTGCCTGGCTGTGATGGGTGTGTCCCATTTAGTTTTGCTCAGTGTCAATATAATGTCAAATAACATGAATTCTCCAATAATAAATAGGTTAAATGAATGAAATGGACACTAAATAGCATATTTATCATTAATAAAAATGTACACTAATCTACACTATCAATTTCAATGTTGTAGATTAGAATTACAATGTTGTAGATTAGAATTACATAATCAGTCTTGTCATTTACCTCAACAAGGGAAAATAGTGTTTATATTTCCAGTTTGTAAAAGCTACATTAGAACTTGTTTGCCCTGACTCTGAATTTCATTCATACTTCCCATAACCCTACTATATTCAATGTCCTTTTTTAACAGTCAGGAAGTCCTTACTTAATTAAATGTAGTACCTACCTAATTAGTATGTGATTTTGGAAGGAACTGTTGTGATGTGTGTGTGTGACTGTACATGCTTCTGTTTAAATACCCGTTGTACTTCCTGCCTCTGATTAGCAAACAATGGTAATTTACTCTACCTAAGCCTATCATCATCAGTTATGTGGTTATTTCTCACCCTCAACACATACATACATACATACATACATACATGCACACAAACACACACACACCAAACCTCATCAGTTATGTGCCCCACCTCACCCCACACAAGCTAGAGAAAAAAAAAACCTTATAAATAGGGTTACGTCGTCTATTTATAACGCCATTATTCGCATGACTGTTCAACAGTTATGTTGTGTGATTGTCAAAATATTAAAAAAAGTTACGTGAAACACATTAAGCATTAAGTTCATTCATGGTAAAAAATAAATATTCAAAAACTATATAATAAAAAAAAATTAAATTAAAACTAAAATTTGATTAGTTTTGTCTGTTTGGTTAGTTATGTATTATACATTTGCATAAAAAGTATAAATCCACCGTAATAATTTTACAAGCCCATTTAGTCCTTTCTGTCTGCAGCCAGGCCTGTATACATTCCTACTCGATGAACGAACAAACAGAAAACACACCTTGATTTGGATTTGATGAGAGCACTCCAGGTCCATGATCTCATACGGCATCTCGATAGACATGCACAGAGAAAATTCCCTACAAGAACAAAATAAGAATGGATATAAATATTTAAAAAAGTAATATGTTATAATAATTGTGCATGTTCATATCCGGTTCTCACCCTGTTGGCTGAAGCTCGTTCACACAGATCTTTTCAACAGTCGTCTACAACACAAACATGAGCTCATCATCAGAAAAAAAGGATCAGTCCTTTTATATATGATTGAGTTGGTAAAATCCTTCTTGTACCTGAGTTGTCTGGTTCAGTGCTGAACTTTGCTGCCATGGAGCTACGCTACCAGGCAGGGAGAAGATGATGGTGCCTGCTCTTACTACCAGTTCAGTGATGAACGTCATTTTGATCAGCACTGTAGCTCCAGGGGGAAGGTTTCCAACACTGATGGTGAAAACATCCTGCAGATATAAGAGTACAGCACTAAAGAAGAGCAACACCTAGTGGAGTGACTAAGACCTGTACTGTGTGTGATATAAATATACAGCATATAGATATACAGCAAGAAAAGAAACGTACAGGTGCATCCTGGTCCATCAGGTAAGCTCCATGGCCTTTCTCTATAGCCTGCCTATACTCTTTACGCGCCTGCTCCTTCTCCTTTACCTAACAGAATAAACGATAAAGAAGGGTTAGGAATAAAATGTACCAACTGGAATACTGTAGATTATTTAAGCAGAAATAAAGCCGAAGATGGCCACCTTTCCAATAACATGCTTTCCATTAATAAAGGCTTCGAAACCACAAACTGCTGCTGTCTCTTCTAGAGGGAAGACATATTTTGCCTCGATAGGAACGCTGCTGTTATTTGTGTATGTCTGGAAAATGACAACCTGTTGACAAAATGAGGGAAACAAATTATTAAAACAACATTTTGGCTCCACGAGAAATCGCTCAAGCATGTACTACAATTCAGTTCGTATTCCGTAAGTACATTCTTATAGTATGGTTACAGGTAATATGATTGAAATCTGGACGTACTAGATCGGCCATTTTGATATTGACACGTGACTTATGACGTCACAGAAGCATGAATTTAAAGCTGGATAATGTTTATCATAAATTATGTTACACTGTTGCAAATGAACTTTAGGGAACAATGTTTTAGTCTTAAAGCTACTCAAATTGTCACATTGTCTGTTCTGTGGGATCGAAAGTGTACATCGTATGGTTGTGCGATATGTTATGTATCGTATTCATTAGTGTGATATGTTACCTGAGAGAGAAGGTCCATTAGCTTACACCTCACATGTACAGCCTGCAGAGGAAGAGTCTGACCGTTACTGTCCAATAAACCTGCAGTGACGTCCTCCAGAGAGTTCTTAGTCACCCCCAAACCCTCACCATCATCACTAGACACTAAAGGATTAAACCAATACATCCACATACAGTACATATGAGTCAAGCCTGTGGATATTTGCTTTTTCCTGTATTTTTATTAATTAACAAATATTTGACTTTATACAACAGTTTTATGAAACTTTACACCAAATTTTATGAAGGTTTTAACAGATTTGTGTGTGTACAACTTCATTTAAGACAATAATAGCATCTGTTATTTTTAACTAAACAGACAAATGAGCCTTTATGAGGTATTTTTAAAATAATAATAAAATTCACACAGTGAAGCTGACCCCCTCTCCATGATGCAAAATGTCGCAAAATAGTCTTAATCGTTTGTGTTTTGTCTGTAATTTTTTTTTGTTCGTGTTGATATTGTGTAAATATTTTTAAAAAATCATTCGAAGGTCATTCTAAGGTCACTCAGCCATCTTACACCCTCACATTCACTAAAAATAGGGTTAATCGTTTGTTCTTTATTCGTTCTGGTTTGTTCCGATAGAAGTTTTGTTTGTGCTGCCTTAGTTTTTTTTAACTATTACATTACATTATAGACAATGATGTCACCAGCCCAAATACATGCTCCACATTTACCCAAAATATCCTCAATCGGTTTGCACTCTGGAGTTTAATTTCCTGCTCTTCCCATTTTATTCTGGAAAAGCTACAAGATGAATAGACATAGTAGACATGCTCATCAACACAGGTTGCGTTTGGTGAGTAATGCAATATTTAAAAGTGGTGGCTTAATGGTTAAGGTGTTAAACTGCTAACCATAAAATTGTGTATTCGCACAACCAAGTTGCCACTGCTGGGCCCTTGAGAAAGGCCCTTAACCCCTTATTGCACAGTTGTAGGAATGAAATAAATGTAAGTCGCTCTGGCAACTTCCAAATGTCGTAAATGTATTTGTATAGCTATCACTGTTAAAATTCACGTTTTGTCACGTTTTAGTCATAATGTTTAGTGAGAGTGAGTAAGGGCCACTCTGAAAGATGACAGTTGCTCGGTGCCCCCATTCCCCTCTGCTTTGCCCTGCTACACCCACTTCCCTCCCTTTTTCTAAATTCGGGTGGAGCTGGGTAAATGACCCTTTAAAATGATTAAAAATCACATAACGTGTACTGACTAGTATTCTTAAAACACTCACAGAGGTGTGAAGATGAAATCGTAGGAAGAGGTGCTAGAGTCGAGTCAACATTAGGCTGAAACTCCTTCACTTCATCTTCCTTTAGAAAATACTGAACTACATATTTCAGCCTAATCTGGTCGGTGTTATACACTACATATTCATCATCCTGAAACACACACACACACACACACACACACACACACACAACATGAGAAGTGTCAAATAAACCACAGAAAGTTTTTCTGTACAGACTCATTTCAGGCACAAGATGTACCTCAAAATCAGAGTGAGTGTTTTGTGTACGGCGAATTCCATGTACACTGTTATAGCCCTCAGGGGCAGAGGTCAGACTGAAATCTCTTTTGTGCAGCTCTTTACACTGGCCGAGCGCCACCTCACACACCAGCAGCAGCCGACAGCCATTCGTCACGCTGGGTTTGGAATACTTGACTGAGGTGCTGGAACACAGAGAAGAACCGGATTCAGCACAGGAACTTAAGCAGTATGGTGTTAAACACTTCTGTGCATCATGGTGTTGTAGCGAAATAAACTGTAGAGACAAAAGAATTTACATTTACAGCATTTGGTAAACATCCTTTTCCAGAGCGACTTACATTTATCTCTTTTATACAAATGGGCAATTAGGGGTTAAGGGTCTTGCTCAGGGCAGTGGCAACTTTGTGTTGCTAGGAATTACAGTTTGGGGTTCCAATTATTAGTCCAACACCTTAACCACTGCGCTACCATTTTCCACTATTCGGACACTTGACAATCACATCCATATTTTTATTCCTATTCCATATGAACATCCTGTTCCAGATTTTAGTGTCTTACTTTTACTACCTCTACACACTTCTGGAATGGCTTGGTGGTGCTAGGAATTAAGCCTATGATCTTCAGATTAGCAGTCCAATATCTTGACCATGAGCTACTATAGTACTTCCCAGTTTATCTCACAGTTGTTCAGTGGGCTGGATCATAACACGTCATAACATGTCTTCATGGAGCTCAGGGGCTTTGTGCACAGAGGTGTTGTCCTAATCCTAATGTTACAGTATCTGAAGACATCCTATACAATCCTGTGTGTCCAACGTTGCGGTCAAACTTTGGAAAAGACGCATGTATTGTTGTGCTGTTAAGGTGTCCATATAGTTTGTGACATTACAGTGTACAGTATGTAATTATTGCAGATGATAATACACTTTCAGGTAAAAACATAAAAAAAAACACTGACTTTAAAGAGTCACTGAAGTAAATGCCACTTCCAAGATTCCCAATGTCTGTTCTTTCAATCCCATGCTCCTCTACTCCGACCCTGGGCAGTAACAGACCCCTGAAAAAACAACCGACATTTAGAATCGCTTTGAGATGCTATGTATGTACAAAAAAAACAAACCAAATCTTACCGAGACAGGATTCCTACCAGGCTGCTGGAAGCAGTGGAATGGAGGAGAGGCTTAACATTGCCGAGTTCATTCCTAAACATATGAAGCTCTGTCCCTCTACTCACACGCAGTATTTGCTGGATCTGAGCTGGCCTGTAAAAACATAAAGATGTAAACGTATAGGAAATGTGTGTGCTGGTAGAATTTGTGAGCATTAGGGCTGTGTAAATATATTGATACAGCCGATTTATTTTTTTATAATAGTGTATCACTATTTTAACGTCTGATATATGATACATATATTATTAAACTGATTTATGTTTAGGGTAATATTTAATTTAAACCCTGCGTGTCATACAACCTCTACTCTGACACATACGGCCATAATATATATATATATATATATATATATATATATATATATATATATATATATATACATACACATACACATACATACATATACATACACATACATACATATATATATATCTATATATATATATATATATATATATATATATATATATATATATATATATATATATATATATATATATATATATATATATATATATAGTAAAGTGTATGTTGTTATCGTAGTATATAGATGGTAGCGTTGTTGTTTTCTAAATAAAATAACTTTTTATAATAGAAGCATCCACATAAGCTATATTTAGCAATTCTGGATCAGTAGGTGATGCCACTGCCGTTCAAGAAGCTGTGTGGAACATACATAGTTTGAATCTGAGTTTCCACACAAGTATATTAAGTGGCAAGTTTAGTTTTCGCTTAAATCTTTAAACTAAACCGAGCCAAAGTTGAAAAATCACCATTTAAAAAAAAAAAAAAAAAAAATTCAGATGTAGTAGTTACTGTTGCCATGTTGCTGTAGCTTAGCTTGCTACATTTTCCAGGGGATTAGCCTCAGTGTAGAGAAGCTTTATTTGATGTAGAGTAACTGATAGCTTAGCTTACTACATTTTCAAAGTAGCTTGCCCAATACTGTTTATCCCAGGAGAAAGCATGGTGGAAATAAAGCTGCATTTTTAGCTCTTTGTTTAACTTTTTTTCGAAGTATTGCAATGTGTATTGTATTGCAATATATCATGATGCATTGTATCGTGCCCCCATGTACACTGATATGGATCCTATCATGTGACCCTTGCCAATACGAATGTTTTTATGTATGTGTAAAACTGATCAGAACATTAAAAGAGCATTTATATTGTAAAATTAATTCTGCCCACATAAACACTGAACAATCTCAGATGAAGTTCACACTGTGCAGTGCAGTGCAGTACCTATCCTGCAGAAGCTGGTGTACAGACAGAAACTCTGGACTTTCAGATGGCACCTGCTCGATGCTGCACCTCAGAGCACGATACTTCCCCAGAGAGGATGGACATGGGTTTCCCAGAGTTGCCTCCGTCATGTTTAGAATATCTCTGATCAGCTAGGGTGTTAACACAAAATGCATCTCTTTTAACAGAAATTACAGATAAAACATTTCTTAACAATAAATAAGCTAAATTAAATAAGCTACAATGGAATGGTTTGGATCAAAGAAAATATTTAAATTAGCTATAGAAAAGCATCTCCACAGCATGATGCTGCCACCACCATGTTTCACAGTGGAGATAGTGTGTTCAGGGTGATGAGCCACACATAGCACATTGCATTTAGGCCAAAAAGTTTAACTTTGGTCTCATCTGACCAGAGCACCTTCTTTCACAGGTTTGCTGTGTCCCCTACATTGTGACAAACGGAAAATGGGACTTCTTATGTCTTTCATGACACAATGGCTTTCTTCCTGCCACTCTTCCATAAAGGCCAGAGTTGTGAAGTACACAACTTATAGTTGTCCTGTGAACAGATTCTCCCACCTGAGCTGTGGATTTCTGCAGGTCCTCCAGGGTGACAATGGGCCTCTTGGCTGCTTCTCTGACCAGTGCTCTTCTTGCTCGGTGTGTCAGTTTAGGTGGATGGCTATGTCTTGGTAGGTTTGCAGCTGTTTTTCTATTTTTGGATGATGGATTGAACAGTGCTCCTTGAGATGTTTAAAGCTTGGGATAACGTAAACCTGCTTTACTACAACTTTTCTACAACTTTTTCCCTGACCTGTCTGGTGAGTTTCTTGGTCTTCATGGTGTGGTTTGTTAATTAGCGTTCTCTAACAAACCACTGAGGCCTTCATAGAACAGGTGTATTTACACTGAAACTAAATTACACACAGGTGGATTAACTAATTAGATGACTTCTAAAGGCAATTGACTGCACTGGATCTTATTTAGGGGTAACAGAGTACAGGGGGCTGAACACAAATTGCTTAAAATTTTAAAAACCATGTATCATTTTGGTTTCAACTTTACAATTATGTGCTACTTTGTGTTGGTCTATAACATAAAATCTCAATAAAAACATTTAAGTTTGTGGTTGTAAGGTAAAGTTCAAGGGGTATAAATACTTTTCAAGGCACTGTATTTCTTCCCCAAATGGTCTCAGAGCTTCATAAAGACATAACGTGTTTTGGTTAGTACTGGAAGTACTCGAGCACAGAGCCCAGACTCAGACTCAACACTAAACATCTTTTGAATAAACTGGAAAACTGACTGCATTCCAAACCTTCTCATCTGGCATCAGTGTCTAATGGTACTAATTCTATCATGGCTAAATGAGTAAATTCTTACAATCATGCTCCAAGACATAATTAAAAGCTGTTCTGATGTGTAGTGGTTATTATAGAAGTAAGAATACGAGGTTCAAAAACACATACGGATGTGATAGGTAGGTGTCCAAAAACTTTTGCTCATAAAGCATGTTTGCTTTACAGTGAATGTGTTTCCAGATGTTACCTGACACAGATCTAGTTTCTGGGACACCAGCTTGTTTTTTGAGTCTGGCTCTCGTATCCTGAGCGGTAGCAGAGTATTGATTTCCTCCAGCAGACCCTTGATTTCATCCTCACATTCAGTCTTCTGTACCTGCAGCAGTAATCCTTCCACCCTGCTCACCTGCAGCAACACACCACATCGATTACACAAGCAGAGTCCTACACATCGCCTACAAATTGTCCACTGATTCTGATTCGATTGAGCTTTCTGTTCTGTAGTCTTACGTCATTGAGACTGATGCTGGTAACAGGGACGGTCAGGATACTGCTAAGAGACCCGAGAGCTTCTGTCCAGATGAGTTCCACAAAGACGCCTACTTCCTGTGAGAGGGTGCTGCAGTTCAGCCTTTCCTCCAACAGAAGCTTTAAATCACACATAATTTAAAATAGTTCAACAAATTAGATACAAAAACGTAGCTTAAAATAATGATCAGTATTCGGAGTAACAGAACCTCACAGTATTGCTTAAAAGGAAATATTTAAAACACACACACACACACACATATGTATATATATAGATGTACAGTAAATCAAATAAATCTTAGCCTACATAAAGTACATGACAACAAACCCTCCCTTCAGTAAAGCTGTAAGGAAATTCATTGATCGGTATCAGATCAGCCCATACTTTTAGAACCAATACCAACACTTTTAGTTTACTAACTTTATGCAAACAAAGCATTTTATTTTGCATTAATATAAAATAAATAATTAAACAAAAATTCAAGTTTACATTAGTGTCTTCCTTAGGGTGTCTTTGATTAATAAAAGCTTTGGTCAGGTAACACAACAGGTAATCAATAAATCAATCAATTAATCAATCAATTAATAAGAATAAATAAATAAACATAATTCTAAGAAATTCTTAAAAAAATTGAATGAAATATTCTAAACCATCTGGTATAAAAACTTTGTGCTACTTTGGTGTGGTTTAGTACTTTTAGCTTTCCTTCAGTCGTTTCTTCTCTCTCCTTACAATAAAGTGCTCTGGCATGCAATTTATAAATCTCCCACAAGATGACACCTTTAATCAGTAAATCCGATATTACAAAACCATATGTCAAAGTAAAAATAAGTACATATCGAGTAACATCAATTTATCGATCGACCTCTATTCTTAAAGTTGTTAAGGTTAAGCAAAGTTGCCTCTGACCAACACTGATCCAATAGTGTGTACATAGAAAAACCATAGAATTGCTGTGTGACTGACCTGCTGAAGGCTGTGAGAGGTCAGATTTTCAGCCCATGAGGGAAGTGTTTGTGTCAGAGAAAAGCCTTGGGCCTGCAGCTCCCTGCTCAGCATTAGATACGCCTCCACAGCATCCTCAGAGCTACAGCAGTGCACCTGATTATCTAACACCACCTTCTTCTACAAGAAAACAGAAGAAAACGCCCAAGGTGATGACCAGCCCACTGTGAAACATACAGTATATAGTGTACTAGTTTTATTTAGTGTACAGAATGATTGTCTTAGATGTAGAAACCGCACCTCTGCCTTATGCATGATGGAGTTTACAACTCGGTATTGGTGTCCCGCTTGGCCTTTGGCACTCTGAAGCTCCAGAACTGACCATGTGTTGCTCTGAACATCCAACACACAGATTTACACAAAAATGTAATCTTAAGAATGATGATTAAATATATATATATATATATATATACTATATATATATATATATATATATATATATATATATATATATATATATAATATCTATATATATATATATATATTTTTTTTTTTTTTACCTTGGTCAGGATGGTGTACTTAGCAACTTGGAAATCTGAAGAAAATTCTGGAATATCTTGATCATATTCCTTGTATAATCTGGAGCAGGAATTATAAATATGAAACATGGTTTCAGATGCAATTCATAAAACATTATTTTTCATAAAATAGTCTGCAAATTGTCCTTTTGAATGTTTTCCTCTATTTTCTCAATATTAAAAAAAAAACATTACAAACTGACATTTTAGCAGATGACCTATAAGCTTTATCTGGAAAGAATTCATTATTTTATAAATGACTGTCGTGATTTTGTAAGGTAGTTCATCTGCATAAAAAAAAAAAAGAGATAAATAGAATAGAACAAAGATGTAAATGAAATAAACAGCGCTTTGTTTTTCTGAAGACACAGAAACTGAATAAACAAATGTACAATCACACTGTATAGACCACAATTAATCTTTGTTAAAACTACAAAGGTTTTACACAGTAACAGACCTTAAAACAATGTACAAATGTTAAACCTTCACTCTATTATTAAATGTATTATTAAACAGATCCATAGATTACATGTGTTCGAAACTGTGATGCAGTCGAATATAACCCCCATTCGACTGAGACTATTCCCACATTGCAATGTCGATGATGAAATGATAAACTGTGCAGCCCTTCTTCACACTGCATATTAATGACTGTAATTATTTTACACCCTTTTACATTTCGTTTACACTGCATCCGCATCACATACAGAAGTGCATAAAGCACCTAAAAGCAACACTTGAGTGAAAGTATAGTTATTTTACCGGAAAATGACTTTGGTACTATTTAGAATATTACTTCAGTAAAAAGTTTAAAAGTATGTGATATTTATTGTACTTAAATATTAAAAGTATTTTTATATTAAATGCACGTAAGCACTGAAAGTAAAAGTAAATGCAAAATAAAAGGCAAATAAATTGTTGAAAACAATTGTTCAAGAGCTACAAAATTTCAGAAAGACTGTGTTCTTCCGATTTAATATATTATAATTTATTATAATTTATATGTAGAGACAGAAAATATATAAATATAAATTTAATGAAAGTGCTAGCAGACTCCATACACAACACCACAGAGGTTAAATAGAAGACAGGCTAATAAATTTTACATAACTGCAAATGGATTTTTTAATGCTGGCAGACTTTGTGTAAATTAAAATGTAATGGATGATTTACATTTTCATTCGAATGATAACAATTTATTCTTCCACATAACGCAATTAGTTTTGAATATAATCCGAAAATGACATACGGTAAATCAACACACCTGAAACGGCCCAGGTACGCGCCGTCCTTCACCCCAAACTCGGCTTTCTCATCATAAATGCTACTGTTTTGGGGCTGAGGCTGATTTTTGGACTTCAGCCCTGCTGGGAATTAGACAGAATTATTCATCCTTTCATCACTGAATCTAAAAATACAATGAATTTTCAGCTGCCGAATATATTTGGCAGAAAATAAACCAAAAAAGTTGAATAAAATAAATCAAAAACAAAACAAAAATCCAAACAGAAAATATTTACTGCATACCTACAGTCTACTTTCTTTCTTTGAACCACAATGGTTCTGGGTTACGTTTTTGGGTTAACTTAAAGGGGGGGGGGGGTATTGAACTGCTTCTACAGAGACATAGACTGTTTTAGAGTTGTACTCTTCCGACTATATATATATATATATAATATAAATACTGTAAATAATACAGCGTTATTAGTAATTAATAGTCCTTGACAGTGATTGGTCATGCAATATTATTTTTGCAAATACATGATGGAAGTCATCGAAATTAAACATTAAAAATTGGAATTAATACTAATATTAATACAATAAATAATATAAAAAAATCCTAAGAAGTACTTAATATTTTAAAATAAATTCTTTTCAGTTTTTTTGGTTTTTTTTAGAGAGCATTTTGAAGTTATGGTTTTACTTTAAAATCGATGAATTAAATTAGGTGTGTGTGATATTTCACAATTTTCCACAAAACAGCTTATCACACAGTGACTCATCCAAACCCACACGTCTCAGGTTGCATCAGTCATATTTCAGTAAAAAAAATAATAATTAAAAAATACTCTGAACCTGGCAAATAACGCTAATCGGCCGTAGGTAAGAACTGCTCTTATGTTCTGAACACACCCACTGAACTTAGTACTATGTAAATAAGCGAAGTTTAGTGTTAAAGGTGTGATACCAGCTTGTTCAGATGGAATGTCTGAGCTGTGAGGTTGTAAGACGTGCTCTTGGACAGGAAGCAGCAGTCCTTTCTTCAGGCAGCTCCACACATACTGCACATCCACCACCGCGATCTGGTGCTTCTGAGCACTCCGTAACCTGCTGCTGCTCATGGTGTCCAGGCTGCTCGCCACCACAAACGAACACTAGACAAGACAAATCAAAAGCTTCGGTTTAATATTGATTTTTACTGTATACGTCTATAACGATGACCTTTTTTTTCCCCCCTCAATCTCATAACCACATGTTGAGTTACTGACTGATTTATACTATTGACTGATTAATAACCTTTAAGAAACATTACTGAAAATATCACCTGCTGGTTCACTACATAGCAGATGTTTCCTCCATTGTCCAGTATAGCATTCATCAGCTTCTTCTTCTCCTTATACTGGACATTTTTCAGGTCCAGAACCACAGAGCAGTCACTGAACACAGCCATTTCTTTTAGAGAGACAGACACATGTGTCACTTTGTGTCAGTATGTGACGGGAAATCAGCACTACATCTCAAACCCCTTATTATAGCACTGAATATCAAAGTCTGATATATTCGTGGGCGTGAGACGGATTGGGGCAGGAGCTCCAGGAGCTTTTTAAAATAATTACTTGTGTCACAAATACTGATGATCCGACTCTAAAAATACTTCCAGTTTACCTTAAACCCCAAGTCATCCGCACTCAAATAGGTTTTATTTACTCTATTAAACCGGAACTTAATATCTTACCGTGTCAATAACGCTTCTCTAAATATATCTATAAAGTAAACCGAGACAATAAAGCTGAGACTCACCTCACATTCGTAATACGCCGTAAAGTGAATTAATTGTTTTATTTTATTTTCCTGGTGCAGTTGAAGAAATTGAGTGGCGTCAAACAGGAGCGACTTCCCGGAACACAAACAAGCCACGCCCCTTAACCCAAATAGACCATTCACATTCATCTGCTGCCATCTTATGGTGCTATTTATTATTACACCTGTCTACAGTAAATAAATGCAAAAAAGAAAAAGAAAGTTAGTAGGTGCAAGAAAGAAAGAAAGAAAGAAAGAAAGAAAGAAAGAAAGAAAGAAAGAAAATAATGAAAGAAAACCCACAATTGTGCTGAATTGTAAGATTTCTGGAATTTTTGCACTTTGGTTTCTTGACAGCTTTTTATCCATTTTAATAATAATAACACCAAAATGTAATGTAAAATCTTGGAAACTATTAATTCTTGTTTTCTGGGCTATTAATACATTTCACTTTGGTATTAGAATAACTGAGTGGGCTGTTAAATACAGCAGATACAAGCTTTTAATCAGTGCTGTGACATTTTTACCCCCAACTAACAAACAGTTGAAATAATAAATTTAACAATATTAAAGGACTTTTTTAAAAATCTTTTTATGTTCTTCAGGTTTTCAGATCTGTAATGTAACTTATTTTCGTTAAAATACTGTTCATGAGCAATTTACTAATGTTACAATAAAAATAAATGTTTTCTTTTACAGATGGATGAAATCTGGTCAGGTTAGCGTGTGTTAAATAAAGTTCTGTGAGAATTTCTATAAGGGTTTGTTTTGTATATATGATAACATGCTGATTTTCTAAAACAATATATCAATTCTATTCCTGCTTTCACACCAGTGTCTTATCTGGAGATGATGTGTAAAGAGTATTTGAGTGTGTGAGTGTTGAGGAGTTGACTCAGGCTATTTAACTTCGACCTTTGTCCAAAAACACACTACAAGACACTCTATAGACTTTTGTTAGCTAATTATGCTGAATACTGTTAACTTCATTTACAGTATTTATAATAAACATAACTAACTATTGTATATTTATATGCAAAATATCCATGATTTTAACCCATGTCAGATTTATTGCTGTAAGAAATTAACTAACGGAGGTTTCTATATAAGATGTCATTTACTGTCCTCACATAAATTGATGTATAAAAGGTGCCAAATTAATTAAATACAACAAATAAACAAAGTATTAAATAAATGATTGCTGAGATCAAACAGCTACCCAAATTAACGAAAATACTTATATGGGTGTGACAAAGGGTAAAAACTTTTTTCCTTCACATGGAAAAAAGACCCTGAAAATGTTAAACCTGTATACAGAAAAAGTGAAGTGCCAATTTAAACACTAAATAAACCTTATATTTATGCATACATATATATGGCTGGCTGAATATAGTTGTAGGTCATTTCTTCTGATGAATGTCTGTGCAAACATTTCTTTATTTAGAAAAGCTTTTACACACATTTTTATCAGGTAGCCTGGATTGTAAAATTACTCGTTACATTTTCCGGCATTCGGCAGACACCCTTATCCACAGTGATTCGCATTTATCTCATTATTAATCTCACATCTGAGCAATTGAAAGTTAATTGCCTTGCTTAGGGGCCCAGCAATAGCAACTTGTTGGTGCTGGGAATCAAACCTACAATCTTCGGGTAAGTAGTCCAACACCTTAACCACTGCATCACACGTTTAATTTTTGAATGTTGTTCCACTGACTTAACTCCCTCTTTAATAGTCAATATTCTGTTTAAACATCAGAAATAACCATCACGGTATCTATTATATAAAAAAGACTTTATTCTAACAGGATATGTAATATTTATTTACACAGTATAGTTAGTCTATATACAGTATATATTTATTCTATAGAATCTGACAGAATATTGAGTCAGATTTGAGTCTTAGTATCTTATAATTAAATCAGAATCAGCCATGCTGTCCTCAAGGTTATGACTGAGAACCGGAGTAGTTGTTTTTCCAAGTTAGAATATATTTATTTAATTTTAAAAAGAAATTCCACAGAGATACAGTTCAGAAATGAATGAAGCGCAGTGAAACATGGATACAGCATTGAAAAAAAGTGCAAGACACATCTAACATTCTGCCAGGGCTGAAATGATGATTGTTTCCATGCCATATGTTACACACCGAAGATAACCCTGAGGTCTGCTAATGAGAGTTTGGTGAATGAAGACCCTGTTCCAGACAGGACTTTCTGCGCCAGCTCTTTCTTCTTTTCCTGCAGAGAGGAGATCTTGTCTTCCACTGTACCCTCACACACAAACCTGTAAAGTAACGGTACACAGACTTACGGCAACAAATGTAATTCATGTCAACATCTGCTTGACAAGCGCACCTATAACAATTATATCTTGCTCTATGTAAACAAAAAAAGTAATTAAAATGCTTTGAAAGTGTTGTCAGACTGTTATTTAATAAATTAAGAACACTGGCAATAGCCAAGCTGTTTTTATCATTTTGTGACTTCAAAATGTTGATGCATGCTTTTGTGTCTTTTCGCCTGGACTACTGTAATTTCCTGTATTTAGGGTTCAGTCAGTCCACATTGCCATAATTAAAGATTGTCCAGAATGCTGTAGCAGAATGTTGACAGTTTCCCAGAAACAGAATCATATCATTCCCAGTTCATCATCGTTTCATTGGCTTTTGGTCTGTGTTGTTTTGTGTAATAACAGGGGGTCCTGGAGAAACGTTTTATTTCACTGTGTACTGCATCTGCTATATATGGTTGAAATGACAATAAAACTTCCTAAACTCTTAAACTTGACTTTAAAACATTGCTTTGTTTTTAAATCATTAAATGGCCTTGCACCATCTTATCTCAGGTTCTCTGACCAGAAACTTCTGATCACTCCTAGGTCGAGAAGTAAACTATGGGGGGGATTTACTTTTACAGCTTTTACACAGTGGCGTCATTTAAGACCATTTTAAAGACTTATCTCTTTTCCCAGGTTTTTACAGGCTGCTGCTTAGTAACCACATTTATATAGTGTGGAAAATTATTTGATCCCCTGCTATTTTTGTATGTTTTCCCACTGACAAAGAAATGATCAGTCTAATTCTAATGGTAGTTTACATACAGTGGGGTCAATTTTTTCCCCATCAATGTATTGTATGTTTATATGTTTTAGAATGAGTACAGCACATTGGCCAACTTGTTGTTTTTTTATTGTTCTATTAATAAGCCTGTCCTAAGTCACAAGGACATTGGAGGTGTAAGACTTACCTGTGAATGGTGACATCACGGTGTTGTCCCACTCTGTAGATTCTGTCACAGGCCTGGTCTTCTAGTGCGGGGTTCCTGTAAATAGGAGCTTCTTTAAAAAATCCAGACTGCAAGTTCTTTAAGAGTCTATCAGCCTATAATTACAATAATTTAAAGCTTCTAAATGAAAAAAATTACACACTTGTAACTTGCTGGTATTCATAGTGTCATTGCATTCATTTCATAAATTACCCAGGGCTACTTCTTTCTCTCCACCTTCCCATGGGATAATTATTCAAAAATAAAACAAAGTAGGTATAAAAATAATTATATTATAGAGAAGATGAAAACCTTCTCCTTCACCAGTTTTAAGGGGTCCAAGCAGACAAAACCATACTAATGGTATAGATTCTCGATTAATAGCAAACTGTATTAGCAATGTATATAGCCAAGGCTATATATTTAATGTTTAAGTCTGTTATTGAATTTTTTGATTTTAATATTTAAAAATGGCCGTCTTTTATAAATGACAGTTTGAATTTACATAAAATTTTATACTCAGGTTTTTAATTTTATTTTATCCGTTAATCTCACTTAATGCACTATAAACAACAAATAATAAATAAGGTACAGTTGTACCACTAAAATATTTCTGCAGTAACCTTTTGTTGAAGTTTGAATGACGGGCCGGTTCTTCCATTATACAAAATAGGCAAATTCTAAGGGGCACCACCCACCCACAGGGGCACCGCCCACCCACAGGGGCACGGGCCCACCCACAGGGGCACCGCAATAAATTAATCTAATATTATTATAATTTTTTTTACCAATACTATTTTTTACAAAGATTATAATTATTTAAAATATTGGAAAAAAGCTGAAATATCCACAAAAGAGGTGTGATTGTGTTAACACAGTGATCAGTGGGGAAAGTGGCTGTGATGCATGGCGCACCAGGGCAGTAAAATATTGCCTGGGGCAACAAAATAGTCAGGCCTTTTTTGAATGCATGTCATCTGTATATTTAATAATTAAAAATATAATTAAACAAAATTAATATTTCTTAAAATATTTATATATTTTTTTATTCAGTGCATTTTCATGGTTCAGCACAAATTTTTAAACCGATGTTTTGTAATAAAGGTCAGTATTATTTATATTTGTTTAATTTTTTATTGTAAACAGTACGGGTTGATTAACTGGTTATCGGCAAGTATGTTTCAATCTAGCTGATCTAATTCTCATCTCATTTTTGCCGTTTAGAAGACACCCGTATCCTTATATTTATCTCATTTTATATCCAGCTTGTGGCCCAGCAGTGGCAGCTTATTGGTGCCAGAAATAGAACCCACAATCCCACAAGCTACTAATTCCCAACACTGTGCTATAACTGTTTAGTAAAGCTATAAGACTTTTATATGTTCTTACCAGTGCATGTCTATGAGAAACAGATGATTCCCACCGGTCAGATTAATACCCACTCCTCCAGCACACAAGGACACGAGCATTACCTGCAGCATACACGCTTTTAGGCCTCAAACTCACACACACTCTCATTTTACATATTCAAGTAAATTAGAAATTCGCTATTATGAATCTAATAATCACTATCAAAGAACACTAAATATTAAATACACTTTCAGATATGTCTTTTCTGCCCTATAGAGAAACACACCTGCGGTCCTTTAGGATTAGTGTTAAATTCATCCACCAGGTCCATGCGTCGCTTAGGGTTCACTGTACCATCTATAACACTAAAGTGCAGATCCAGCTTCTTCAAGTGAACAGCTACTATGTGCAGCATACTCGTCCACTGGGACACAATCACACTGCCAACACACACCACTGTTAGTCTCACAACCCATAATTAAGAAAACAAATAATACAAATTTTAGATATGTAGTATCTGTTATTTAGAGAATAAAAGTAAACAAAACACAATACCTTTTCTGATTTTTCTTGCGGATCTCTTTTAACTCTGTAAAGATGGCCGATATCTAATATACATACATATATACAAATATAAACAATGCAGTCAGTCAATGCATAGTTAATATACATTTCCAGAATTATTCTAATACTTTCAGCCATAAAAGTGGAGAAAAAAATCTTACCTTGGTGCTTTCTCTGCTTTCCTCAAAAATCTCAGAACGAAACCGGCTGCCGTTGAGAGAAACGGTGGCTTTGGGGTCAGAGTCTGAGGATTCCGACAAAGACAGAGCACACAGCTGCTCCTCGAGAGACAGAGCAATCCCATCTCCCTGCAGCTCTGTCTGATCCAGCGTCTAAACCAAAAACAAATACAAACATTCACATGGTAAGTCTTTATGAACAAACCGAGTGTGTATAAGTATCGGGGCATGTGTGTGATGTGGGAAGTGACCTTCTTCAGCAGGGACAGGTGGCAGCAGCACTGTCTGAGACGCAGTAGCAGGGACAGGATGTGAATAGTGCTGGACACCTGAGGTTTTTGAGAGGAGGACACTGCATCCTGCTGAGACATTCCAAACTCCTGTGCAACTGAAACAAACATTAAAAAAAATTACTGAAATGGACAGAATTTTGAAAAAAATAAAAGATAAAATTCTCATGTCAAACCTCTGTCAAAGGGGTTACTGCCATCTTTTTGTTTACCGTCTCCTCCCTCATGCCTCTTCAGATAGGACTGGAGGGTGGACCTGAAACGAGACTCAGCTTAATATACAACATGTAGTGTTTAATGACAGGCAGTGTTCTTGTCTGTGTAACCTTACCTGGACTGTGCAAACACCACATCGTACACAGACTGCTCATCCTCGGACAGTTTCACCCTGTGAACTTTACAGCTTCTCTCAGGCAGAGACACCTACGACAAAAGAGAAGAGAGGGAATAAAACACGTTCATATGTGAACGCGTCATCGCAACAGAATGTAAGGGCCAAACCTACGCACTGAACACTGCCAGGCGATGCTACGTGGCATGGCTTATATTATATTATTTCTTTCGAAATTCTAGTGCATCCCTATAAAAAACTAGCCGTTTTGCTCCTTCCAGTTTGGGGAACCACAGTCATAACAGATTTTAATTAGAAAATAATTGACTTTAAAATACTAAAGTAGTAATATAGCAGTTTTATGTGCCTTTGTGATGCTGTCCTTTATGTTTCTGTATTTGAAACCTCTGGAGCTAAGGTTGAGATGTACAGCGGTACACACCAGAGGCTTGCCCGTAGAGTCCAGCTGGGTCTTGGTTCTGCGCAGCAGCAGAGACCTGGTGAGAATATTGAGTCTCTCTCCTCCTCTTTTAGAGCCGTTGTCTACTTGAGCCTTCCACAGTTTGTATTCATCGAAAGGAGAGCACCTCAAAAATCTAAACACACATTCAAGTCCTAAAATTTACGTTTGCATTTACATTTAAAATTCATCTGTAAATTGTAACAATCTCAAGCATGCAATGATTAAAATCAGTGAAAACTGTTTAAAGGGGAACAGAGTGTAGTTATACTTCAGCAGGGAATACATATCCAGCAGGTTGTTCTGGATAGGGGTTCCAGTGACGGCCCAGCGTGCTTTGGCCCGCAGCTTACACACGGCCATAGAGGTCTGCACTTTAGGGTTCTTGATGTTGTGGGCCTCATCGAGAACTACACGAGCCCAGGCTACACGCAGAAGAGGAGGCAGCTCGGACCCCTACAAACAGAGATACAAGAGTAAATTTGTTGGTTAAATGCTTGCAGTTGACCCACTGAGAAACCACACATTTTTCTATTAGTGAGATTATTATAGACACAGCCATCTGACAAAAACATTCAGATCTCACACAGTTAAACAAGGAACACTGATTAACCACTTATTTAATAAAATATCTGTTTGTGGAAGTGGTGTACTGCTAACCAGAAAACTGTGGGTTTGATTCCCAGTACCAACAAGTTACAACCACTGGGTCTTTAAGCAAGACCCTTAACACCCAATTGCTCAGTTGCATAAGAAAAAAAAAAGAAAAAGTCGCTGTAGGGAAAAAAAGGCGTCTGCCAAATACTGCAAATGTAAATTTTCACGTTGGTCTTCTAAAAGTATGCCAAACCGGGTATGTGAGGCGAGGAGTATGACTAAATCCTTAGAATGTAATAAACAGTAAGCGAAAAAGTCCCTGATGCCCTACTGCTGCCTACTGCTTGCCCATGGGACGACTCGTCATATTTAAATACAGCAGAAAGCATCAAACTAGCTTTCAATGCTTTAGAAAAATATTATTTCATTGTAATTAACTTACACAGAGCTGCTGTGATGACGTAGGTCACATGACAGTCTCAACATAAAGGATGTAGTATGCCTGAATGTATTTATACTACCTTTTATCATGCCATACAGAACATACTGTTTTAACAGTGAGGAAGTACATACTAGCTCAAATGTAGTATGTACTTGGGTAGTATGCGATTTCAGACGCAATGATAAATATTCTTGTTGTATACATACAATAAACAATATTTAAACAGACAATTAAAAAAGGCTGAAAGTCAGACAGTTCTGTCCTCTGACTGAAGTAATGATTATAGACTTTTGCATCATACCACAGGCTCAGTGTCCTGAATGGGCTTTTCAGCATCTTCCTTCTGGACCGGGATCTCTTTGGAAACCAAGCTGTACGTGGTGATCACCACATCATGTTCAGCCAATCTAGTATAGACAGCAAACACATCAAGTGAATTAACAGAAGTATAATATATAAAATCAGCAGGAATGCTTGGATGGTATGGAGTATTACATGCTTGCGCTCCTCTGTCGGTTAGGCCCGTGGTAGAGATACACACTCAGGCGACTGCTCTTCACATGTCTCTCGATCTCTTTTTTCCAGTGATGCACCAGAGAGGCGGGGCAGATGATCAGGGTACCCTGGGACGCCATCAAAGTAGAGTCTAGCCAGAACATTTTTACACTCACAAGCTTAGTAATAGGAAGTTAAACAACAGGGACAAGCACATTACACTCAGGTCCTGTCCCAATACACTACACCCTAAAGTCTTCAACAAAGTGTGCTATTTTGGAAGTGCACACATTAGTTGATAAGTGAGCAAGTGCATTGACAGGCAGAATTGGGACATCAACCAACTGTAAAACCTCATTGCTACGTCATTACTGTGACACCCCTCAGATAAAAAAATGTCTCGGTAGTACAGTTGCAGCTTGTTCATTTTTCCACGCTCTTAAAAAAGGCAAAAGAAAAAATTTCCCCCCTTTATTTAAAAACGTCACTCCACATAAATTCTGGGTAATATTCTATGCATCAAGGGCACAAGTAGGTGAGTGCAGGTATTGTGCCAGGGCCTCACTCTTATATACCATTCAGTTATATAACCAGACATGCAGTTTCCAAGAACAGAGTGCTGGAGTATTTACCGGTTTTGGAGATCCATCCCTCCAGCTGGGAGTCTTTCTCCTCCTTCTTTTTTTGGGACAGAATAAGAGCGATCATGGTAAGGGTCTTTCCCAGACCCATGTCATCCGCTGAATTAATAGAAATACATACAGGAAACTATATGCTTAGAAAGTGAGTGTTACCTAATACCATATTTGATAGAGGATTGTTTTTATAATAAAACAACAATGTTTCTAATTGTCCTGCAGATGAACAGATTAATGAACAGAGAAATGACTCGAGTTTGCACTTTTCATTTAGGAGAGCTAATAAAATGTAATGTTTAATATTAATTTATTCATTAATTCAGCTACAGTCCAGGCACACAATTTAATTAACAGTGTTCTCAGTCTAATTGTATCGTTTTACATATTAACTTGTGTTCGTTTTAGAAAAATGATGTTTTTACCCAGAATACCCCCACAGGGCTTTTGGGTTTCTCTCCACAGCAGCCAGGCCAGAGCTTTTCTTTGATGTGGCAACAAGTGGACCTGAAATGTAAAAAATTGAATTGTGATTTAAATCATGTCTATAAAAATAATCGTCTCTTTAACCTTGATGTAAGCATAAGTAACACTTTTTCCAGTTAGCACAGCATCTCTTTATGACCTTTATTCCTTTGGGATCTGGTGCCTCTGTGTCTGCAGAAGGGCAAGACTCCAGTGAGTGGTGGAGGTGGTCGATAGCGTCTGTTGTGGCATTGCGCACAGCGAGCAGTCTGCCCTCGGTCATCCTACCACCATAGAACGCCGAGTTCTGAGAATTTACTGCAGACAAATCCAGCAATTACTAATGACAGCTTCGGAATACATCCTGCCTGTTGGAGGAAGAGGATTGAACTGAATTACCTCCATACATCTGGGAGGAGCCCTGACTGAGCTGCAGCCCCAGTGAACTAGCAGAGGAGCTTGGCTGAAAATGGACTGGAGCCTCTGAGAGAAGAATAGTTCCTCCTGCACGGTTAAAGGGATTGGAATGACTGGGCTTGGGATTTTTACCTGCATCACTGGCTGCAGCTTGAGAGCCTAAAAACAGAATATTTATGATGTTTTTAATCATATTTACCATTTAATGGTTTAGTACTAATAAAATTCTGTGAAACAAAATAACCCTGATGTCATTTAACACTCAAAACAACTTCCCCTAAAAAGTCAGTCTACACTTACTAAAACCTATAACAAATCTTTAAAAATACAAACTAAGCTCTAAAAACATGCAGCCGTCCAAAACAGTAACATGGGTCACACAAAGAGACATTTTTTCCATTAGGAATGATTCATTATATTTTTATTATAAGGGAAATATAGAACCTAATAGATCTGGAACCCTTTTAAACACACACATCACAGGAGAACTAAAGTTGTTTGTGTGTGGTGTGGTGTGTGTGAAACAGTTTTAACCCTAAAAGTTCATCTTTTAACACCATAACCCAATTCAGAATGCTGTAGGAAAGAATTGCACACTAAGGTTTAGTGTAACTAATGAGTCACTATAATTGACACATGAGTTTCAAGATGATCCTGCAAGTCCTGTTTCATTAACTAAAAATAAGAAGATATGAGGTGCCTTGCGGCACATAACCCTAGAATGTAGCAAGCCACGTTGTGTGTGATTGTGATGACCTAAAATAAACACACACCTGGAGAGGTTGGATAAAACTGAAAAGCAGAGAAATGCTGCACGTCATCAGGGACAACCCCTGGATGCAGAACACAGCAAAATGTGTTCAGAGTAAAAAAAAGTTATAACATAGCAGTGAATTTTTCCTTTGGGTGTTTAGTTAAGACAGCGGTTGGGCTGTTTCACTCAGCCGGGCAAGGATTTACAAAATTGTACCAAAGAATGCAGTTATCACACCTTTTTCCTGTGGTTCAGTTGATTCCACTAGGTGGCGCACTCTAATTAGTACTTGCTCAAGACAAGTCTATAAACAGTATTTAAGTTATTGCATTGATCCCTACTTTAAAAATAAATGGACCAAAAAAACAAACAAACCAAAAACCGAAAAATCAACACTGTGTGGAGTTTGTACATAATTTTCATTAACTGTGAATTAAAATGATTAAATCATATTAATGTTCTAATAGTTATTTCCATCTGCTAAAGCCCAGCCCATCTGTCGAACTTTTAAACCTAGTGTGGCCCTTCAGCCAATGTTTGCCCACCTCTAAATTCAGATCCAGAATAGTTCCTGTAAATTACCTGTGAAATTACTTCTGAAGTTCTTAGAGTATATGATTTCTTTCTACACTCATTTCCTAAAAACTAACCCACTGTCATCCTGGAAAAGACTAAGACCACAGCTCATGTTTCACCATAGCATTATTCATCTATACGGACATGTGAACCCATTTTACCCTTACCCAGAACGCCTTCTGCTGCACAGCAATTTATAAATGAAAGCATCTAACATGTAAATGCTGCATTAAGTATCTTATGTGTTTAATTTTTCTGTACGACCGGACGCTGTGTGATATGTAGAATTTGTTCTTTTGTGCATGCGGGTCAGTTTAGAACCATGATCAGTTCACAGATCAGCAAAAACCGAAATTAAGCAATTAAGAAATTAATATAACCATATTTTATTTCAAGGCAGTCTCTTACCTGTAAGATCAACACTGGTCAAGCTCAAAGATTCCAGAGCTTCTTCTAGTTGCTTCACTTGGCTTTTCAGTCTCTCTCCTTTATCAGGCAGAGCAGACACATTAACTGATGACAGAGTGGCCTGGACACATGGACAGAATGAGAAGAGACGGAAAAGGGATTGAAAGAAATCAGTTGAATGGGACCACAGAAAAGATCAAGGAAAACCAATTGCGCAGACTACCAGTACCTTCTTTTGTTTCAGCTGGGCTGTAAGCTGGTTGTGGAGTGCTGCCGGGTCTTCCTCCTGACTTTTGCCCTTTGACAAAGGCTGGAAGCCTGGGAAAGAGGTGAGAGTTTTCTGCAAAGGTGCAGCCGGAACTGAGGAAGCCGACTGAGAGACTGGCTGAACTGACACCAGCTGGACATCATCATCATCATCATCACCATCACCATCATCATCATCATCACCATCACTCCAGTCTCCAAAAGGGGATTTAACCATTTTCTGCTTGTCATTATTTCTAACAGGCTTCAGTGAAGCTGAAACACCTTCTATTGTTGAACCCTGGCTGGAAATATTACCTGTCTCAGTGTCTGTATTTGATTGTGTCTCACTCGAAGTTAGATGAGGACTGTGTCTCTCAGTTGATTGTTTATAGTTTTGCTGTGTCACTACGTCACGACTTGATTCGTCCTCTTTTTCGGAGTACTGTTTATTTACACTTTGACATTTACTGCTACTATAAGAACTCACTGTAGCTTCTGCTCTTTCTGCAGTCTCCTCACGACTGCTGTGTGATTTCTTGTCCTCGTTGCTCGATCGCTTCTTTACCTTTATTCCAGGCGGAAGTTTTTTCTCTCTCCAGGATTCACATGGTGCAGAACTTGCTGTCTTTTCCTCGCTGGAATTTGCACCGTTTGTCTGACCATCAGATTGTTTTTCTGCTTTCTCTCTGTTGACTTCTTTAGTGTTTCCTTCCTCACTTTCTACAGATTTTGGTGATGTCTTGAGTTTTCCTTCTTGAAGCTTCTTCCAATCTGAGGGTTTGTCTGTTTTCCTGGGGGCTTTAAAAGGATTTTTAACTGGAGGGAGACTGGACGGCAGTTTCTTGTTCTCTGACATATGATTATTTTTAGTGGATTTCTACAAATTAAACAGAAACAGGTATTTACACACTTCTGAATTTCACAAACAACAGGATGAAGGTAAATTTCTATGACAAACAGTTTGAAACAATAATGCCTCAGTTTTTTCTTTAATACTGTATGATTATTTGAGTTTTAGGTTTATTCCCACTGACTTTGAATCTCTGCAGGTGTCTTATCAAGTTTGGCAAGATATCTACCGTGTAATGGTGATATTTTATAATTTCTTCAAAGATCTGCCATGTCAGGCAATATAATATGATGAAATTAATCAAATGTTATAAATAAAAACACTGTGTTATCTCAATAATAATAATATAAATAATAACTTCACCTCTGTCCACGGAACACTCCCACACCACTTCTGGCCCTCTTTCTTTCCCACTATGCAGCGATACAACAGCCTACAATTGTGAGAAATAATCACGTTGTAAAAAAAAATATAAAAGTAAAACTCCCACAATAAAGTGTGTTACCTGTAAGTGTCCTGTGTTTCACTATGAATTAACGCCTGAAGTTCAACCAGTGCGTCTTCGTGACGGAGACAGTGGGAAGGCGGCAGTCTGAGAATGAGATTAATCCTGGATTTACACACCAGTTTACAGTTGTTCAAACTCAAATTATTTTTTTTCACATACATAATCATGCACAGTACAATGTGGAGTAAAATGCTTTCATGTCTGACAAATAAAAAAAAGAATGAAGTAAAAAGTGAAGATAAAAATAAATAATTCATTATAAATATATATGTAAGTGAGAGGTTTGGGATATTCCTTGTGCTGAATTCGAAGGGTTAAGTGTGCTAGTCCAGTGTCTGTCTGTGCAAATGTGTGCGAATATTGTGCAGCGAGATATGAAGGAGAGGGAAAGTCCTCAGGTGTTCTGTGTTTCACGGCATGGAACAGTGCATCGAGTCTGGGTTTAAGAAAACTTACTCAGCAGCCACTGTGAACTCACACGCTGCCCCATCCCTTCCGGTGCAAACATAGAAACTTTTTCCCTTATTTGGTCCGTCCTTTACACCAGTCTTCAGAAAGCAAATGCTGCCTTGATGTGGAAATGCAAGATACACAAACATCAAATTAAGGGGAAAAAAAAAAAAGCCAGACCATTAAAAAAAAACCCAACAAAAAAACAAAAAACAAAATAAGTGTGTATGTGTGTGTGTGTTGTGTGTATATATATATATAGATATATATATATATATATATATAACTACACATAAACCAATTTTTTTAAACAGAGGACACACACTAATTATTGATAAATTTGTAAAAAAAAAACAAGTGAGTCTGCAAAAGGGGTTTGTAAGAGCTACAGGGCACAACACTGATTGGAAGAAATTCACTTCATTACTATAATTACTATAACTTTAATACTTGAAATTGTACTGATGAAAGCAAAAACTTGTTCTTAACAAATAAGGAAATTCTGATTTTTTCCCCCCTGTTAAAATACCCCAAACATGACTTGCTTATATCTTACAGGGTTTACATGGGCATTAATGTTGGACATTACCGGAGACCGGATCAGCCTTTAGTTATTACTGTTATAGAAAAAGATGTGATCAGTGGTTTCAGTATCACTCTTACAAAACTGACAAGAATTTCCCTCAAAATTAAATATTGACCAAAAGAATTTCTTTAATGGATATACTGTGTGTCACTCGTTATTTTAAAGTAAATGATTTTAACCTTCAATAAATTAAAATACTGAGTCAGCTCCTTTTTACCTCTTAACTATCTAACAACAATCTTTTGAAATATAATAACAACCAAGCTGGGATATTATTAATATTACATTTTTGATCTTAAATAGAAAAAGATCCCAAACATATATGAATTCAAGTAAAATAATGATTAAAATTAATCAATTAAAATCATTAATTAAAATGAAATTAAAGTCACTGTATAATAATGAGGATCATATTCAGCTACGGCATTTACATCCATGTAAAACTTAATTTTATTTCATTTAAAACTAACATTTTCAAAGCTAAGGCTAATAAGAAAAAAGAAAAAAACGTTAAATATAAAATTGTAATAAAAAGAAAGAAAAAATTTGCCACGTTCGAACGGTGACGTTTCCTGTTTGCGACACTGCGCGCCGGTATGTCGCTAACTGCCGTATAACCATTAAAATAAAAGCTGCTGTGTTCATTTAATTTTATTTCTAAACAACACCTTCTACCACTAGACACTTACCGTGTCGTTCACAAAGAATTCTTTCCATTCTGAGATGAAGAAATGAAAATTCACAATGACTAGTTATGTTATGCCTGCAGTAACAGTTAGCGTGCAGTCGCGGCTTGATGACGTTACGCTGTGTTAGCCAGTGAGGAGATAAGTGGGAAGTAATCCAGTTGCTACGTCCAAGCATTCAAACCATACTGTGTGGAGTATCCTTTAAATACTACATACTACAAAAGGTTAAAACAATTCTTAAGATATTAAACGCTGGTTATTATCATAGTATGCCTGCGATCACGCCATATAAAATCACCCAATAAAATCTGGTCTTCCAGAATTTTCCATCATGACGTGTTGGCGACAGGATGGTGCGCCTCTCAGGTGCAGCCAGCAGATGGCGAAATGTGCCCCAGATTTGGACATGTTAAAAGCGCCTACAGGACAGCGTTTCTTTGTCCGCTTAGATTTATGATACAAGGAGGGACATGGACAAAATTGAGTCAGATACAAAACCAAAGACAGCAAATAATAACAATATATGGTAATGGTCCATGTTTCATTAGATCTACAAAGCATAAGACAAAGCTGCCATGTGTCAAATATAGGGGTTTATTTCAAATGTTGTGAGATAAAGTAGTCAAAAATTCAATTTTAAGGATCTCAGTGTCGGATCTTTTGTCCCTGCTGAGATATCCAGATTATTCTGGTCATATACACTGCAGTATAACGTCATTACCATGCAGTAAATATAATGTCTTTATAGTACAATTATAGTTGTGATCCAGGATCATATTTTACTTGGCAAAATCTTGTCCACTATAGTGCAATTCAGTTATCAATACAGTATATACATGTCCTTTACATGCCGTCCCATCCAGTTGTCCTTTGTGTCTTGTGTTTGTGTTAGTTTTGGGGGACATGGTAGTAGGCCAACCGTAGAAGGGTGGGCAGACAGATATCCCAGATGGGCAATTTCTGGGGTGGGGTTAGGGAGATAGATACTCTGTAAAATTCAATGAATTAAATGCTGGAATAGCAAAAATATTGTACTAATATTTCTGTAAAGACCGGATAATTACTTGCAGCTAATCAAAAACAGACAACAGTTTGGTTTTCTGTTGTGATTGGTCAGGGCTTTCTTCATCCCTTTTTAAACTTTTATAAACAGAACTTAACTCAGACTGCTTTTATCAAATCACAAATGGTACAAAAGAAAATCATTCAACTTTTTCAAAATTTGTATACTGCGGTCTTTACCAAATTTTGATTGGGTGGGGCAAGACCGACGTTTGGGTGGGCGTGACCCACCACTGGCCATGCCTAAAGCCGACCCTGTGTGGTAGCTCAGTGGTTAAGGTGTTGAACTATGAATTGGAAGATCAATGAATTTTGATTTCCAGCACCACCAAGTTACCACTGCTGGAACCCAATTGCTCACTTGTATAAAAAAGATCAATATAACTGGCTCCGGATGAGGGTGTCAGCCAAATGCTGTGAATGTAAATAAAATGTAAATGTCCTGCCTTGTTTAGTCCTTGTCTATTAAAAGTGCACTTTTGGTTTGCTCTAAACCAGAAACCATTTCCCTGAATGCTTAGGCATACTTAGCCGATAAATAATCGATTGTAATTGTAATTGATACTGGTAGACAGACCCTCTCATTTACAGCATTTGGCAGATGCACTTATCCAGCTCAATGAACCAAAATGTCTTGAATACATCAATATTGGTTTACCAGTAAAATTACCACAAGTTTTAATCACCTGTCTTCCTGTCATCCAGTTACTCATGGAAATCTAGGAAAAGTTCATACCACGTAGATGCCAGAGCAGAAAAGACTTTATGCTTAGCATCCTTGTATCCTCGGAGGCTGTGCACCAATGGATTTCTATATACTGAGGAATAAATTGGTATGTATTTTCTAGCTTACTTATTTCTTAACCAATCAATACATGATTCATGACATTCTAGAACTTGCATTTTCCTACAAAAAAACCCTGCCAATGTGGAAATGTTTAGAAAGAGTGATTGTGGCATATTTCTTTGAATCGTAGGAAGGGAAGATGACGTACAATGGTGTAGTAAAAAAATTTTTGATCTAATAGTACACTTTAGATATTTTTTGAGGTACAATAGATCTGGACTAGCAGATAAAAAAATGCATACTAAATACTTCACATAAAATAACCTTAATAATATCACCAAAAGTATCAAGTACATTTGGGTAACATATGTTCTGAAAATAAATCATAGCAGTAGTAATTCAGCTACTAGTTCGACCGGCTCTGCAACTGGAAACTGGTTACACCAAGCTGATTTTTTTTTTTTTAAATGAAGGCAAAATGCATAGGCTCCCAACAGGTGTACAGACAGACAGACAGACAGATAGATAGATAGATAGACAGTGGTGGCCGGTCAATGGGAAGTGGTAGCGCTGTGATTAAGGTGTTGGACTGATACCCGAAAGACCGGGGAGTGATTCCGCTGGGCCCCTGAGCAAGGCCCTTAACCCCCCAATAGCTAGTTGTATAAAATAAATATAGCTGTATAAGGGCGTCTGCCAAAAGCCGTAAATGTTAATATAAAATGTAAATGTCAATAGAAGGTGCTGGGGTGCTGCCTAGTCGAGAAGAAATTAAATATATATCGCACAATAATAACAAAATAAAACCATTTAATATTTACCATTCCACTGTTAGTTACATTTTTTTTTCTTTAAAAAAATGCGATTTGAGGGTGACTCCAAATTCTTTGCAGTGGGCATCACTTTGTGCCCAGAATCTTCTCACTTTGGTTTTCATCAAATCAATAGTTTTTATATTTTTGGCCTCATTTGATTGGATCTTTTTCAACTAGCCTTATTCTCCAGCCTCAATCCATGCCTTATCTTTTTCCCTTTTTTGGCTCCCTCTAGTGGACAAGTATTACAGCTTTCATCTCTGAAACAGATATAATTGGCTGAATTATATTAACGCTGCACTGGATTACGTAAGTACTGATGATGCATTCTTTATCAGCTGACTTTACAATTTTTAATAAGTAAAATAAGTAAAAAAAAAAAAAATAAGGAAAAATTGTTTTTAGCTTGTTTGAACAGCCTAACATTTTTTTTTAGCATCAGCCGCTATTGCAGGCGGGTCCTGCTTAAGCTACTACAGTCCATAAATAAATTTAGAAATACACAGAATCACTAAAAGTACTCCATTTTATAGAAGAAGCCCTTTATCTGAGTGAAATGGTGGAATGGTGCTGATGGAGTGAGGACAGAGGCAAACAGTAAAAGTGATGAAACACAGAAGAAATCGTAGTGTAGAGAGGCTGCCTGTACCTGCGTCAAACACACACAAACATACACACTGCTTTCAGGGAGAACAGGGAATAACGCACCTTATAGAAACAAACCGGTGAGACGAATACAGGTCATGGCTGCTATTAGAAGCCCTGTAGACATCACTGAAAATCCTCACTAAACATCCTCATTCCATGCATTAGCTAGGACATTTTGATTTTTTAATTTGAATTTTTGTAAAGTTTTCTATTCCTCCATTGCCCTTAGATGCAGCCTCTAATGTTGTGAAAGATGGAATGCATTTGTACGCTGCTTTAACAAGGATGGTAAGCATTTTCATCATAAACATAACCCAGGGCTCATCAATACAACTGCACAGCGAATGCTCGTTTACAGATTATTTATATAATTATTTGATTTAAATGTGCATTTATTCAGATTGTACATGTAACATTCCCTTTCCACACCATACCCCGTTTCACAATATGACTGATTTAGCCAAAACAAAGAAAAACAGTGTTATAGATTCTGCTCTTTTTCTATTAACTTTAATTTGTATTGCATTTCTGCTCAACTGGATGTGATTTAAGTCATGCCTTTTTTTCTCCCTAGTGGACAACCTTAGTATTACAGCCCTCATCTCTGAATCTAATATAATTCAGGTCCGGCTGTATGGAAACATTTGCTTCCAAATGCAATGCATCGATGTTTGGTGCCTTAAACAGTGACCCTAATGTGGCCAGTCGTGTCATAAACAATTCTGACTCCCTCCCTTAAAAAAAACCCTAAAACTAAAAAAACAAATATGAAAAACTAAAAAATTATCTATGTTTCATATCTATGTACTAGTTTCACTAATGTTTTTCAATGTTTACACAATTTCTCTATTTAAAATATTACTGGAATTTTTTATTGGCCCAAAAAGATTATTATATTTCCTGAATTTGTGCTTATTAGTCCAGTTATTAGCCATACTAAACGTTAGAAAATAATCCTTAGGTCAACATTTTAAAAACATAATTAGATTAATGCTTATATTGACTTAATATAGTCTTCTTCACAAAGCAAGAATAATTATCATAATATTTTTGCTATTCCATCATTTAAATCTCCTCAATCCCACCCCTAAAAATTGCCCACCTGGGATATCTGTCTGCCCACCCTTCTACGGTTGGCAAGAACCGGGCCTGGCTGAATTATTTTAATTAAGTAAGTACTGATAATGAACCCACATTGAACTGAAACTCACTGATTCCATATATATATATATAGTTATTGCATTCTTTAACAGCTGACTTCACAATTTGACAAACAGTTGAATTTTTCTTTAATTCAGATTGTACATATTGTAACGTTCCCTTTTCACACAATACACCCCATTGTATAGAGTGTACGCCTGATTTAGCCAAAACAAATAGAACCAATCTTATAGGATTCTGTTCTTCTTTTCTATTAACTTCAGGTTCTATTGCATCATTCTCTTTGTCTGGACCCAGAACACCGAGGTGATGATAGGTCACAGTACAATACTGTCTTTCTTTCTTAAATCTGATAAAGGAACAGACAGTCAGAAAGGTCCTCGCATGGCCAGTGAGAGAAGAGTTTACTTCTTATAGGTCTTTTCAGCCTTTTGAGACTGTGCACCATGTCAAATATTGATTTTATTGTTAAAACGTTTTAATTAACTTACTTTCAGTGTTCCGGACGTGTCAGTGTGGATAGTACCCTGTAACCCAATAGTGGAAAAGCACAGACTAGAGCTGAGATGAATAAAACTGAGCATTGAGGCCGTCAGAGAAACATGTAAGAGATGGCAAGGAAAGGAAAATGGCAAGAGAAAAGACGAAACATATTGACACATAATCGGGGAGAAAAACAGAATGTTTTTGTGTCAAAATTATTCAACTAGCCGTCAAAGGTGAAGCTTCGGAATTTCAGACTTGTTTTACACAGCGCAGAACCATGAAACCCGTTACATTTGAACACATCAGAACAGAAGAGTGTGATGTCTGAGCTTGTGTTCAGCAGAATCAATAAAAGAAACACTGTAAAAAGAAATGGAAAATACAATGAACAAAATACAATCGCTACAACCTCAATCTCATTAATATAAATGGAGTTTTTGTGTTGCTTTTCTGTATAGGAGTAAATTTACTCGGCTTAGGATGAGTCAACAGGGCAGACCGACTCCATTAAAAGCTTTAGAAATGAATTCATTTATAGAGAAGTGGCTCTTTTATTTAAGCCAGTGTAAAGGACTGAGGTTTCGTGTGTTTGAGCTCGAGACAACTTTTAGCAAAAAACATAATTGAAACAGCAGGTTATTGTTGGAGAGTGCAGCAGAGTGCTAATTTATCTTACAGCGAGATCCTAACCGATCAACCTGCGGCGGGATAGATGTGTTCTGAAACACGCCACACTGAAACACTTTGAGACAGATGTTAGATGATGCAGGGAGATGAAATAGAAAAAAATCGTTCTTCTTCATTACGTTACATTCTACAGCATTTGGCAGACGCCTTTATTCAGAGCAACTTACATTCATCTCATTTTATACAACTGAGAAATTAAGGGGTTCAGGGGCCCAGCATTGATAACCTGGTGGTGCTGGGAAACGAACCCTGATCTTCCAATTAGCAGTCCAACACTTTGACCACTGTGCTATCACCTCCCATAGTATAAGTATTACTCTTCATAGTATAAGGGCCACCTTAATTTTTCTTTCTTTATTGAATATTTTTTTATCTTTTTCTTTTTCCATGTTTACATTTACATTTCTGTCTTTAGCAGATGCTTTAATCCAGAAATTGACTTACATTTATATCTTTTATACAACTAGGCAGTTGGGGGTTAAGTGTCTTGCTTACGCACCCAACAGTGGCAGCTTAGTGGGGCTGGGAATCGAACCCTGATCTTCCAATTAGCAGTCTAACAACTTAACTTTAAATTCAATTTTAGATTATTACAGATATACATACAGACAAATAAGCATTATTTTTCACAGGATGTACAGTTTATAACCAGATTAAAGATTACAGATAAGAAACTTTGTGGTTTCTTTGCACTGAACAAAAAATAATCACTACCTTAATAAATATAGTAATTTTAACTTGAAAGCCAGCCTTTGTTGTTAAATACTGTGGATACCACTCACATCTTCACAGCGTCAGGGTTTCCACAGTCAGGTCCTGAGTTTAGGCTACTTATCTATGTGGGGTTTTCCAATTTCCCCCAGCATCCATGTAGGTTTCTTCTGGGTTCTCTGGTTTCATCCCACTATTAAATCAGTGGAAAGGGGTACACCAGGTTACTCACTGTTTCTCTGGTGCCCTGTAATGGACAGACATTCTATTTAGAGTGTATTCCTAAGTTTACCCAGGATAGACACTGTATCCGCATAGACCAGGACGACGCAGTTACTGTAAATGAAGGTTGGATTACAAAACATATAGCATCATTGCACAGTGACTGAAAGGATAAACCGAGAAACAGAGGCACTGCTTAAGGTACGAATGTTAAGAACCAAGAGAAAGTGTGTATGATTCTTCACTGACAGCCTGAGCTGCTCTTTCACCTCTGGGCTGAAAATGACACTGTAGCTTCACTGCACATTATCTAATTTTAGCGGTGTTCTGCCTGAGGTCACGCGGCACTTCTACACACCTTTATGTGTTTATTCATCCAGATCTGCCGGAAATAAAGCAAACTGACATAGCTTAGAGGAGTAAAAGATTCGTGAAGAAAATGGTAGTTTGCAGTTTAGCTACACACGGAATAAGAGCTACGCTGTGTTGTTAAGCAGAATGCTGTAATGGCGTATCTTAGAGAATCACAAACGTTTACGTTTTTGGGAAAGATACAAGTCCTAATCCTGAATTAGCTTTATTAGAATGCTTCGTATATTAGCATTGTCACATTCTGGCCAAGAGGGTGATTTTGTTGGATTGGAAGTCAACTCTACCACCCAGATTCATTTATCTTTTTAAGGGATTTACATTGTCTTGGCAGTTATGTAAAAGTTACTTTCAATGCCTTACATTTTGTTTGTGTCTTTGTGTCACGAGTCGTAAGATGAATAAAAACCCTACAACATAAAACTAAAATAACACAACCAGACATGACCAAAATAAATCAATGGAAACATGACACATAGACAGGGGAATCACAAACAAGACATAAACAAACCTTGATCACACTAGATGAACACAGTAATATTCCCTATTGCCCTCTGGTGGCCCAGCAGGGCAATGCACCTGGCAAGCCTGACAGAGTCCAGATACTGTTTAAAATATTTATCTGGAGTATATATGGAGTATCTGGTGCACGTTTACGTGGGTGGGAAATTTTATTATTTTATTTATTTATTTTTGTTTTGTTGGTTTTTTTGGGGGGGCTATTTTATATCATACATTTTGTTTTTATGATTTGTGCTTATTGAAAAAACTGTTATATATATATATAAATATATATATATATATATATATATATATATATATATATATATATATATATATATATATATATATATATATATATATTAATAATGTTTTTAAGGACCCGATATAACATGTTCTGATGTGATTTTGAAATAAACTATATTCCCAAAAGTTTGTGGACACCTGACAATCACAACCATATTTAATGTCAAGCCTATGGTGGGTGAAGAGTTCTTATACAAGAATTATAACAGCCCAGACCCAGACCCTGTCATGACCAGCCCAATCTTCAGACCTGAATTCAATGGGAAAAAACCTGGAAATGTCTTTTAAAGGAAGATGGGTGGTCTCAAGTCATTGAACAAAGTGGAGCTGCTTAAATATTTGCACAAGAAGTAGCATCAATTCACCCAACAGAATTCAATGTCATCAAGTGTGAAAGACTGGATTAGAACACGACAATCGGCTTGAAAGCTGTGATTGGAAATTAAGATTATTTTACCAAGATTATGTTTTTATTTTGTGAGATTTGGAAAAAAAATGCTTATTTGAAAGAAGAAATCTTATCTTGTCAAAAGAATGACACAAATACACCTATAAACTGTAAAACGGAAGAGAGGAATCGTGACAGATCATAGATCAGGGAAGAAAACAGAAATATTCATGAGCAGAATAAAGTTCTGTCAGTATATGTCAGGATGAGTTGTTATGTGATTTGCTCGTGGCCTCTGTTGGTCAGACACTGCTCAGTTAGCAAGAAGGGACAACCACAGCAGACAAAATTATCCATTGTCCCTGACAGCTAGAGCAGGGTGCAGGGGATCTCTCTCTCTCTCTCTCTCTCTCTCTCTTTTACTCTGTCCCTGACTCCCTGACTCTCTCTCACACACAAAAGTAAACTGTCACAACTTATTCATGTGTACAGTGACACTTAAATATGCATGTAATTACAGGTACAGTATCTCCAAAAAGTAGGTACACCCCTCTAATTTTAGCAAACATTTTAGTGTATATTCCTAAAGAACAATACTATAGAAATTAAACTTGAATATATTTTAGAGGAGTCAATGTGCAGCTTGTATAACTGTATAGATTTACTGTCCTCTTAAAATAACTCAACATACAGCCATTCAAGTCGAAATAGCTGGAAACAAAAGTGAGTGCACCCTAAGTGAGTGCACCCTATGTGGGTGCACCCTAAGCTGTGCGTCAGTTAACTGTGCAAAGGTACATGTCCTATTCTTCATGTTCATGTGTTTGTCAGATTATTAGGACCATACAAATGTGTGTTTCTCATATCAGAGCATTTAAAATGTGGTGCTTTGAGTACAATACACTCCTACTGACCACTGGATGATCAACATGGCACCTCATAGCAAAGAAGATTCGAAAGATGATTTGAGAAATACAATTGTTACTCTCTACAAAGAAGATCTGAAACACCCTGAAACTGAGTTACAGTACAGTGGTAAAGTGGCCAGGGTCATACAGAGGTTTACCTAGACAGGTTCCACTCAGAACAGGCCTCGCAAGGGTCGATCAAAGGAGTTGAGTCCTTGTGTGTCAGGTGGAGAAGCTGTTTTAAAAAAAACAGACGCATGAGTGCTGCCAGCATTGCTTTAGACCACCAAGATGACAGCTGCCTTGTTGAGGAAGCTGAAGGTGATAAAGTGGCCAAGTGAACCCTATTGAGCAGGAAGGTGGTGAAGAGCCATGTGTCTAACATCCAGCAGCTCTGTGATATCATTATAAAGGAGTGGAAGAGGATCCCAGCAACAACATGTGCAGCTCTGGTGAATTCCATGCCCAGGAGTATTAAAGCAGTGCTAGATAACAATGCTGCTCACACAAAATATTGACACTTTGGACAGTTTTAACATGTTCACTTAGGGTGTACTCAATATTGTTTCCAGCTATTTTGACATTATTGTCTGTATGTTGAGTTATATTTAGAGGACAGTAAATCTATACTTTTACACAAGCTGCACATTGACCATGTTTCTTTTCTATAGTATTGTTCTTTGAGAATATAAACTAAAATGTGTGCTATAATTAGAGGGGTGTACTTACTTTTGTGAGCTACTGTATCTTACACAGAAGTAAGTACGTAACTACATAATTCAGATAGATTTTTGTTTTATTTATAACAACTAGGTTAAACTCTTGAGTCGTTTATTTTCAGAAGGGGTTGATTCATTTCTTCCACCTCCACAGGTACTCGGGCCTGGTAGACACTCCACAAAATCACATAATAATCTCGACTGAAAGGACACTTCAATTTATCCATTTTAGAACGAGTCACTGTTGTTGCTTTTTTGTCTGATGACCTTAAAGTAGGCTGACCATATATTTTCTTTTTGGACCAAAAAAGACGTCCGGTCAGGATTTCAAAATCACCCCAAATGTCCAGAATTCACCTTATGTTTTTTTTTAGAGTGACCATTCATTTCCAGCAGGTCCCACCTTTCACATGCCCCCGTACTCAGTTGTTCACAAAGTGGTAGGCGGCATTTTGTCCTTGCTTGTAAATGACAGCCTTTGAAATCCTCCTTTTATACCCAATTATGACGCTCACATGTTTCCAGTGAACTTGCTCACCTGTGGAATGTCCCAAACAGAGGGTTTTTTTTCCCCACTTTCCCAGTCGAAAGTGAATTAAGGTTCACACGTGCACAAGTGAATTTTTTAAAACACGCTCAAGTTGATCAGACTGAACATCAGTTTGTATATCTTGTCTTTGTGGTGTTTTCAATTGAATATGAGACAACAAAGATTTAAAGGTCATTGTGTTTTGTTCTTATTTACAGTTTAACATAACGTCCCAACTTAACTGGAGTTGGGATTTGTATTATTATTATTATTATTATAACCTGTTTCTCTATTTCCTAAAACATCTGTTTGCACTGCTGTTTTGCACTCGATAGTCTCATTGCACACACAGTATCTTCTGCTGTATATATAGTGATATTTTATTTTATTTTATAGTGCATTTATCTTTTGTGTAAATTAGATGTTGATTTTTTTCACTACAACAATAAATATAAAAAAAGGCTTTTTTGTGTAGCGTTGTAAATATACAGCATCCTTACCAAGCTCTGCTTAACTTCAAGATGATGATAACCATCTCTTCCTGTGTTAATACCTGTGTTCAGTCTTGCATGATGAACAACATGTAGAATGAAGACCCTCGCCTTAATACTCCTCTTCACCACCTGGACCCCGGGACATCAGTCAGATCCAAATGAGAATGTCGCACCTCATTCCCACCTTTAATCAGCCGCCACCTGACACATTATTCCGGCTCTCCTCAGGGCACATAGGGGCACAGTGGACACATTGAGATAAAAATGCTTCATGGATCATTATACTGTAACATTACAGACCCCTACGCACGCATGGTAGCGTGTGTAAGATTCCTCATGGTGTACGCACACTTTTTTCAATAAAATTACCACAGAACGTCTGCCCTTTTCAGCTGCATCAGCTCGCAATAATCAGACAAATCATAAACAAGTGTCAAAACACTGCACTGAATGCTTTTATTGCAGTAAATTGACAGAATAGTGCCTTTTCATGATAGCAACTGCTACAGTTCATTAAAATAATTATTATATATATATATATATTATATATATATATGTGTGTGTGTGTGTATGTATATATATATAAACTACCAAAACGCATAAACACAAAGCATAAAAAGGCTAAGATTCTCCTTTTTTTTTTTTTTTCCACATCAGTGCACTATTTGTGTAATTCTAAAAAAAAAAATAACAATAATAATAATAATAATAATAATATTAATAATAATAAAAACACAGCACTTGAAAAAGCATCACTGCTTGAATTGAACACATCACCACAATTAATAATTTTTCCACAGCTAATCTGGAGTCAGTACACAGCCATGACATGCAGCCCTCAGAACACACATCTACAACACTGTGAGGGTGTTATGGGTCTGCTAGTTATGCTGAACTACAAAAACACTAGTTTAGAGGAAAATCTGCAACTGCAACGTCGCACAGCGCTGCCACGTCCTCCATCTCCTGCGCCAACGATCGATACGTGTAGATTACGTTTACTTTTCTGGTACCCTTATCCAAAGCGACTTCCATTCATCTTGTCTTTTGTCCGAGTGAGCAGTTTAAAATGTTAAGGGCCTTGCTTAAGGGGCCCAGCAATGGCAGCTTGGTGGTGCTGGGAATTGGACCACAACACTTTAACCACTGAGCCATGGCTTCCAACAGATTCACTAATTGCAAATGAGCGAGAATAAACACTCATATGATGTATTATACACAGGATACAAAGCAGGAGGTCAACAGGCAATTGTTTGAGAGACTAGAAAAAAAGGCGAGTTTTCTTCGGGTTATTGAGAAGAATAAGCTCTCAGAGAGTAGAAAAGCCTTTAGACCTTTTCCAACAAACAGGAGATGGAGAGAGTGGCAACAGACTGGCATGATGTTGCGAAATACGATCATGAAGGAGCTCAAAACATCAAAAAATTCCCCATCCTCCTCCTCCTTCTCTATCATGCACTATACACTTTGACACGATTTAATAGAGAAATAAAACCAGCTGACGGTTCTGTGTGGAGGATTGCTCACAGCCCACACAACCTCCCATAATACCCTCTGCCACGGAACGCAGTGGCTTTATTGACTAAACGTCCACATGAAAGGCTCTCTAAGCAAACTGCTCAAGTTTTACACGGAGTCTAAACTAAAGGTTTTACAGTACATTTCGTTAAATAAAAAACAAGACAACCACAAACATCGAGTGGATCGATATTGTAAGTCTGTCCCTCTGTGTGCATTTACAGTGAAGATCCTTGACGCTTTTAGCCGGCCGAGTGTGTGTAGTGTTGCATTTCTACTGAATGAGGTCGCTTCATGAACCCGCTAAACCTCATTCAGCCGTCAGTAAATAACATGCTGTGTAACTCTCCATGGGTTAAGCTGGGGGTTAACTAGAGGAGGTGGCTAAAAATCATACTAAAAAAAAACAAAAAAACAAAACCCTTGAGACTCAATTCACACTAGAACTCACCATACCTGTGAAGTCACCTACCTACCAGTGTAATTCATACCTCATCATCAAACTAAAAATAAGTGTTCTTTTTGTAAAGCAACCCAGTTTTAATCTGTAACACATCAACAAAGCACTTCATTGTCATAGTTGTGGCAGTGTAGTAACTAGAAGCAGCTCCAGACTATTTCTGGAGGGTTAATTCTAGATTTTTCTAAAGGATTTTAATATAAAGACTGCAATAAAAATCTTTCTACAAGTTCTACTGTATGGTTTATATCCAGACAAAAGCAACAGCGGATTTCTTTTTTTTTTTTTCAAAAAACTGTAGGAAATATCTTAGTGTAATGTGTAGGATGGTTCATGTTGTTTGCACTAATTTATAGTCACTTCCTGAAAGCCATAGCCGCAAGGAAACAGGAGCGTATAATATTTATACTTATAATGCAGAATAGAAAAACCTTGGAAACATTTTAAAAGCTTTGAATGAAGTCGAGCTATAGACAAACAAAGGATCTAGTAGTTTGATGCGATACGCTTGGTCTTTTGAGAAACTTTAAATGGTTAGCATGCTAGCTAACCGGATACGCAGCGATGCAGCTTTGCAAATGGAATTAAGGTTATTGTTAGTCTCAGGGACTACCAGACATTTTGGATGGATATAAGTTGTTCCCATTTGTGTCACTTCATCGGCTGCACTTCTGGTAGTAGCAATCATTATTTCAGGTTGAAGATCTGAAGAGACAAAAAGCACATTCTGCCTGCGCATGTAGACTAATTTGCTGTGTATTAAAAAATATGAAGTTAATACATTTTTAATGTGACCTCCAAGGGCATAAGAGTGCAAAATCCACCTCCCACAGGCTTTCAGCATTAGATTAAAGTCAATTTGCTTTTAACATGGGTTTCAACAAACCCTGACCTAACAGAAATGCAGAGTGTGATGATGTATAAATACCTTCATTGGTTGGGAAGGAAAAGCTGTAATTCACTGTTGGCTAATGTGCACTGATAAGCAGAGCAGCATGCCCAGGTGAGGTGTGTTTATGCTTCATTTGTAATTATGCAATGCACTTAAGAATATTACAATGATTTCCAACTCTACAGAAACGATCCTTTTAAAGAGCTGGAAATGGAAATGATTTTTTTTTCACAGCAGAGATGTGTAGTAGATAAAGAGATATAGATTATAGTGAATTCTATATCCTGGAGTTTTATAGTGATTTTCTTAATTTGAAAGAATTAGTTAATTAGTTTTAGAATGAATTTCTCCATTATTGCATTTTATATTAATTTTCTCTAGCTTGGAATTTTATTGGGATTTTCTACATGAAAAAATGGATTTTCTATATTTTGGTGTCGTATATAGTTATATATATTTTTTTATTCTGGAGTTTGACGATAGTTTTCTCAATTTTATTTTTCATATAGTGGAGTTTTATACTGATTTTATATATCTTGGTAAATGTTTATATCCTGGAGTTTGATAAATATTTTTTCTCGTTTGTCATTTTGTAATGATTTTCTGTATTTTGGCATTTTATAATATTTTTTTGTACCGTGGAATATTATCGGGATTTTCTGTATCATAAAGTTTTATATTGATTTTCTATATTTTGGTGTTGTATAGGGATTTTCTTCATCGTGGAGTTTTATAATTCATTTTCTTTATTTTTCTGTTTTATATTGATTTTCAAGATTTTGGTGTATATTGGAATTTTATAGTGATTTACTGAATATTGGAGTTTTATCTTGGACTGCTATAATAATTTTCTGTACCTTGCAGTTTTATACCAGTTTTTTAACATCCTGATTTTCTGTATCTTGGACTTAAATACACATTTAATGAGGAACTAAAGTCGCTGCAGTAAGAACAGCTCTTGCCACCTACATATTCCATAAGCCTCAGGCATGAGCTGGATACCATATTTACATCTTAACTCTGAGCCTGGAGACTTCTGGACCACTTCCACCAGGCACAGAAACAATGCGAAGGTTGGCACTAGGATTGCCAGCCTCTCTCATGTAGTCTCCTGTTAATAATAATAGGCAGTTTAAACCTGTGGAGACATTAGACATAGCTGTCTCACTATATTAAAAAAAAACCCATATCCTACCTGCCATTGAACAGAACTAAGTCTTAGTCTTCGAAACACTAAACACGTATGGGTGATGAGTAAAGTATTCACAGTAGGAGGTGTAGCATTGCCATGTTTCTTACACACGCACATCACTTAAGACACCTCACAGGCCAGCAGTCTGGAGTCATTTGAGGGAAGTGATTAGAAACTTCTTGTATTAGTTCATAGTTTAAAAGCGAAATAAAAACACAATGTTGAACAACACAAAAGCATAACACTTCAAAAAGCTTGTGATGAAACAGCAGGTCAGAGCAGGAATCAGACAATCTTACTGTATAGTATCCTCATTTCTGATGTTCCCGTGTAGAAGATCGAGAGTAATGAACACTAATGGAGTCCCTCAAGTTTGTATACAGAGACAGTCTGTTAAGTGTTTAGCGCTGAGAATCAGCCAAGTGTTAGTGGGTCTTTGGAAATGAGGATGAGTGTGTTACAAAATGCAGTGTTTCTTTCTCTCTCTCTCTCTCTCTTTCTCTCTCGCTCTCTCCTCATCTCAGCAGGGAATGACACATCTCTGTTTTCATCAGTTTAAACAGAGGTCGCTCTGAAGATCAGTTCTGTGGCTCCCTTCCAGTCAAAAAATTCAAGATCAGTGCTTTCCTTCTTAGGATTTTCTCAGCTGGTGGAAACGCACACAGCCAGTCCGCTGATATTAGAACCAGATGAAAAAAATTAATACATCTTACCAAGAGGTGAGCACCAGCCTTCATTAATCTGAAAAAAATGTTCATACCACACAATGAAATGAAAGAATACAATCACGTGTCATCCTTTACAGAATGCGATCTTCATCCTTTATCATAGGATTATGATAGGTCCAGATAGTGGAGTGTAAGAATGGTACACAAAAAAAAACCTTGAAATAGACAACCAAACCAAACATCTAGGCTTTTCCTCTAGCAGCCGCTGCAGCCATGACTGTGTCAATCGATTAGATGTTCAGTCAGCCATATGGAGGGGTTAACAGGGCTGAGTCAGGAGCCCATCATGCTCCTGAGGAACAGGAGAGACAGCAAAAACAACAGAGAAAAAGAGAGTGAGAGAGGATGAGTAGAGGAAGGCATTTCAATTTGCCCTTTTTACTCCACCGAGCCTGGATGAAGGCTAAGAGCAGGCGGGTCAAGGCAGGTGGGGGAGTAACTCAGATGGGGCTCTTTGATCCAGAGCAATGGCGCACCATTTTTGCCCTCCTGATTCTTGCTGGAACTACGGCTCTTGTAGCGCACCAGCAGGACAGCGATGAGCAGGATGCCAAAGATGGGGAAGGGGTAGAAGAAAACGAAATAAAAAAGCGAGCTGTTGGAGCACACCACTGACTGAAGTGTAGAGACTGGGGAAAGAAAGAAAAAAAGATTATTTATTTCATAGAGATTTGACTAATTTAAAGTGAATCCTTTCAGTACTGAGGGGTGACATATGAATAGTTCATAAACTAAAAAAACAAAAATACAATTCTGTACCTTTCTCAAGAACACTGACTACGGTAGCTCCAGAGTTGTTTGTGGCGAGGCGATACCATGCATTGCGTGGGTTCAGTAGCCACTCCTCCACATGACAGTAGTATTTTCCTGCATCTCCTGGACGTGCCCTTTGAATGGTCAAACTGTAGACATCTGAGGTTGTGCGCTCAAACTGCAGTCTAGAATTGTGGCCTGGCTCCTCCATCGGACTGCAGTTCCCGTTCCCGAACACAGCGTCATGGCCGATGGAGAACACACACTCCCGTTTGCCTTCTCCCGCCGAGCGCGACATGTACCATGACACGGAGAAGCGAGAGTCTTTGGAGGACTGAGAGGGTATACTGCAACCCAAACGGACCGATCCATATTCAGACACTGTGACGTTCGACTCAATCTCCTCCACCTGCAATTTGACGGCTATCGTGATAAGACAGAGAGCGAGAAAATAAATTCAGACGTTAACTAAAAGGACCAGGAATAAAAGTCTGCATTCACAATTCTTTTTTGTAGGCGAATCCTAGACCCTGTGACAAGAGCAATATGTAGATAACTGATTAAAAATGTGTTGGCAATAATGAAACTAAGTGCGGGCCATGTACCTATAAAATGAATATGATGAACACAAAGGTTACAACGCTCATAGGTAAAGGTGTCAAAATCGTCTTGTTTAATGTAGTACACAGGCACCTGATTGGTCAGTGCATTACCACTCATTAGATTAGGAAAAAAAGGGAGCGGGGGTTCCTCATAGCATCAAAGCTGCGATAAGACTCAAGATTCCTTTCTCTATGAGCTCATAGTCTGCTCATATCTCCTACAGATAAAGCAGAAATATTTGGGATTAAGGCAAAAGATAGAAGATCAGGTGACCTTTTTTTTCCTTATCCATCTGCTTTTAAAGCCCGTTTTGAAAGCTTTCCAAGAGTGCCATGCACCCCTGCAATTTAATGAGAACCTCTCCTCCATCCCAGGGGAAATTAGGTTAGACTTTTCAGCACATATTAAATATATATTAGAAAATAGAAGCATTGTGATAGGCTTCGAGAGGCGTGTTTGTTGAGGCCCCGGTGTTGAAATGGAGGTTACACAGCGCAAGTTGACATTTCTCCTAAACACATTTGTGTTGCAGAATATTAAGATAAGTACCATTATTTAATGTGACTAGTTGTGTTAAACAATACAATGCATTATAGACACAACATCTGTATATACACTATATTGCCATAAGTTTGTGGACACCTGACTATCAGCTCTTTCTTTTGGTTCATCATCAAACAAATTTGGAAGCACAGAGTTGTCTAGAATGTCTTTGTATATTGCAGCAGTGGATATGTTGTGGTTGACTTGAGTGTTCTGCAAAGAGCCCTGACCTCAACACCACTAAACATTTTAGGGATGAACTGGAACACAGACTGTACCACAGACCTCCTTACCCAGGGGTGGGCAGTCTTGGTCCTGGAGGGTCGGTGGGCAGTCTTGGTTCTGGAGTGTCGGTGTCCTGCATAGTTTAGCTCCAACTTGCCTCAACACACTTACCTGTAAGTTGCAAGTGTACCTTGCAAGACCTTGATTAGTTGGTGTAGGTGTGTTTGATTAGGGTTGGGAGCTAAACTCTGCAGGACACCGTCCCTCCAGGACCGGGATTGGCCTCCCCTGTCCTTACCCCTGATGTCAGTGCTGTTAGTACAAATACTATTGTAGAGCACATCTCAGCGGAAAGTCTGAGTAGAAAAATGGACCTTAATCCAACAGCAAAATGGGAGTAAATTTGGAATAAGATGTTAAAACCAAATAAATCTGTCCACAAACATTTGCTAATACAGCGTATAAGAGTTTCATGTTTTGTGCCAACATGCTAAAAACATTTTTTTGGCATAAAGAATCAATTTAGTCTCTCCATAGTCATATACCATAGTCATAAATCACTGTAGAACATAAATGTCTAACAAAAACTGGATAAACGAAACTTTAAAACAGACAGGCTACAAAGTGTAGACAGGCTACAAGGTGGGGAGGTGTAAATCTGTGGTGGTGTAATCTATTCCCTTTTATAAATATTGGTGAGCAGATGCAGTTGTCAAATGCTTTGTCCCGTGATCGCTAAATGGCTTGAACAGCAGGGATGTGCAGACAGTTGGGTACGGTACGGTTGGGTAAGGTATAGATAGGTATTCTTAGCCTCAGACATGATGGCTTAAGGTCTGATACAAACGGCACAAAGAAACTTAAAAGACTCCAACTTATTTTGTTTTTTGCAAATACACCTTCTTCAGCACCAAAGGAAATTCTTCTTTGTCTTAAAAGTCATGGTCAAAAAAAGAATTTGTGCTTTATCTGAAAATTTTACATCATTTGTAAATTAACTGTCTATAAAAAGTTTTCTTTGGAAATTGGTGCATTGTTGTTTTACAACTTTCATAAAAAAATCTATTCATCTATACTTCCATGTCTGCCTGTTTTGTAGGGACTTTACATTTGAAAAATTACCTTTTATTTCCTTGAACATAAAGCTAAGCAAAACAAACTGTGATTGACTGCTTCACATGTAAATCATATGCACTGATTTATGCACTAAAGAATATAGAAATCTAGCCAATATAGAAATCTAGCCACATAAGACTGTCTCTGGAGTTGGGGTGAATCTGGCAGCCTTGGTTGCCATATGGTGTGTTTTCGAGCAGTGTATGCTGGTTGGTGGTATTTCAGTACAGGATGTCTACTCTGTATCGTTGTTTCAATAGACCAGGTTACATTACATTTACAGCATTTGGCAGACGTCCTTATCCAGAGCGACTTACATATATATATCTCTTTTATACAACTGAGCAATTCAGGGTTAAGGGCCTCGCTCAGGTGGCAGCTTGGTGATGTGGGAATCAAACCCTAATCTTGCAATTAGCAGTCTTAACCACTATGCTACCACTTCGCCCCAGATGTGTGTGCCTTTAGGGTCTTAATGGGAAGATTCCCTGTGACAGCTGATGCACATATACCTTCAAGGGGTCTCTCTGTTGTAAGATTGATAATGAACTAGCCTGTGTGTGTATGTCTGATGGCCACACCAGTCTCTGAGGAGGGATGATTATGTCAGGCCAGACGCCTTGTAATCCGCTTTGTGCCAGGGGAGGCAGATGGCTATAAAACCCCAGGGGAACGAAACACAAACCTAGTGGCAATAGTGAATGAAAAAAACACCCTAAGACTGCCTTTAGTGCTGATCTTACGGTTGAATGAGTGCCAAAAGGAAAACCACCCTTTTATTAGCGTTATGAGGGAAATATTTTTTTGTTTTTTTTATGGCACACTAATGAGCAGTTGTGTGTGGCCACCTCCTGGCTGTATCTATGTGTGGTTGAATGCCAACATAAAAAGTGGCAGCCTAATAAAACATGTTCCAGCTGTCAGTGTACATTACAGGCATTTCTGTGTCTCACTTGTCTTACCCGGTTGCTTGATCACTACATTTGTCAAGCCAGAGGTTTCGCGGGCCAGGCGGTACCACACTCCATCAGGATCGGTAAGCCACTCCTCCACTAGGCAGTAGTAGGTTCCACTGTCGCTGGTCTCGGTGCGGTGCAGCGTCAGGGCATAAAGGCTTGGTGAGAGGCGTTCGCACTGCACACGGCTGCGCAGACGCTCCTCCTCAGCGTATGCACCATACTCAAACGCCCCGGTGCGCTCGATCTTCAAAAGCAGTTCAGTAGGCTCGGTTGCCGCACCCTTCCGTGCGTACCACAGCACAGCGTGCTGGGACTCGGTGCTCGTCTGGGAGGCGATGGAGCAGTTGAGACGCACGCGACTGTCTTCCACAAACTGCAGGCTCTGGTTGACCTTGTGCATGCGTAGCTTGCTGACTGGAAGGAGGCAAAGAGAGAGAGAGAGAGAGAGAGAGAGAGAGAGAGAGAGAGAGAGACCATAAATTAGATGTTGAGGTAAAAGAGCATAAAGGAAAAAATAAGATGTCAGAGGAGGAAAGGAGGCCTGCTGTCTTCTACACTGCTTAAATCGGATTACATACGGCCGTGTCAGGTGTGACTGCCACAGACACTGCCTGCTATTTCACACCATGAGAGGATTTAGGAAAGCCAGCAGCATGGATAAAAACCTACTTGAGCAGGCGGAATTCACACAGACACGCACATGTGCCTGAATTTACCAAATTCAGGACTCAAAAATATAAACAGTAGGAACAGAAGCAGATGTCTTGCTTATCCAGTGCCATTTATACTGACACCTGCAGGTCAAGAAGCCCTCCAAATACACACTAAGGATCTAGTTTTTTTATCACACATTCAGGGCACACACACTCACACAGGGATTACTACAGCTGCAAAACTTTACATTCCACCTCTTTCCTCTGTCTTCATGCTTTAGTAATTCTTAGTGAAAAAATCCAATTTTCCACTGACACTTTGAGGCTATAATCCTTGTAGCACATCTTCGACTGCAGTTACAGTGATGGACAGAGCTTTCGCTTAAAGCTTGCTGCATTTTCACAGCATAGAAACAGGTCAAATGCTCTGCTTAAAAAAACCCCCCAAAAAACACACACTTCTAAACAACAGTACAATTGCTCACGACCCAAATTTCCAAGATGCATGAGCTTCCCATTCGCTGACAGTCTGGCAAACAATTTATTTTAAAACCGCTGCTCAAAAGGTGAATTGCAGCTCAAATAAAACGGAATCATCAATTAAAAGTAGAAGAGATCTATTAAAGTAGTGGTCGAATCACTGCCTCAAATAAATCAAACCCACCTACTCAACCCAAACCCCCCCTCCCCTTCCTGTCTAGTTCCTTTTTGGGGTCAGTAACAGAAGCACACACAAACACATGATTGGATACATTATAAATCAAAGCATTTCTATAGCACAGGTTTGTAACTGCACATCTGTCTAAAATAAAGATTTTGCCTCAAGAGTATTACAATCTTTCGAAGACTAATGAGGCTGAACTAACTGGAGTCAGTGCATATCTCCAAGACATTCTAAAAGAAAAAAAGCCCCTTCTTACTTTTCCCCAACAGTCTAGAAACAAGCTTCCGAGCTGGATTGCTACTGAAAGTTGCCGGAGGTTTTTTATTTTCTTCCGAATGTATCTAATATCACTAAATTCAAACATGGAGGCTGGGCAGTTAGGAAGCTTCTTGCATAGAGTATCGGACACAAATTCATAAAGTATCAGTATAATGTACAAGCTGAAATCAAACAGGACTGAAATTCAAACAGAAATTACTTTTTAATAGTTAAAAGTTTTACTATTGATTTCTCTGCCAGATAATTATGTATTATAATAGACCCTGTGTCTGATAGATGTAAATGTATAACTTGTTATTATTAGCGATGGCAGGCTTTATCAATTATAAACAACGAATCGTTCAGAATTTTTTCAATCATAATCAGTGATGGCAATAAATAAACAGCATTACTAACGGCATTACTTTTTCAAGGCATGTATATATATATAAAATCTCTCTCTCTCTCTCTCTCTCTCTCTCTCTCAGACCAACACAAAGTAGCACATAAGTGGGTTAGGCTTAATGAAATACAGCTTTCAAACTTTTAAGAAAATAAAAATCTAAATAATCTATATATTATGGTCAGTATAGGTAGTATGAATAAAATTCGGATGTACTACAGGAGTCCAACAACTTCAAAGGTGGCTTTTACAAACAGGAAATATAATTACTATTTTCCCATGTTGAGGTAAAAGACTAGACTGATTATGTACTTTACATACCGCCACATAGTGTAGATTTGTGTAAAGTGTTTATTAATGATAAATACTTCCATTTATATATTACTCAGTGAAATTATATAGTGACTATTTATCAGTTTTCTAGACTACTGGAAAGTGAATGGAGAAAAGAGAAATGAAAGCATTGAGTTTCACAAGCCTGTCACAAGCCATTATGACATAATGTGTCATTATTAAGTTTCTCTTTTAGTGTCATTTTTTTTTCCTTGTTTAGGTCAGAGGAGCAGTTAAGACAGATAATTAGACAAAGTCAACTAATCCCTGTGCATTCTGCAAGACCATGCAACTTTATCCAATTATCCTATACTATACTTTATCCCTGTGCAAAATTTACAGTTAGTTGACTTTGTCCCAACTTGCGTCACATTTTTAAATAATACAAAAAAAAGGAACCCAAAACATTCACAATAAGAGCCACAAAATCCTGGAAGGGTTGAATAAAATTATTATTGTGGAAAAAACTTAACTTTTTATTTGCTGCCAGAAAATAACAGTGAAAAGTAATAAAATGTGAGTGGATAGCTGGTGTTACTTGCTAATAAAGGAGAAAATGCTTTGGAAAGGGCAGCACGGCGGCTTAGTGGTTAGCACGGTTGCAAGAAGGCCCGGGTTTGATTTGCATGTTTCCTCCGTGCTTGTTTGGGTTTATTCCAGGTACTCCGGTTTCCTCCCACAGTTTAAATACATGTATGTTAGGTTGATTGGTAATTGTAAATTACCAGTAAGTGCGAGCGTGTGTGTCCCTGTGATAGACTGGCGACCTGTTCAGGGTGTACCTCTCCTGCCTTTTGCCCTTTCAGAGTCTGGGATAGGCCGGGATAGGCTCCAGCACATCCCTGTGATCCCGAATTAGGGAATAAGCAGGTTTAGAAGACGAATGAATGAATGCTTTGAAAAGTTTAAGGGTATAGTTTATACAAAGGTGCAAATTACTACAATAAAGGGATAAAGAGTATGAAAATCACTACTGTGTTTTATTTCCTTACCAGGTGGTACGACAGCAGAAGTGGCTCAGTGAAGTCTGTGCTACTGACCTGAAGACCTCTAATCCTAGAACTATGAACCGCTAATGTAAAGTCTTATGCAAGCCCTTTAACCTTCAATAGATACTCTACTCTTAATCATGAGTAGTTTTGTACGAATATAATCATTTTTTTTTTTTTAATCTACCAAAATCAATGTCATAATGCAGAATAACCAAAGGCATTTTTCAAATATATGATCAGATCACACCATTAAGAACAGTTTTACAGAGAGCTGTGGACACGATTTTACACTTCTGCGATCTCAAATACGATATAATAAAACCAGTCAACCCACAACGCCGACAGACATGCACTACTTCTCTAATCATTACAATTGATAGGACAGCGTTTTTGAAAAAAAGTTCCCTACAAAGACTTTAACCAATAGAACAATGCTGTGGATAATGAAAAATGGATCAGGATAGATTTCTTACAGCTGAATCACTGTTACATTCCTCACCGTCCAGTAGTCATTGCTGAGCGAGCTTTCTAGAAGAAACACTGCTGTTGATTACAGTTTAAAATCAGCTTGTGACTTGCCTTCACAATTATATCAATTACTGATATAAACACATAAATCTGATTTCGTGTCCATTACTAATACCGCTTGAGTGCCATTGCTAACCAAGCACATTAAGCTGTACTGTTTATTATAAGGATGCAGATATTCTTGTTAATTGGATCCAAATGTTTTGCTTAGAGTTGTTAGTTTGGAGCATACATATGCAGAATTATTTCAGTGGGAAAATGCGCTTTGCATATAAACCTCAGTTTCAATCAGCAATCGTACATCTGCACTGATTTTATTAGGCATGTGCCAACACGTGTTGACAGCACTTCTAATGGCCACTATAGATACATAGAAAAAGATAAAGAAACGAATATTATATGCATCTGGGAAATCCATATAGTCGAGGGTCATCATAGGCTGGTGACTCATCAAACCATCTCAACCAAAAATGTACACTGTGTGGCCAAAAGTTTTTATGGCTTTGTGGGTAGCACTGTTGCCTCACAGCAAATAGGTCCCAGGTTCGTATCCCAGGCAGGAGTCTTTCTGTGGGAAGTTCTGTCCTCCCAGTTTTTGCCTGGGTTTACTCTGGGTACTCCAGCTTCCTTCCACAGACCAAAAATATATATATTAGGTTGATTAGTGATACTAAATTGCCTATAGAAATAAGTGTAAGTGTGTGTGGTTGTTTGTCTGTATGTGGCCCTGTCAAACTGTCCACTGCCATCTCGGGACCCTGATTAGGAATAAGCGGGTAAAGACAATGGACGGATAATATAGTAAAATATGGGGTCCCACATAAATCAGTCTTAGGACCTCTGCTTTTCTCAGTATACATGTTTTTCTTGGGTAACAATTTTGCTGATGACATCCAGTTATATATCTTATTAAAAAACTAATAATTTTTTTATTATTAAATCCTGATAAGACTGAAATAGTACTTATTGGTCCAAAAACCAGCACACATGAGCACTCACATTTCAACTTACATTTAGAAGGATGTACTATCACTACTAGCTCATCAGTAAAAGACCTGGGTGTAATATTAGACACCAACTTGTCTATTGATAGTCATATTTCCATTATTACTAAAACAGCCTTCTTCCACTTTAGACATATTGCCAAGATTAAAAACAGTTTATCTGCAGTGGATGCAGAAAAGCTGGTTCATGCATTCATAACCTCCAGACTAGACTATGGTAACACGTTACTAGGTGGTTATCCTACATCTTTGGTAAAGAAGTACAGCTAGTCCAAAATACAGCAGCCAGAGTTCTCACCAGGTCTATAAAATATAAACACATAACTCCAATATCATCATCCCTGCACTGGCTACCTGTTAAATTTAGGATTGATTACAAAATATTGCTACTTATTTATAAGGCACTAAATGGTTTGGCTCCCACGTACCTAACTAGTCTTTTAACATGCTACAATCCATTACGCCCCTTGAGCTCTCAAGCTTCTGGACTTCTGGTAGTCCCCAGAATTAAGAAGGTAGAGCTTTTTTATATTTAGCTCCTAAACTTTGGAATAGCCTACCTGACAATGTTCGGGGTTCAGACAGTTTAAACATATATTAAAGACATATCTCTTTAGCCAGGCATGCACATAACATATCCCATAATATTATGCTCCAGTATATCTAATTAAAGGAACAGCAGCTATGCTAATTTGTCTCCACCTGTTTCCATTTTTATACCCATTCTTAGGTTTCCAGAGATTGTGCCAGCTCTGGTAGACCCTCAGGGAGAAGAGGCTAACCCTGCAAAGATCCTGAGGCAAAAGTGACCAGGTTCCCGCCTCTTTTCTCAATTTCAAGGAGCTTCGATGATGGACTGGGACTCGCTCTGCTCCACTCCAAGGCTACAATTTATATCACATTTATTCATTACAATATGTTGTAATTAACAATCACATGCGGTGTCACCCAGATAAGTTTGGGTTCCCTATTGAGTTTGCTTCCTCTTAAGGTTTCCTCCGAATTCATCTCAAGTTGTTTTTTCTTGCCACAGACGCCTCCAGCTTGCTCATTAGAAACAAACTTACACTTTTCACTGCTACAGCATTCTGTGTAAAGCTGCTTTAAGACAATGTCTGTTGTTTAAAAGTGCTATACAAAAAAATGTAACTTAATTAAGTACTAGTCGAAGTGGAGAATTAGATCTGAAATGTGATGTTTAGAAAGCACACATGGACATGATGGACAGGTGTCTGCAAACTTTTACCATTTCTCCTCTTTAATTCCTTGCTTAGCCTTTGTACTTTAACGGCATCCCAAAGGAATAAGAGCGGAGAGATATTAATTGTGTGAATCCTTGAGCATAAACTATAGTGGTGCTCGATCTTCTTGTTTCCAGGGTTACGGTGTTCCCTTGACAAAACAGGGCGTAGTATGAATACCTGAGGGAGGCTTCCCAGTCACAAAAGACCTAATTAAACACTTTCAGCACTTTCCATGGCTTAACTAGGCATGGAGTTTTTAGATTTTGTAGAAATTGCATAGCATTTTATTTTCAAAAGTTTCAATTAGATAATGGAATGAGAGAAATCGATAAGAAAACTATTTAAAAAATAAAAAAAAGGAGAAGTAAAAAAAGGCACAGCATGAGAGTCCTGGTCGAAACTGAAGCGAATCAAGCAGCGTATTCAGTACACAGTGTGTGATGCGAGTTGTGAAGCATTCCTGACAGATAGGAGGGGGTGTCGGAAAATGCAAACACCAGGAATGATTAGAGTGCATTTGTGATTTTCTATGAGAGCGTGTTCGACAGCGAGATTCTCTCCTTCTGAGCGTGTCCAATTTGTCGTTAGCTCTGCTTAATTGCCAACCGCGGTGCTTCGCCGAGATAAAGCCGATTTTCATTCAGTTTATTGACTGAAAACGTTACGAGCACCATGTTCCCAGATAAAGCGGCTTCTTTTCTTGAAATTAATGAAGACAAAATGAGTTTATTTCTGTTCATTCCAGTCATGTAAACATACAACAAAAACGATTTTTTTCCAAGACAATATATGAATGCAAATACTTTGTAGGTCAAGTCTCGTGTGAAAACATATGCCAACTAGCCAATTTTTCTTAGTTTTACATTGCTCTGGCAAGAGACCGTACCACATTACTTATTAAAATTTGTGCAACAGTAAAACACATTCCATTATGCAAATAAAAGCATTTTGTTTCAACAGCCGAAATTATTCATCAGAAGGTCTGATAACAGTACAGAACAAGTAAATCGCCAAACAGACATTTGAAAATGTTCATAGGACCGTCAGTCACTGATTCATAAGTTTGAGGCAGTTTATTAGTTTGCAGGTGCAATACATGGGGCATTCTGGGAAATAGAGTGCTTTCTGTGTGTAGTCTTTTCTTAATTCCTGCTGGTTTATTGTAAACTGAGTTGTTTGTTGTGTTGACAGCTGTAGGTGAAGCAAAGGGAGAGCCGACTACACTGTAGGCCGAGAACATGAAGATACCAAGGAAAAAGTAGAGAAAGGGAAAGGAACAGCCATTCGATTAAAAGTCAGGACTCGTACTATATAAAAGTAGAATATATCTTCCCAACCCAGAGTTAAGCGAATAAATACATCTGCTAGAAGCATGAACAGTAAACAAAGTAGCATGTCTTACCTTTAAATTGGATATATTAGCTTCTTGACTAGACAGTTCATCGTTCTGAAGAGGTATTTATACACACACTCATCGCAGTTACTGGCTTTAATAAACAGTGCGGTTTCCATCTGTTTAAGGAAAGTTTAAAGCAGCAAAAGCTGCTGAAGCGAGAGTATCAGACAGAAAGGGTTAGTAAACCGAGCCCGCAAGACACCGACTGTGTCTCCCATCGGAAACTTGGTAGGCAGTGCGGAGAAGGAGAACAGAGAGAGAAGATGGAGGAAGATCATCGCCGAGGTGACCAGAAAAAAAACACGGAATGAAGATACAATCTGAAAAGCTTAGAAGCTACTAAAAGGTCATACTATGTGGCCCATCACCCCAGAAATCATACCACCACCAAGAAAGACGGCCAGCTTAGTGCTCCAGCTGTTAACCCAGACAATAAATAAGTGTTCAAGGACTCCACAGCCTTGCTTCAGCCAGTCAAATCCACTTCTGTAGGAGAGCTTATAGAGAGAGTGGATTGACAGTAGATCCTGTTGGTGATGCTGCACTGGACAGACTCCTGCCCCATCTACTACAGTAGCAGAATGGCCCACTAATGTCTATGCTTATGATTTCAATAAATCTTTGATTCTTTAGAGTCACTGGCCAATTTTCAGGCTTCTTCTACAACGTAATTAGGACCGGGGTAATTATGTGGATTTATGCCCAGTCAACGGGTCTGGAAATGATCCCCCTCACACACACTTCTGTTCTCCATCCACTGACGAGTGTCCTCTTCCTTTCCGCCTGCCCCGGATACCACTGCGAGTGTGCCCATTCTCTATGACAAAGAAAGAAAGGGACGCTGTCAGGTCAGGGGAGCTCAGATTTATACTGCTGGAAGACACAGCGCATAATGAAGCCTATGTGATTTATTTGTGGAATGAGATAGTATAGTTCGAATGGGTGGTCACTGAACAGAAGCACAAGCCGTTTCTTTAAAACCATTTGAGAAAAGGTATAAGGAGTGTCATCGACATGCACATTCATGCCTGGCCAATCATAATAATCGAATTTTTTCAGCAGCTAATGTTAAGTGGGCCTTAGGTTTGGTTACATTTCCAGATATTAGACATGCTGAATCGAGACACAGAAGCCAAGCTATGAATGAAGTGGATCACAAAATTTTTAAAATACAATCCTCAAGTCTGTGCTTAGAAATAAGACAATACAGCACTGTCAAAAAAAAATCTCCTTTAAACCCCAATTACTGAAAATTTAGAACGGGAAAAAAAACATTTACATTTACAGCATTTGGCACAGGCTCTTATCCAGAGCGACTTACATTAACACCGGTGGTAGCTTGGTGGTGCTTGGAATCTAACCCTGATCTTCCAAAAGTAGTGTTTCATTTAATATTTTCATCATTTCTGAGTTGTAAAAATGTGAACTTACTTTCTTTAAGTTTATTTGTGTTTTGCAAGTTCTATTATAACTATAATAACTATTTGCCAACCCACACCATACAGTACATACATATGATGTTACATCATGGTAATTTTAATCATTTACATAAAAAATAAAAACATATTTCTAATGAAAAAAACTTTTAAAATTGGTCAAATTTGATCTGAGGACAACAGGAAGATCAAGTATGGCACATATAGCTGTGGATTAGTAAATACCATGCTGTACCTCGCTATAGCCATATCCTGCCTTTCGCCGGTGGAAAGAGCTACTAATAAATAAACATACATACATACACACATACATACACACACACACACACATACATTAGAATTATTATATATAATTATTATTTTTCTTAATTTGTGTCATAGAGAATTTACAGATAAGGAAGTAAATGCTGAAGAGAATGTGGGAAGTTGATATACGTGTGTGCGAATTAACAGGGAAATAAAAAAAATTGTAGCATGAATGGCTTAATTGAATTTACCTGCTATGAATATTTATCTTGATTTTATTCATAGTTGTTCACCAACTGATTAAAAAACCCCTTTAAAGGGTGAGTTATTTAAATAAAGCATCATGTCAGAGTGAAAAGGGTCATGATGCTGGGTTAGCAGATGCTGTGAATGTGAAGTATGTGTACGTGTGTAGGTTAAGGGAAGATTCAGGGCTGACCTTGAGCATCTCCACAGAGAAAATTAATCAATGAGCTTTTATGAAATGATTTTCCGAGTGAATGCGTTAGAACCGTACACCTCTTCCACTGTGTTTCGGGGAATGTCAAACAGTCTATCGCCCAAACAGCAGCCGGATGGAAAATGGCAACAGACAAAGTGCTGGTGATTAAAAATTAGGAGCTTTGTAGCAAAAAACTGTAGTTATGTTGCCTGGGGCATCCATTGGTCATATCATATTTCTAATGCATCAAAAGTCAAACAGCTTCATTAGCTCCTCAGACGGCCTAGAGGTGCTCATTATAGATTCAGACAAGTTGTTGTTTGCAGACGAGTTGGGGTGGGGGGTAAATTAGCCTTCATTTAAATACAATACATACTCTGTGTAAAGTAACCTAAATCCTTCTGGCTAGGAATGAGCTAAGTGAGAGAAAGAAAGAGCGAGAAAACTGAAAGCGAGACAGAGAAAAAGAGAGAGACAAGGGGGGACAAAGAGAGAGAGAGAGAAAGAGAGAGAGAGAGAGAGAGAGAGAGAGAGAGAGAGAAGAGGACAGCATCAAGTATAAAGTTCAGGGCAGATAAAAAAGGGAATGCCTTAAGATTGTGATGCCCTGAGGAAGGCTGCAGTGTGTCGCAGTCAAGGACTTTGTTCTTAATGAAGACGGACACCTGAGTTCTATTCGCAGGAGATAAGAAGATAGTGGCTGTCATGGTGAAACTCTCAATCCCTGCCTGAGAGTTAGAAGGAGCCACGCTGGCTGCCTGCTGAACAGTGAGTATGACGAGAGCTGAGTGTTTGAAACAGGACACTGCCAGGAGATATTTATGCTGCAAGATACCCAACAGAAGTACAGGACAGGACGGTCTTATTAAGAAACCTCCTTGCAGCGTGTAAGACGAAAGGACATATGCTGTTATTGATTGGTTTTCATTAACATATAATTAAGAGCTGGAAATCAACACTTTGTTTTTGCCTGTGAGAGCTATACACTCTTTAGATCGATAAAAATACCAGTAATGTCTAAGAATAGATTTTTGGAACAGTCTGTGCAAGGCGTCTATTACTATTGACTTCTCTGATCGGTTTTAAAGGAATTGATTAGGTGCAAATATTAAAGCTCTTATTCTAGTGTGCTTATAATAACTTAATTATAGTCACTTCTGTGATAATTAGTGGTCCTGGAGGGTCGGTGTCCTGCAGCGTTTAGCTCTAACTCTAATCAATTACATTTGAATTAGCTAATCAAAGTTTTGCTAGGTATACTTGAAAGGTACAGGCAGGTGTGTTGAGGCAAATAGGAGCTAAACTCTGCAGGACCGAGTCTGGTGACCCCTGCTCTATATACTCAAAGGCTTTTCAACATTTCTCAAAGAAATTTTTATAATCGTCTAAAAACGTACGATCCGTACGTTTTTAACATTTAACAATTTACATAAATTTTACTGATATTAAAGCCTTAGCAACAAAGTAATTGTTTATTAATCTATTTACTATTATAGCTGCTGAAAATGTGCAGTTAAAAAAGTGTGGGAAAGTGGTACCGCAGTGGTTAAGGTGTTGAACTGCTAATGGAAAGATCAGGGATCTCCGAGCACCACCAAGTTACCACTGCTGGGCCACTGAGCAAGGCCATTAACCCTTAAATGCTTAATCTATCTACCTACCTACCTACCTACCGACCTACCTACCTACCTACCTATCTATCTATAGATAGATAGATAGCTAGATAGACATCTCTATATAGTACATACTACATATAGATACATACATACATACATACATACATACATACATGCATATATATATGTTATATATATTAATATATATATATATTAAAATTTTGCCGGACTGGGGACACCCGGAGCACAATAGCACCATACTCAATTGCAGTAACAGCAACTACTATTCAGGTGTTTATTAGGGTTTGGTAACAGCATGCCGCTTTATATTATATTCCGTACATAATAAGGAAAAAACACAAATACACACACAGTTAAAGTAGCTGGCTTTATCCACTCTAACTGACTCTACAACCCATTTAAATTGTTATGCTAGGAGATGAACATGCACTGTCGCTTAATTTCCTTCACCAGCTGGAGCAGGTCTGATTAAGCAATCAACTCTACAATAGAACACACACTTATAAGAGGAAAAAAAAAAGTGTTTGCGTAAATGTGTGTGCGCTCGTTTGGGAGAATCCCTGGAAGCAACTTTTAAAAAGCTGGCAAATGAGGTCAGAAAGCGGCAGGGTTGAGATACCGCCACTTGGCAGGGTTGAGCTATCAGAGCTGTCGCAATGTGTTGATGCAGGTTGTGTTGCAGTGTTTGCTTCATATCTGTAAAGGACATTTAATCTCTGGATGGATGTATGGGCTATTTTATTTCAGTTGCATTTTATTGCTCTCTCTGCTTCTGACTCAGAATCACTTTATATCCCAGAGAAAAGACACTAATGAGAAAATGTTAATATTTCGTTTCTGAGCCCGTCATTAATCTGAAGCTGCAGATGGCTCCATTAGGGCAGACCCAGCATTATTACTACAGATATTAGATTCCGTCGCAGAGATGGAGGATGCAGGAAACTCTAGCTGAGAGCTGGAGAATTGAACATGTGTATATTGTTATACTATAAAACCCTGATAAATATTATAAAGTGATGGACATAAAACTGTATAGTCAAGTGAAGGACAGAAATAAATAATCTTAAATCTGGTCTATTTAAGATTCTACCATCACGAACTACTAAATTACTGCTAGTAGTGTTACTACTAATAAAACAGATCTTTGCGCCCTAAACGTGCATTGGCCCTTAGAATTGTCCCATCTTTCTCCCCTGCTCATTGGCATTTAAGTTTGAGCCATTAAAAACACTATGATTAACCTTCTGGTGTGGTGGTGTTATACCAGATTTAGAAGATCTAAATAACACTTTGACAAAACTGACACATTACTTATGTCTTCAGTTTTAAGCTGGACTATTTTTTCCACATCTGCATGTTCCTGATTAATTCATAGTGTTAAAAGTGTTCCAGCATCCATTACATCATGCTCTGGGCAATCTGTGAAATTTCAGCAGCTGCATGGAATTCAGAATGATACACAGATCTTGCTGTTTTTACGACGTCACAGCAATGTGCACCACTAAAAAGTAAATTCTATTTAAATAGAGCTACTCACCAAGGTGATACAGAGGTTTCCTCTTTTTTACTTAGTGTTTTATTGTCTTTCTTTCAGGGGTCCAGGCTGAATAAGTCGAAAAATCATTAAACTTTGCTTCAATAATCATGTTAATTAAAATCTAACTAATTGTTATACTAACCTATTGCTACAGACCCTCTCTCTCTCTCTCTCTCTCTCTCTCTCTCTTTTTCTCTAATGGCTTTTCAGAAGTGGGATGCACTTTTTTACTATAAACATTCCGGGTCGGATTTTGAACTGTCCCCTGATGTCAATAGGTGGTGCAAACATTTGTTGTACAAGTATTTGTAGTACAATGTATTTCTGGTAAATTACCAACAATAATTAAATACCACATTTCAGCAGTGCTTGGAAAAACATCTCAACACTGTCTGGTTGTCAAGGGAAACCAGACAAACTTAAAAAGAAGAGTAGAAAATAGGAGTTTCAGCCACTGACCAAAATACCTATATTTTTTTTCAGGGATCAAAAAGGAAATTGAAAAGTAAAAGTGATTCTGGTCACATGCCCTTATAGTTTGGCACAGACCACCGGGAGGATTCACTAGTATAAAATTCATTTTCTCTTATCTCATTTTCTCTTGAATTTTGACTCTAGAGACTTTTGCTCCCTGCTAGTGCAAAAACGAGTGACACTTTAGCTGAGCACCGTCTCCCGCTTTGGCACCAGCTCTGGTAGAAAAGCTGTATCTATCTCTGAGGAGGTTTTGTGGTATATTTGCACTGACTACACTTTAACACCCAGTCTGATTACATATGCTGTACAAAATCACTTGTGTGGCTGTTCAAAGCTTGTTTAAAATGTTTCTCCATTCTTTAAACCCTAAATGCATTTCTTAGACAATTCCCAGGACAGGTGTTTTTCAATAGCAAAGGACTGTAAAACAAACCAGGCTTATAAGAGGTTTTTAAGATGGTGAGGGAGGGTCCAAAAAAAAAAAAAAAAGAGACCGCCAGATTCCTGTGTGTCAATAACACTGATGGACAGAACTCAGTTTAATGCCTTTAAAGAGGCTGTGATGATAAACTCACTTCAGAGAGGTGCAGCTGATTGATGGCAGCCATCATGAAGGCAATAAGAAACATGTTTAACACACCACTTCCTGTCACGAAATACAACACATCAGAAGGGCTGAGAACGCAGCAGCAAATTTACCGCCACTCACTGTAGTCCTACACCCACGAATGCAGGGTTCTCGTCTGACAGCTGCAGGGAGGTTAAGCCCTCTAACGTGCAGTTCTTTACTCATTGGAGTACTTTTACATAATTGGATTCCAAACTCTGCTGCACTCTTAATCACCTCCATTTTCATACCTCGGTAAATAATCAGCTTGTTTGGTTTGGCACACATCAATTAACAGGCTTAGAAAAACAAACTCTAGACCAGCGCTTGCTAAATTACTAGCCCAGAGTCCTGGAGATATTGTTTCCTTTTAGTCAGACCACCAAAATGTATCCCCGCCTGTCCGAAAGTACATGTTTCAAAGCTTTTGCATTCTCTCACAAATACAGTTAGGTGATTATCATCAGGGAGCCACGATCAATATGTGGGGTATTAAAATCGGGTTTAAATGTCCGCTCGTGTTATACTTTTACTTTTAATTATTGAAATGAGTCACTGACGCTCCAGAAATGTTGAGCACCAATTTCCCCGGAACCCATTCGCTTCAACTGAATTGATTTTACACAATTATCTGTCAGGTTCGCTCCGGATCTGTTAGTCACTACTATCCTTATGTGACAAGTGAAATCTTGCACAGTAAATTTTAAACATGTGATGGATTCGAGATCGCATGACATCTGGAATAGGATGTTCATTTAGAACCAAAATCCTCCTCCCAACAAATTAGATTATTTTATACAATTGTTATTTGTGTTTTAAAAATGTTTTGATTAATGTTTTGTCTCTTTTACAATATTTACATTACGTTTTTTTATTCAGGATACATACATTTATTTCAGGGTACAAGGGTACCCCGAAAGGTACGAGGCAAAATAGCATTTATCATCATTCCCCTTATAGGCTTACAATCAGCTGCCTAAACTAATATCTTTCTGCACATTAGTGTTGTAATATGATTATATGTATAATTCTGATTTATTCAATCTATTCTGTTGGCTAAATTCTTATTCTTATCGGTGCATTTTTGTAACTGTGTGTAAGAATTCGCCTCAGAATTAATCATATCCTTATGGGAAAAAAGAAGCTAGTAAGTGGTTAAGACTTTGGACTGCTAATTAAAACCAGCACTACCAAGCTACCACTGTTGGGTCCCTGGGAAAGGACCTTTACGGCTCAGTTGGATAAGAAGCTCCTGCCAAATACCAGCAATACAAATGAAAAAGAAATTAGCATATATACTAATGCCTACAATTTCAAGAGGCATTAAATAATCAGTTAAAAATGATATTCGGTTATTGTTCTATAATTGGACCATTTTAAAAAGGGATCTAGATGAACAGGGAGATAAAGAGTACAGTCAGTTCTGTGGCGCAGCAGTGCATTTTGAAAACAGCAGGCGATAACGGGGTGGGTTCTGCTGGAATGCTGATTTAATAACTGAACTGAAATGCAGTCATTCTTTATTTAGAAAAAAATATATACATATTTAAAGTTTTCTCACTCTTTAATCCTGCTGTTACTCTGTAAAGAAAGAAATCTCATATCTAGTTATGACAAAAGAAATGGAAGTGGCTGATCTGAGCCCACATTCGTTCCTGTCACGTAAAGGAAGCTGGCCTCATCCATATCGAAGAGCATTTCTGTAAACATGATTAAATACCTCTCAATACTGCACCCAGGCAGACCAGGAGGGTGTTCCACCTCATTAGTTCAACTTTACTTTCTGCTTGTTTTTAAAGCGAATTCTCCTCCCAACTGGCATGTCAGAAAATGCCAGACGGTAACATTTGAGCAGAAGTGTATAACATTTGCGCAAAAGAAAATGGCAATCAGAAAAGCCAAAAAAAAAATCACTCTGGAAGAACAGTGACTCCAGGGATACCCAGAGAAGCCTTTCCTGTTTTTTTACTCGAATGCTCTGATGAAACTAACACTTATATGAGTGACTGTATTGTCATGGTAACCGTTCACATCGTCCCGCAGTGCTATAGAGACATGATGGCGCTCAGGTAAATCAGATAACTGTTAAGGATCTGATTGCCAGGCTCAGAATTCCACCATTGCAATAAAATTCCAGCGAGAGTCAAGATCAAGGATAGCAGGATGGTGAAGATATTCAGTTTATGGGTTTTGTAGGTAGAGATGTGTTGAGTGAGACGAACAAACATACGTCTGAGCTGACACAAACCTAAGTTGAGTCAAGTGCACTTTCAAGTGTGGCTGAAACAAGGCTACGGTGACACTATTCAAATGGAGGAAAGCGCACGGCTACTTTAGTGTTTAAAGGATACAAGTCCCATATTATGCAGGCCAATGACTAATTAGACCTCAGTGTCTCTATTCAGGGGGTTAAACTCAACACTTCACACCAGTACCAGATGCTGCCAACCCAGGATATACAAATGAGTCATATCCAGTTCAAATGACTGCACAGAACGCTGCCATTTGCAATCCCTCTATGTGGCTAATGCTTTCTACATATTCTATAACACCGGGGAGAAGAAACAATCTGTAGACAAATGGGTTATCTGGCATATTTTTGTTTATCATTTTATTTCCAGAGTGAATGTCTTGTGCATTCAAACCATATGCTTTTATTATCTCAAATGATGTGTTTTCTATGCTATTTAATAGAGCTGAAGAATTTACTAACGCTGGCGATGTATGCTGACTTTCTTACTGATACTTTTGTAGCTTTCAAAACATTTCTTTTTAACACACTGGCAAAGAAGAAACGAGTAGCTTAGTGGTTAAGATGTTGGTTTGCTGAAGATTGTGGTAGGGCCTATTCCCAGGACCATTAATCTGCTGCTCCTGGGCCCCTGGGCAAGACCCTTAACCATTGGCTATAAAAATTCACTCTGGATAAAAGTCACTCTGGATAAGGACATCTGCTAAATGTCGGAAATGTAATAAGACATGCTGCTTTTCTGTTTTAGGCACTGTCTGGGTATAATTATGGTATGTATTATATACACACATATGTATTTTCTGTATATTTTTTTTGTAGCTTTAGACAAGGTTTTCCCAGTAAGACTAATAACATAAAATGCTGGCGAATTTGTCAGCAAATTTGACACTTATAACAAAATAAAAATAAAAAAAAATCTGTGAAATTGTAACAATTTTTTTTTTATATAATTGTATCAGTAAGTATTAAGGTGCACTTGATTTTCTTAGCATAGCAGCATAGCATTTTTCTTATTTTTACTAAAATATTATTATTATTATTATTACTAAACCTCAATCCAAACATTAGCTATAAGCTCATCAAACCTAGTAATTGTTGGACCTAAGGAAAATCACTGCAGTCTTGATGTTACACAATTTCTTGTAAAGCAATCAAATTACACAGAACCAAAATACAGCTTTGCATTAAATTTGGAAATATGTTTTTTTCTAATAAATGGTTTATTAACTTTTACTAAATACATTTTTTATGGTTACAGATGGCCTGAATGAATACTGGACACATCATCTATCAAATATTGCAATACATATCCTTATCTAAAGCAAAAAGCTGATATTGTCTCAGGTTCAATAGTATTTGCAATATATTGGAATATCTTTGACTCACAGGCTCAAATATGATAACATGCAACTTCAGAATTACATCATAAAAGCCTTAGACTGTATTGTTAGAGGCTCTACTCCATAAATGTCTGTAGTTTATAGCTGCGATTAAAATAGTATGACAGCCTAGAACCAGTTCATTTCTCAGACTTCAGATTATTTTGGTTATATGGATAATTTTGTAAAAGATTCCATCATTCATAGATTGTCACCGCATAGCTGAGGAGTACCTATAATGCCACCCTAGTAAATTTTAAACCCATTTTACTGTTAGTGTTTGAAGAAAATCTACTCTACACTAGTTCTGCTCCAATCTGTTGCTACAAATTTGAGAGGACTTAATTGTATAGAAGGTCTTTTTATGCTGTGATCCAACAATTTCCACTTCAGGGAAATACTATATTATACTTATACTAAGAGGCCCAAACTGCAGTATGTGCTGTAGCATTAAGATTTCTCTGACTAGAGCCCTAAACATTGTTCCAGCATGACAATTTTCCTGTTCTCAAAGATCCTAAGCTCCATTAAAAAAAATGTGTTCTGTTTGGACCTGCACAGAGCTCTGACCTCGTCCTCACTGATCACCTTTGGGATAAATTGCAATGCCGAATGCACCACAGACCACCTATCTTCCAATATTAGTGTCTGAAGTCACAGAACGAGCAAATCCTGCAGCCAAGCTCCACAATCTAGAGAAAAGCCCTTCCAGAAGTTTGGAGGTTGTTTTAATATTTAGAGTGAGACGAAATGTAAAAAAAAGTCCAAATACTTTTGTCCATTTGCATTTCTGGCATTTGACAGATACGCTTATTTAAAATACTTTTTTTTTTTTAATTTGACCAAGCAAGTGATGGTTACGGGCCTTGTTTTAGGGGCCCCCAGCATAAAGGTCATAATGGAACTACGACCTTCTGAGCAGCAGTCCAACGCCATAACACCATAACCCCTGACCTACTGTACCATTTCCCCATGATGGTCAGGTGTCCGAATTTTTGTCGGTTCCATCAGCATAGAGCAAGAGTTCTCAGAATATAAGATTTTAAGCTATTATATATATATATATATATATATAAACTGTGGGAAATCTGCAAAGGTTAAATCAAAGTATCTCATTCAACAAAAATTTTTATTGATTGGCTACAAGCAATGTATATAAAAAAAGCCAGTGAAATAAAACGTCACAGAAAGGAAAATAACCTAACCTAATATATAAAGATTAGATGACATGTTCTAAAGCCAATTCTGGTCCAGTTTCAATTTCGCCCACCCACTAGAGCTAGTCTATTTGAACCAATGACTCACTGCCTGTACAAAATCCTTTTCAGTCAGACCTCCATTTACTAACAAAAACGAGTTTCCCTGTGAATGGACAGCTTTTTAAAATGGCTTTGCTCTAAAACCAAGGGAAGTCCAGTCTACTACACGTTTATAGTGTAAACAGCCCTTTATTACCGGGTGTGTGTGAGAAAGAGAGTATCCAGCACCTGCGGAAAGTTGGATGTGGGATGTTTTGAACTTTCATGCAGGCAGAAGAGTAAACAGTAATACTGCAGAGCAATGAGACAGCACAGAGCTGCTCTGACCTCTACATTACATACCAGTGTCTCTATTTTACTTCTGAACAGAGTACAGCCTGCCCTCCTTCCCCTGTTAGCCATGGGAGTGACAATTCACCTTATCCTCCATCCTAAATTAGGCGATACCAAAAACGAATCATTTCTTTTTCACTTCATGCATCCTTTAACATGAAGGGGAAGCTTTTTTCAGCTAAATTGTATCTGCCTTTACAAATGCGTCTGGCTTTTTTCTAGCTCAAATGCTGCAACGTGTCTCTTTCTTCCGGTCATTAACATGAGGGAAGGTCGTCCTACAGAATATAGGCAAGCAGATTGGAACAAATACCCTAGACTTGAGCTATAAACAGGACAAATAGTCGAAAATGTCGGCTTCACTCTGGAGCAGAAAAACAAATGGCCTAGAGCCAACGAAGCAAAAAGCTCCAGCTTGAGATGTTGTCCTGTGTGTCAAACTGTAATGATCATCACACTTTGTACTACTAATGGTGCTGACACACACACACAGAGAAAAACAAGCCCAGTTTTTAGTGCTGATGGCTTATGTGATGTTTAGAAGTATTAGAATATGCATACATGTAGATTTTAGGTACATGATTACTTGCTGTTAGGGCTGCAACAGCTATTAATTTGATCGATAATAAATCAATGTTAGTAATTAATTCATCAATACTAAAACAATTAATCTGTAATCATTTCAGTTTATGCAATCAGTTAAATTTTTCAATCTATTGTTACTGATCAATAAAACCACTTCGACTTTTTAAATCATTTATATTTACAGCATTTGGCAGACGCTCTTATCCAGAGCAATTTACATTTATCTCATTTATACAACTGAGCAATTAGGGGTTAGGGGCCTTGCTCAGGGGCCCAACAGTGATGGGTCGGTGGAGCTGGGAATCGAACCCACAATCTTTGGGTTGGTAGTCCAACACCTTGATTATTATTATTAAACATATTCTCAATTAAAGAATAAAACACAACTTGTCAATAATATTGCATTGACTACTAATACGATTAACCATCAGGTAATTCCTCACTGACTGTGGAGCTAATTTATAGCAGACAATCAAGATATAATTTACATTTAATATCGCTGAAAGCGACACTGACTGTTTTTCATATAGCTGCTTTAAAGAAATCCATATAAACAGGAGACGACTGAACTTTACTGGTGTCCGTCTCGCTGATCAAAAGCTTTTTAACTGCTGTTTTACCTAAAAAAAACAAACAAAAAAAGAACACAATTGCATAGTCGACTATGTAGTTTTGTAAAATGTTGCCTACACAACTTAGTTGGCTTAGTTTACCCCCAACGTACTCTCGTAAGCGCTGTCTTTTTCGGCTAAGCAATGTATTGTAGTCCTGTGCTACAGCGCCACACTGGTTATACCACACTATTGCAGGCCCAAACATTAGGTCATATAAGACCAGACAAATTTTAACAGAACAACACTAATATTTATTGACAATTTTTAATAGTCGGCGTTTTGAACAACGTTTGCTACAGAAAGCTTGTTTGTCTTTCAGTGGAATGTCTTTCGATGTTGTCAATTATAGTGTAATTAAACAAATAGGTGTAAAGTAGAAATGTCAATGTTTTTTTTTTTCAGAAAATCACTGGAGAAAAATCACAAATCCTAACAACTCACTAATACAATGATACAACCCACATCAACGCTGCAGTGAACGAATGCAGTCACAACAACCTGCAATACAAGCCTTTTTCCGTAAAGTATAGGCTTTAATACATCCAGTTAAAGAAGAAAGAATGGGCAGATTTATTTTTACAGCACAGTTAATTTTTTCTTTGCATATCTCGGCTTAGGATGTTGGGATCAGAGCACAAGGTCAGCCATGATGGAGCACCCCTGAACCTGGGGGAGGAGGAAAAGTAGGATGGCCTTCCTCAAGAGTCCAACAGTGACAGCTTGGCGGTCCAAACCAAATCTTCATCTCTCAATCAACAAACAAGAGCCTAAAACATTTGCCACACGGGGTAATGGGAAACCTGGAGTCTATCTCATACGACTCGAGCACAAGGTGGGGTTACACTGGACCTGTTGCCAACCTTCACAGCGTACAATCATCAACACAGCCGCTATAGACAATGTAGAGAGTCAATCTGCCAGGAACACATGATTTGGATTAAGGAGGGACAAGCAGAGTACCTGAAGGAAACCCATAAAGAATGGAGAGAACATGCAAACTTTACATACACAGGTGAAAAGCTCAGAAAAATGCACTCCAAAATAAGTAAGCCATAGATGCCTCTGGCTGGGTTTTTAAATATTCAAGCAACATAAAGCAGACTTACGCAACAACAGTCAAAAAGTTTGACAAAACCAATATAACATAGATCTTTTAAAGTATCCCTAAACATAACTTTGCAAACTTGTCATTCCTCTGCTTCACAGCGGAGCCACCAGGGATGTCTTTTCAGCAGTCTTGTGGTTGATTCCACTCACAAACTCACACACTGTGTACTGGCCGGCTGCTTTACCTGCATTTCACGTAGATACTACTTGTTTAGGTAGCTTTCGGGAAACATTTATTTTTAAATATATTTGGCTGAAAATCAAATGACACATACATATTGATCTTTTAGAAACTAATTTCTTGCCTGCTAGACAAAAAGAAGAAGCACATTTGGGAAAAGCTCGTTACATTAGCAGTGTCATGTATAAAAACATGCAGATGAAGGTAAAAGGCTTCAGCTAATGATCGAATCAACCCTATTTTTATATTTACATATAGCTGCAAGGTTTAGCATGTCTGATCAACCTGGCAGCAATTAATCAAGTGTCGCCTCAGTCGATTTTACATCCTCCTGTTTTTCAACATAATGTTTCAGCCTGCAGAACAGCTGCGCACTGGAATGTTTGCCATATTTGTGTAAATTCTAGAAATGGGTAACTTCTAAAATACGAATACCAGCCTGTCTTACACACTAAACCACATCTTATAGCAGGATAATCATTACACAGATCGCACTCTTTGATTTTTAATATGATGTGAAAACTAATTAAAAACCTCGACGTGTATCTGCAGGATCTCGTACATTGCAATGGAGCTGGATGATTGGCCGATTCAATAATTACATGTTCACTATGTACAAATAAGTTTTGATTAGGGTTGCAAAGAGGCAGAAAACTCTGCAAAGGAGCTGAAAAATTAAAAATGGAACTTGATATAGAATTTATATAAACTGTATATCTAAACAAATACAAACAGTTTGATAGTAAGATGACCTGCAAGCAAAATAATACACTTTTAAAAAATTACATTACTGACTTTTCAGAGGGCGTAAAATGGGGTGGAGGAGTTGGGGACCCTCCTTACATGACTAAAGCCGGGTTTATACTGTGATTTTTAAGTCTTGTTGTATAATTGTATAAACATGATCCACATGTCACATTGTAGGATCTTAGTTGTCATAAGGTCAGAATTGATCAAAAATAGACCCAAACTGACTTTTTCGTCATCCATCCGTGACATGTTCCCTAACCCACGTTAATTTGTTGAATAGTAGCTAGCAGCAAACAAAATAAATAAGGAATTTATTAATTAGTTTCTCTTCTTGCTGTACTGTCCACCGGACTCGTTTTGACATTTTATCCAGGTGGTTTGAAAATTGTTGCTCTGAAGTCGTCAAGCATGATGTTTTGCACTATTATTGGTTTTTTTCGTTTGATGGTTGTCGTAGCAGAAGTCAGACTGCAGGTAATTTAAAAATTTGTCTCAGATAATCAAATTTGGGCGGCATCTCACAACTATGCTTGTGCATAGCAGTAGTGCTGCTATATTCCCAGACGTGTTTGGTGTCCGTTGACATGTTGTTGCAGCCAGAATCGTAGCCAAAATCACGCAGTGTAAACCCGGTTTAAGGGGGATTGCGTATGTAAACGGGTCCTTTTAGCCATTTTTTAAAATATTCTCACTAAAATGTTTGCTCGGGTGTATAATTTTGTTGCATAATATCTTAAATGCAGCACAGGGTTCAAATATGAGTTTAAATCATATTTGAACCTTGTGCATGTAATTTCATTTATACTAGGGGTGGGGAGCTTTAGGTATTTTACGATCCGATTCCGATTCTGGGAGTCACGATCCGATTCCAAAATGGATTCTTAATCTACACTTTTTTCTAATTATTTTGCTGTGTAAATAAATGTTTACATCTATTCATTTAATTAACCAGAATTGGAGTTTCTACGCTTTTTGTTTATGACAATATCATCCATCTTAAAAGATGATTTGGTTTCATAAATTTTCTTTAATTAACAAATTGTGTTGAGAATGAACAATCTCTGAATGAAACATGGGACGGTCAGATTATTATAACAATTATGAACACCTAAATAATGCCAAAAGGGCACCTGCAACATTGTACAAAACCCTGGGTTATCATTATATGCATTATTTTGTGTTATGTCCTGGACGAATGCACGGCGCATGTGGAGGCTCTGCAGTGCTGTGGGTTTGTGATTGAGGAGATTTATTGTAACTGAAATTAAATGAAATCTCCTTGTTTTAACTACATTTAAGTTTCCTGATATAGGCTAACCTACAATTTCTTCACATTCCAAAATTTATTCCCATTCATTTTTATATATATATTCCTGTTAATTCCCATTTCCATCCTTGAAAAGTCATGGAATTTTGCAGGGCTAGTTCTGATCAAAGTGAGGGGTGAGTATAGCCGTTAACAGCTATGTCCTCTTTAACTATTCAATTTGGTAAGACATCTTCTAGTGGCAGTAGTGCCTGGAATTGGAGTATGTATAATAACCTCTTCCCTCTAATCACTTTCCTCTCCTCCTCTGTCTCTTCTAATTGTTATTCTAAGGGGAGGTTAGGGAACAAGTGGAGAGATGAGCAGCCAATTCTACTTTCCTTATTAAAAAACCTTGCATCTGACACACCATCACACACACACACCTATTACCGTGTCTCACTTTTAAGTTGTGCCACATCACTCTAGCAGCCCCTCATCTCCCAACAACAGAAACATCAGGACAATAGAACAAACCTGGCTGCAGTACGTTAATGCCCAGCAGGTTAGACGTGCGGTTTGCAATCATCTTCCAGGTGCCATCGTAGTTTCTGCGGTACAAGACGGCGGCGCACTGGTAGGTTCCTGATTCTTTGCGCCCGGCTCGGGTGACGCTGAGGCGAAAATTGGTGTTGTTGCCCGTTCTGTCCACTGAGGTGCGCGTACCAAGGCCCAGATTCTGCTCACCCCACTGCAGGGTGCCGTCCCGTGTGAACGTTACCACGTCTTTCAGCTCGCTGCCACCCTCCGCCGGCTGGAAGCGCCATGTCACAGACGCAGGAATGCTGGGGCTATGGCGGGATTTAACAATGCACTGCAGGTCAAAGGAGTCCCCGAAGGTCACACTAGGAGTGCGCGAGGAGGCGGACACAAAGAAAGAGGACGCTAGTGAAGAAGAAGAAATAAAAAGACACAATGTGAGAATTACTTAGTTATTCGTTTACAAACAAAGGCTATATATATATATATATACATATATATATATATATATATATATATATATACATATATATATATATATATATATATATACATACATATACATATATATATATATATACATATATATATATATATATATATATATACACACACACACACACGGTACAGTATGAGTTATGAGTCAGCATAAATTTTTGCAGACTATATCAAAAGGACAAAACCCAAACGCCAGTGATGAATACTACATTTACAACTTACACAGGCAAAAGCGCAGCTTCAATTGGAGAAGTGATGTTTTGGCAATAAAAATGCTCATTGGCTTGAAAGTGGTAGCTCAATAGTTATAGCAGGGGCGGGCAAAGTTTTTGACTCACAGCCCACAATAGGTTGTAATGTTCGTCATAGGGGCTGGGAGCACAAAGATTAAATGTTTGTGTAATCTAATTGAAATGACAAATAAAAGGCATCACATAATTCTTTTAGGGTTAAACAGTTAGCAAAGCATGGATTTTTAAGGGTTCTTTAACATTTTGTTTTCAAATGCATTTTTTAAATAACACAGTAAAGAACTGAACCTTTAATTTCAGTGGGAATGTTGTTGGGCTCCCTTTTACCAGTGCATTAGAGTCTGGAGTTAGATTTGTTGTGGCTATTCTCAGGATCAATCTGAGGTGTTGGTCAGGTAAATAGATCTCTGACTGTCTTTGTTGATGTGCATAAGACTGACCGTCTGCTCACACACATAAGGTAATCTGGATAAGGGCATCTGCTTAATGTCAATGTCTGTTGCATATAATAATCTATTTCGCATGATTCGGCCAGATTTCTGTGTGTGTGGCTTTTTCAGGGAAAATGGTAGCTGATGATTAAAGCTGTTGGACCACTGCTCAAATAATTATGTTTCAATTCCCAGTTTTAACAAGCTGCATCTCCAGGGCCCTTGAGCAAGGCCCTTAAGACTGCTCAGTTGTATTGAAACACAAAACTACAAGTTGATCTGTATAAACGCCAGAAACGTAAAAGTAAAAGCTTCTACCACAAACTTTCCACGACAGCTTAAACAAAGGGGTTGACAACGACGTGTGTACTCATGCTCTTGAGGAAGAGTAGATGATGATGACATAGATGCTTTCCACTATTTCTGCTCTGGGAAGAGTCCTCATTAACCAGAAATGCCCAGGCTGCTCATTTTCCCTTCTTGAAGATGCAGAAGAGATATCGAGATGGGGCACGGTGCCATTTGGCTGCTTTCACATGTCAGCGCTGGGGCTGGTGGTTAACAGCTGTCACTAGTCTCTGCTCTTTTAAAGCCTTGGAATTCTGTGTAGGAGGCAAATCCCACTCGTTTAGAAAAGATTCAGGTCTTTTAATTATAGAGACTGTGTGCACAAAAAGACTGCAGTGCAAACAAGTCTAATAGCACCTTCCTGAATGGAATTCTTGGAAATTCTCAATTGTGATTTAATTTGCATGGATCTTATAGATACACACCAGTGCCGGTCCAAACCTTTAGGAAGCCCTAGGCAGAATTTTATTTGTGAGTCCCCTTAATGGCACCAATATGACTAATTATTGTCAATCCTCGATTATTTACACACCGTAAATCTAACACACCCAATTCGATTTGTTTGATTTGAAGTGTCTAGGTGTTGATTTGCATTTTGAAAGTTTTTTTAAAAAACAATGATAAAAACCTGCTATTTTATTTACTTTTGGGGGCCCCCTAGTGGCCATGGGAGCCCTAAGCAGCCGTTTAGTTAAGTTAGCGTATGCCTTGGGCCGGCTCTGAATACCGGCTCTGGATTTTTATTAATGTCTCTCATTAGTAAAGGTTATGCTAAGAAATGCACTGACGAAGAAAGAGATAAGACTGATAGACAACCATTAGAGTGTTTAAAAAGCAATTTTTCCAAAACTCTAACAGGTGCCATATGTTTAGGAAAAAGGCAATTTTTCAAAAATCCTATCTTACATCTTATAAACTATTACAAGTTCTTACAAGTTCAGTTTACAGGGGAAAAAACCCACAATCCAACTCATTGTAACAAACACCGGTCCTCCTTTTTAAAACCATGTCTTCATGTGTTCTAATCTGTCATCTATCATCTGTCTGCAAGCAGCATGTCTAACTTGTTACCATAGAAACCATAATGTGTTAGAAGAAGAACTGAGTTTCAGCAGGAACTAACAGTCGGAGTTAATGTTAAAGAAAATAAATAAATCTTTCGACCAATCAGAATAAAGAAATCAACTGTGCTGTGGCATAGATACCTGCAATAAACATCTTTATCGTGTAGATGTCAAACGCTTTGAAAATTGTCCATCACAGGTGAGGATGAACTGATTTTTCGAACTGAATATTGAAGGAATAAATGAGAGGATAAAAGGTAGAGAGAGTCAAAACCAAAGGCTCGATTCAAAGGGGCAGGGCACCGAGCGTAAAGGCTGAGGGATGAACAGAGAGACTGATGAGATTCCCATCAGAGATCATAAGAGAACGACAGGAATTTCTGCAAGATGAATTGTAAGCTAGACAGGAAAGGGTAGAGAGGGTAGAGCCAGACAAGCAGTGGGGATGGAACGCTTATAAAGAAATGGAACAGACGGAGTATGTTGATGAGCAGTGCGCTCTGATTTCTCCTGCATATCCTTCATGTCAGGGTGGATTAGCTGATTTGGGCTTTGCTCTGCTATCTGCTCTTTCATGGTAATAAATGGCTCCTTGTCCCTGACGTCCTCTACTAAAGAACACTGGAAAAAAAGGCCCTTTATTTTCAGCAAGCGGATCCCAGCTGCAGGACAGGAGAGCTGAATGTTCCATCAATACACACAGTGACACAGCAGACCTATCTAATGGCTAGGTGTGTGGCCATGCATATGAAATATACAATAAACTACAATATGACCTTAAGCTTTCAGAAGCAGTTACAGGGCAGACGCCCTTATCCGGACCTAATTTATTCATTTGATCAATCCAGCTGAGGGTTAAGGGCCTTGCTCAGGGGCACTGCATGGACAGCTTGGTAGAGCTGGACCGTCTCATGATCTACCACATACCCATTATTTCTTAAGAGTAAGGTGGAGACCTTACTAGTACACCCATCACTGGGGTTAACCTTACCGTTGTATCCAAGTTGGGAACACACAATTGTACAGAATGTCAAATGTGCAGATTTGTCCTTACTGGCTCTAAAAAACAATGCCCTGGTGCCCAAAGCCCCTGAGCTCCACGAGCACATGCTGTTAGCCCTGACCTCAACCTAATACTGAGTAAGACCAAATCTGGAATATGGAGGCGGTATCCTAATACTTTTGTCCATATATGTAAATACATACACATATACACTGATGCATGAATGATTTAAATGCAGCTGCATGCCTCCCATATACAACAGGCAGAACCTAACGAGGGCTTTTACTAACTTCCCTTATAAGCATGTTATGCACAGGATTATCTACCAATATTTGACAATATTTTTGTTGTCATTTGACTTAATGTAATGACCTGCAGTTAGGTTCCGAATGTCAATCCTGTTAGTAAATGAAAGAAACAATTAACAGGCCAGCTGCGATAATCAGTTTTGACTGTGTTTAACCGCAACAGCGGTTATGTCACTTGCCCACCCCAGCATTGCCCCAGTCACATCGCATCATAGATTAGCAACAGAAAACAAATTGCCTCTAACACGTGAGATATTCATTATGTGAATAAAAGTTCTGTGTTTAATATAGGCGAGTTTGTGTTTTTTCCTGTTTCGGTGACCTCCCCACTTTCACCATTATGATGATATTACAGATGTAATATGTCAAATAACCAGTGAAAACATTTCCTCACCATCACAATCCTACTAAAAAAAATCAACAATAAAGAAATATAAAATGGATTTATTTCTATTGAAAAGTTAAGGATTCCTTTGTTTTATATATTTAGGGCTTGCAAAATCGCTAGCCCAACATTCCAGGGCAACGTCTTCCAGTCGGGCTACCAAAATATATCTCTGCCCTGTCTGCTGGGCTATCAAATATAAATGAGTAATTCGGTTGTAATTTTTTTCAGGCACCAGGGAGCCACTATTAATATGTGGGGGATTGAAATAGCGTTTGAACGCACGTACGCTCGCTTTACTTTCACTTTCAATTCAACGGTGCAAAAGAACAGCAGTACTGATTTAACTTGATGTTTGTCAGTCACTCTCCGGATCTGTTGCACACCGAATCCTCCCACAGGAATGGTCCTGTCAGTCGTTACCATCCTCACGTGACGGGTGGAATCTCGCAAAGCAAGTTTAAACATTTAATAAAGAAATATAAACGCACGAGCAGTTTGTATTGATAATTGTAAATATTTTATATCTTATGAATGCTATTTGTGTTTTGGGTTGATGTTTTGTTTATTTCAAAACATTCTTTTCATTAAAACTAAATAATAATGTCTTCTTAAATTTGGATTAGTTAAATTCATTTTAGGCTAGCGAAAACTAAAGAGTACCTGCCCGAAGGTACTCTTCGTCCTGTTATTAGCTAAAACATGATTAAACATGAATAAATGTTTTAACTAAATGCAAAATCTGGATACTGGTTGAAAGCCTGCTGATTAATTAGTGAAATGATTGCAACCTGGTTAAACCGGAAAAGACAAGCTAAAGTAATTCTAATTTTTTGATTAATCAGTTATACTAGGCATAACTCGATAGTTATAATAGGCATAAATGACTGCACAAGTCTAAAAACTGCTGATTAATCAATAAATTATCCTTATAAATGCTAAATAATCGACAATCATCATTTGTTGCAGCCCTGCTAGTGAATAAATTGTCTTCTGAATGGGATGGAATGACATGTATACAGAACCCGTGTGTTATTAAGATCTAGTCCCACTTCTAATCATATAGTAAAATGAATATTTTATTGTATCAAAAATCAGCAAAAATCAGCTCATAACCCTCAGAGTTCAACAGGCTCTTAGTGCGCGTGCGTTCATATTTTAGAACCATAATGCACGTCTGCCTGTAAACAACAGCTCACAGATTTAAGACTGTCGGGTGCAGCCAGCGCCTCCATACTGTGACCTTTTCACTCTTTATTTCTCCACACACTGATCCATCATTCTCAGTGGAGTTTATTAGGTTATACAAACAACTTCACCAGAACAATTTACGGCATCTATTAAAAGCCTTTATCCAGAGTGGCTTACATTTATCTGATTTATTCAGCGATACCTAATGCCTATTTTTGCGAAATCGCAGACAAATGCAGGAAATTAAAGGCAAATTGGTGCTCGTTCATGCAAGTGACCATTAAAGCCAAATGTCTGGACCAGTCATTAAATATATCGGTAATAACCTACAGCCAATGAGCGGGCAAAACACAAAGCAACAGGAAGTTTAGGGAGGAACACAATATTGATGAGCATGATTCCTTTTCATTTCATGCCGTTTCGCTGCACATCAGTGCACAGACCATTTGTATTGCGAACTTCTTGCAGGCTACCATTTTAATAACATTCCCAGTCTTGTGCAAAGACTCACACATGATCTGGCGATTTTTGAGATTGGTTTAGAATTTTTAGATGAATCATATTTGAGTAAATATGAACAGAAATTTTATAGAATTAACGCAAAGGTTTATAGTTACAGATGAATTGGTGCTGTTGAAGTTCTTCCAGGCGATTTAATTAGCGGGACCTGAACTTTGCATTTCCTGGTGTATAAGAGAACATCGCTTCTTATTTTGAAGCTTGTTAAAGCATTTCACACTGCGCTTTAACACTGGCTTATCATCTCTCTAAACCTCGCATGTAACCCAGGTAGAGAAAGGTTTCACATGTGTAATTTCGGGGTTGGGGGTTGTGTATAGCGGGGTTAGTCTGACTTTTCATCCAGGGTTATGAAACCTTGCTCTGAAGCAGGATTAGGGCGGCTTTTGCGATGTTCACTTTAGATTGTGGTGCCAAGCGTGTGAAGTATCAAAGAAATATTAGGGGCAGAAACATAAAACTGTGGCTAAAAAAACGATAGTGTCTTGGTTACATTTTTAAAACCACCTGCACTTTTTATTGCACGTCTCTGTTGAAGAGCCAATAGAAAGTAAAACCAAATGGGTAGCGCAATAATTTAATTTGCAAAATAAGACGCATCACATTTAGATGAAGCCTACAACAGGTTTAGGTTGCATAGGCATAAGCAGGTTCTGTGCAATATGTATATATAGCATATGAAAAGTAAATTAGGTTAGATATACTCTGGTGGAGTTGTTTTATGGCAGATATTTAAACACAGCTTTGCTATTTTAGTGTAACTTAGATCTCCAAACTGAGCAACTGATGTTCTAATATATTTTAGTGCATGATTTGCTGATTTTTTATGTGCAATCTTTCTAATTGTATCGGTTATATATTGGTGGATTCGATATTATGAAATCCAAATTTGATCATAAAAACATCTTAAATATCGGTAAAAATAGAAGTAAAACCGATTATCGGTCGATCTCTACTTCACAGGAATGTATTTTACAGCATTTCAGACAAATAAAAAATAATGTCATATGGTGGCGGAACACGTCAATTAGAGTGGTTCTATCATTATAGCTCAAGTCCGTTCACATAAAACTGAAAAAAAAAAGTCTCTTTTCCATTACCATATAACCCACTATTAGTGATAGTCTATTTCTCAGTAAAAGGCATAAAAATCAATAAACACATTCTCAAGCAGTAGATTTGCAGCCGGCACTTGTAATTTTCTTACCGACAGATTTCACTGTGATCGCAGTGGTGGCTGCGTTTTCTCCGATCTGCTGCCACTCCCAGTCTGGCGCGCTGCCACTTTGCAGCCACTCGGTGGCACTGCAGCGGTACTGCCCCTCGTCTGTGGGAAAGGCGTTGTACAGGGTGAGGGTAAAGGTGTCTGATCGGATTCGTTCCACATGCACCTCCCCATAGCTGTGACGCTCCAGGTAGCTGGATCCAGGCTGTACGGTGCCAAAGCGGTCCACTGATGCCAGGTCAACAGCGGGAGCGCTGCCATCATTGTCGGTCCACTGCCAGACGATGGACAGAGCTCCGACTGTGGAATACACTGAGCATGTCAAGTGGATGTGTTCTCCCTCCAACACCTCGGAGGAGTTGCTGGTCAATGTCAGGCTAATGTTACTACCTAAAGACAGAAAGAGAGACAAAAAGAGATGATGTAAAAGAAACCACCACTTAGTTGAACTAATGGGGCCTTAAAAGTGTGAATATTACTGCTGCAAGTTAAGTCAGCTTTTATTCATCCTATTTAATGTTTCCTGTCATATAAGGCTAATCCTATTCGCAGATTCATTAAAAAATCTTTCCCACCATTTATTCAGGCTCCCCAGCCACAGCTGATGGTGAAAGCCGATTATGTGCAAGTGTCTTGCTGACTCTTCCAGGTGAGTCCTGGTTTATTGTACAAACGTTAATGGATGTTGACTGGCAAGGGTTTCGGAACTGTCTATGGGGTGGAGGATCTTGCAAGCAGAGTATGGATCAAAGGCCGTCCCCAGTGTTTTCGACAGGGATTTCTACACACATCCACACCCTCTTACAATCAAAGAGGTTAACATTGATAAGAGACACTTTGAAGAGTCACAAAATCTCTCTAGTGCTTCTCCAGAGTTTTTCGCTACTTCCTTTGGGAAGAAACGTCTCCCCAACATGGCAAAACAAATCAGCTCGCAACATACTGTACACTACTACTAGCAGTACACACTTATAAATACAGAGCAAGGCTGATTTTAGTCCCAAAATGAATGTGTGCGATTGCACGTCTGCGTCTTGCTCTCCCAGCACTCGTCTTTACTATGCTTTCCATCTCTAGCTGCCTGAGACATGAGAGACGCTGTTAAATCAGCGAATGTGTGAGCTGTTTCATCTTTGTCTCTTCCTTCCCGCTGTCTGCCTGGTGCTTACTGATTTTCCCACCATGTTATCTTGGCCTCAATGTGTTTGTGATTCCTGCCACTGCTGCCTCTTATCTGAGTAAAAAACAGACCCTCCAATCAGGCCCAGTTTGTCAGCAGGATTTCGGCTTTGGTGTGCTGGCAGACCTGTCACATGCTGCCTCAATGCACAACATGGCACGTATTTACACTGCAGGTCTTTTCAATTTTGTGAATATATCCCCAATTTATTTGACGACCCATTTAAATCTTCTTTTAAAACTGACCCGTATCCGATATCTGTATTTAAACTATGCACTGCAGAGCGACACATGGTAGACATTCTGACTGGAGAAGGAGGTAAAAATTCTGGGCAAAACTCAATGGATGCAATGGACAAAGACAAAATTATTATTCATTATTTAGCTATTATACTTATTCCGTGACACACTGGAGGAAAAAAAATTGAAATTGGGTCACTTGATACATACGGTGTAAATACGGCCATAAAGACCAGACATGGGAACTGAAAGAACAGGACAGAAGGCGTGGAAATGGAGTAAAACTCTGAGTGTGTGTGTGTGTGTGTGTACACACAATACAAGAACAAAAGAGATGGAGATAGAGACAAAACAAACATAAGTAACAATAAAACCAAGAAAGAAAGAAATATAGACAATTGTGGTGCGTGCGCAGCAGCCTGCGGGTGTTGTTATCAGTCTAATGGTCTCATAAACCCTGCATATATTGCAGAAAAGCTCCTGGGGGACAAAGCCAAACAAATTACTGGAATAAAGCAGATCTCTAAAGGGGCACATCCACAGAATCTCCTTCCTGTCTCTGAATAACATGAGGACGGAATTGCTGGGATATAGAGAAGGGTTGGTTAGGGTCACTGGATATAATGTATTTACTTCAGCTATGCGTTTCTCGTTTATAACCACGAGAAAAAAAAGGAAAAAAGGTCAAGGATTCCACCTTGCTGTCACCCAAATAAACAGACATTTAAACTGCAGCTGGGGAAAGTGATGTGTTGGTGTTGTGACATGGTCGCCTTTGGCCCCTGGTGTGTGTGTGTGTGTGTATAGTATTAACAAGGAAGTGAAAAGGTCTGCTGCTCTGCTGGGCTGTAGCCTCGATCCTCAAAATAAAATTCTGGTAAAGCTTGAAGGGTCAGATGTGCCAGTAAAATCCTCAACACCTGCCCTGTGTCTATGGTCTCACCGCAACTCGGGTGATTTGTTAAATACAAGTTAATCCAACAATAATTCAACAATGGATTTTCAAACAGCTACTGATAGGGGACCTGTGAGGATCAGCCCTATATTAAGAGGCCAACAGAGCATTGCAACAGTTCCCTAATCTGTTCAGCTCTCTTACCTTCTGTCTGAGGGCAGGTGTTACATACCTGCACTAAAAGCCTACCTTGGCTTTTATTTACTAATTTTAAATATATATAAAAAATTAATATGTAGAAATTAATCAATTTATTCATCTTCTATACCTGCTTATTTCCTAATTCGGGGTCACCGGGATCTGCTATCGGCTATCCCAGCCATCTCTGAAAGGGCGAAAGGCAGGAAGGATACACGCTGTACAGGTCACTAATCCATCACAGAGCAACACACACTCACACTCAATCCTTGGAGGGCAGGTGGCCTTACAGAGTTTACCTACAACCCTAAATTAACTAATCAAGGTCTTGCTAGGTACTATTATTACAAAGATAATATGTAATACTTAAAACTTACAGGCAGGTGTGTTGAGGCAAGTCGAAGCGAAACTCTGCAGGACACCAGCCTTCCAGAATCAAGTCTAATGGCCCCTGTTCTAAAGTTCCTGTTTTCTTTTAAGTAACTAAGAAGTATTTCTCCTTTTACCTTTTGTCTGAACTTTCATTACTAATGTATTAGTCTTTAGGCAGCTCTCTCATCAAACAAACTGTTTCTTACATTTGCAGAACTCTTTTTGGCACAAGCAATAAAAATAAATACATGCATATATGTACCATACATTATTTTCCATTCAGGGGTATTTTACTCTTTCAGAAATGAGTAGAAACAAAGTAGTTCGGACAAGGCATTATTCTAGTTTTTTTTCCTTCATTACTCTTCACTAAGGAGAATTGGCTAGGTGATAAGAGAAAGCCTAACCTCAAACACCCCAGCCCCACTCCCGGAGAGGGAAATCTGACTGGACAATAAGGTGACACAGCTCTAATGGCCTTCTGCCCGCTAATTTACTGCTGAGACATGTCTTCTCTTTACTGTCTAGTTAGGTTAAAAGTGTTACTCCAGTCCAGCGAAAGAAAAAGCAGTACTTTCGAAATTTCTTTGGTTCACTCTCCTGCCTTAAGGGACCAACATCACTAAGAGAAGAATACTCACTCAGGGGAGTCACGCTGATCTGAACATTACGGGAACGCTTGCTTCGATCGATGAAGTCTCCAGTGGGAGTCTTCTCCCTCTCGGTCACCCTGCAGATGTATTTCCCAGCATCATCGAGAAGCAGGTGCTGCAGCTTGAGCAGGTGAACAGATGGACTTTCCTTACGAACAGTCATGAGGCCGGTGGCCTCACGTTGCACGTAGTTTGCCCCCAGCACGGGCACAGCGCTGGGCCCCACCACGGCTATAGACGAGCTGCTGAAGACCCACGACACCGAGAAGTATCGCTCAGCAACGTTCTGAGCATCTATGGTGCAGCGGAGCTCCAGCGGCTCACCTGCCGTGTAGGCCCGGCGATCTGTTGTCACCTGGATGCTAAAGTCCCGATCTAAAAGGAAGAAAAATAAATAGGAGAAAAGTGTAAGATGTAACAATCAAAGGCTTTAGCAACATTCATCATCAATCACTTTCTCTAATAAAAAAAAACCAACCGAAATTCATACGGCAAAAGTAAATTTCTTGATCAATGAATTTTCACACGGAATGATGTGGTTGCTCCTTCGCCCAAACAGTGCATTTTCCACTTCGTTCAGCGGTGATCGCCTCAAGCTGCAATTACACACCACTTGAAACAGACTTCACGAACTGAGCTATACCAAAGCACGAGTTCAAAGCTCTCTGACACGTAGGACCCGTTGTGAATCCTAAAGAAACGTTTACGTGCCTGAGTTACAGATTGGCATGACCAACCTGTGACCAATCGAATTAGGACAACAGCCTGTAGCAGTTGGCATTTATACACGCAAGCATTGTACAGCTCTGTTAGGATGTCAGTAGCCTGCAGCCGTCTTACAACTAGGTTTACAAGATTAAAGAGTACGGCGAAACATAGAGCAGAGCACAGGAATCATTTATTACAGAATAGATAAAGGAAAAACCTTCAGATAGAGGATTGGGGGAGTAAAGCCAAGAAATGCAAAAAGAGAATAACTTAATAAAAAAAGAAACTAATACAAGAGTTTTGAGTAACTAAACACGATTAGTCAGAATAGTCTATTACTCAGTGATTATTTACATCAATAATATATCAATTAACAACATTTAAACAATGATTTCTTTTTTTTATTTTACATTGTATTTTTTTTTTATTTATACATAATTGTATGCATCAATTTTTAAAATAAGATATAAATCTTATCCTATTATACTTCTGTGGCTTCACCTATGGCAGGACTGCTTGAGCACTGAATTACCTTCTTGCGCTACAGCGCCACACTGGTTAAACAGCATTACTGCAGTTCCTTACATAACATCAGAGATAAAATGACTAATCGACAACAAAAATATTTGCAGATAATTATTTAATCGATAATTACTTCAAGCCATACATTATGCATTTTAATCAACATTTCTTTATAACATCTAAGAGAGCCATAGCAGAATGTAGCATGGAATTTAAGCAAAAGGACAGCAGTACGAGTGAACATTGAGATCAGGATTCTGTCCGTGTCTTTACTTGCCGAGCGCTATCTGCTAGCAAATTTTCCCGAATTAGAGTCTGTTAAGTTCCAAATACAGCTGCTTAATGAACGCGTTCCAGATTAAAGCACCAAAATTTGTGCTGGGCTCTTTTATATTATCCTGTCAAGTTCATGCTACATTATAGTTTCAAGAGATAACAGGCAGCAACCACAAATGTGCGTAAAAAATGTGTGTAAAATGTGCTGTTTTACCACAGTAGTAAACAGTTACCACTGTACACTATTTGGACAGTTTGTAGACATCTAGCACACCCATAAGTGTGTCATCCCCAAACTGCAGTCACAAAGCTTTTTTATAAACTCTGCTACTTCGAAAATAACTCGGCCTTTTCACCGGAGCTGGTGCCAGAGCCAGTGCCTATTCAGGAACCTGGCTGCACTTTTCCACAAAGTGGCCAAGGCTTCTAGCACAGACTGCAGATTTAGAGGTGCCATTTTTAAAAGTGGATTAAGTAACAAGGACATAAATTAACAGGAATGAAATGTTAGTTCATTAGTGGTGACAGGAAAAAGTCAAGTCTGAAAGCAATGAGAGAAAGCATGTATATGAGAAGATAGCAGAGAAACAGCAGCCATATTGTTTAATTGATTTGCCAACCATAAGCCGGCTATAGCACCAGCACCAGCACCAGCACCAGCCCCGGTATAAAATATCAGTAATAAGAGTCCCAAACAATGTCCACTGTACACTATAAATCGTTGTGTGTCCAGCATGACACATAAATCATTGTGTGTTCTGGTTGGTGTGGAGGAACTCAAGTGTTCTTCACAGAGGCCTGACTCAATCCCACTGAACACCAACTGCACCTCTTCATCTGACATCATGTTTGATTTCATTAATTAGTTTGGGGCTAAAAAAAAAAAAAAATCCCCACATTAAACTGTATAATTACCACATGATGCTATTCACAACCACTTCATTAGTATTTATACCCTACTCTTGGTATATACAGTGCCTTGAAAAAGTATTTATACCCCTTGAATTTTTTCACATTTTGTCACCTTATAACCACAAACTTTTTTTGATTAAGATTTTATGTAAAAGACTAACACAAAGTAGCACATAATTGTGAAGTGAAACAAAAATGACACATGGTTTTTAAAATTGTATTTAAATAAAAATCTGAAAAGTGTGGTGTGCATTTGTATTTAGCCCCCCTGTGTCAATACTTTGTAGAGCCACCTTTTACCTCAATTTTTGGGGGGTCTCTACCAGCTTTGCCCATCTAGAGACTAAACTTTTTGCCTATTCTTTTTTGCAAATAGCTCAAGTCTGTGAACAGCAATTGCCACAGATGGGATTTAGGTCTGGACTTTGACTCAAGTTTTTTGCAGCCTCCAACAGGTTTATTTTTCAGGATTGCTTTGTATTTAGCGCCATCCATCTTCCATCAACTCTGACCAGCTACCCTGTCCCTGCTGAATCCCCACAGCACCAGAGTGACTATAGGCCTCTTGGCTGCTTCTTTGACCAGCGCTCTCCTTGCTCATTCTGTCAGTTTAAATGGACAGCCATGTCATGGTAGGTTTGCAGTTGTGGAAAACTTTTTCCATTTTTGGATGATGGATTAAACAGTGCTCCTTGAGATGTTTAAAGCTTGGGGTATTTTTTATACCTGTCTCGTGAGTTCCTTGGTCTTCATGATGCTATTTGTTCACTAGTTTTTCCTAACAAACCACTGAGGCCTTCACAATACAGGTGCATTTACACCGAGACTAAATTACACACAGGTGGACTCTTAACTAATTAGGTGACTCCTAAAGGCAATTGACTGCACTGGATTTTATTTAGGGGTATCAGAGTACAGGGGGCTGAATACAAATGCACGCCACACTGTTCAATTTTGAAAAGCGTATATTATTTACATTTACAGCATTTAGCAATTATCCAGAGTGACATACATGTATCTCCTATTTATACAACTGAGCAATGAGGGGTTAATATTAGTTTTTTATCAAGCAGGTCAAAGAGTGCTTAATGCGTTGAGGTATAAGTCTTGGAGTACACGGTACAGTGATCCGGGACACAAGTATGCAACTGAACCAGCAAGCGAATATTAAAGTAACAAAATTAAACAGTGTCGTTCTTGTGTCACTGATACCGCATCTTCACTAGGGCTGTTGCTGGAGCTCAGTCAGGAACTGGGCTGCACTTTTCCATTCAAAAAAAAGTCCTGAGCCTGGGCCAAAATTCTGTTTCCGACTGGATACGAAACCTTGCTGGTTGTGAACAAGGGCATCTTTAACATCAGTGCGTTGTAACTTTTAATACAGACCAAATTTAAAAAGGAGTTATTTGTATCAGCCATGGGAGTTTAGGTAAATTACCAACAACAATCAAATATAGCAGTACAGCAGTGCTCAGCAGGGAAGAGCAACCTTCTCCCCACCATCTGGCGTCCAAGACAAACTAAAAAGTATCAGTAAACACTATGTCCTGTGGGACACAGGACAGTTTTTTTTTTTTTTATCCCAAATCTGTATGCAACTAAAGCAGCAAATGTAAAACATTAAAATAATAAAACAAAGCAGGTTCCATCCAGATTAAGCTTCAGTCTGGCTGCGGACTTACAATTAAAATGAATTCTGCATTGGAGCAAATTGTCATATCAGAGAGAAACAGGAACACAGAGGACCGCTTGCGATTGGTGGTATTATGTTATGTCCATGTAAACTTAATCCTGTCTGAATAGGGCTCAACTCTGTAGCCTGTCCTCCCATTTAATATAGCCACAGGCTTCTCATACTGTCCTGCTGACCGCCTCCATGCTCTCTATAATGATAGAACTTCTGGTTCTAGAAACTCCTCATGCAAGCACTGATTTAATGCAGAGGGGAATCTAGTTATGATTTACAAGAATAAATCACTCACCTCTGTAAAGAAAGCTATGCTTTAGAAATGTACATTAACGGCAGATGAGTAATGAGTGAAAAACAGGACTCATTACTGGATGTTTGGGTGAATGGTTGGGGGAGACTTGATTTTGTCATGTGTAATGCGTGCTGAACGAAACAAGAATGCGCGGAATCTAATAGAGCGGGATTTCGCCTGAGAAAAAAAACCCTTTCTACAGTCATATTCTAATAAGAGAGAAAAAATAGAGGAATTGGAAAAGTAGAGGGAAAGAGTCATGCATCAGTAAGTCATTTGGGCAGTGACAGGGGAGAAGGAAGTGAAGAAGCGGTCTGTGAACACAAGCTGCTTTGCGTGTCGCTTCTATTTATGAGCAGAAACATGCACACACCCAGCCACACACAAACCAACCCTTACTTACCACAAAATCTACCCACCACCTCACAAACACACCACCCATACATTACACTCACAATCAGACTCCCCACTTGCAACACACTCACTCAAAGCTATCCGAACACACAACCAGCCACACCACTGGCAGTGAATCCACGCTGAGACACACACTGCCCTCTGCATTGTCCTGGTCGAGGTTAGCAGTCTGCCAGCTTAGACAGAGCAGCCAGCCCTCATAGTCCAGCTGCTGCAAGGACACTTAGATGCAGCGTGCTTTCAAAGACAAATTGTTTTCTTTATCCGTGCACGGCTCAGGGGACACTTTGTAATCCCAATGAGAATTTCTCTCGTGATCGTAGTGCATCTGTTCTGCCTTTTCTACGGCACCTTGACCAAGCTTAGACAAATCTATCAGCTTCACTCACTGACCTTAGTCTTTAATCACAATACTAACAGACATCTTAGAGTCTACTTACAGGAAATTAAAATGCACATACAGTCAGGCAGAATCGGGAAACAGACAAATCTGTCCTAGCGTCACTGATACCTGCTTTTTCATCAGGGCTAGTGCCGAAAGCCAAGTGGAAACCGGGCTGCACTTTTCCACTCAAAAAAATCCTGGGCCTGTGGCCAAATCCTGGTTCTGAACTGGTCCCAAAAACTTGAACATTTAACACCAATAGGCAGAGCTTTCACCACAGACCAAAGTCTGAAAGAGGCCGTGTCTAATAGCTATGTGAGTTTGGGTTAATTACCAAAAATAATCAAATATGGCAGTTCAACATTTTGGCAAAAGAGACCAACATTCTCCACACCAACTGTTTAACATGAGAAGTCCGAGACAAACTAGAATGTACCATGAGAAATACGCATGTATATAAGGAAATAGCGAGTAAAATTGCAACAACATAATTTAATTGATTCACTGGCTAATCAGTCAACATGTTGGTGGCGGTCCCACTACCCAAGTGCCACCCTTGACCAAGCACCGACTCAAGCTTCGGCCCCCGTCCTGGTAAAAAAAGCATTGCCTTAAAACGAAAGTTTGTATAATTTTGTAATTTCTATGCATTTCAATCTCAACAACAGACAAACACAATGTTGCAATCTTCATCAATTCAAGTTTAGTGCTTTTGCAATTTCAAGAAACAAAATCGCACAATTTGCTTTTAGCCCAAAGGCAAGCAGGTAAGCTGAGATGGTTAGGGGTCTTGTTTATTTTGGGTAAACAGAAATCATATTACACAGCTCATGCACAGAGAGAAGCAGAGCCAGCAAAAGAGCTGCATCAATTGGCGAGCTTATGCTTAAAAACAGTATTTACGCAACAATGTTTGAGACCATTTTACACAGTACGTAAAATAAGATACGGTCCTGCTGATAAGACGCTGGTGGGCTTTAATCTTAAAATTTAGTTGAATTATTTATTACAAATTCTACTTCTTGCAGTGATTCGAAGGAGGGAAAATTGCAAATATCACGCCAGGGTGTACAATCAGCTATGATGCTGTTACCTTTAAGGGAGGGGACAAGTTGCTGTCTTCAGTTGCACGGTGAACATCTACAGCCGTTAAAATACAGCATCTTACAGCAAGAACGGATATTTAAACTGACTGGATTGAATAGGACGCTGAAGGCTCGAGCTACACTTCTTGAATAAACATGCTATACGAATTACACAGCTGTCGAAGAAGGTGGTTTAATTTTTTCCCACACTTCATTTAAAGACATAGGCTGAGGCAGTGGGGCTGTTTATATTCCAGGCCAGTTTTTCACTACAGTTTACACTACGATAATCTTCCAAACACAATCAGCATCTGTAAGATGAGAAGATCCATAAGAACACAAGCCATCGATAAACCCGATCCCGGAGGACAGTGTTGATTGACAGTTGCGTCTCTGAGGCTGCTAATGAGCTTAATTTCAGATAGAGATCTGCACGTTGCATACTGAATGCCATGTGGAGGGTTTCAGCCGCTCTGTGGCTGTGGGGGATGAAATCATTCTGAATGAGCTTATGCTACATTAAAAATGTATTTGATATTTTTCCAAATATGGCAAATCACTGTGGGAGGTAAAACATACGGTGTTGAATTGAAAGTAACTAGATACGTCCAAGGTTTGCAGATGCATGTAATAATGCTGTTAAACCACTGCCACAGGACAAAGGCTGCTAAGTGGTTAAGCCTGTCAACTCCAGAACCTACTGATTAACATCCCTGAGCACTTAAGCAACTACTTTTGTTTAAGCTGAAAAGTAGACACAGTTTACACTTAAGAATTAACACAGTCAAGACACTTGAGACAGATCCGTTAGACCTGGCACTCACCTGTGGGCTGAACTTTGACCGTGGTCTTGTCAGACTGCTTGCGTGTCATGGCGTACCAGGAGCGGTCAGGGTCCTGGATCCACTCGGATGCCTCGCAGAAATACTGGCCGTGGTCTGTAGGCTGGAGGCTTAAGATGGTGAGGCGGTATGATGTGCTGCTTGTCTTGTCCAGTCGCAGATCTCCGGAGGACAGACGCTGCCGGTATGATGTCCCAGGCCTCAGGACCATGTCTCGAGTCAGGGTGACGAGGTCCCGCGGTAAGCCGGAAGGCTCGTCTGGGGAGCGCACATACCAGCCCACTGCGATGTGTGTGTGCTGAGAGGTCTGCCGTGTCACCTCACAGTTCAGCAGCAGTGTGTCCCCTTCCACTTTGGACAGAGCCTGAGTGGCTGAGACGACTGAAAGCGTGTCTGGAATCACTGCAGGAAAAAGGGAGAAAAAGAGGCAAAGAGGCAATTAAATAATGATTTGCTCAGGTTTATATTAAATTAGCATTCATCCGGAAGTGAAGCTTAACCATAATATTATTACCGATGCACTGAAATGGAAAGTCTGGCCTGAAAACGAAAAAAAACCCAGAACACATACATTTTGTATTATTTATTGTATAAATATTTAAATTGTAATTTTATAAAACAAATCTAGACTTAAAAATGATAAACAATGCAGTATTTTTATTTTGAACCTTTTTTTTATTCGAAGGCGTCGAATTTGGTGCAACCCCTGTTATTATTACTGCTTTTTCTGCCTCTGATTAATCAAGATTATTCCAGTCTTTCCTTAATAATGGTATTTATAATATTCTCCAAATCACGCTCATGCCGTATGCTCTAATCCAAATCTATAACACCACATAACTCTCCAGTATCCATATTACACATATTACCATGCAGCTTGCATGAATTAGTGTCAGCTGTAATAACTGACATCTGGCTGCTCTGCTTATTCATCTATTACCACCTGTTCAGTTCACCTTATGGAAACGGCTCACCCGCTGTGCGCAAGCCTTATTTTTTAAGCTCTGTTCGCTAGTCTGGCTTTCAATCCACTGAGATCATTCTTTTTAAAAACACAGGCATTTGTTAAAAATAATAATAATAATAATAATATAAAGTTATTGGAAACTTTTTACAGCTTATTCACGAACAATTTACATTTCTGGCACACGGCCAAGCCCCTTATCCAGAGTGACTTACATTTTTTATTCAACTGAGCAGTTAAGGGTTTTTGCTTAGGGTCCCAGGAGTGGCAGCATGGCGATGCCTGTAATCTACACTATTCCGACTGGCTGTCCATCACCTTAACCACTTAGTTACCACATTGTTGACTGTCCGCTTTATCACCTGAACTTTTCATTCAATCAAAGAACCAGAAAAGAACCAGCTGTGTCCTCCAGAAGAGTGCCTGGTGTAGGAAAGTAATCTGACCAATCCCACGCCCTGACACACACAGTACTCTATAAATGTTTAATGAGGAGAAAAGCTTTAGATGTTGGAAGCTAATCGATTTATCATCAAATCGCTTTCATCGAATCTCTATGAATAAGATGATTTAAGCTGAAATAATAATGTTTGATGAGAAGTGCAGTATAATAACCTGTCATGTACAGTCATGCTGGAAATACTGTCAGAGCTGCTGGAATAAAATATACATACACTTTTTGATTAGAGAATTTGACAGCACCCTGACATCAGGGAGTAGAAGGTGACTGATGACGGTAGCTTTTTCATGTAATGAAAAGTGATGTAATGTTGACAGGCTGCCATAATCTACACACACTGTGTGTCAGTGAAGCAAGAAAAGACTTCAAACAACAATGACTCTGAGCCAGGTTTATATTAGGAAATCTTTCCAGATCTTCCACAAAAAGCTTCACTATTGAGACTAAGGATGGGCATTTTATTACATTTCTCTAATCCATAATCAGGAAAATTGACAAGCAATTATCAGATTATTAAGTTTTATCAATCTTATTATTATAAGATTATAATCTAATTATTATATATTATATAATCATGCTTTTTTCCCTTCAGTCAGTATTTCACAACTCCTTTTGTGACTGTTGCAGGTTAGAAAAATTTTATACCAGATTTATTTTTGTTGACTCATGTTGCGATGATTTTCGGTGTATTAATTCAATAAAATTGCACCACCGCAATTCAATTTGTTATTAATTAGGAAACATTAGTGTATATTTAAAACAAGTAATGAGTAAGTACGTCATTATGTTTTTGGTGGGGCTTTAAAATGATCGTTCAACTTTGTGCAAAATAAAAGAAGCCATGTGATTGGATAAAGTTGCACAGTTACCTGGGAATTAGCTGAATTTGCCTTAATAGTTGCATTAGGTCGTCACGCTCTCTCAATCTCTCTCTATGAGAAACCCCATCGCATTTACTTTCCACCAGTCTAAAAGAACCATCAACAGATTTACTTTATTATGATCTACAAAATTCCTAATTAATCAATCACCGATAAATCATGCCAATCCCTAATTGCTACTTTTAAGTAAAGGAAGTGGTAGCGCAGTGGTTAAGATGTTGGACTGCTAA